>OY763898.1:21200000-22400000 GCA_963667235.1 Nomada lathburiana
CAGGCAAAGATGCAGGGAGTTAATGAATTATAGATAGAGCGTTCAAAGGGGCCGGAAGGTTTTCGCTGCACGCATGAGCTCTAATATCCATGACGTAGAAGTTATCTCGTTTTTAATGGGTACGATTGGTATGCTGATTACTGTATCGATTGTAAACATTATTCGGTGCGAGATGCTATCGTTGACGCGTTTACGCGACCACAGCGATAATAACCAGCAAGCATTTCCGATGCACCGTCCATGCAACGACCGATATCACGGAATTACTTTCGAGTAACGAACCGTAAATAACTTTGAACGCAGGAAAGAATTACCGGATGCTACAAAACTCGAAAGCTCATACTCTGAACGGGCTTGATTTTGCAAACAATAAACATTCGTTTGCCAAGTGAATTCTACGGGCATCGATCGAACTGATTGCCGAAGCGGGATAAAATCTTGATTGGTTTCAGTCGCCAGGCGAGAATAACATTTTCTTCGAGCATTAATCAACCGTGCCCGAATTTGATTATTAAGGTGGTCGGTACCACGAAACAATAATTCGACCATCGAAGCCGTTGTCGGTTCGACGTTTGCAAATTCGCAATAATTTCATCGGTGCCGCGGACAGTGGGAAAATAGCTCTCTTCCAAGGGGTGTTCGCATTCCTGTAACGATCCGTTATACGAGACCGAATTGCACGTTACAGCGGAATCGTAACAACGAATCGGGGCAGCGTTTAACGCGACAATAAAATCCAGTTCGTCCGGTGCTCAGGAACAATACCCAAACGACACGGCCGCGTGCTGCTCCCGAGGTCGATCGTTAATCCCAACGAAACGAAAATTCCTCTCCATTTCCTTCTCTTTCCACTTCCCCGTCTCTGTGTTCCCCTGCCGGCCTTTCCAGGGCGGATCTCGGATCTCGAATTTCGAAAGTTTTATGCGCGTGGTAGTGGATGTAAGCTGGCGCGGCGTGGCGCGGCGTGGCGCGGGCTGCTCGTCGAGGCATCGAGAGGCCATTGTCGCGAAATTAAACGATAAATCAGCAAATCGTTTTGCAGGAAAGTGATTAGCGCCGGCAGTAAAGTCTACGGGGGTGCCGGAAAGGCGGACCGAATTCTACCCCTCTTCGCCTTTCGTTCTACTTAATCCAGGCTGTTGCTGCTCGGCTGCTTGGACGCGCCTTCGCGATAAGGTTCGCGACTCGTTTCAGCGAAGGACATCGTTTTCGCCATTCGCGGAGGCTCTAAAATTCAACGAACTTGCGGCCTGTTTCAGTGAAAAGGGGCGAGGTATTTTCTTTTCATGCGACAGGCTCGCTAAAAGTTTGTAGAAATTAGAATTCTGCGAATCACTGCCGCGTCGTAAATTGCTGCAGCTTACTCTGGCCAAGGTGTGCTCAAAGATACTTCAAGGTTACCCGCCGTTATCGAATTTTTATAGCCCAATTTTCTAGATCACGAGGAAGCGCAAAGTTACTACGACCCGCGGCAAGATTGACCTCCGCGGAGTACAGCAGTGAAATATCGCATCTGTAACGACCGTTTAATGGAAGGGAGCGACGATTCGGTCAATTTCGGAGAACGCACTCCGCAGGTCTGCGCTGCTTCTTTCATCGATTGTGGACTTGTTACGATTGGCAACATATTGTTGGGTAATTCTTGTCCCGAAGGCCTCTCGTGGAGAGTCGCTCAGCCGCGGAAACTCACCGACACGTGAAACGAAAATTTCTTCTCGTTACGATCGCTGAAACGTATCCAGTGTCTGATATGTATTTTTTTTTTTTTTGCAGCATCTTAAACTTTTATTTCGAAACGCTATACGGTACAGTCGATTCGTTCTCCTTAAATTAGTTCTGAGATGGTACTTGAATGTGACGTGCATCGAACCTTTCGAAACTGGCCAACCAAATTCCCTCTGATCGAGTTCTCTCTGCTATCAGCGATATCGAGTGCTCATCGTTTTTTTTTTTTTTTTTTTTTTTTTTTGCGAAAGCCACGCGTGAACAGAGAATAGTCTCGATTGTCGTGGCCGAGGTGATCAACACGCGAAGAAAGATAGACGGGAGAGCGAGAGAAAGACAGCGCGAGGCAGAGGAATGGGACGAAGTTTAAGCTTCATTCAGGCTGCTCAGTGAATTCGAAATTGACCCATTATCGTGTCGCTTCGTTGCGCAAAAGAGCACGTCTGTCGTCGAAATGGCGTCGACGTGATTCGATTCTCCAAGAGGGACCAGTGATCCGGGAAAACTAGGATATTTTGAGAGAAAAAATCTCGTTCCGCGATTTTCCTCGGCCATTCAGATGAAAATCGCTGCAAATAATCTCGTGGAACGAAATCGCTTTTCCTCAAGGGGCGAGCGTCGTTCCTCGCGTCGATTGAAATCGAGCGGCAGTAAAGGTGAAATGGAAAAGCGTTGTTACCATTTTCGTCAATTCGGAAACGTAATTATGATTAATCTGAGGGGGTGGTGTTCAAAGGGAGAAAGCAAAGGTGCGGAATTTAACGTCCGGGGCAGTAAAAAAATAATTGGCTCGCGAAACTAACTTTAGCAGACGCAGATGCATTTCGAAACGATGCTGGCGAAAAGTTTCATAAGGGTGGTCGAGGGTGAAGAAATCACCCTCCATAGTTGAACACATAAAAAGTTTTTTCCGAAACAGTTTCAGATAGACAAAGGTGAGTACATAGTGTCTTTCGAAACATTAAGAACCGTGTAATTTTTACACGAGCAAGGTACTACATTATCGAATTGAGGTTGGGACCTTTTCACCGATTAAAAAAAGCATTAGCCGTTACTTGCACGGTCGCGTTAAAGGAGATGCATATTTAGGAATGCAGCCAATCGGATTTTTTCAACGCGGTACCCTCCGGGCAAGGGACAGTAGTAACTACAAAGGCGAAATTAAATTAAACGACGCAGGATCGAACGATTACGTTGTTTCGCGAATCATGATATTCATTCACTCCCCCGTTAATTCTCGCGAAACGTACACATTCGCGTGAAAATTGTATATCGTTTAATTAACGGTCCCGCGGAAATTTCTGCGGACGTAATTGAAAAGGCAGGGGAAGTTACGACGAAGCGTTTGTCATTTGGGAATCTCGAAACGGATTTAACATTTTTCCGGATATATTTTTGTGCAATCGACGGTCGATCGTACATCGCGAACGCTCGTCAAATTTAACGGGAACAATTACTTCGTCGAAGCTTCAATGTCGTAAAATTTAACGGCGCGAAGTTACGAATGAGTTCGGCGGTCGTTTCAACGTGACCTGTAATTAACTGGATGCAATTAATTCTTGCGCACATCATTTGCAACGCGCGTGACGGGAATAACAGGACATGGATACGAAAGAAATTAACGATGAACATTCTCTCTTCCACCTCGCTCTCTTTCTCCAGTTCTCTTGTACCTAAAATATATATTTATCTAAAGTAGAGCTACACAGTCGTCTTACATTGAAAAATAACTATGCTTACAATATGTAGCCTACGCGGGTGTATTGTGCATTTCTGCAAATGTTTCACCGCCTTATTGATATAACGTGGATGTCCTTTGGACACGGTATTTTCACAAAAATATTCTTTCTCCCCCACTTTCGCCTCTAGTGTATCACGGTAGCTAGCCCCCTGCTCTTCGACATACGAGTGAATTTCGTTTCTTCCTTCTCCGTCGAGATATGACTATATTATCTAATCGTCTAGAACGCCGCCTTCAGTTTTAAAACTCTGATTTTACGCCGGATTCGTTCGAATTGCTAGAAATTCAACTATCCTACCGCCCGTTCCTCTTCGATGAAATGAACCTCAGGCAACACAAAAGAATACTAAATAGGAGATTTACAAACGAGACTTATAGAATCATTGATAAGTGCCATGACAAACGAATTCCACGGATGATAAATTTCAGACTTTTCGTGGAACTCATATTAGTGATTGATGGATACTAATATCCGTGGGAAACGGAAGTGTTCGATATTCACAATTCTTGTGTGTGCTTTGAATAAAGCGCTGGAAACATGTCACCAATGTGCTAAGCAAGGAATCGAGACGCGATGGAAAATATCTCGGTATGCAGTTGCATCTACTAAATCGCAGCAGTATTTGTTACCCGCTCGTTATCGTCGTCGTCGACAGTAATCTAAATAGGTATTGTAAAAAGTGAGTTGGATCAGTGGTGCTTCGATCGGCGTAACGAGTCGCAAGCAAGTTTCGGGACAAGTTACGCAGACGGGAACACGAACTAATCGGAGCTATATCAAAAGAAGAAGTATCACAAAGTGACGTTTCGAGTCAAAGTCCTTCCGTCGGATATTCTGAACACCGGAAGCAGCACCGCTTCAGGCATATCGCACAAGTCTCTAAAACGTTTTACAATTTACTTTGCATATGCGTACACGTATATGATGTGCATTGCTCTGTATATACTATATGTATAGATTCACATGTACGCGTGCACAGGACGAATCAGTTATACTGATGCAGGGTGAATTTTGTAGAATAGACGAAACACCGCGAGGGTTGTAAATGAACATTTTTGTGAACTCTTGCCCTCCTTTCCCTTAATAAAACCACCATATTAACTTCAGCCTCCATTCGCAACTTTTAATCATGCTAAACGTTTATATACTGATCGGCAAGGAGACCCGATTGCATCGCCCTGTACACGCATCTACGTATATGTATATACACTGTTTTGTTTTAAATTCAATAACGAATATATATTTATATATGTATATATATATGAATATATCAGAACTTTGGTTTTGTCTTCGGTCGACCAGTCGAATGAAAAATATTCGAAAGAGACTCGATTCTATAGAGTACATTTTCTAAATATAAACTCTAATACTGTTCGGAAGGCAGTTGTTCTCGGACAGCCCCTTCGTCGCAGGTTCAACGCAACAGACAACAGTCGCTTACAGGAATTACTCCGGTACATCTCGATAAAATCTTTTTAATCCACAATTATTCCGTTGCGCCGCAACCCTGTACGATAAATCGAGATTCGTCCACATGGAGATCTCGTTCTGTTACACTAAAGAAGGAGAAAGCTCGTTCCGCTGCTACGTCTGAGCGGAGTGTCAATAGAACATTTACGATACTCGTTGGGATACATAAGTAGTGTCTGAAAAGTGTGTTAAAAATTCTCGCGTCGATGGCGGTCTTACTTCGAGTGATCGACACGCATCATTTCTGCTTTGCCAGCTTGGCCGGAAGTTTCTCCGAAGATCGTTCTCCAGTTTCAAGTCTGGCAAGTACCGAACGTACCGAATTGATATAGCGTATAGTTTCGTACCAGATATAGAAAATTACGACGGGTGCAAGATAGGAAAGATTGGCTTAATCTACCGTAGAAGGAGGAGAATTCGTCGATCTGTCGATCGGTATTGCTTGTTATCCGAGGCGCAACGGAATCACTGTCGGATACAACGATCGATAAACGATTAACAGCAACTGATCAACTATCAACATCGGTGTACCGTTTTCATACGAAGCGTTACATTTACTTCAGAGGTACCTATCACAAGATAACAATTAATTATTTGTGCGAGCTTTTGTCGTGGCACACGATGTGCACCAGCCTCAGGTTCTTCGCCGTGAACAGATTGTCGTAGATTTCGAAGATGTCCGACTCGTTGGCGTCGCCTGACGTCGATAGCTTTAAAAGCATCGGTATCAGGGTCCTGGACCTTTCGATCCTGAAAAATATACGCGGTTAACAAGTTATGCTCGACGCGATAACAGCAACGATTACATTATTTGTGCAACTGCGCCCTTACGAAAGTAAGACACAACTCTTACTTATGATCGAAGTTCCAGGTGGAAAATAAAATGAGCTCCTCCCTCGACCTGTATGGATTTATCTTGTGCCTCTCCCCGTAGGAACACTTCTCCGCATTCCAAATACCACCGCAACGAAAGTCGCCTTTGCGATCGCACATCGCCAAACACGCTTCTCCCCCCCTCCTCCTAATCGTGTAAGGACAATTGTCTTCTGCCTCCTCCTCTTCAGTCTTCGAATCCTCGGACAGTTCACCCTTTGCCCTCTTCTTCGTGCCGTCCACGCAGGACTGGTTCATCGTTCCGAATAATCGAAAGTACGTGCTGCCGCCCACGTGGCTCAATCTACACGGACAGTGCTCGTAGCAGGTGGAGGAGTCTCGTTCGTCGACGTCTTCCGGCGCTTCAATTTTGGCCCGGCTTCTGTCGAAATAGTGGCCGAAATAGTGGTCCTGCTTTAGCTGCATTTTGAAGAAGGATATGACGTAGAGTAGCTGCTTCCTGGCGCATGGATCCTTCAGAAATATGTCGGACGACTTGATCTGGTCGATCGTTTTGTAAAGGTAGCCACGTATCCTCTCTTGACACCTGCGGTGCAGGTATGCCTCCTGCAAAATTACCATTCCGTTTAAGTCGAAGCCAGTCATTTCCCGTGTGAAGTTTATTCAGTTTTAGTGGAAGTGGTGTCGCGACAAATGGGAGACGCGAGTGGCAATTGGAAACGGGTCAACCGGCGAAGCTATTTTACTATTGCGAGCAGAATTGGTTTTTAATCAGCGTGAAGCAGAGCTATTGTGTTCGACAAATCGCTAATAGAATTGCGGTTATTATTCATTCCAATACGCCTTGAATGCATAATCATTCGCTTAAGTCCAACAAAGGTAATTTCAACCGATTCACGCCGCAGTTTATAATCTCTGGGTCGCGTTAATCAATCGTAGCGCGGGGCCGTATTATAATGGGGATCGTTCGATTAACTGTTAGACATATATAGTGGATGACAATTACCCTCGATGTATGCCAGATAAAGTTAAAAAGAAAGTCCAGCATATAGATAGACGAAAGCGTATCTCACTCAGAGTGAAAAGGAAGCGTGGAGCGTATTTCACTGGCAAGGCTGTCAAGGAAATCCGTGTTATAGAAACCGGGATATTCGATCCTTGGAGCATAGATATACGAAGGAGATTGAAGATTGGCCGTGGGATTTGCGGGGACGGGGATTTCCCAGTGGCGAGGACGGACACCTAGGACACCGCAAATTTATTATTTTCCCCAAAATCCAACGGAATCAAGGTTAATCTCGTCGACCCGAAATTCTAGAACGAAGCAAACGTGTAAATGGGAATCGCCTACGACCTACGATGTTCTCTGAAACGTTAAGCGATAACGACGCAACTAGTTATCGCAAGAATTTTTCGGTTCAAGTGGCTTGAGATTTCGTGGCGAACATTTAATATTACATTAAAAATGGATGGGTTGACACGTTAATTAACCGAGCCGAGAAAGGACGGAGGATAGATTCATTTTGATCCGAGGGGATACTATTGCATTAACCGGTGTTGACTTTAAAAACAGCTTACTAATGCGTTTGAGGGTAGCGCCTCGCCTTTGATAGCGCCCTCGATAATTCCGCCAGTGATAGAAGGCTTTTATGGAAATAATGCGGTATTGATTTTTCCACCTTGGCACTGGACACGTGCCGTGCGATTGAGTTTCAAGGTTTTTATAATTTTATTACGCAGCACCCTCGTGGGTTCTTTTTTTGTTTTATGTAAAATGAGTATACCTTAACATAGCACACACTGCGCAGCATAATTTCGGGAAATAAACTTATCGATTGCATTTAGGAACAATCGAAACTTAGAGGACCTCTTTCGCAACATTCGTAACATCGTAACAGGAATCGCGTTATGAAAGGAAACTAGCCCCTTCCTAGGGAGGAAGAACGAGCAAAAAGAAAAGGGAATGCTCACTTTGGTCGTACAGTTGGTGTCCAATCCGTGAAACCACTCCGGATGCTCGTCTCTGTTGCTGAATACCGTCTTCGTTTCGTCTTTGTTCAGTATGCTATTTAGGACGGCGACCTTCGCTTTAAGGTTTTCTGTGAGGAACTCCGATGCCCTGTCACCAGCAGACAGGAAATCAATGTTCACGCGCCTCAGGGTATCGTACAGGAGGTCCGCATCTGTAACCACACGTCGGATGTCGTGAATTCTGCGCTCATTTATTATAACTTCAAGTTGCCTCCGTGTGACTCTCATTACAAACGCGGCCAGATATCTGCAACGCTGTTGCTCAAATGTCAATTCTTTGGTAACGAATCGTTGAGAAATAGCGACTGCTGACGTTGACTAATGCACGCATGAAATTAAACGTAGAAAGTTGGCAGCACGAACCACTCAAGACTTTTTCGCCGGGTTTCTGAAGGATCAGCGTCGTCTGTGGGTCCAAAGTGGAGAAGTACTCTTCGTCGATCAGCGAACCGTCGAGTAGGAAGACATCGACTTCGGCGAGGTCGTTCGTCACCTGAAAATACGACGGATGTTTCGCTACTAATTCGGCATGCGGATCTTGTTTTAGACGCGCAGGTTCATCGACGGATTATTAAGCGAGACATATGAACGAAAAGATCAAGCCCGATGGACGGAAACACGAGGACCAAGGATACGGTGATCGGATGCCAATCGCCACCTGATTCAAGTTCATCAATGTTTCGAGACAGTTCAGTTCCAGCCGGCGAAGCCACGGTAATCTTATTCATCGAAGGAACAATGTGAGGGCCAGGTAGATCTTAACGAAACCACCCCACATTTGTCTCACAGTCGTTCGTATCGAGCAAAGCAACGGAGAGATGGTTGTCCCAGTTCGCGACGAGTCAGTCTGTGCCGCGCCATAAACGCGAAATGTTCCACGGCGCGCACAATCACGGCTATCAATTCTTCCGGAATCACACTTTTGCGCCAGTTACAGGAGGAGAGTCCGGTGGATATTGGCAGGTGTCCGCGTGCGCGTTCCCGGGCAAACGAAGTTGCGCATAATTGCAAAATCTTGGCCCCCGTGAAAAAGCTTTGGCCGTCGCGCGCCGGTCCGGCTGTCGGTCCGGCAGACGGGCGACCTTGGCATTGAGGTTGCTCCTTGTCCGTGGCCCGGCTGGTTCGATAAAGCTACACGCTGCAGGCGGACGCGATCCGGCTCCAAGGTCGACCCCCAACGGGATTAACCTAGCCACGAAACGTCGGCCACCTACGCGTAGGTCGCGTTAACCTTTATCTTCTTCGTTAGTCTCTTTCCGGGACAATTTTCATGGGCGAACCGATTGATCCACTTGATCTGCTATCCGAATCTACTTGACGGAGCGCAACGTTGGAAGGTCTCAGGGTAAGGTAAATTAAGGAAAGGAAATTCCGAAATTCTAAGACTTTTCGAATAGAACGTACGTTCCGAATCGATCGTGCTGTACGTTACTGAGGTGCATTGATGAACCCACCGAGAAACGCATTCCAATTACAGGCAACAGCGTACTGGCCCGGCGCCAAGCGTTAATTTGAATAATCTGTCCGACGAGTTTAGCACGAGCGGTGTAAAACGCGAAAATAAAATATGCTCTATTGAGACGTGTCGTTTACGTTCTCGGCGATTCGAAAAGTCGGGTGTCGAAATTTTGTCCCGAAGCCGCACGACGAACCAGCTGCAGGCCGTTTTGTGACCCAGTTTCAACCGACAACTTTCATTAGGACATGCAAAAACCAAAAGCGCGTGCGACCGCGACACGGTTTTAATTGTCACTCGAGGAAACCGCTGTGTCTACACTTTTCGGCTCGCTTTATCGCCGGGTCTCTTCTTCTCGGTGTTCCAATCGAACGATCGACCGATCGACCGATGAAATAAACGCGCCTAGCATTGATCACCGTGTACTCACATTTAACTTCGCACACCCTTTCCTTTTCAGCTCCTGAAGGCTTCTGCAGGCCACCCCGAATTTTCGCGTTCGGTTCACATCGGTGACCTTGTAACCCTTCAGCTGGAAAATAATGGAAAAAAAAGCGATGAGAAAAGTCTTGCGCATGGATTGGCATTTTTGCCAAGATCGAAACGAATTTACCGAGGCGTGTATTTGTGTTTCCGGATCAACAATAAGAAGCATCTTAAGATTTAAATGGCGCCTTCAAATCTTGTACTCCTCTCAATATCGTAACATTCATTCTCGTCTCTTAATTGCAGGGTGAGATTAGCCTTCCAGCGAACGGCCAGTGATTAGCCGCGGATTTCGCGGGATTATCGGTGAGGGGGATAACCCGGAAAGTTAATGAATTCAAGGAGAATCCAGGTCGGATCTAGGGATAACGTCTGCCGTACGACTCGACGAGCGAATCGCGATGAATGGAACAGCACGAATGGGCCGATCGTGCTGAAAGTCGTTGCAAGCGGAAAACCGCGTATCACAGATTCATCCCGTGACCTACATCCCAGCGTTATATCGCGGTCGCTCGGCAACACAAAAAGACGGAATCGAAAGTCGTGGCGACTGCCCAGTCGAATATGTATTCCGGTAACGCGCAAGTGTTTCAAAAGTCTCGCGGATAGAGGCGATTACTCGGCTTACCGGTAACCTGTTCATTGTCCGTTGCGTTTTTTTGCGAAACTTTTTTTTACGTCGTTTACCGGGTTCGTGGCATGTGTACACGGTGTATCAGAATACAAGGAGACCATTGCGGATTTGCGTGATAAATTGCTCGGGTTACAGTCTGGACGATGATTACGCATGAATCCCTCGTGCTAGAGACGAGATCGTGATTTCTCGGGTAGAAGGTCTGCGGTCGCGTAAAATTGACCGATACTATCTTCTCGTATCTTAATTCGCGCGACCGTTCTATCTGAAGTGTTCGACAATAAAGTGTACGTAGAAGGAATCGCGATTCAATTTGCGATAAGAATGTCGACGAGAACTCCCATCGTGCATGCCATTAAACGCATCGTTCTATATCGAGCCAGCATTAATCGCCTGCATTCGCGTTCAGCGGCCGGTTAAAACGGAAACCTGTGACAAACGGACAATCGTGCAAAGCGAAAGCGGACAAAGAGATACCGGCGATCGCGTGACTCGCGAACGCAGCTCGTGCATACGAAACTAGAGCGATTCTTTGTTTACCTCGGTTTTCCCTGGAATCTCGGTGAGTCTTCGAAAGCAGCCGGCGATCAGCGACATGGTCAGCGCGTTGCTAGGACCAAGGTCGCGGATGTAGAAAATCACGGAGGACCGAACACCCGATCAAAGTCGAGCACAGCTGTGTTGGACGGCGTCCTCTTCTTCCTACGAACCTGACGGTGCGACGCTTATCGGTCAGCGGTCGGAAGGGGAACCGACGGACTCCAGAAGAACAGAAGAAGCCACACGAGCGATAGAGTGGGGAACGCTGAGCTGGTCGGTATCAGCGTAGGGTCGCGACGTCTGGAAGCAATGCTGACGAGGAAAGCGCGAGCGAATGAAGCGGGGAGAGGAAAGGAAGAGAGACGAGGAAGAAACGACCGAAGCCTGTTGCCTTTGCCGTGCTCAGAAACGTATGCACCTGTGCACCGCTTCGAGAGCAACAATTCGCGTCTGCCCGCCGGCACCGGCGATTCAGAAGGATGCGAAAGGATGTCCTCGGGGAGTAAATAGCGGTGTCTTTCTTTGGTGGATCGCGGGGAAGGAATGTCGCGACGCCGACGATACTTGCCCGAGACGAGGCCGGAATGAGAGGATGCACCGGGAGATTGCGCCTGCGAACTGCTGACCAGCCTTGCACCGATGCTCCGCGTAGATGCCGCCACTGGACGGAACCACTGCTCCCTTCGTTCGGACTTACCGCTAGAGAAAAGCCCCCAGTCGAACTATTTCCACCCCCATTCCGTCCCGTTTCCTTTCGTCAATGATGCCGATGACCACGAGGATCGTTAGCCTGTCATTAAAATACGCTTATAGATTGCAGTCTTTAAGCGGAACGAATGGTTTGTCCTGCCGCACTGCTGTTCAGATAGCGATATAAGTACATTATCTTTTCCTATCGAATTTCATTGCCCATTTGTCATTCTCGTCATCGCGTCTTCTGCGGTATCTCGAGGAGTCGTTGACTCTTCGACGACGTGCAAGCAAAAATGCACGGAACGCGCATGATATTTATAGTTCGCAGGTTTGTCTTTATAAAATCTCAATGGGCGGGCAAGGTACTCTCGCTGTCCACTTTGATTCAGGTACCTTTGTTATTCGAGACGGCAGCGGCGTATTCTTAGCTTATCCTGTGTAGTATTTCTCTTTGACAGCGCTTCCGATAGCTGCTGTCCCTGACAATGAGTGCGATGCAGTGGAACAGATTTTACGCATCGCGTTCATTCATTGGAGGTCGTCGATAGTCGATCAGAACTTTTCACTTTTCACGGTTTTCACGAAGTCGATCAGAAAGCTTTATCGAAGTGCATTCTGTTTCAAAAGTATGATGCACTAAACAGCTTGCCCCCGTCACTTTTGCATTCGGTTAACAACATCGTCGAGATATTTTTTTCCAACATTCCAGCGTCGTATGCTTTTCTGGTACTCTTTGTTTTTTTCTTTTGCCAGAATTCTTTAGGCTCGTCAATGATTTTACGTTACAAGGACAGAAAATTATTTACGCGAATGGGCTTATCGATTAATTACAGCACATCTGATCGGAATTTGACTTTAAAGTGCTCTTTGCCCACTTTTCTAAAAGTATTCGTCGCTGCGACGAATTTGGTTCGCGAAATTACCATGACTCGGCACGTGGAAAGTTTTGATGGAAAGGATTAACATTAAGCCTTTTCGTCTTACGTTCAAAATACGAACTACATACGACGTTGCAATCGAAACTGTTTGTTACCTTGCTGCTTATGAAGGTTGCAAAGTTTATTCTTGTCTTTACTCGTGTAGAAAAATTCTGCGATAGCGCCCTAGTCGATCTCGGATCGTATCAAGGTCTGGTGCATCGCCGAAGGCCTTCTTCCTATTTTTGATCGAAGTACCTGGAGTTATTTTAGCGGCTCAAAGTTATAATAACAAAGGGGAAAACTTGATGAGTGAGAGAGAGTTCAGCTTAATGACAGTGCCTGCAGTGTCCTTTTTGTGAATTTCACCAAATCCACGGCGGATGGGCTTTATCGGTTTTGAGTCATGAAATACTCCAACGTAAGACATCCCTTTAAAATATGTTACTAATTGCCACGTAGATCTTTGGTCGATTAAACTTTCGCCAACGTGTTGTGTAGATGTTGCTTTCCAAACGCAAGGCTGATTCACCAGACACCTCATCCCCTTTTTATGCCTGAGACCTTAGTCGTTTTAAAGTTCGGTCGAAAATGAAACGACACGGCAGTAACTTTCTATGCCATGCTTGCTGGAATTCTGTAAATCATACAAACTAAGCAAATGAATATCTAGTGAATATCAGCAATGTAGAATCGGACACAAAAGGGGTAAATTCTCTGTGGCAAAGAATCCGTTTACTCCTCCGGATGAACTACATTTCCATTGATAATAACGATTGCAATGAACTTGCAAGTGTATTACAAACGATACGTTTGGAATTCCCGCCGCGCCTAATGCCTCATATTCCTCACATTTTTCTTTCATCCGTTCTTCTAGTCCATAATCGTTTTCCTTATCGATGTTTCAAGAAAAGTTTGTCGTCCACAATAAATGAGTCTTCCCGCTGGAATGAATAAAAAATCACCGTTCTACCGAAGATCATTTTTGGGGATCGCGGCATCGTCAATTTTCGCGCGACATTGCAACCCTAATTTTTACTGCAGAGACTGTGATCGCCCTCGGCAATAATTCCACTTGTGTCCCGCGGCGTACAAGCGTGCCGCAATACGAAAAGGTCAGAGTACCTACGATCACGTCGAAACTTGGAAACTTCTATTTCCACACTTTGTATCCACTTTGACGACTTCGATACTGTTACCTTAGATTCGCTTACATTTACCGACTAACCGATGCTCCCCCGTGATTTGTTCCTACTAGTCTTCTATCGTACTCCATTCGAGATAGACCGATATTGACAATGAGTTGCACTTTGAACGTTACCCCTGCCTGTTCACGTAGCTGCGCAAAGTGACAATAAGCAAACTGGGGATATAAATATGCATCGTATATGTGAATAAGGAAGCTGCTGATAAAGTTACACGAAATACACATGTATGTAGTTAAAAAGTAAACGTAGTATTTAGGAATCTTCCCTCGCGACTGTGTTTTCCGATTCGACCGACGAGACCGACGCGATAAATATCACGTCCAGCTGGCAGATTTATGCTTCGTCCTCCGCGTGTCCCGTTAAAAAACTCTGGTTTTGGAATAAAAGCATGAGGTACAGTAAGAAGTATTTTTTTGTTTGTGCATTCGCATTCCGGCGAGGGACGAGAAATTGAACGCGCAGCGCATTGTCGCAAATAGACACGAATTGCGCGTAATAAAAGTGCAGATGGAAAGGCCTTCGCGCGCCACCAACCCGAAGGACTCGGGCCGCGAACTTTCAAACGTGTTGCGGACTCGGGGATTTGCACTCCAGTGTAGCCAGCGAAGACAGATATGTACGATCGACGGCCAGCAATTTAACGAAATTACGTAATTAAGTGGGAGCCCAGTGAAGAATGGCATGGTCTCGCAACGTGGCCACGTGTACTCGCATCCAGGACACTAAATCTGCGCAGCCCGGCCATATTCTGCAATTGTTACGCGTCCGGTAGACCGTAAGAGGTTACACGGTGCAAACTGCAACTTTAGCGTCTCTGTAATCTGCTCGTGCTCCGCGTCCTTGTGATTAAGACTTTTGATAGCTTCCACGGAAAAACGATATTCCTCTGAAGAATGATATCAGTGTTTTGCCAACATTCTTGGCGCCTTCGCCGGGAATCTGGAGGCGCAATGGCACTTTGCGTCATTACCAAGATCCTTGAGACTTTCACGGCTCGAGTTCTTGCAGTTCGTGTTTTTTTAAAGCCGTAACCGTGGATATGCCTTCCTCTTCGAATAACATTTCAACGTTTACAACGGTGCAGATATTTTCATCGGGCGCCCGAGGGTATGCCCCTATTGATACGACTCCGTGTAGATTATAATACTGGCACGGCGTTCATTAGCACCAACGTGCTCTCGGATTTTTAATAAACCTGGCTGCAACACCGGCAGAACGTTCGTTCTACTTTCCAAGAAGAATTCAACATTACTGCCACATTACAAGCATTACTTTCATTCCCAGGATTTCATCTTCCGTTTCCTACGGGCATTGTCCTTTATTGCCAGCCCACCGAAAACGAACGCAAGCGCGCCCAGAATCATCGAGCAATCATCTTGTGTTTGATTCCTTTGGAGAACGTACCTGCGATTCGATTCAACTTATCATTAGAGATCGTGAACCGTGCAATCAGAGATTATTGGTACGAACGGATAATCGCGGGGTAAGCGATACAGCGTTTGGCGATCCTGCTAATTATGATGAAGTTAAACTCTGTATTATTGAAATACGATGAATCTAATACACATACACGTTGGGGTCGCTGATTAAAAACATTGTATGCACGAAGTAGCTGTATTTGTACACGCAGTTCTTCATTTTATTTCTGTTTTTTCAGCGCAAGATAATAATCGGCGGCCGATTGAACGACTCGTCGATGCTGCGGACAAAATGTATGCCCATCTCTTACTTGTCTCGTGCAATCTGATTCGGCGCCGCTAAATCTTTCGCACACACGATCTTCAACAATTGACGGACGTACCGACCGGACGTGCGTAGTGCTGTTCCGTGTTTGCTCAATACTTTCGCTAATCAAATTCATTGTTTCTCTCGCATATCCCTAAACATTTGTGTCACAGATTAGGTTATTAAATTAGGTTGAGCTGACATTTGATTGGTCTTTAACGAATCGATACCGAAGAGGACCATTAACAGGACCATGTGAGCATTAATGTTTGACCTGGAAAGTTTGACCCCGATGATGTGCTGTGGCAGTTAATTCGCCGAGTCAGAATGACCGTCAAGTTTAAACATTTTGCTCCGCCAATGGTATTTCTTATTTACAAGGTGTGTTGAATTTAAATAATAGAGCTATCATTATTACACTGCAAATTGCCCGGACTCATTGTCATTGTTCATTTAATATGAAGCTTACACTAGTACATACTGTGAAAGATATTGCGGTGGTGCCTCCTTCATTTACCATCAGATGTCTCGGCTATGCACGTGTTCTCGTATATGATCACACGGACATCCTTCCTGTCAAGTACCCCCTCCGATCTGATCTGACGATTTCCGCGTTTTAGGATCAAACGCGGATACCCTTAAACGGTTTAACCGATAAATCCGCTTCAAGCAGAGACGAGCAACTGAAATTAGCTTTTCTCGACCTATTTATTTCTTCTTCCGGACTCGATCAGCACATTTGCCACATTCAATAGTTGCCCATACATAAGTTTATGTAAGTTATGCGAAAATAGATTGCCATCTACCTGCATGAACAATTAATCATTGTATTAAAACTGAGTTATAACACTTTCCGCAACCTTTGCTCCCCTTGCTATGCGAAAGTAGTTGAATAATGTATTTGAAAATCGGGGGATTCGAACATAGGCTTATGCCGACGCACAGTGGGTCGAAACTGTAAAATACTGGGCATAGCTGAAAACAACATTTTTTTTATTTCTGTATTGTTGTGTTAATTTTTCAATTATACTATTGTTATACTGCAAGCATGTAGTGAAATTTTATGAACTTATTCTATATTTTTCTCATCATCAGCCAAACATTGTCGTAAGCTCTGGTGAAAGAAATATTTTGTGTAGTTACGTTTCCAGAAAGCAGTTGGCGGTTCAATTTTTATTGGTCGCCACGTAGCGTTGATATATACAATAAGTAGCTATTGAAAACAGCAATTCGGTGGACAATCGAAGGTGGCTTTTAAACATTGATCAGTTCGGTAGAATAAATTATTGCAGCGAATAAGGTACACGTCCGACGGTGTATGTTTTACGAGTGCCAAGAAGAAGAAAAAGATCGTTGTTTCCTTTCTCGTCGAAGGTGTTGCATCGTACAATGTGCGTGCACTTTGGGACGAGCTGTTTCAGACATGTGACTTCGTTGTCACCAGTCCAACCAACGCTATGAAGGGGTCCGGAAGCGCGACGACAACGATTTGGGGCACCTACTACTACT
Source organism: Nomada lathburiana (assembly GCA_963667235.1). Taxonomy (NCBI): domain Eukaryota; kingdom Metazoa; phylum Arthropoda; class Insecta; order Hymenoptera; family Apidae; genus Nomada; species Nomada lathburiana. Next base: position 21,216,971 of record OY763898.1, read on the forward strand.
TACGGTTCCTCCAACGCAAAATCCACAAACTACCTGAAGGATAGTTCAAAGTTATAGCAAATAATGGCCAATACATTGATTGAAAAATCTGTTTCACGGGTTTGAAAAATAAACCTTGCATCTCTCTGAAATATTTGGATTGTTCGTTTGCGCGGCCTAATATTATACAGCACACGGTGAAAGAGAAGAAGGAATGCACACTCGAGTTTTATGCACGACTGGCCACGGATGGCGACCAAAATGTGACTTTTCCAGCATTAAAATATTCGACATGCAATTATCGACCGCTTTCTTGCGAATTCTCCAATCTAACGATTCCTTATGCTGTAAGTCGTCGACCTAGACCTGCACACATCGGTCAGCGTACTAGATTCACTTACACCTGGCTGTTCGAAACAAAACCGATTTCGACTTTAGGCATTCCCGACTGATGAGTTGCTTCTACGCCCGAACTTTCAGTCTACTTCTCCCGACACGTTTTAAGTGCATATTATAAATATGGAATTTGCTGACAGAACAGGCGAGTTAAGTACGCGTCGGGCATTAATTCTAATATCAATAAATTCGAGCAATCCTCGCCTATATTCTCCGCGAACCGGAGACAATATCGGCCACGGTGCGACCACCGTCGATATCGCGGGTCCGGCTGCACGTGTAATGGCAAATTAATAAACGAAACAGGCGTCGAATGACGGCGAAACGACAATCCGCGTGAGATGGTGAACCTTTCTCAAATCGCCGGTCACGCTAACAAGTATTTCGTAAAACGGAAACCGCAGGCAGCAGCAATTTAATCAGCAATGGAGCAAATGCTCGCACGTGTTCCCCAGTGGCCGCTTGCGTTGCGTTACGTCTGATACGTTCGGGCCAAGTGAAAAGTGTGCGAAAAGAAAAGCGTCGCCGATGAAGCCGAAGGGGAGGAAGCGCTTGGCAAAGTGAATACGAGGAGGTGGTAACGTGTAAAAAAAATTCTGACAAAGCACATAACGTAATAAACGCGACGAATGCCACGGCATAGAGTAGAATGGCACAGCGAGGGGCTGTGGAGGGGCATTTGCACGGAAATCAGCTAACGTCGATACCATCGCTAAGCGTAATCACAAACCAGCCCACAGTGGAAGGGATTTATATGGTAGCCTTATAGCTACCACTGTCCAGCTTTGCGTTGCCACACCGTACAGGATATCGTTCATGGTCGAGCTAACCGAAGAGAGAACCTTGGCATAGGCGTCCATCAGTGGTGTGCGCCGGGAGAAGGACCGAGAGCTACCATTCGAACAGTAGTTGCCTCGCAGTGCCGACCAGACTGCACAACGTCAAATTTCCCTTGGATACATCAAGTGCATCGCATCCACCGAGGATTCATTCCAGGCGGCCTTACCACTCATACACCGTCTATCTGATCGCTTTGTCTCTTTCGTTTTCGCTAGGAGTGATTTTTCCAGTCAGACAGCAATCAGAGGGTGAATCACGCCAGAGAAAAGAACGACGACGCTGTTTTGTTCCCTGCCGGCGTAAGGCCGCCCAGACGGTTCAGCTTCGATTTTTTCTCGTGCTTCGAGCGATTTTCATTGCAACTGGTGAGTAACATATTGGCCCATCTTCTTTCCCGGTACGGTTCATCTTCGATCCAATATTCGCTAGCTCGTTCTTTTTCACGAATAACGTAGATAGCGCGAATATTGGGCAGGTTGTATTTCGATAAACAGCTGGGTCAGGTATCGAGATTTTCTAACAAACGTTTTCTTCGATAAACAACCACCTTTCGCACACAGCACAATAAATTGTCCTGACTTCGCAATAAATTACACGATGTCGCATTTACGTTAGACGTATTGCAAAATAGCGAAGGATTAGTGTAAGAGGCGGTTGCATACGTACGGGAATACGAAGCCACTCGGTCGCACTTGTTTGACTCTGTCTACGTGTACTTAATGCACCTACTCGGTCGAGGAAAGGAAAAGATAATCGCGAATAACAAATTTTGCAACGTCGTGACCGTTTGTGCTAAATACACGTTGACTCATTTGGCAGATTTTAGTTTGGAACGTCCAATATGCGAACAATGAACGAAAAATTTTGTCGAGTTTGGAAGAAGCTGGCTGGGAACGCGAGGATCGATAGTAGATAGGACCTATCGATCTACCGCTTTTAAATATTCGTCTGCAAGTAATCGCGTGCAAAGTGTCAGCAAATATCTTTTATCGTCATGGTGAAGCGAGTAAATAAAAATTGCCGATTCGCCATGAGGTACAGCGTTCGGTAACGTCGATGATCAGTGACAGCCGTTTCTATTCGCAACTGCAATCACCTATCGACGTTTATAATCTATATTGCTCGTTTACAATAATATAGCCGCATCGGTCAGCTTCGGTTTCCATAAGGTGAGAAAAGCTTTCACGGCAGACAGGGCGGTGCGGTTTTTGAAAGCCGTTAGCTAAGCATGCAGGAATCGTAAACTTTTAATCTATGGCTTCAGCCCGCAACAGTCGTATAGAAATTGCGTATAACTTTCATCATCATCCTGTGCAACAATTACTTAATCGGGAGTGCGCTGACATCATTCATGCTTGGTTACCGAAAACTCGTGTGTCCGTGGCAGACAAAAGATTAATTGCATACGGTGTATTTCCACGCGCTTTTACGTCGCGCCAAAGTGCTATATGGAAAACGACAATATAACAAAGTTTCATGCATCGTACGATCGGGGAAACTGGAATTGCAACTACGCTTTTCGTCTCATTCCATACGACCGCGGCCTGCTGTGTTCAGCGCTTGAATCGTTTTTACTCATAATTGCGGCGCCCGCGCTCGTTCGCCCTTTCCTCGTACCGTTCCACCAAAGTATCGGGACTAGTATTTTTCTGATTCATTCCGGAATGTGATAACATTCGTTATCAATAATATTGCCACTGCACTTGCGTCATCGCATGTACCCGAAGGAAGAAATGTCGAATTGTAGCGAATGTTTTGTCGCTTCTGTTGCATTCAGATTGAAGTGAATGCTTCAATCATATTCGATTCTCGTCCAGAATTTATTGTTCGCATACGTCGCAAAAGGTTGGCGCTGTGTATTTCAAATACCAACGACGGATCTCGTATGTATAGGTAGATAATCATAGATAGTCATAGATGGCAAATAAGCTGAAAGTAACGTTTAAAAGTTCGTCGAAGAATGTTGAGCTAGCCTCTCCATATGTTATCGTGCCATAAAAAATTTGCAGAAGAAACGAACAGTCGAATAACGATAGCCGGTTAATTCGTATTTACAAATGAATCGTTCTCCGGATTTGCGTCACTAAACGCCGATCACATTTCCAAATTTATTATTTCCTTTTCCTTTGGGCACGTTTGTCTGCGAGGAATTTGGTCGTGTAACCGGTTCAATACATTTTCCTCCTACGGTACTTGCCCAAGGACTTGCGTAGGATTAGCCACAACTGTATTGCACTCGCACTCGGAAGAGCAAACTCGTTGAATTTACCCGCCTTGAACCCTAACACGTCATTCGGTCCTTTTTCATGGCAGCAGTCGCCGGAGCGTTTCTGTTGCAGTTTACTTCTTGCCCTGCAACCAATCGTATTTACGGAATCGCCGAGGTTAGTGCCCGGTTTGTAACCAGTTTCCGTCGCGCGGAAATCTCGCGGAGGCTCTCTTGTTACGCCACATAGCATCTATAACGAAAACGCAAAAGGACGAACTCGAACCGTTCATAGAATGCGATGCGGTAACCTTAGCCAAAGAATGAAACGCAAAGATGTGACACTTTTACGTGGTCACGATGGTAATTCGGCGACGAATGATATGTTTGCAACAGACGGCGCGACGAAGCTCGGGAACGCGAAATGGGGAAGGCCAAACGAAGAGATCAAAACAACGGGGCATCGATCCTTTCACGCGCATTTTTGGCCGGCATCGTAAAATGAAAAATCAAAATCACGGCTATGGTATCGAATAGGTGCAGGGTTCCGACGGTCGGTCGATGTTGGTGAAAAGGGGCCCAGAAGGACCAGCGAAACGTTAACGAACTCGTTCACCTTGATTCCTAGGTAGTGTTCAACCGTATTCGACCGAGGTTCCTGCCCCCTTTTACCACGTATTCTGACGACCAGAAATCGAGCTGCTTCCTCACCAGACTCGATTTTATTATTCCCCGCGTATCTATCATATTCCTCTGTTACTCTTTTCGTTCTTCGCCCCAGACTCGACGTATGTACCTTCTTGTTCCGCGATGGCGATGCATTTCCAGTTCTGACTGTGGCAAATTTGGACCGGTTACAAAGCCCTTATATCAATGCACGGTAATTCATTGCAGTTTCTCAGGGATCTTAACTTTTCGCCAAAGAACGGGTGCGAATGCATGAAAGATGAGAAAATAATCGTATAAAACAAGTATGTACATTGTATGTATATCAGTTCAGCGACTAGGTCAAGAAGCACTGTTCTTTTCTACGCGGCACAATACATTGTTGCCCCGACTTAATCGTTATTGTAAACAGGAAAATTGGATTTCGTGTGAAACGCTAGATCATTATTATTCGTACCATACTTGCGCGGTGATTATCGAATACCGGAGTAATAACCTCGAGAACAATTATGCACCGTCACTGCAATTTACTTGACGAACTTCGCGATGAAAATATTTGATTGCGCGGTAGGTGTAATTGCGGTAGGTAATTAGAATCAAGCGAAAATCGAGCAACTCCTCGAGAATCTTCATCTTGAAGTCCAAGCACGTTCTTGCATTTCCCTATTTTCTGTTTTTTTTCACGAGGATGAGTCACGCGAGTGACGTTAGTAGGATCAGGGTAATTTTGTTGCCTTCCGTTTATTCATCTTCCCTTTCGCCCGAGACACTCCTGCATCCTCGCCTCGCAGCTCAAGTACAGGTATAGGATGTTTCCTTTCAACTTATCCAACAAGAACTTCGTGGGTACGAAATTGTCGCTCTACTGCACGCTGCGATTACGCGTATTACTATTACCTTTCTCACGAGGAATTTCTCCTCAAAGCGCATGGTAGCGCAAAATTACCTTCACACCATATTCATTGTTCCATAGGTTCGCCGCTGATAAATCAATGAACGTCCTGATGGAATTCAAGATTGTCTGTCTTTCGATCGCTAGGTGGGAATCCCACTAATCGCGAGGCATTAGACAAGTTATAAGCGCAGAATTCTCGCGCATCGCTCTGTCACTGTGTTAAAAAAACAAGCTCGAGCTGCAGTTTGTACCGATTACCGGAATAACTTGAAAACTCTATTCCATCGATTTCAGATTCGACTGTTCACTGGAAATCGAGGAAAATGTCGGGGATCGTCGAGTGGTACAGAGATGCCATGTACAATAAGAATGGTGAGAAACATCTTCATAACATAATCTAGACATGTCAGTATGAAATTGCGGGTAACCGAATGTGTGCGTGCGTTTTGCAGATCCGAGGACCAGTGACTGGTTCTTAGTGTCGTCACCGGGCCCGTTGCTGATGATCCTGGTCTGTTACGTTTACTTTTGCGTTTCCGCGGGACCAAGGTATATGAAAGATAAGAAACCGTACGAACTGAGGAAAGTAATGATTGCGTACAATTTTATACAAGTACTGACCAGTGCGTATATCGTCAACGAAGGGTTGCACAGCGGATGGGGAGGTGAATACAATTTCTTCTGTCAGCCTATCGACTATTCAGACAATCCAATGGCTATCAGGGTACGTTACATAGTCACAGGATTCTTATTACTATCACTGATACTATTACCATTCCCTTCTTATTATACGTTCAGGGGGAAATATTGTAAGAAAGAAATGTCACCGAATAAAAATGCTACACGCATAGAGAAGAATAAAGGTGAAGACAAATCTATTCAACTGACACGTTAGCATTCCTCAAATTGTTAATTACAGATGGCTAAAGTGGTGCATTTCTACTTCATATGCAAACTGATAGAGCTACTGGACACGGTGTTTTTCGTTCTTCGCAAAAAGAACCGTCAAATCAGCTTCCTGCACCTGTACCACCACACGTTAATGCCGATATGCGGCTGGATAGGGATTAGGTTCTTCGCAGGTGGTCACGGTACCTTGCTGGGCCTCATCAACTCCTTCGTGCATGTGATAATGTACACGTACTACATGTTGTCTTCTATCGGGCCGCACATGAACAAGTACCTGTGGTGGAAGAAGTATCTAACATTGTTGCAGTTGATCCAGTTCTCCATCATTTTCTGTCATGTCACGCAGGTTCAATTCAACGGGTGCGATTACCCGAAGTTCATAGCGTTCCTGCTTTCCTTGAACTCGATCATATTTGTCTACATGTTTAGCTCATTCTATCTTCAGAATTACACTAACAGCGAGGCGAAGCGGAAAAAGGAAGTTAAGGAGGCAGTGAACAGTGTGGCGACAAATAACAAATCGGAATGAGCTGGTGTGGCTGTTAATGTGGTTTGCGCTTTGCCTATCATGCTCTGCTCTGCTATGCCACAAAGAAATGTTCATGTTTATTAAGTGTCAAAGGTTTCCCAGCACAGAACGATGGGCTTGATAGAGCATCTATTGTCGGTTGCGCGATTTCATTATTCCATTTGCTAGGGCAAAGCGAGTTCTCGCGATTTCATTTACGATCATAGCAAATCGAATATTGCGCGAGGTTGTTTTAGTTTGGGCTTGTCAAGTTTCTGTACGGTACAAATATTATTTTTTCTACTTTCCTACAAGAAAATCAATTTTCTTACATTCCTCTTCATAATTTTATAATATTAACGCTAATTTTTCTTAAGTTTCTTTAAACCTTTTTGTCTCCATATCGGTCATATCTTTGATTCCTCACCGGAGGTACATTTTGAAACACTTCGGAAGCACCGACAAGGGATACAAAATCAAGTTCGATTAAGCATGTCGATAATAAAGAAACTCTTCGTCAAACGATTCCACTGCGAGTAGTTTACCGCGCAACCTCCTCGGACTGTGTCTCTTGTCGATAAGACAGGCAACGACGGATATCGTTGTCGGATCCTACTGCGAGTGCAAACTTCTATCCGCGGTTTGTGCAATTGGGGAATAATTTACTCCAACGATGGTAATTGAATAATTTGTAACAATTTTTATATCATATATTTTTATACAAACGTGCACAATGCATATACAACGCATCCAGGGGATTGTTGCACTTCGATTTAATGACTGTGACACTGGACATGCGTCGGTGTACACTGTACGCTATTTAAAAATATATGAAAGGTTCCAAAGTACATTGAAAGCGTGTTTGTATTTTTTCCAGGCCCCGTCCTTTGCACCTGTAATGATCGTTGCACTCATTGTTCCTTCCACTTATCCACAGTTTTATTCATAGGGTACAAACTGGAAGAATCTGTTCGCGCCGGGAGAAAGTAGTTTTACGATACGGTAAGATGCGAAAATATTTGTTCTCATATCCATATTTGCATTTCTAGCACAATTTCATGAAGGCGTTCCGATTTTTTACACAATGCGAAGTAACAAATGGAACGACGGTTGTTCCAAACGTTCTTTTCGTCTTCCTGCGAGATATTGCCTTCGAACGCTGTTACGAACGGTACAATATTAATAAATTAATGATATTTGGCGAAGACGCATTTCAAAGATTTCTGTCATTTATTTGAAAAGAACCGATCGAGGTGGTTTCTCCTGTCCATTAGAGAGTCGAACTCTTAGGCCGTCCGCACACGAAGCTACTAAACATAAACGTATGTAATTGGTTGGTGACACACGCAGCTACTCAATAGTAACAGAAGTTGCTTCAGTTTAGTGCGATCTACCGTGCAAGCTGGTAAAACTAATGTCAGATGCTGACTCTAGTGGCGAGGAAAATATGATAGTGTACTATCGTTGCAGAAGACGAGTATACAGAAAAGGAGAATATTCTAAATTTATTGCTCTCTATCGAATGTCCAAACAGAGTTATAAAACAGTTATATGGATCTGGTGCAAATGATTGCTCCAGTCCTAAGAGAGTAAAATACAAATATGAGAGAATGCGTGAGCGCTGCAATGCAAATACTCCACAGTTGTCAGGAAACTGGAAACTGTAATTGCCATCGTAATTGTGATCGAGAAGCCACCCGAGAAGGAACTCGGCATGGATTAGCGACGCGTCTCTAACTGGTTACTAATGAGTAGCGTCGTGTGCGGCACTACATATAATTGTATTAGAAGTGACACAAAAGTAACTGATTTGCAACTCGAATCAGGAATCAGTTTCTTTTGAGTAGCTTCGTGTCTGAACGGCGTTAAAGAAATAAATGCGGCTCGTAGCAAACGACAATAAAACCTCCTTCGATCCAAACTCGGCCCCAGAGACAGGTAGACGGAGTTGGGGAAATTTTTATTTAAATACTAAATAATAAATAATAAATAGACGTGTTATTGTAATTGCAAATAACAACTAAACTTTTTATTTAATTGAAAGTCATTTAAATAATGCCAAATGTGATCTGTTTATTATTTCTTATTTTGATTTAGGTGGAAAACAAATAAATAGTTTTTGGTCTTCTCTTATTTCTTGTATTTTGTACAAACAATAAAAAACGTGGCGAAACTAATAACGTTATTACCTGTATGTATAATATTTACATAAATATAACTATTTTTTGTACTAATTTTCTTCTCCACTAGATAGTTCGTAGTTCATATTTGCCTTTAAAACTACTCTTTTTTCAAACAGAAAAAGGTTTTTGTCCGAAAGTTTGTTCGAGCGTAATATCGTCGATAGTAATATCGTTGCTGAGGACAGTTGAAAAGAAAATTCGTTTAATGACTATGAATAATAAATAATAATTGACAAATAATAATTGAAATTGTATTTGTAAATAACAATTAACTTTATTAGTTTAAATCATTTATTTAGACTTGAACAAACGATAAATAATTATTTTTGCTTTTTATTTCAATATCCAAATAACGAATAACTTATTATTTAAATTTTTATTTAAATAATTATTTATTTAAATATTGCCCAACACTGCAGGTAGATAGTCCCAGAGATAGGTAGATGGCCCTTGTCGGAACTGAATCAGATCGTTTTGCGTCAGATATTGGCATATAGAACTGATCAGTATCTCTTAAAGAAGGATTCTTTTGCATCGCGTTGAAGGAACAAATCGCAAGTGGAAACTCGATTCAACACCGGAAGACACGGAATTCATACTTCATTTTCTGCTGACTCACGTGTGGTGTTTCAAAGGTGTTTAATGACAACCATATTCGTGGTGCATGGTCGGTCGCTATATTCTCAAACTGCTGAACGAAAATCTATGATTATAAATCTGAGCCACACGAGATCAATCTTCAAGATGCGCAGAATGCACCCGGGACTATCGATTCGACGGGCTCAATGCCATAACAACCACGGAAAATAGACCAGGCTCCATGTTTGGCGAGGTATATTTTTTAAATAAACTTTAGAGAATCGGGTGTTCGTCAACCCGATAGATATCGACTTTATGTTCGAGGTATATAAAATGTGCATCAGGGATCATCGGTTCCTCGATTATGCGATGGTCAATGACGTCCTCAGCCATGGAGGGTCATGACCACAACACCCGCGAGACCTCTTCATCCGCCCCACGTTAAATAGTCATTCATTGATATTGACATTGTCTTGTAGAGACATGTCATGAGATGCATATAATACTAAAAGAATGCACAGTCACGTAACTTGTACGTTTATTGTATTAAACGATTCACAGCAATTTCTGTAACTAAACGTTTCGATACTCGAGAAACTAAATATGCAAAGGTCCGAAATTCTACTGTGTAGAAATAGAATTTTCAAGAATCAAAATGGAATCGTAACGGTGAAACGAAGTTTTGTTAAAATTTCACGCTATACCGAAATGTTTCGGTTTCTCACGAGTGAAACATTCTCCCCCCGATATGCGACATTCGGTTTCAATTGTAACACAATTCAGTGAGAAATGAGGCACTTAACACTGTTTCCGGTATAATATATGTATATGTACTCGGTTATGCAAGACGAAAGTCGCTGATACTTGGGCACTCGATTACCAAGTAAAATAGGTTACATGTGATTAATTTTCAACAGGAATGTTCCTTAAGAAGTTTTAGAAATTCATTTTAATTGCGCTGTGAAAATCTTCTTAGCGACAGTTCGCATTACATTGTTGCAAATATTACAAAATTTAATTGGTAAAAATATCAAGAAGAAGCGCCATGTATCCTCCGTCGTACATTCGTTTACAATGCTGCGTGAATGAAAGAAATTTCCGGTCATCGTGACACGATGGAATAAATTGCTACTAATCATATTCCTACGGGGCACAGAGATCAATGTTTCTAAGTATAATATTAATAATTATTATTTCAAGCTGACAAAAGGGTAGATCGTTGCCAAGCGTGTTCAAATTCATCAGTAGAGCATAATGGTGCACTGTAGATATCGACAAAAATCACGACTTCAATTTTACAATGAATATTAATTTTTGTGCTCACTTTCCCGTGATAGCAATAAAGGCTTCCAAACGTTCCGAGAAGAAACGTCAACTTGTTAGACAGTATAACGAGTACAATAATATTCCTGCACGATCGTTTCAACAATATCAATACCATTTAACGATATCAGTGCGATAGTGACAAACTAGGTTCAAGCGGCGAAACATTTCTCACCCCAATTATGCAAGCATAAATAGTATAACAAAAGCATTAGTGAACTTTTCTGTGTTACACAGTTGCTACATATTTATGTAGTTGCAAACACATATGCAATCTGGTCATCCTAGATAGGTGAACTATTCTTTTGTCTGTGGCGATTACTATTATAGTCTGTGCTAAGAAGTTTCTTTAAAGTCATCACAGTGGCTGTACTCGTAGGCACAGTGAAATACTCGAACAGAAACGAGGCGCCTTCTTGCGTTCGTCGAAAACCTTAATCAGCAGCCGACATTTCCAAATAATTTCCAGATCTTGCGAAGTTGCATCCATTTTTGCATATTTCAGAAATCGTGTCTTGTATTGTACATTTATCAATCGTTAAACGCACGTTCGATTTGTTTTGCTTTTGACAAACTAGCAGCAACAGGGAAGTGTTAGAAAGATATTCGACTGCACTCCGCATTTAGCTGCATATGAACAAAGTGATGAACAAGAGTTCCATGCACACTAATGCTAGGGCTCATCGGATTACCAAGTCACATTCTTCTACCATGCCTACTTTCCGTAGAAACTTGTGATCGGAAATTCAGATGGGCAAGGTTCAATTTCGACTATGGTCGTGTACCTACGAAGGAAGAGGGTCGAGGGAGTAATGTGACACCATGTGGCCACAGAGGGAGGAGTAGGGAAAGTTTGGATACGATACCAACTTCGATTTAATTTAAATACAATAGCGACATTGCTGACTAAATAGCTTTTCTGGAGTGTGGTTTAAATTTCGTCAGTCTACTTCGATTTTTCGTGAAGGTTGGCTGGTTCAGTGATCTGTTCGGTGATCGACTCCGGCGAATCGATTCTGTGCCACCATTCGCTCGAAGAAGTTCATACAGTTGACGGTCTACCACAGCACCTTCGAGGCACTCTCGTTTCTTCCACGTTCGATAATTGACAAAGCTTGATAGGACGAAGCGAAGATTCGAAAAATTGTATGAAAGTTAACGAAGCTCGATATTATCATCTGTCACATACTGAAACATGGCTACATTGATACAACGAATTTATTTCGGATATCGCTACATTAACGAGGAACTTGCAGGTACTGAAACGTGCATCTGTTGTATATAAGTTGATATAAGCGCAGGCAGGTATGTGAACGTTTCTGTTTTCCGTAGATCCGCGTACGCAGGACTTCTTCCTCATTGGGACGCCATGGCCTTGCATAGGTATAATAGCGTTCTACCTGTACTTTGTGCACAAATTGGGGCCCAGTATCATGGCGAACAGGAAACCCTTCAATCTGGACCGACTCATGCAGATATACGATGTGGTGCAGATAGTAACGTGCGCATACGTATTCTACAAGGTAAACTTAACAGATCTCGATACAGCATCCATTTGTGAAAAAAAAAAAAATAAAAAAAAATGGAAAAAATTCAATTCGCATTCGAAATTGCAGGCATTGGTCTTAGCTTGGCTGTTTCACTACAAATTCGCCTGTGAACCAGTGGATTATTCGTACAACCCACGTACGCTCGAGGTAAATAGATAATTATCGCGTTCTAATCATAGGAACGTACTAAAGTTTGTACGAATGTATTGCCCGGAACACAGATAGCCAGAACCGTTTGGATGTACTACATGCTGAAGATATTGGACTTGCTGGACACGATCTTCATTATTCTTCGAAAGAAACAGAATCAGGTGTCGTTCCTTCACGTTTATCATCACGGAGGCATGGTTTTAGGTGGCTGGATCGCCACTAAATTTATGCCAGGAGGTCATGTCACTTTCACAGGTAAGCAGCATTTCGTACACCGGTCAACGACCCTCTGACCGACGAAATATTCTTCGAAAATATTCTTTCTAATTGCACGTACATCTGTTGGTACATCTAGGTACGATAAATTCGTTCGTCCACGTGCTGATGTACACCCACTACCTAGTCACTTCGCTGCGAATATGCAAACCGTGGTGGAAGAAATACGTGACACAGCTGCAGCTCGCTCAATTCTGTTTGATCCTGCTGCACTTTATATCGCTGATGTGCTCAGATGACTGCGGTTTCCCGAAGTGGACGGCAGTCCTGATGATACCACAGAACCTCTTCATGCTCTTTCTGTTCGGTGATTTTTACTACAAGGCGTACGTCAAGAAACGCCACACACAGCCACACACAGCCACGAACGGTGTCTCGTTGGCAGTGTCCAACGGGAAATTAAAGGGCCAATAGCTCCGGCCCGTGAAATGTGGAGTTCCGTTTCGGTCCATCCGCGATTCTCCACTGCCCATCTCGTCACGCTGACTTCGTCGCACGGGGCGCAGTGTTCCCGCGAAGATCAAATCAATTTCAACAACTCTAGACACCTGTAGCCGTATATTTCACGCAAGCTATCCGAGGCCACCAGATGCAAAAGTTCCCAAAGGTTTGTCAGAACGTAAACGCCAGCGAAGCGCAACCTGCAAGCTTTGTCGGAACGTTATGCCCAACCACTTTTCCGAGACGTAAATTAACAATGGTCTTGCTGTGGTTTTTATCGGGAAGAAAAGAACTTCCTCGTTCGTTATCTCTTATAGGGGTGCACGAGTGAACTGCACGATACCTCCAACAGAAACGAGTCGCGGCTGACGCGTAACATTTGCGTTGAATGCAACTGTGTCAGAAATTTTGGTCCGTTTTTCTTGGAGCCAATACAGTATGCTCTACGAACGAATACACGCTACCGTGCGTATGTACGCCCTCGAAGTATTAAAACTTGCATCAAGATATCACGGCTTCACCGCCATAGCTCGAATAACATTTCGATTTGTATAAAATTGTCTAGGAACGTCATGGTCGTTCAAGGTCACCCATAGTGATTCAATACTGTTACTCAAGATCTTTGAAAGACGTTGCCAGACATTCGAGTTCACCGAAATACATTCACCGATATACCATATTATGTAAGATTAAGCCGACTGTGTATCCATTCATTTAACGAAATAAAGAAAACGACACTATTTTTACGTCCGCGGTTGCTCATTGCGGATCCACGGTGGCTCGACCTTTGCTACCGAAGAAAAATATCAGAAATCGAATGACCGAAGAAATGCTTAAAATTCGTAGGATGTAGAAAGGCGAGCGGACCATTACAATCTGGAACCCGATCTCGATTGTCCTTAATTCTTGCCTTTCACAAAATATGTAACTCCTCCGCAACCGTGCGTCGACGGGGAAATCGTCGAGCAAATCGATTCTCCGCGGCATGCATGAAACACCGCTATTTGCATACTAATCCTGCTTTCCTCAGTCCCTAACGGTTGACGCCAAGTTCCAAGAGACAAATCAAACCAGCCCCTCCTTCAAGTAACGCGCAAGGCACCCCAAATACACGATGCCAGGTCGGGTCAGGACCCGCCTGAAGAAAAAAATGGCCTACTTCAATCTGACACCACAGCGGATGGTCCAAGCGAAAGGTAAAGCTGCGAAAAGAGAACGGGGTGACACGAGAGGCACACGAGGATCAGTTTAGCGGCAGGTGCCGTTATATCGCTCGATCGTGCCAAAAACTGCCCGTGCGTTTCGTTTTCGCATGTCCGACCCCGAAATAACGAAACCTTTATTTCGTTGATTGCGTAACAAGCTGAAGCATAACGCACCACCTGCGAGACGAGGATGAGGTGTCGCTGTACTCCCCGACCGAACGATACTTCGGGCTCGTAATTGTGGCCAGAATTTGTCGTTAGGTACGTCTAACAGTTAGAGGAGAAAGTGATGCTGATGGACCGCAGGTTCCGTTAGAAGAATTCTTCGATGATCTACGAAACATACCTGGGAGAATTCGAGCCGCTATACTCTGCACATTTCTGGGACACAAGAGACACGCAAGTGGGGACAATTTACAGGAGTAGAGTCTACTCGAATAATGAGTGTACGTAGAGTATCGGACGATTTACCTACAACGCGGGGGGAAGCTATTCAATATTCGAAAACTTAATGCACGCACGTCGTATTACCATTGATCTCATTTTTTTCGCATACGTTTGAAGAAAATGATTGACGCTGCTCTATGGAATCCCGGTTAAGCAATATTTATTGCAAAACGTCCGACCGTTTTGGCCCCGTTTCGCAATTTTCTTGTACCCCTCTATCCGTGCCGTTAACTTACATATTTGCAGCTGCGTTAGAAAGCACCTTTATGAAGCTCGTAATTGGTTTTAGTTTGCAAAGTACTGTCTATCGGGTTCGTTCCATTGGTCGACGCACCATCATCGGGGCTCCCCGAAGAAATGTTCGGAAATTGCATTTACGAGGTATGTGTTTTCAAATACCTGGCCACTCGTTCTCTTGCAAATGATTGATTTACGACAGTGTGGACGTTTAATGGTAGAACCTAGACACAGTTGCGGAAGGTGTGCACGCGCATTGCTCTACTTACTCTTTTACCGTCCTGTGCTACTGCCTTCGCGGGAAAACAAGGTGGAGGAGAAGAACAAGTGGGTACGAATATATTTATGTCAAGGAGCGGATTATTATTCAAATTGTTATGCCGATTGCGAGGGACACGGTTGATTTCGCTTTAAGCGATAATAACGCATAGAACGTATAATAATGTTTTGTTGCGGATGTTTGCGCGTTTCGCTGTTTGATCGTCAATATGGACTGTCGTGGTTCGATGCAAATATTGAACTGCTGTAATACTCGCGAAATTAAGAGGTCGCAGTTTAACGTCATCTGGTTGTTCCGAGTCTGCGAACAATTTAACACATCAAATATGTTCCCATACCAGAACACACTTCCTCAATGGTGTCGATCAACGACTCTTTGTTCCGGGCAAACACGCGTTCTCCAATTTCGCAAATAGTCGTACTGCGAACGAACATTTACTTTCGCTAAAGATCCCCGTTCTATTGTGCTGATCGATTTTATTCACGCCAATGCGGCCATAATTCGACAGCATTTATTAATATTAGACGCGCGTCTCCCTCTACTATATTCTGCGCGGTCTATTCCGAATAAGCCGGCATGTGACACAAGTCAAATTTGCATATTCTTAACCTAGTAGCATTATCTTCAATTGGGAAATCACTTTTCTTTCGTCCATCGCGACGTTTACGTGCACACCCCACCACTTTCATGTCACATCGGAACGAGAAGATGTGTTACGAAGATTCCACGCGGGAATTCAAACGAAATGTGTTTCGCGCATCTAATTACAATTCATAATTCTTCAACGACCTAGTCCTCATCCCTACCTTCTAGTAAGTTGCCCCCCCGTCATACAACGGAAGTCTCAATATTACTGTGGATTCGATCGTCGTGGTGGGGCAGGTGAAAAAGATCGAGGTTTCGGTCTTCCTGGCGGCTACATTTGTCGACGAGTGATCAGTTTTTGGTTCGCAGCTTCTCCAACGTCACCTAGTTCATCTCGAAGGATCTGGAGGAACGGTTGACAGTTACGCTAGAGTCAAAGTGATTGCCGAGTACTGAGGACGTGGATTCTACTGCATGCAAGCGGAAGAATATCTTCAGCTTTCACACAGAAATTACTTTATGAGCATCTGAAGAGTTCCAGGTAAAAGTTTAATTTTACAACTAACACATTTCTACACTCCGTGGAATTATTAATACTTTTTAAGGGTCGTTAGTATAACAGTGTACGTTTTCCTTACACATTAATGAATACTATCCATAACTCTATACTTTCGTTAAACAAATAAGCAAGATCTTTCTCGTATATTTAGGAACCTCTTGAAAGGGAGACAAGAAAGGTGTCAACATGTCAAGCTTAATACGACTGGTGGTGAACAATTACAACGAGATCTTGGAAGCTAATAAAGGTAGTTAAGTGATCATTATCTCCGTGAAGCGCAACGTTAAACTAAATATATGTACAAAGACCGCCACAAGTGAATCGGATTATTTCTTTCCGCGTTTTACATGGCAAACACTATCATAAAGGCAGGCCTGTCCTCGTGAAATTTCTGCAAATAGGAATGCTAATGTATGCAAATGTTGTCTAAAACGTGAATAATAGCTGGCATTACCGAGTATTAGAATTTTAGTTAAAGTGGAGAACGGAGACAAGACTCTTGCCCAGGCACTTGGTCAACAAAAGATTGACGCGCATAATTATGTAAAGAATTGTGCTTCTCAGAAATCATGGTGGATTCTTGGCCGATGATGGGCTCGCCTGGCCCTATGTTGTGTATCGTGGGAACCTACTTGGCGTTCGTTCTAAAAATTGGGCCCAAAATGATGGAAAAGAGGCCAGCGTTCCAATTGAACAATTTGCTGATCGCCTACAACGCGTTCCAAGTGTTTTTTAGTATATGGTTGATACTTCTGGTACGTGTCATCGATTAAATTAACGATCGTTTATAAATTAAGATTAGTTTTCGCATAAAAGTAGCCACACCAGTTATTATTGTCACTGTTCAAGTATCATGTTAACAGTCCCTGCAACCTGGTCTTGGGCCGCTCATAGTTTCACCTAAATGCAACAACTCGAATCGAACGCCTACAGACGTGAACGTTCAAGCAGCGGTAAGATAACAATTTCGAACGCGAATTCGGTTTACACTTCGTAACAGTATAGTACAATAATACGGTGGGCTTCGTAACAGGTATCGAGAGCAGCGTGGTGGTATTTCATCGGCAAAATAATCGAGCTCCTGGATACGGTGAGTTTAGCAACAGCCAGGAAGATTCGACTGTAATTTGAAAATGTGCCTCCTCTTCTTTAAAGGTTTTCTTCGTCCTGCGGAAGAAGCAAAATCAAGTCTCATTCCTGCACGTGTACCACCATACGATGACTTCGGTATTCTCGTGGTGTTATCTGAAGTTTTTACCAGGCGAGCAGGGCGTTCTTATCGGCTCCTTAAATTCCTTTGTGCACATCGTCATGTACTCGTACTATTTGATCGCCGCTCTGGGCCCGCAGTACAGGAAATACCTATGGTGGAAGAAGTACATGACCTGGATCCAACTGGTAACGCCTCCCTCGTTGCAATTGTTGAGACCTGCTGCTCTGCGTTCACTCATTTAGACGGCAACTAAACTTAATCGTATTTATCTCCCCTAACAGCTACAATTCGTTATTATGCTGGGCTATCTAATGACGATTCTCGCTATGGACTGCAAAGTGCCAAAGGCTCTCACTTACTTCTTCATGACCAACGTAGTGATCTTCATCTACCTGTTCGGTGACTTCTATCGAAAAGCCTACAAGAAGAAGCAAGTTTAATATATTGAATAGTCAACTGGCTCTGAGAATCGACACGCGACCTCTATCGATAGCACGGATCGATTGGACACCGGGCGGTCTAATGGCGAGAACGAAACAGGGGCAACATTAGAGGGACAATGGCATCGGCAAAGGTACAATAGGCAGGGAAGGAGCAATTGCCGAAACGGGGTAAACGTGCAACAATTATCGGAGCAATTTCAGTTAAAGAAGCAAAAGGGATTCGAAATTCGACTCCATTCGACTGAGACGATTTCGATGGACGCGTCACAAAATCTCGAGGGACAACGGGCACCAGTATGATCTAGGCCAGTACGTCGAACGGCGACCCGTTGTTCAAAGAAAGAAACGGAGAGGGATCGTCGGTCAGGCGGAGAAAATATAGCTGACAACGGAACATTGACCAAACTCGAATTGCCCGAGGCGATCGTCGTGCAACGAAGTGGACTGTGACCCGAAAGAAATATCTCGGGTGCTGCCACGAGCTCGCCGGAGAACGGTAACTGCTTTCTTCTCGCCAGTCGAGACGTCTGTTACTTCGATTTCTAATAGAAATGCAACCGGGAAACTATTGTACGCTGGACATTGTGTTCCTTAGTGTTCCCCAAATGCGACAGAAGGGTAGTTCTAAGTTTTTATTGATTCTACGCAGTCTCGTTCCGGTGCAGTCGATTTATGCAACAGTCGTTGGTAAATTATTACGATAACTTTTATTCGGATCGTCTTTGTTAAGTTGAAGGAGGGCAGAATTTTATTTAGCGAAAGGAGCATTGGGGCAATTTATACGTGGTTGCACTTGTTGAACGTGTCGTGAGTCGACGTTCTTATATAAGGTCAAGTCGCGTGGTACTTAGAAAACTACTTTAAAGTCATGTATATACATATAACAAGGAAGCCATCGCTCTGCTATATATTGTGAAGAGAACGGGATCGATCACATGTGGACTGACGATACATTGGGAGAATGGTATCTCGTTGATTCGCTCGAAAACTGAAACGGAAGTTCCGCAATTTTTCCTCTGTTTTTCTCTTTCCCTTTTTTCGAATGAGTCGACGAATTCGGAGTGCACATCGGTCGCTTTTCACGGTTGAACAATGTAAAGTGTATAGTCACCGTTAATCGTGACATATGTTAATACGCTACATATTGATAGACGTCGATCAAGATTAATAGAGTTGAAATACAGTTAAGGCATGTAAATACACGCGGTACTATTATTTATTTAAGCATTTGGCGGTGAACTGAGGAGTGTTTTTTTTCTTGCCTTCTATCGTTTTTTATGCCTGCCTTCCGCACAGTCATTACTGTCAATAATAATTATCCGCATGTTGTTCAGAATCGATAACATTGATGCTAATCAAGACAAGAAGGGAATGAATAAATAATTCTTTGTTTAAAAAAAGTACTTTATATAATGCTACTTGTACAAGGATCAGTAAAGATAATACAATGAATAAAATCCTCTTTTCTAAACAGAATATGTATATGCAAACAACAAGCAACGAAAGATGAGGAGCCCCTAGGCAATCTTAATTTTAATCTACCCTACGGTATACATATTGGCTGATATGATACAAAAGGACGTCGCGACGTAACCAACGATCTGAACGAGTTCCGGTTGGCGAATCATGAATCTTTGCACAAAAAGAGACGTGGCTTTTGCGACAATATGGTATGCCGCGAGAAACCACGCGACCACCTACATACGAACAGATTTTTCCTATTTACATACCGTGATTCGTTCTCTCGATTTTGCAGCTGACAAGCACGCGATGCATTGCAACTTTGCGACCAACCGTGGCTTGCGAAGTGTGCCGTACGCGCTACGATCCAGTGTCCAAAATTGATTGTAAACTCTGAGAAATTCTACAAAATTCACCGTCAACTTTTGGACTTGAACAAATCATTCCAAAGGTAACGGTTACGAAGCAAGCTTAAAGCCATATTCTTTGGACATAATTAATGAAGTTCCTTTTTTTTCGCTTACAAATGTAATGTCTAAAGCAATGCAACTTCTTTCCTAAAATTCCCCCCTCTTTTGCAAGATATGTACCTTTCATTTGCCAGTCATTATCGCCTTAGCTGTAATCAAAGTGAGCAATTATTCTCAATTGCCGCTCCTTAAAAAACCTGTCATGATCAGAGCTACATAGGTTTACAAACTAAGAAAAAATCCTCATTCATTCGAATCGCAATTATTTTCACGCCCTAATGTCGAATGCATTCTCCTTGCAACTTATTTCCGACTTAACGGATTCCCCGAGTTAGTTTAAGATTAATATTAATACCACCACACAGATGAACCTGGGCAAGATTAAAATATTTACCTGTATCGCGTCCCTTTTTGATCGCAACGAAGCCTAGAAATCTTTTAACGATTTATTGTCTAACCGGGCATGGATCAGCTTACACACGGATACATTTTCGGATACAGGATCGCGTGAAACGAATAAAGATACTCGTAATCGAAGACTTACAATATCGAACTTTGTGTACCTGATTTATCAAACGATTATATGTATAAACTATCTTCACCACCAATCTACAACATACTCTAACGTAACTCATATAATTCCTCCGTAATTCTAACACTTAAACAGCTACGAATGTGTTTGACACGGGCGAAGACACAATTGACGGCTGTTTCAAGCGAGTCAAAGTAAATGGATTCATTTTCGTGAGCAAATATCGGCGCATACATTCTCCATTATCAACAGGATGAACGACTTCTGTGTATGAGAACGCATACCTCTTGCACGTGGACGCACACGTTCGCACGAATTTTCCAACTCTGAAATATGAAAAAGCATCCATGAACCTTGAAGTATCCAAGTGCGATGACGCGATTTATCCGCCGACGTTAAAGAATCGGAAGCACAGCCGCCGGTGACGCAGTTTCATTGAAAGTGATACGCAATTGAAAATCGTTCCACGATCGATCCTCAATGTTTCACTTATGATGCAACGATCGAAACTTGACAGCAACACGCGACAACATTTCGGCTCACTTTCCTTCTCATTGTTGCTCGTTTTTCCTTCGCCGAATTCCAGACTAGTCCACTTTTCCTTTTCCATTCTGCTCGTTCGTGTTCGCCATTTTCTTCGCCGCGTCGCCAATCTCCTTGCCCTCTATCGATTTCGTATGCTTTTTGCTGATGTTGTACGCGTGCTTGTAGAAATCGGCGAACAGGAAGTAGAAGAACATCACGTTAGGCAGAATAAAGACCAACGACCATTTCGGATAGTCGCAGTCGTAGATCAGCAGTTGACAACTGTGCAGGAATGCCAGACAAAACTGACCCTGTTTAACAGACAGAAGATTTGGTTCCCACGTGTTTTACGTCAATTAACATATCCCGATTGCTCCCGACTGTTAACGCACGTTTAATGTGGACAGTTACTGCTTGGAGATGAGGCTTACCATTTGAAGAGTCGTAATGTATTTCTTCCACCACAGGTACTTTTGATACTGAGGTAGCAACGCTGCTAACAAGTAGTACGTGTACATGACTATGTGCACGAAGCTGTTGATGACACCTGCAAACAGAACGACGGGATCGTTATCGAAACGGGAACAAGTTCGCAACGACGATATCTAGGATATGTAAGCTGTACCTATAAACGTTCCGTGGCCTCCCGGATAATATTTGGTGGCGCCCCATGAAATCATTGGCATTACAGTATGGTGATACAAATGGAGGAACGTGATTTGTCTCTCCTTCTTTCGTAAAACGAAGAACACCGTGTCCAGAAGCTCCGAAAGTTTGGCCAGGAAATAAACGTATACACCTTTGGCGACCTACGTTAAATTGATGCTCGTTAAGATATTAAAAAGAGGAGACAAATATAATCGAGGAATAGAGGAGAGGGCTACCCTAAGAGCTTCTGGCGTATTAGAAAAATCAACAGGCTCGCACTTCCAGCTGTACTTCCGAAGCCAAGCTCCGTCTAGACCTTCGTAGAATAGCCAACAGCTGAGAAGGACCTGCAGAAAGTTGTAAACGACTAGAGTGCTCTTTAACTGGTACGGTTTTCGGTGCTCCATGTTCTTCGGGCCCCATGATAAGACGAAATATAAGTAACCGATTAATATGCTAAGACCAGGTACGGGCGACGCTATGAGGAACCAGTCCCTCGTTCGAGGATCTAAGAGAGAGACGATATTAGTATTTAGTAAGCAATGGTAGTAAGCAAAGTGGAAAAAGTTGTTGCTGGTTACCAGATAGATCGTGGAATATGTGGTGATAAAATCGAACCGCCGTATTATTATAGATGTTGGACATCCTGTCGATGTGAGGTATGCTCGTCGCGTTCATTGGAAACTCGACTGAAACAGTCACAAGTACCGTAATTCTACATAAAATAAATAAAAGCTGCACCTGCATCCGTCAAAGATTGGGATTCAGATTCTTTCGGGCGGAATCCTTGATGTGCCGTAACAACAGGATTGGGAAGTAACGTCGACGCGTTACGTTGCAACGTAATTAGATGCATGTTACGAAGCATCGTGAAACAGAACGCATGCGAACAAAAAAGATTAATGAATGCTTAATAAGCACGTCAATAAGATTGAGTTTTCTTTGCTCATTAGTTGGTATCTGTTTGCGCAAGCGGCTGGATAAACCGATTGCACAAACCTACATTCCCACTCGAAATCTGCGTATGAACCGGTTCCAATACCATTTTGAACGATTCGGTGCACGGCGGATAAAAAGGGGGGCAAATGGTGGGACACTCGATTTCGCAGCCTTTAATGATAACGTTTAAACAGCTTGCCCAATGGCAATGTTACACTATACAAAGGCCTCGTGTATTTTTTTTATTTGCGTTCACTTTTTTCTTCTGCTCCGGAGCAGGATATTTCATTTGGTGTGCGTGTTATAATTTCACACTAGAAGAAGGTCAAGAAAAATTCTTTTTACTTTCCTACAAAGGTGTCCTTTCGCCCGTTCTGCGATAAACGAGCATCTTATTCAGCTGATTTCCTCACCTGCTCTGCGAAATCGGAGCATTCCCTAACAGATATGATCAATACGTACTATTTTTACTCGCAAAAGTGTCGATCGTTTGACGTTAACGCGTGAACGATTCCCTCGTTCATTTAAGTTGCCATTGGAAACCGTCGTTCAAATGCAACTGTACGATCGTCTGTGAAATTGCGTTCACCCATTTCCCCTCGCAGTAGCTCGAGCGGAACTTTTCGCGTGGGCTAAAACCCCGTCGAAGACTATAATAGCAATTACTTTGTGAAATGACGTCTAGCGATAAAAGTCGCGATTGCATTGTGCTAGAAGTTGAGCAGTGGTCAGGCGAATGGGGCCCTAAACTTTACCAATTCGAACAATGTTGTTTCGTGAATTGAAAGGGAAAGAAAAACGAGAACTGGCCCAATTACGGTGATCGAACGTCGCTCACGCAAGTAAGGGATCAGAGACGAGCCGATGTGTAATCTTTCATTGAGGAACTCAACCGAGCATCCCGATGCGACCCCTGACAATTCGTCATTCGATCGATTGCGCGACTTTGTTAACTCGATACCGATTTAATTTTCCTCTCTGCTCGGAAGCAATCTTAGGGGTAGAGAGGCTTAGGGACAGAGTTGCTCCTCCATCGCTACAATAACGATTAAAGTTCGTCATTTCTGCTCTGACGAAATGTAGAAAGTATGGAAATGATGCGTCACTTTTGAAAATCTCAATGCGCCAAGTTCATACAGTAGGCATTATTTAACGCGCGCGTCTACCCGGTTCTTCTTCTTCTTTTTTTCCTTTTCGGATAAGGTCCATCCTGGATGTTGGATCAAAGAAGTGGATAAGCGAGACGTCAATTAACTGGGAGGACATGTGCATAAAAATGAAGCAATACGTGCGACGCGTCGCGACGGAGCGCATCGATTGAACTCGAGAGAAAGTATGCCCCCGTGGCTTCGTCCTATTTATCTAGAATATCGACCACGCTGTCCCTTGTCACAGTTCGTATCGTGTCAAGTAAAAATATCGACCGGAAGGGTTATCGGAAGGCTGAACAAGTTTGCTCCTGCAATCGCGATAATCGAGCTAATAATTTCCTGCAAGCATTTTCCTTCACCTGAATGTCCCGTTTGTCGACGTACGTTTGAAACACGCACCGTTCAATTGCATGTTGCAATATTCCTGTAACACCGTCCATTAACGACCCGTGCTACTTTGTAACGGGGCTCGTTGTTTTCTTTACTAGTTTATCATACACAACTGTGATTCGCGCGATAAACTAGAATCTTCTTGAAGTACTACTTAATTCGCATTATCCCAGTGCTCCGTCGAGTACTTTTGGAATAACAGTTTAAGGTTTCTATTCCTTTTTGTACTGCTTTCTTCTGCATCCTGTTCGATTAGTATATCTTGGAAAGTTAGCAACTATGTTCCCGTATAGTGATCTTTCATGTTGAATTTTTCGCGGATCGTTGTTGCTGCAACTAAATAAGTGATACAATTTAGGATATCTGCACAGGAAAAGGGGACATCTAGATGCTCAACTTTTAACGGCGAAAAAAACAAACCGCCGCGGCGTTTCATTTGGCTGTCCAATTTTGTTGAAAAGTTTTCTGCAGTCGCGATTATTCAGTCGAGTGCTTGCGCAATTCTTAAAAATGTGTAGGCCATAGTGCAGTGCCTCTAATTGTTACGAAAAAATCCCCAACATTTCAGGCCTTATATCAAAATTTATAGTACAAACGTCCGTGACTCACCTCTTTGGCGTATGAAATCATTGCACGTTTGCCTCGTCGATTCCCTACCAGACGAGGCAGTGATAATGGCATTTGAAATCGGCGCTGAATGACCGCCAATAAATTTTTCTTGCAAAACTAAGAATCATGCATACTCTCGTCCTTTAACCGCAAACGTTTATAGCACTCGCGTGCCATGCAATTTGAATGTAGTGAATTTTCACCGCCGCGGTAGCGTTGCACCACTATTTCTCATCCATCAATCATCCATTTTTAAACAGTTATTGCCAATGAAGCGGGCAAAGCATTAAATGTCAACTATTTTTGCACGATAAACGTTGAAAAACATTCTGCAGAAATAAACCCCATTAAAATGAGTGCTGACATTTTAATTGATGCAACAGATTATTGCTGCCAACAGGTAATAAAGAAACCTCCATCTATCGTAAACATTGTGCCGCATTGCGATGTGAGATAAACATCGTTGACAAAAAGGAAACGATGAGATTTGAAGTGGTCAGGGCGGAAAGCATCCACATGTTGCGCAGATAATTACGCCTCACCTGCTGAAACGACACGCGGACGCTTCCACTTGTTGCCAATGATTTATTCGATCCAGTATGAGGAAAAGTAGATGAACGCTGTTGCGACAAACTTTCCAACGACTCCCTTTATCATCTCGACACCCCGATCGGTTGGAACGTTTAATTAGTTCGCTTTTTGCCGCATACCCGGGTGGATTCGGCTAGAAAATGTGTGTCATCAGCAGCGCGCCGGTTTCATATGGCGTTTCTGTGTCAGTAGTCGGCTCGGAGGACGCAGAGACCGGTTTTCCACGCGACGCGACGTCTGCTAAAAACCACGACCTAGCAATTGCGGCCGTTGCGCTTTTAGTTTCGCACCACCTCGAACCCATGCAACCACGTTTCCCGACAGGTATGCTTATTAACCCATTGACACGCGGAGGTAACCGCCTGGTATGCTCGGTTTATTACAATCCTGGCGTTAATCGCACGAGAACGGTATGGTTGTCCGGGAATTCATCGCAAGTTGCGACCCTCTTCAGTCTGGTACCGGATGGTGCCAAATTGACCGGCCTGTTTTGTTTTCAATGCTACAGGAACAATAGATTGCGCGTGCATACTAGAATGACGATGCATCCCGGTGGAATAAGGAATACATCTCCGCGGCGTAGCGCAATGCCTGGCAGGCAATTCATGACAACCAGCATAATTGAATTCGACGATTATCTCTTTGTTTACGACATAACGAATGTTATCAACGTCTCCAACAAACAGTAACGTCTTTCGAACGTGCGGCGCGGTTAAAAACTGAATATTACAGTACGGCGGCATTATTATTCCGCGGCATGGACACATGTTAAACCCATTGACTACGCACCGTGCATCGTTTATTCGCATTTAAGGGAACGTTGAAATGCCACAAAATTTACCTCGAGCGACAAATCCGCCTCTCTATTTGCTCCTCGCACAGACGATTCATTCTACGCATCACTAGAACGTCGAAAAATACAAAACTTGTTTGGCTTTTGTACTGAACGGGCGGTGTTACGCTTCGAATGTTCGCGGTCGCCAAGGCAAGGTGCGCGAAACGGAAAATCACGGCAACGATACGAGCGGTTCTTACCTTCCCCTTTGTGTTTTTGTCGTGCTCTTGTCAAAACTGTAGCAACGTCATCGCGAATCAGCTGATTCTCAGCGGATAAAGTCCACCCGA
Source organism: Nomada lathburiana (assembly GCA_963667235.1). NCBI lineage: Eukaryota > Metazoa > Arthropoda > Insecta > Hymenoptera > Apidae > Nomada > Nomada lathburiana. Next base: position 21,243,282 of record OY763898.1, read on the forward strand.
GTTCCGCATCGCAACGGGACTTCGAAAAGAGGCACGTACCTCGGGGCAATAATATTTCATTATGTTCCGCGCGTTTCACGAATTTAAATCAGGCAAAATATCATTTGGTTCTTCGGTATCACGGTGACCACATTACGCGATTTATATCCGCAGGAATTTCGTAAAATGCCGGACTTGGACGCACATGTAAAGCTTTAGTAATAATTTGACGATTAACGACAGTGGAAAATATGACCGTGGCAATGTCCAGAGTTCGCGTTGGAGACTGTTCAATGAATTGTACTTTATTGCAATAGAACTCTACGAATGTCTTGCACAATCATTGGGCTGTTGATGTTGAAAGGGGCTCAAGTCCACTTGTTTCGAAGCCGAGATATTTAAGGGGCTGCCTTTAAATCGGATTAAAAATATTGATGACTAATAACACGATAGTACGATGTTTTTGTTTTTGTCTGGAAATGTGTAACGTATAATAAGCTTAATTAATAAACACTATTTAAACAGTAAGATGATTTAGGCGGTCATAAGTGAACTTAAGCCACATTCAAATTAAAATGATTTAAAATTTTGTTAGTTAACTAACTTTCTGTTAATAAAATTTAACAAAATAACAAAAGAATGCTTAATTTAAGTAGTGATATATTTACAGATTTGTCGCTCTTAACGTGAACGCTGTTCCAGCCATCTTCTTGCGCTAACTTGCAAGCGAAAATTGGTAAGGGAAACGGCAACTCATTCATGCCTCACGGTCCTCTGTCGAATAAATACATCACCGACGATTTATTTCCAAGTTATTCATCACCTCTGCCAGTTTCCTTTCTTCCAGAATAAATCTCGATCGAACGATCGCATGACAATCGCGAACTCCCGTTTGACCCGTGATCGTATATCTTCCGCGCATCTTTGCGAAACAAACGAGACACCGTGTATGCAAATGACCGATTTCCTGCAGGCACGCATGCAACGTGGGTCGAAAGTAAACAGAAATACCATCTCCTGCTTGTGTTCATCAGTGGCGAACATAAATTACTCCAGGCAGCAAACAAATTGCAACATTTCACCTATCGAATTGGCCAATCGGGTATTTAATTTGGGCGGGGTTTGATTTTCACGAATGTTGACAGTTATTCTCAAGTCAGCGCTTGTCCCGAGCTGACATAATCAAAAGATAGGTTGCGCGTTCTACCAGAACAGCCGGGAGGATTTCCTTCCAAAGCCAAACCCATTTGCAGTCCGCCGTGATTCAAGGTGTTGCGGTATCTACTTCACTTCGGATGCCTACGACGCCGTAGCAAAAGTGTCGCAGAAGAAGAGAGCAATGTAAGAAACGAAATGATGCCTGAACGTTTTTCACCGGCGAATGAAAGCTCTGCTGTCGGACGAGCGTCTGCGATTTTTCGGATCAACGAGTAGCCAAGTATCGCCTCGTCGTTTTTACCCCCGATGAACTTCACCCCCCCAGGAACATTGGTTATCGTAGTGTCTGCCAGAAAAAGCGTTTCAACCGATGAAGCGACACGGCACCCGTGGAACATGCCCGCCACGCTTTCTTCTTCTCAGCTATTTTCCAGACGACGCGACGCGACGACCGAGCGAGAGAGATCACGGGATCGAGCACGCGATCGCGTGCGTACACGATAGCGTTCAGTGCCATTGGCAGTGAGGTAAGAGCTTGGCGGTTCAGCGGCATTCGCGTGAAAACCGATTATTACGCAAGCAGCCGCGTTTGGTAGCGATCGATGACCGATCGGCGAGGCGATCAGTCCGCGTGAAAGCAGGAAGAGCGAGGGTTAAATTTATATTATGTCCACCGCTCATGATCGGGATGTATCGATTGATTTATTAGGAGAAATTCCTGTGCGGCCGAGATGCGGCGTAAGAAATGTTGACCGGTTTAATGGGAGGCAAGTTTGTAAGTAACTCGTAAAAACGAACTACAGTTTAGTTGGACATAATGATTGTGTTCCATTAATTCTGTTTAGAGCATTACGATATCCTTGAACGGTTTCTTGTTAATTAGAAAGTATCGCAAGGGTTGCTGGAATTTCGCTTCGATGCATAATCTAGAGCAGGTTGAAGGTTGCCTCTTATACGCGTTATCTCAGTATTTGCAATTTTCCATGCACTTCAGGTGCAACGAAGGAGACCTGCATTTGTCGAGAGAGAACACCTGAACTATTCCGGGGGGAGGGGGGGGGGAGGGGTATCGAAACGAATAGGAGAAGCACTCCAATATCTTATGAAATAATGTTTGCCTAGCAAATTTGCTTGAATGAATAAATTGACCGCGGCAAACTCTACTCCTAATAGCATCCGTAGCTTCTGTTCCTGCTTTCGCTCTCTTTCACCGTTCTTCGAACCTTCACTCGGTCATTACGCTAACCGACGCAGAAGTGAAATTTTCCAGGTGATTTGTACTTCTCGACCAGTTGGTTGCAAGCGATTCGATGGTTCGAAACGGGGAGACATTAAATCTAAACGAGATTTCTGAATCATCGCTATCACGTTAATGACTTGCTGGTCTAAATTCAATGTATCCAGGGGAAAGGATGGGAGGAAATTTCGATAAGAATACACGCGGTACTAGAATGGTTTTCGACTTTTTGAAATAGCTCTTCGCGACGACTATGTGTTGAACGCGAATGCATAATCTTGTCTGCGATATTTGCAGAACGTAAAAAAAAGTAACACCGAAGACGCAGATTGCCATTTTGTCACAAAAATTTCCCCTTTCCCCTCACTCGTCGAAACACCTCGTGTTTACTTTATCTTTGTACAACGCGCAAGAAGGTGCAACAAACCGGAGTAGATATCACTTTGTGGACGGTCCGAAGAAGAAGCGACAGGGATCACGTGAACGTGTAGACATAATTACCGCTCAGGTAATAAATAGCGTTCACTAGAGAGTGTAAATTGTAAAGTCCCAAGCAAAAGCTGGTAATGATTTGTGCACGTCCTATTATCTCGTTAGACGTTTTTTTTTTTAACTCTCCGCGAAACGGATTGTTAACGAATTGTTAACTAAAACGGAATCAATATAAATTAACCCGCCTGGATGTCCTCAATCATTAGCAATTGATTTATTGATTTATTTATTCAACAGGTATACAGATAATTGCAAAATCATAATAAGGAAATAAGACGCCGAATTCCGTCTTTCCTGCAACGACACACTCGACCAAATTAATGGACGCGGCGCATTTCGGACGCTAAGAATGTCAACGAAAGTATCGCATACCAACCGCTACGTCAATGATAATATAATATAAAAAGTGAGTTTTCCTTGAAATCAGAATACCCGATTTGCATTTTACGCTGCATAAACAGAGCGCTTTAGTTAAGGTAGGAGGAAAATTCCGGCGCTGGCTGTAGCATCCGGTGAGTCACGAACCAATCGATCGAGAGATTTCAAAACCGGAAACCGGTTTCCAAATGCAGAGGAAAGTTTCCACGAAAGGATAGCTTCCTTTTACACCGGACAGGATAAAAAAGAAACTCATTAAAATTTGAACAGAAGGGAGATCCATAGTAGCGAGAGGAAGAGTATAAGAATGAAAGGTTTGACAAAAAAACTCCTGCGCTCATTTGTGACCCCGTGATTTTTGTCAGTGCATAATTTCTAGAGATATGCTACGGAAAGGTGCTGGAAAACACGCAAAGCGAGATAGCAAGAGAAGCGATTATACGAGAACAAAATATAATAACATCGAGGATGTGGTGTCATTAAGGCCAACATAAAAAATGGTAGTAAATATCTGCAAATATTCATGTATTGTAAATCAAGGTGAAACACAGCATGAACAATTTGACCCCGAAATGAAAGACCATGATACTCTAGATCGCACGAAGAAAGGTCAAGACCTGAACCAGCGCTTTCCAATTCAGCCTTAGCGTCGGCCGCAGAGACCAACCGTTGCAACGGTCAGGAATAATCCCCGTGCCTGCGCAGGATAAAAGGTAGGATCCGTACTAATTAAGGATGTTGTTTGGTTGCGCAAACAACCAAATGATATAATATAATTTCACGACTTCTGAAGAAAGAAGAATCAAAAATATCATTAGTCAATGGTATCAGATCGGCCTTTCGAGAGATCATTCTTTTTCTTTTTAGATATCTCCTTGACATTTGAAAACGTGCACCGAAACACTGGATGACAATCCTCTGCCTCGCATTCAGCAAACGTCGCCGAGAAAAATTTCGCTGCAACACTGATCTATCAACGCGGAAGAAGTAGGAAAATACGAGCTCGCTGACGAGAGAGCACTGACCTTTTCGCAGCATGCTCTTGCACTTTCACGCTTATATAACCCTACGCGATGCGTGCAAGATGCACGCGACCTTGACAAATGCACCTGCATACGAATATATTTTTTTCGCAACGACCGTGTCGCGAATGAAAGATGCTTCGCCGCGCCGCTGTTCCAAGCGAAATTTCGAGTGATCTCCAGAGCCCATGGGGCTCTACTCTTTCGCTGGGAAGGCTCAGCCGGCCAGTCGAACGGAGAACGAGTGTGACTTTCCGGCCGAGATGCGGAAATTCTTGGCGACGCGGTTTCGTGCTGGTTCGAGTAATGCGGAGAACGCAGCGGCCAGATCGAGGGACAACCCCGGAACCGATAGTAAATGTATCCGGGTGTTCGTTATAGTTGCTCTACGGCTGTGATATGCAACAGGCAGGTTCAAGTGAAACCGCGCAACTAGATTTCTATTGCAGTTCGAACGCTGGTCGTTCAACTACAGAGAATCGGTATCTGGTCAACGGGGTGTTGGATCGGAAACGGGGATTCTAAACGATGAATGCGTGAACAGGAACACTGTTGCAAGCATCTACGTTCTCAAAGTTCTGTCAGTTCCGTTCTCAGAGCTAGTTTTACCGGCCAGTTGATATCAATTTCCTAGTAACGGTATTGTGGGATCGAGCGACCAAAGAAGCATACGGACAACCGGTCGACAGGATTGCAAGGAATCGTTGCAAGCGGAGACGGGATAGAAAAAAGGACCGGTCGCAGAAGTGCATGGGATAGCAAGGACAGGCATGAGAAAATGTTGCAAGGGCACTTCCCCTTTAGACGCGAAGGCGTTACGGTTGGCAAACCCCTTTGGAATTAGCGACAACGAAATATCGAATAACGATCGATCGGACTTCCTTGTCCGTATTCCGTATAAGAGTCTTCGTTAGGAAGCGATGCGCGTTACAGATATGTACTACTAAACCGGGCGGTCGTACAATTCACTAGATTTCATTCCGCGCAATCGACACCCCGAAAATAAGGGCTGTGAGTATGTACGACTAGCATGCCGCAAAGTTTTTGTCCCCCAACGGTTCGAATCGATACATCCGGGTGCAAATTGCACTTGTACAAAATTTAATTGCGCGATATCACTAATTGCATGTTTTTAAATCAGTAAAAACTATTTAAAAAAAAAACGGACTGCGTAAGCAAGCAAGTAAGCTCAACCGCCAGTTCCAGCATTTTCTTACCAAAAATAAATTAGCTGACAGACAATGGCACGACGATCCACGTCACAGAATCATCATCGATCGATGGAAGAATTCGTTTGTCTTTACGATCAACTCCTGGGGGGTATCGGTATCGTTAACCGTCTCTTCTTTGGAACGTTAAGCACCGAATCGTTCGTCGATTCTCGATAATGTTCGAGAATTTCTTGGAACAATGATATCGGGTATCACGAATAATTTGCGTAAGTCGGGTGCGTGCAAAATTTGTGAATAAGAGACGACCGCGGCGATTCTCGATCTCACGCGATCCGACGTTTCTGATGAACTGAGAGTACCGATTCGATCACGCCACACTGCTGTTACTTTCTACCTACATGGGAGTAGGAAAAGCTGTCCCAAGTGGGGTATCAGACGAAAAGCGTGGATATTGGTGCATTTTTATGACGTTATATTGAACTCTGCATTAATTTTGGGAGGGCCAACTTGTATTCGGGCAAGCCTGAGTAAAACGCTTCGTTACCGGCCGCTGACGATTTCGTCTAGTTCGTAGCTTCTATGTTTCGTCGATTTCGTAAGTGGGGAACGAACGATTATGGTCAAGATAGTCCGTTCGAATCAGCTTGCTGCGATCTGCAGCGACAACCGAGTGAAAAAGAAGGCACAATTTCTCCTTGACTTTGATATTCTAGTTAAAGGAGTATAAAATTAGGCAGAACTAATTACCACTGACGCTGCGAAGTGTCCCTAAAATGCAAAAGAATAGTTGCAAACGCGTGACACCGATGCAAGGATACGTAGCCAGTCCAGTAAATTCGATCTTACCTGGCAGCATCAATCCACGGAATCATTGTAGGATAATGACAAAGTTAGCTGTCAAGATTGCACCATGTCCACGGCCGAGAATATTGCATAATAGAGCACGCGTTTTTTTCCCCTATATTCTGAATCCAAAAAAGTTGACTGAATCCATTGGGAAATTGTCGTATGACGCAACGAAGTGACTTACTACTCCTGTAACGAGTACTCCCATTTATTGAGCAAGTTTCTTGTTCGTTCAGATTTTTGTCACTAGAAGGTGTTTGTACATTACCGTGCAGATGTAAATGTGAATCTTCAAATTCAAGACCGTTCGAAGGCCTCCAGAAATTCTCCCGAGGACATTTGAACAAAATTGCATCACTCAGCGTGAACCAACCTATTCGACATTCGTATTAAAAACAGCAAGGCCTTGTTACTTGACCAATATACGTAGTTCTTCTGCTCTAATCGTAGCAGTTTCTTTCGTAACAATTGCGCTGCGTCATTCTCCACGATGAAGCCATTTTAAGTAACGATGCAAAGCTCTGCAACGTGTGCCTTCATATTTTCCAGGAAGCTAGGACGTTCGCCGTGATCTGTAGCACGCTTCGTCAGTTATGACACGTTGACAGGGTAACGATTACGCAAGAACGGAATCTCTCGAAAACAACCACTCGAAGCGATTGCATGCCGCATCGGTAAAATCTCACCTGGAGGAGAGTCGTTTACCCCTTCAGACGCGTACGTTGCCGTTGAAGTAATTTTGGAGTACGGAGACCTTGATCGACGTGTCGACGTTCAAGAGAAAGGGCAAGAGAAAGAGACCAGAGAACAGTTTATTAAGGTCGCCGGTGAAATCGTGAAAGAATGCACGTGATCTGTCGTTCTCCTCGATTTTCGTCAATAATGACAAATTAATGCAACAAAGAAACGAGGGAAGATAGAAATAAAGCAGCACCCGTTGTCTCAATGCCAGCGCAAACGACGGGCATCGCATGCGTCGCATCGTACCGCCAGTTAACCGTGATCCAAGCTTTCTTAACTGTCGTTGTTCGAAACTGCGACAAAGATTTTCAGTTTTGTCACGCCTGTTCGCCAAAGAAGGAACGATGTGTTGACAAAACGGACTTGCCGTCGATGTCGAAATGAATTCATGTTCTATTCAACCGTTCGTGAACCACCTCGATTCGTGCCCAATCGGAAGGCTGACTGCTTTACTTTTACGGCTGATGAGCACCGAACATAAACTGACATGCGCAATTAACCCTTGCCGGACGTGCAACGCTATAGACCCGACTTGCTGTCATCGTACAATCGTACAACAAATTTTCTGTGCTCGTTGCAATGAAGCGACTTGAACAAAGTAAAAGAGTCATACAACAAAAATGAACCCGAAAATGTGAAAGTAGAGTCTTCGCGCTTTAATATCAGCACATATACATTGCCGTGCGGTTTCTTTTCACAAAGTTGACGTACCTGAAATAAATGACACCTTTTGCATTACTTTCATTTTACATTAATGTTAATGTAATTGACTTGTTCACAAACAATGGGCCGTTCGAATGGGAAGCTGAATATTAAGTTTTCCAATCGAGTTTAATTATCTCTATAGGGAAAATCAGTTCAATACTCGGCCGATTGGCACTGATTGCAGGCCTGCAAATAATTCGACCTGCATAAATAGGTCTGAATTGTAATATCGCGTGTTCGCAAATAATTTGTTCAACGACCGAGCATCGTGTTTCAAGAGAACAAGGAATGTTAAACTTTGCCGAGCAAACAGTCGCCCGGCGAGATTCGATGGTCGATACCGTGATTGGGCAAGACGATCGTTTAGGGTTTGCGGGCATTGACGGAGGCCATTCGGTCACACGTGCAATCGGTAGTTGGAAGCCAGCTTCTTCGAGATTTCCTGCGCCGCGACTGCTCGAGCGTCTGTTGCAATTTCGTCGAACGGACGCGACGGGGGCCGTCGTCGAGATCGTCGGGTCGCGAAGACGCAAAGATCGGGGAAATTGTGTCGCAGGGAGCAGAGTAAGGGGCCTGGTGTATTTAGCAAGAAATTTCCAGCTGCCGCCAACGGACGGCTCTCCCTTGACTTTTGCAATCGACCGTCGGACCAGCGGTTGTTGCAAATACGACACGGTTCGCGCCTGCGCGCTAACTCTAATTAATATTAGTAATCGTGTAGAAAGGAGTCACGCGTGTCGAAAGACGAACCCGAAGACGCGCAGTTCCTACTATGCACATGCACAGTCCAGTGCACGCGCTTTGGAATTGACTTTTCGATTTTTGTCCCAATTCATTCGACAAGTTGGCAGGCTTTCTACGCGTGTCGGGGACAGCGAACTTTTTCTCCGCCAAGAGCCATCAAGTCCCCAATACCGATTGAACATTAAACTGCACCCTCCTCCCGTGCAAAGCCGAATGCGGGCCGGGGAACAAAGGCGAGGCGGTAATCGGTGTGACTCCGCCAATTCTACGGATGTAAACAATTGCAAACTGCATACGCGTCGAATCATTAAGAGGATGTTGAATTGCCGAAAAAAGTTATTGATAACAATGTGGCGATGATATGGCAACTGAAACGCATGGGTGCGAGGGGCGTAATTTTTCCGTGATTTCAAGGTGGAAAATCTGAATAGGATTTCCACCCCGATAGAACTTGATTTCTAATGAAGCGTAAGTGATCGTGAGTTTCGCTATTATATGTACATGTGCATTGGAGGCAACTGTAACCTTGCAGAAAAGCATTCACGTCAATGGTTTGTTCGCGCCCTTTTTGAAAACCCGGGAAATCTCCGAAAATGGATGAAATAAAATGAAGAAACCGATTTTAGGTTTCAGGGATTTTATGACATCCAGCTGCGGCACGAGGATGATAATTCGATGTTTATACTCTTGGAATTTCAAATTACAGCGTCGCATGTTTAACGAAAATAAAAAGATAGTCATCGCGTTGCGACGTAAAACCGGAAATTCCACGTCCAAAAATAATTTCCACGTGTATTTGCATATCATTAACCGCGCGAGAAAATCGCCATATATAAATCGCGATAAACTCATTCCTCCGATTTACGAAAATTCGCAGTGATCGTTGCGACTGTTTAAAATAGTAATCAAATGATCCCGGGGGAAAAGATGAAACCAAACGTCAGACCTATTCATTTGTTAAATACTTTACATTGACATAGGCCAGGGACAGCCAGCTGGCGCACAGTGGTCTAAAATGTGAAAATTTGCGAAATTTAATCAATTCCTTAATGTCCATGGACCTCGAAAACGAGGAAATGAGTAAAGTTTAATAACAACGGTAACTGTAACAGGCAGCTAAAGTTCGAAGTTTTGAAGATAGCATTATTCATTGAAACAATTGCTTGCTTTCTTTAAGATACCCCCACGATTCTCTTTAATATTTCCCTTCAATTTTTTTTTAAAATGAAAAGTACATCTTTGAGTTACAAATTACCACAGTTAATGAAAAGTTACTATTCGTAATGTATTACAAATGTTACAGTGAATGCGGTAAAGAAAATTCTCAACATTCGTAACAATTAACATGGAATATCTTTTGAGTTCCAAAAAGAACTCACATTCTAACAAACTGGAATATCTTCAACATACTTTCTTCTATTTAATTCTGCAGGATTTATTTCCTACTTCGTCCTGCTTCACTGCAAATTTCACTTCGATATCTTGAATGGTTTAAATTTCTCGATTTAGACCACTGTCTGTGTGGCGTCTTGCGAGCCACGCGTGGCACTTTCCCCTATGGGGTCCTATTTAGATTTTCCACCAGCAAATCACAGAAAAATTACGCTCCCCGCACCCATGCGTCTTAGCTGCCATAACAGCGTCACATTGGTTTCAATGACATTTTTCCGAGAATTCAATACCCCTTTAATTATTCGGCGTGTATGCAGTTTGCTATTGTTTGTATCCGCAGAATTGGCGGGGTCACATCGATTCCCGTCTTGCCTCTGTGCCCCGGCCCGCATTCGGCTTTGCACGGGAGGAGGGTACAGTTTAATGTTCAATCGGTAGTGGGGACTTGATGGCTCTTGGTGGAGAAAAAGTTGGCTGTCCCTGACATAAGCAATCCATTCGACTTTAAACCCAACAAATATGTGGGAAATTGACGAAGTAATAGCAATAGGTGGATTCCAACATAAAGAAAGTCCGTATGACCGTACAAAGTCGCAGCTTAAAATTTCACGTAATGAAAGTGAGAAAAAGTCAGCACAAGCTTGTAGAGGATATTGTGGATCGCGACATTTTACGTTACTTTGGAGTGAAACAGCTGAATAATAAAATCCATTAGGGTAATGCCGTTTCAGGGGTCACATTAGATTGTTGAATTTTTCATGAACAGCTATGTAAATTCAATTAGAAGCATAGGAATCTAATCCATAAAATGCAACAGGAAGCTTCACTTCTGTTCCCCAGTTATTTTTTCGCTCTTGAGCTACTTAAAACTCAATCGCAATTAATTATGTTGATAAGGAGAAATTATGCATGTTTTTAATCAACGATTAAAATAAAGTGGAAAAGAATGGATATCGAAGAAAATTGGAAGAAATTGGAAATGCAGTAACTGGACAAACGTTTCGTCGCTATGACGAAGGACTCGTTCCGCTTATTCCTATAAAAACGCGCCATTTTCTCCTCGCCCACCCACAAATACGGTATCCCATGGAATAATTACGGCATTGCAAAAAATAAGCATAGAATGTTTGTTTCAGCAGTGTAATATTCCAAATTAAACTAGAATTTACTATCAATAATAATTATCTATAAGCGATAATTAACTATCTGTCTAACTTTTTACTGAACGAGAACGTAACAAGAAATTGAAGAAGTGGAAAGTTTTACACGTGATACATATGTATTTCTTTATGACGATCGTGTTTCGATAATGACACAGTCTGACAGACTACCTCCAGACGTCCAAGTTTCAAAACAGTATCGGCATTCATCTGCGACGATTGCCATGAAAATAACCAATTGTCGCATAGCAAAAAAGAAGGTATCGATAACGAAAGAACGAATAAGTAACAGTGGCATCGATGTATAATTAAGAGCAAAACGGCAAGTTTCTCCGTCACGCAAAACCTAATTGACAAGACAGACTTAGCTGTGCATGTTACTCCGAGTAATTTGTTTTCAATTTACTTCCGACGAAAACTTGTTCAGGTGTAATTATCGCCGGGAATTCACCATTTCGTAATTGCGTGGACAAAAGCAGAAGTCATGGTACCGATAGGCTAAACATCGCAAGAAACTAACAAAAAAAAAGGCACATATCTTCGTTATATATGACGCGCGAATTTGCTTATTATTTTGTATTGCAAACAATTTTTTATTCCGACGGGAATGTTCACTTTATCTCATGCGAAAATTATTATTGAATAATATTTATCGACAAATCCCGCGTCCTCCGTTTTGCCTGCAGTTATTATTAAAAAGTGCCTTAAACAATGTGGCCTACTTATTGAGGCTGTTTATTTATCGAAACTTGTTTTTTCCTATTCTCTGGATTTTCCCTGGTACAAAAATACATATTCAATTATTCGTAACGCAACACACTGTTTATGCTTAGAACGATTTGCAATTTTATGACTTCAAAGTATGGACTAGCTGGTTGACTATTCTTGCAACACGTTTTTGTAGTTTGAATAGAAAGGATGTCCAACATAAATTTCCATACGTTCCCACAACATTTGATGGTTGCACTGTGACAGGCGCTCGTGTAGCTCCGAACAGAATTTATTTGGTACGCGCATTCTGTATTCACAAGACTGTAATTATTCTCGAGAAACTACAACAAATTGTAGCATGGAACTGCGAAAAAGGTTCTATCAAATTTCTACAAACGTCATAGTCGCTACATCACTATTGAATTAACCGAGAAAAACCAGCATGAATATTCAGTGAGGTGACCGATGATCGGGCAAAAATTGGGATATTTACATAATGAATCGACAAAGAGAGATGATTCTATGAATCCTCGACCGCCGTGCAATTTGCAAACAACACGACAAATCACAAATCACTAGAAAATCGACGTAAGCAGACTTGTACTTTGTCGGCAAAAAATTGAAATGTCAATAATCAAACTACAAATCTGTTCACGACCGACGGCGGATAATTTTGTGGAAAACCCGTTGGAATTTCTATCATTCCTGGCCGAGTTACACCTTTCAAACTGCCGACATTTACGTTTAATTGATCCGAATCGCACTCCCACGTCGAGCTACTGGAACGAAGTGCGCTGAAATCGCGCCAAAGTTGCAAATCGGTTCTACACCTGAAGGAAAATCGATTACGAGACAGGTAAGATAATGCCAAGATTCGATATGAAAAAACAACATGTCATTGGGTTAGTAAGCCAATGTATCAATAGTACAGTTACATTTCCGCATTTAAAACTGGCTGTGATATACCGTAATTAAGCCTGTTGTCCTTGATAGTAGTGCAAGATTGTCTTTGCAAGGTACAATGCATATGGTACGATGAATTAGGCAAGAAGATATCACGCAGACGGAAGGAACTACTGTCTGCAAATGGTTTATAATTATACATGCGCAATGTTAATATCGTGGACACCGATAATATCTCGACGGAGCAGTGATGAATCTTGGAACGCCTTAGAAGTTGTTTTCATTTAGTCAAATTTGTTCGAAGACGAATTCTTTGCAGTTTTTGAGAAGAATAATCGAAGGGGGCACGAAGGTACTACGAGAAAACAAGGAACAAGATAAGATGTTGATATAGCGGAAAATGATCAGAAAAAAGAGCTGTACTATATTAAAGCAATGGACATGAATATTTCATTATATGTAACACTCTCAATACCTCTTTTTTTTTTAGTGCTTGTTATTGAAAAAATAAAAAATATACAATGTTACACACTGAACTATAATATACTTATCAAGTTGAGCGAAGCTCAAATACTCGGCGATTTATGTGCATGTTTTATGTGATGATTGAAAACTTGACACTATTATAGTAACCGAGGGATGAGGTTTCGTTATCTCTCGATTCTATTCATCACAGGCACTATAACAAAAAAGGCAATCCGCTATCTCCTATAAATTTCATATAAATTTACGACGCGTTTTTACATTCCTTAAAATAGGCAATCTGCTATCTCCTATAAATGTAATCGAAATTTACGACGTATTTTTACATTCCTTAAACAGGTTCAGCAAGTAAGTACGCGGTTAAGTAATGGCCAACGACCAAACAACGAACCCGTTTTAACAGTCAGTTTGGTTACAGGTTACGGTACGACATTGGTAACGCTTTGAACCACCGAAGAAGAAGAAAAGGGAACTACAAGATATTGGCCTTGCTCTGAAAGAGGAATTCAAATCACGACTACCACGCGGAAAGTATCCCCGGAAACGACATACAAGCCGATCTTAAGAATTATTATTTCTCATAAATGTTTATGCAACGCATGCTAAATGCATAAAGGAATAAGAAGCGGATCTTATTCCTATCAAATCTGAAGAATAAAGCTCAGGTGCTCGATCCTGCCGGTATAAAAATATTCGAAGCGGGCACTTCAATTCCGCTACCGAATATTTCGATTCGAATGTTCGGCGCGGGTGCATTGTAATTTGTGGTAGGTCGCGAAATTGACTCTCGTCGTGCCGTATAGCCTACCGTGAAACGGACGTTGAATAAAACGCAGCCATCGCCGGGATCACCGTCGAGGATTCTGTAACGCGACGAACGTGAGGAGCGTGAAAATCGTCGGGCTTTGACGGCTCGAGCTTCGTTTCATTATCCGCACGGGGCACAGAACTTCCAACCGAGAACTGGTTCCGTCATTCGTCCAATTTGAATATCGGGGATTTCGCGAAGCAGGATTAATGATTTTGTGCCATCCTACTGACGATCTGAAGTATGTCACGCGTCGTCCTCACGTGACTGCACAATCAGATCTACGCGAATCGGTGCAAAGGTCGACACGTGTTGCTTCCTCGTCCGAATAGCCCACCATCGGTCGTTTTACCCAAGTCTTGGCGATGGAAATGGAAGCAAACATTTCGCAGACAATTTATCACCTGCTTTTGGAAAATTGTATTATCGCATGTGAATCGTTTGACACTGTCGTTATTCTTTCTAATCGTTTTGTTCTTCTTTTTTTTTTTTATCGTTTCTGAGATCGAAGCTGTCTATAAGGTCGGTATAAAAATATTGCATGTCAGTTACGCGAGAGAATGAAGTATGCATGCATGTATATGTATGTACATCGACCATTGCTACGACTCGTGGGCGTCATTCAAGTCTCCGGATAGCGCTCGGAGATTTAAACGTTCGCGTAAGACACGAAGTACGGACGTGGTGTGTGAAAAGTGACGCTTTCACAATATTTATATTGCATAATATTTTTTAAAATTCCCTACAGAACTTTTGAATCACTTATTTCAATCAGATATAACCAAAGGGAGGACCCTCGAATACGAATGGTATTATTTTCTTTTTTTGCCGTCGTGTTGGAAAGGTACTGTCGAGTATCTGTGATTTTCGAACAAGTTAAATGTTCATAAACAATACAATCTGACGGATCTTGTGTAATTTTGCGAGAAAATCAAGTCTGGGCTGAGCAAGTCAATCACTATCAGAGAAAGATGTCGTTCTGTCTACAGCAAAGTGTGATAGGTATGTTCACTGCAAACGTTAGTTACCTTGTTCTAGCCTTACGGTATGGTTCCTTCGGTCTGCGGTCTTCATTATATTACGACAAACGGAGTACGATTAAATCTGTTACGCTCAGTCAAGAACCGCATTCTTGCGGTGCCAACATTGGCGCATGTTTGGTATTAAATGAAAAATGAAAGCGATTCTTTATTGAATGGCGCATCGGGCAATTCAAAGATGAACACCCGTTAATAGCTCGTTTATTTGTATGAATTTACCTTTGCGTTATCAATTGTTTATGATTAAAAGATGCTTATGTGTTCGACGATAAACAATGTTGATCAGGTGAAACCGTTTACCTGTTCTCTTTCCCGATTAATTCGTACCGCCAGGATTACCCGGGAAGAGACAATTGTAATGAGAACACGTGCGCATGTTTTTACTGCATTGCGATATTTTTCGCACAAACCAAGCCGTAATAACATGCATATGTATCGATCGTCCTTGTTATCCACGCGTAAATAGAAAACAAACGTAGTCCACGGTTGTATAATCATATCCTACCTTGTTTTCTTCCCCTAAGACGTCGCGGAATTTCCT
Organism: Nomada lathburiana; assembly: GCA_963667235.1. NCBI lineage: Eukaryota > Metazoa > Arthropoda > Insecta > Hymenoptera > Apidae > Nomada > Nomada lathburiana. The sequence goes on from OY763898.1 coordinate 21,258,794, forward strand.
GCAGCTATAAAAGCTCCTGACGTAGAATCGAATGTTTTTCTTACGCTGAATAGACGACAAACAGTGATTAGTCTGATTGACGATCGAAATAAAGACGTGTACGATTTTTATCACAAGAAACATTATTTTGATTGTTTTAGTAGATCTTTGAATAAATGACGCTGCTTGATTTCATGCGTATCAATAATTATGCGACGAATTTACGCATCCGATGCGTACTTGGGGAATCGAAAAGAGAAATACCAAACACGCCTTCGAACCAGAAATCAACTAAAAATAAATCGAAATAAAATGTAATGGGCCAGCGGTGTCGCGAGGTCGCTCGAGAAAAGTGTAAAGTAATTGCCGGCACTTGCCTCCATCGCAGATAGTAAAATATCTGTGTACCGCAGATAGTAAAATACACGGTCGCGAAATTCAATGGAAGACAAAGGCCAACGGGACACCCTTAAGAATCGTACGCAACGATTAAAGGTAAATGACAGCTTGGCATCACTTCTCGATGGCATAAAGTACATTATATGAAATGTGCCTGAGTAAAAGTAGGCTATCAAAAGTTCAGCTACGAGGTAACCAATGTAAAGGTCGAAGCAAATGTGACGTCCGAGGCACTCTCGGGGCAAGGAATAGCCGGACAGGAAACAGGTACGCGCATGAAACGAGCAATTCATTTGCACGCCGAATCCCTGCCAGATACGATGCGACAAGTGATTCGATCCAAGTATTTCCATCAGAGATACTGATCGACGAACCTATTTCGATCTAAATGTGTCCGTCCTACATCGAGATCTCCTTGTCCCTTCATTGGAAGTTGTCGTGCGAACGGTCTAAAAGTGAATGGCCAGCCGAAAGTTTTACGAAACGCCCTCAAGGAACAGCGCAACGTCCAAAGTGCGTGCCGGATAAAAAATGCCGAATGGTTCATCCATTTGTCGCGGAACGTGGTCATTAATCTTGTTGTGCCAATAATTATCTTCGCCGAGGACAGAACTGCTAGGAAGTAGTAGCAAAATTCTGCGTGAAAAAGAGAATGATGAAATGAAGCATGTATATCTACTCGATTCAGCTGAAATTGGGAAGAAAGTTGGATCGGTTAAGGTCATAGTTCAACCTTGCGTTCCTCCAGACGATCGTTGTAATCGATAAAAATATTTTGCTAAAACTAATATACCGTGCAAGAAATAGGTTGGCAATTGCCTTGTAAAGTATTGCCATTGATTGCATCATTGCAATATTCGTATGCATTTAATTGCACCGCATCGTTCTTGCTTATGTCCGCAGAAATATTGTTCGGAATAATGTGCCGGTCGACTGGCAGGACGAATGCGAATTCAATTATTCTTGGCCGTCGTTCAATTTTTGTAACATTTAAGGGTAAAAGATTTAAGGACTTCGAATGAATCTTCGGTGAGCAAACTTAGCCGCGGGTCCACGGACGAAGTTGATCTGCCCGTTAATTTTGTTCTTACCGTGTCCGTGACACAGTTAGGCGATTATGTAAGAAAGCATCTCCCCAATCCTCGAAATCGCAACTCACGATGTAATTCTAGTGCCCGTGTCCACCAATGATGACAGCTGTTAATGACCTATTGATATTTTCATTCTACGCGTTCTGAGCACGTAACAATGTCACGTTGTACGACTGCCGGCGCCAAATTAAATGCAGTAATTAACGACAACAATTTTCGGGGGAGTGAAAGTCGTATTTTCTTAATGGGACTATTGTCGCAAAGCTTAAGCGACAATCAGCGTACCCTCGAATGTGGATACATGTAAAACAATATTTAGAAACTCGTGACCGGATAGTGCTGCAAATGAAATAGTTCTCATATTAATATTTATCCCGTGGTATTTTTAACGCTCGGAAATTATTTCATATCCAACGATTTTGATAAACTAGCCGCAAATTCCCCAAGATGCTACAATAATGATCGGTAACATCTCGGCAAGGTCTGACAGAAACTGACCTTAATTCACCGCACCAGAACCGGGAGAAAGCTATAATATCGCATAACTCAGCGTAACTTTTGCGTGCTATCACTGCAGGGATTCACTTGCACAGCTGAAAGAAACATCCGACAATTTGACATCCGCGTTCAATTACGAGTAATTAATCAGACTTGGTGACTTTTACGTGCGATACTGCGGTCTACTTTTCACGGCGAATAAATGTCTCGGAATAAACAAGTACTTGACGGAAATACGAGGAACGGTTGCGAAATCCATAGAAGTCCTTTGATACGCGATCAATGATCAAGCATCAACGAACAGTCTAGGATCGCTAAAAAGTAACGTTTAAGCAATTCATTATCGGGAAGTGAACGAGCCAATTATCTCTAACTAATTGCAACTCATTATTGATGGTCTTTAAGCACAATTTCTTTGTCAGCATGCATAATACTGGTGACGTCTATCGTCATAGGCCATGTTCCACAAAATTCTACGTAATAACATCCACAGCTTTTTTACAATGCGAATTAAATGCTAAACGTCATTTTTTTTCTACCAATTTGTACGTCGATGTAAACAAATATCGTGCGTCTTCTAAGAAAAGAAGTGCTCTATAAAAAAATAAGCTGAACGTTCTTCCATCGAATGCGTGCAGCAAAATATTTGAACACCGTCAATTACAAAAATAATGCGACATCTTAGTTTCAAGAAATGTGCCTCGAAACGCCACCAAAAAGAAAAGAGAAACAAGGCCAACAAACACTAATCCCAAATACCTCGCCGACAGAAAATAATCCTACTAAAAAAAAGGGAACAAAGGAGACCGGTTCACGAACGAGGCAGCAGAATCGGAGGCGCGTCGGGCCCCTCCGACGACATTGGGTGACGCAGATACCAGGGCGCGTTTCCAACTCCCGAATGACCTTGGCCGGAGGGTGTAGCTGACCCGAGACGATACTGGTCCCCTCTCTTCGTGTCGAGATGTGGTAGGAAGGAAGACCTTGACTCCCCATGGCACGGGATTTTCAGACGATCACCTAAGGCCCGCACACCCCCACCCCAGCGGCCGCTCGGCCGAACCCCACTTGCTTAACCAATACTTAAACCACGAGTTTGCTCCGCCGCGGACTATTCACGCAGCATCGACCGTTGGACCCACGTTTCTGTACATGTGTCATCGCGAGAACGCGTGCCCACGCTCGCAAACCAACCCACCTGTCCCACAACACACTCGCACGCGTCACCGCGGAAACGGATGCTACAGCGTGCCCCGCAGCGTGCGAATTGTGACCAAGTGTTTGTTCCCCTGCCGTGGAGGATCGTGTGACCGGCGTGCAACGTACGAAGGGGTCGAATCTTGTGAACTGCGGAGCCGTTCCGGAGAGCCGGGTGCTAGTGAACAGAGTGGCCAGTTGCCGATTCGAGAACCGATCTCTCTACCCATTGAAACCAGACGGTAGTGAATCGTGACGGAGGTAGCAACCCCCTATCGAGAAAGAGTCTGCACCGGGGTTCGATCGGCCACGTCGGCCAGGTCGACGATCGATCTGATTAGTCGACATTGCAGCTTGGACGGGCAGTTCATATTTGATCGCTATCGAGGTCAAATACGTATTGGAGACTCGGGTGGAGCGAAGCGGATTGCCTTTTAATTGAAAAGGGCGGCGTCGTTTTCGTTTGTGAACAGGTAAGTCCTTGTATAAGTCCTAATCGAAGAGTTCGCCACAGAATCGAAGCGAAATGTAGCCAGTGTCTGGAAGAGAAGTCGTTCGACTGTCACGATCATCCATTCGTCGGCAGATTTTTTGGAACAGTCGTCGTTATCCTTTCCGGTTGGCTGTGAATGATCATTGGACGGTCTTCTGTGACACGAACAATCGGCCAATTACGCAGAACCGGAGTTCAATCGTTTTGGCCAATAAGTTGGGGACAGATTCTACTGATCGAGGCTCGAAGTAAATACAATGTTCAATTATTTATGTGCATAGAAGAAAGTGACTTCAATGTTTAAGAAAGTAATGAGGAAAATGTAATGCCGAATCGTAAGATGCGTATAGTATCGCGTCGCGCTCTGAGCAAGTCTTCCTTTGCACTTTCGTAAGTAGAATACGCCCCTAACTGATCAGACGCGTCGCGCGAGCACCCCAGTGCATGCGCAACCACTCTATTTCGTACTGCTCACTGATTCTTCATGAAAAGTGTACCACTTTCACGATTTCTCAGTATTTCACAATAAATATTCTACCGATGTGTATGCTGGAAAGTGCAAACTGAATGCTGCAACGTTTCGTTCAGCTTACGCTTACACCACACGCGTAGGACGCGATTGGTAGACACTGAATTCACCTGCTCGAACTTTTCACGTGAGTCCTTTTTGTTTACAATCGTTCGCCGAATTGCGAAACGAAAATCGTGAAACTCGCTGTCCAGACATCCATCGACCTTCGAACAAAAGGGAAAAGCTTTCCCAAACTTGTTGATGTCTTGAACCTTTGACTGCTTCGGCGGGTACCGAACGTGAACATTAAACGTGGCCACGAATTCTCAGAAACCGTGCGAGATACGGTGATTACGAAAATCAAGGGCAACAGAGGGGAACATAAAATGCCCTTATGTGGCGAAAACACGTCGTCGTCACAGAAATTGCAAGAGACACGTGTCTTGCACAGTTAGCAAGTGGCACGGTGCAAACAAGTCAATAAATTGCAATCCGCTTGAACGCCTCTGGGGCGAAAAATTTTGAGGTACGTATCCGTAGAAACGCGCGTGAAGAGGAAAAGGATTTTCCCATTGCACGGTGGAAATATATGCACGCCTGTACATTGGACGGGAGGCAAGACAAACGAGAACGCCAGGGGCCGCTCGTCTCTCGTCGTCTCGCTTTCTCGCGACTGGCAATCAAAATTCACCGCCTTCAAAAAATTGCAGGTGAATGAGTTTACGGTGGGAAAAAAAAAAAAAAAAAAAATGCGCGCGTCCCGTATTGACGGAAGTGTGCCACGCGCGCATCGTTATATTAGATGATTCGAAAGGAATGTCAGAAGGAAAAAACTTGCGACCTCTTTACCGTCTAGGTACACGCGCAAAAAATAGCACGTTGCTTATCTGAAAGACAAGCGTTACCGCTATCGCGAGTGGTGGCGCGAACTTGCAGAAAACATTCCCCCGTTTATAATTGTTCGCGTTAAAGTGAAATCATCTTAGTAGCAAAGAAGCGAGACTTTTGCATGGCTTCGAGCAATGCGATTTAAAAATAGTTTGATTTGCAATGGGATTTAAAAATAGGATAGTTACCGTGTGTATCGTTATCGCGACAAGGAGGACGCCGACATTCAACGCGATTTTACGACGAAACTGGGAGCGACATTTCGAAAAATTGTATGCTAATCCACGGAGTTTCTCTCATTGACTTTTCGACCGTTCGAATCTGCCGCGGACGAATTTCTCTGAGCGGACAAAAAATCACGGTCAATCTCCTACGTCGAATGTGCAATTTTTAACGAAGCGTGCAACAGTCGAGTGCCGAATAAATTGTATGCGCTGGGATTAATTGGTTCGACGATACAGCTACCGTTAAATATTTCATCGAGGCTTTCCATTGCGGAAACAGCTTCGCAGTTCAATGGGAAAATCAGCGTTCCATTAACAGTCGATCGCGCTAGAAAATCGCAGAACTCGTGCACATTGGAGCAATTAAGCCACCTGTCCCAACTATTCCGCAATTGTTTCAGTCTACGGTATTCATAGTACCAGTTCCAGTGTCGCTACTCCGCGCACAATTGCATCACGCGTCTCTTGGGAAGACAGCGTGTATCGATCGAGCTCTTGCAACCGCGTAAGCAATTGTAAACAGCTTCATTTCATATGGCTGTCCGTAATTTACCTGCCACGCGTAACCACCGTTTGATTTGCCATGCCGGAATGAATTTGCCATTTTCTTTCAGCGTGCGCCGCAGTGTTGGAAGCTGGATACTAAGCGAGTTCGGCAGACGTTCGTTCTCCGGCTAACACCTTCGAGCGCATTCGACTTCTCGGCTTACCTGCACATTAATTGCTGCGCGTGAGATTGCACATTCTTGCGGTCGATTCACTCGATGTACGCGAACTGCTCTAGTTGTTCCGAATAGAATGATAGTAGACCACGCGCATTTTCGATCGCGTTCGTTCGAATAGTTTCACGCGGGGCCATCGCGGATCCCGCGACATGAAATTTCTTCTATCTTTGCTCTGCGTGATCAGCTGCCTAATATCGCGTACCTCCGGGGAGAATGGGCCGACACGTGAAACGCGTTGTGTTATGCAACAGCGTGGACGAAACGCGGCATAAATATTCGGCACAAGGTCGCTGGACGATCTTCTGGCAAGCTCGATCTCGTGTGCCCCGCACTGCCAAGTAAGAACTGATTGAGAACGTTCCCAGTTTCTTTGAAATACCTTAAAAGTCAGTACAGAGTTTTTCCTCCGCGTTTTCACGCGCGGAGTCCAATAGTTCGGGCGAAGCGTTCCACGCGCGAATTAGTAGATTGAGTAATGCCGTCTTATTGCTCACAGAGAACGGTCGAAAGGAGAGGCAGCGATGTGGCGGCTAATAGCTCGTACAATTATTTCTGTAGAAAGAGATTTAGCTCGCAATATTTGCGACAAAGACGCGCCGCCTCGGTGCCAATGGCACATAAGGCACCTGATAGTGGCGAGATTGTAATGCATTGTCCAAGATCTTTATTGTTGTAATTGCACATTAACCCTTTGCGATCGGCCCATTTCTGTGACGGGACTAGCAGCTAGTCGGAGAGAAAAAATAACAGATGCGCACACAAAGGAAAGACCATGCCGTCAAGGGGTTAAAGGTCTACGTGTAATTTGTTTTTAGGCGAATCGTGCAATTTCGCCTCGTCGCGGTTGATCTGAATAAATCGTGCAACATCTGGAGAAACAACGCACGATGCTGACAAGACGCGTGATGCGTTGCACCGTAGAAACTCCGTAAAACAGTGAGACCAAACGAATCCGGCGACCTTAACCAAGAAACAAGCTTTCACGTCCAATAAGAAACGAGCGAGAGGAATTTTTAGCAAAACCTGGCGCCCGTCAATTCTCGAGTATTCACGATTGACAAGCACACAGGGTAGTAGCGAATCGGAAATATCCTGTCCCGTAATTAAATTCTCTGGCAAGAACACAGAACCGAGAGCGCTCTCGCTCGTCGAAAACGCCGTTACGATGTTTCCGACAATTGCACACCGTAGAGAGTCATCGACGATGAAATCTGAGACAATCAGCTAGTAGAGAAAATGTGTGCAAAAAGAAACAATTTACACTGGGACCGCTTTCTTCGCTGCCACGTGATCGATACCTTCTTTCCACGCAAATTTCGAGGATTATATCGGGCAGAGATGATTTAATGGGCGCAGTGGAATTTCACAATCGGCTACAGTAAGCAGCTGTCAAAATAACTCAGACGTGCATACTTAAGTAAACGTCTCATAATTTAATAATAAGCCAGTTGCTGTGCGTAATAAGAAATATACCTCCGAATTAGTACTACTGGTAAAGAGGGCCAAAAAGTAGAGAGCTCGCTAGAAATGCGTTAATAGCGCCTGAAAAACTCGTTTAAATAATCGTCCAGATAAACGTCCCGTGGATTCCCCCGCCGGTGTTTAAGTATCCGCGTCGACGCACCAATTTTCATTGCAAGTTCCTTTCATTTTTGCTTCCCGGACCATTTCCACCCCAAGGCAAACGTCTTTGTGCCATGCAAAGCGTCATCGCTGGCAATATCCCAGCTACCACGGATATATTTTTACGCTTGTTTCTCGAGTTAAGAAACCATTTCCAAGAGCACAATACCGTCCAGCCAATGTCCTGTAAATCGATGCTGCAAGCTTAATAACGATCGTTAACTTAATATGGTGTTTCGCGCGAGGAATGTGTTCCGTGCGAATGAGGCCTAGAAAACAACAGTGGACGAACGCTGTAGAATCCATGCCGTTTCATCGAACCGGAAATCATGGAATGAAAGTGAGAAGGGTAGAGGCAGTGTCGTCTATCTATCTTAATACGGGACATGCAGATGTCGTTCCGTTTCTTTCCAAACTGGTGGTACTGTTATGTTCCGCCGTTTCTCACCCGCGGACGAGAAACCGGGCCAGGTACGGACGAAATTCGAAAATAAATGTAGAAGATACCGAGGTGGCTGAGGTAGGACAAAAATAGACCAGAAGAGCAACGTGTTCCGTTGGATGCGCTACGGTAATTGTGCAAACGATCAGCGGGTAGAAATTTCACGAAAAACGAACCGTCCGCGCGGTTATTAAATATGTAACGACTGAATTTCACGGGCTGGCCGATACGCGAACAGCGGAAGCACGAGGTTAAGGTTGTTGAAAAAACGAAAGAGAAAATCAATGACGCGTACACGTTTGGAAACTCTGCGCGGCACTTGAGCACCGTAAGAAACGGTCTAATACAGATGCCGATAATTATTCAGAACAATCTGTTCAGCCGTTGCCTGTAGAAAGCAGCAGCAATCAGTTTCCATTTTCTCGCCCTATTGCCATACGAATGTCAATGAATCACGTTCGTCTAGGATACCGTTTAGGCGAGAAAAAGGAGAACACTGTTGTATCCTCTTCGAGCTATCGATGCCGACGACGTCAAAACCAGTTGATTTACGGTAAACCGAATCGGAATAAATAAGTGGAGAACGTGAAACGAAAGCAGAAGAGAAGCAAGGTAAAGGTGATTCCCAGAGAAAGAGGGTGAAGAGAGTGGAGAAGCGCGCTCTTTTATCTCCTCGAATTCTACTTCGAGACTACTTTTCCCACTCGCTGAAATTCCTTAGAAGATACCTAAGTCCAATTACCGATGGTAGAAGGTGAAATAACAATCTTATCGTAACCGGAAGCAACCGGGGAAGAAACGTAAGGAGCATCGAACGTAAAAATTTCGAAATATGTGCATTGCTCTACGGAGCAGCACGGCCCAGATTCAAAAGAACCGATCGATCTACGAAGGGAAAGGTAACGTGGCTTGATCGAAAACAAAAAACCGTCACGCATTAGAGTTAGCATCCCTTTTCTTCGATTAGCCGTTCAGCGTCTGTGGCATTCACTAACAATAAGGCAGCTAAGGTAGTGCGGCGTTCCGTACACGCTTAACGCCATCGAGCTAGATTCTCCTTCCTGTCGACCGTGAGAGGAAGCGAGGAGTACGCAACTACTAGCGGCAAGGCAAAAGAAAGGAGGAAAAGGTAGAAAAGGGGAGGCAAAAGCCGGATCGGCCAAGCAAATATGGACCGCGGAAGAAAACGTGTGAGCTATACCGCAGTGGCGGCACGATCGGGACAGGCGGTGGAGACGCGTTAGAGGCTGATCGGCATTTAACCGAACGGCCGACCCACTTACCCACTTTAGACTCGAAGCAAGCGAGGTTTAGACGGTGCCGTTCCAGCGAACAGCGTTCTCGTCATCGGCGTCATCGCCGCCGGTATCGTTATCGGTTTGCGCGTTCAAATTCCCTCCTTCCATTCAAGTGGCCGCCAACCTTTCTCTCATTCTCCAGCTGTTCCATCCCCGCCGCCCTGGACCGCCGAGCACCCATCCTTTTGTGTTCTACAGCCTATCGCGTCCTCCAAGACTTTCTCTGTAACGAGTACCGTTCCACAGCCGTCGGCGGCGAACGAGACAGATTGATTCTCTGTATGCACAGACGCGGACGAATCGCGGCTTTGTACACGTAGCGGTGCTCCGAATGCTGGGTACAATTTTCGTGGTGCATCGCTGGTTAACGTTCGAGGGAAAAGTGGTGCTAGTGAAAACATTCGATACGCGTAGCGGAAGCCTCGATATTCGCTGAGAGAAGATCTCCGACCGATCGAGTAATGATTTTCCAAATTTAGAATACCTCGCGCCGAAGCTTTCAATTTCAGTTTCCATCCCAATGGTTCGCACTTCTACCAATCTTTGCATTTCTCTTTCGAATTAGCGAAAAGGAACACTTTTCTGCGAGCGTGACGTACGAAACGTATACGAAAAATTGATATTACAGGCAAGTGTCGGGAAAGAGGGATGCAACGACAATGAGCGACGCTCTAAGTGCCGCTACGTATAGTATATATGTAGGTACTCCAGTTTTCGTCTGGCGAAACTGCACTTTGAGAACAATCGATAGATGTAGGCTGAATTATGGCACGACTGGCTACCTGGTCCAGCTATGAGGCCGGCTCGGCGTATCTAGGCGCCCACGATATATTATTTCGCGACGATCCGCGATAACTTGATAAACTTGAACACCTGATCCGAACGGAAAGGTAACGATACCACGTGGTCGAAGCAAAACAAATCGTTAGAGGTTCAGAGCAATTCGATGCAAAGTAGTATTCCAGAAATGAGAAAAGGGGGCGCATTTCGAAGGAACCTGCATACCTTGAGGTACTCTTCGTTAATGACTGTCTAATTGACACGCTGTACGGACGACACGGTCACGTTTACGAAAATTCGTCTGATCGAGAATCTTTAAAAGCTTCCAAGTTTTTGTATCGAGAAAGTGGGACTCCGATTGGCTACGCCCTACAAAGCAAGCGGACTTCTTCTAGAAAAGACAAAAACAAAAAGAATGTGAATACACTCCTGTGACAATATCAAAGCGCCAGCGAAGCAGAAAAGAAAGTTCAAAATACATATGTATATCTATGCGGGACGAATGGCTTAAAAATATGAACGTCAATTTTTTGGGAACAAAATTATGACGCATCCTATCACCGGACGGGTCGTATCCAAATTCGATTCTCGGATAGCGAAAGTCGAAAAATAAAACACGTTCCTCGATATACAGTTATCTCTTAATTATTCCTCCCGTAGAGATTTGTGTCAGTGTCCTCTGTTAATATTTCTACCACCAGCATGAATCTTTCCAATACGGTAATAAATTACCCGTCCGTGACGACACATTTTACCGCATTTACATACCAAACCGTATACCAGCCTGTTTCGCCTTAAAATTGTTACCCATTATAAAATACCAAAGATGCTCATTTACCTTCATTTATGAATCATATAGTAAAACTACATCTTATCTAACACAAATTTGTCGTCACATTTGACAAATTAGTCGCGACGCAATCGATGCATAAATAACATATTTACATTCCAAGGAAAATGTCAAGGGTTTCTACAATATTCGTAAGTGTAGACCCGTAAACCCCAAACGCAGTGATTTCTTCGCGATGAGTATCGTTTAATGACAGCCAGTGAATGGGTTCAGCTACGAGACTTAAACTGCATCGGCATATTTTGTTCCCAGTGATTGGGCGACCGTGTATATTGCGGTGTCGAGCAACCGTAACAGTGAATCGATGTAAATCATGAGAAAAGGGGGATCGCGCTTGTAGAATAACCGAGTTACTTTTTCCGGATCGGAGAGCCGCGCGAAATCTAGTTGCCGATGATGTTGCGTCAAAGTAAAATCGAAAAATTATGCGTGCGCCTACTACGAACTTGCAACGTTTGCGCAAGTCGTCTTGTGAAATGCACCGCGCTCAGGGAAATGGGAAATGGAAAATGGACGCATTCTTTTTTTATCGCGATCTAGTCGATTCTGACACGCGTGGTTGACAGAAGCGCGTAACAAGGTAATAAAACTATAATCATCCGTTGCAGAAGCATAATCTTCTCGTTCGATCATAACGATTTTCTACGTTGCATTGACTAATTCCGTTCGATTCACCGGATAGAAACTCAGAAGAGCAACATCGACTCAGATAAAATCTAATGGATGGAAATTGCCATAAAGTTGGGCGAATAAAAAAAGCGTGATTCTCGCCGAGCATCCCGCTTCATCGGCAATTCCGTCCCGCGAAGGTGCCAGTGGAAAGCCTCGTCGGAGGACCAATTGCGGGAGAAAAGTGGGAAGTCTAAACGACCGGATAGAAATCTGCGGATGGAAGAATAAAATAGAAACAATAATCGAAGAATAGCTCGCGTTGGAGGGCGAAAAACCGAGTCAAGAGAGAAATGCGAGGAAGATTCCACTTCATCGTCGAACCGCGTCCTGTTGCACTCACGATGTCGCGATTGCAATACGTGGCCGCGTTGCGTTCCCTGACAGGTCGTTGATTTATAGCGACGGCCGAAGAAGCAAACGCAATGCTAACGAAAGAAGGATACCCGTTGTCCTAATCAACGTGGATCAACGATAAGCTATCGCTCCAGCGACAATGCAATCAGAATCCTCGCGGATGACGCGTGCAACGAACTTTCTGACCCGCAGCGTTTCGCTCGCAACGTTCCGTACGGCTTAAGCGTCGATCAACTTCGTTCACCGTGGACGTGCTTAGAACAATAGTGTAGCTCGTGGATCTGGCCGGCTTAAATTTGACTGAAGCAAGCAGCCGTAAGTCGTCCTGGATCGCTCCGGCCTTTCAGGCCGTGTGTCACAGATCATTGTCGATACGTCGACATCGATTTCATTCGTTGGGCAAGAAATTTACAGACAGTCGCCGCCTGATGCGAATTGGAAAAATGTATATGGATTCGTAAATCCTTGCGGTTTTCACGAGTATAGTGGACACCGAAGTTCTGTTAAATTATTGAAACACGACATTTAGCTCAGATGCATGACGTTGAACGTTAATGACCGTCGCTGGTTCTTGTAACGTTTCGTCTAGACAAAGTCTGTCCTTCGTCTGTCGCTATCCAATTTATTGCCCAGACACGACGGATGTATAAAAATTTACCTTTGCCGTAGGAAGTTCGACAAAATAAACGATATTGATTTTTTCAGAAATGGCGTCGGCGGCGGCAGAGTTGGTTGCCGAGAGGGAACTGGAGCCGAGCATCGAGATGACGGACACGAACCGGACGTTCGTTGGGGCCCAAGGTCTGGTCCGGATGGCCCTGGACCAATACACGGAAATCCTTACGACCATCTCAGATCCTCGCGTCAGCGACTGGCCCCTGATGGACTCGCCCATTCCGACCTTTCTGATCGTTGTCCTCTACTTGTACGGAGTGACTATATTCGGTCCACGGGTGATGGCCAACAGGAAACCGTTCAAGCTTAGGGGAGCTTTGGTCGCGTACAACGCGTTTCAAGTAGTCTTTTCGCTCGGGATGCTCTACGAGGTAAGCAACTCTGTTTCGTTCAATTCGTTACGATCGAGAAAAAGAAAGAGATGTTACATCCTTCCCGTGATTCTGCTGAATGTTTTCTTCGTCGGGTCACGCGATGTTCTTGCCGCGGTTACATCGAAACTTTTTCTGTGGACGTTCGCGGAAAAAGAACTCGCTGTAATTAGACGCTAGGCGACTTACAGGCAATACGTTTCACTTCTTGCCAACGGTTTCGAGAAGGTTTAGAAATGTCGCCAGGTTTCCTTTAAGCGCAACCGATAACCGAATGTTAGGGGAAAGATCGAGGCACCGTTGGGATCCAAAGTTCATGGCTAGCAAATCTGAGAAGAACCACCTCTCTCGCTCTCTCTGTGCAGCATCGCGTTTACAAGTGGGTCGCGGGACGAAAATGTCAGGCACTGGCACGGAAAAGCGTTCTTACGTCGCGATAAAGTACGCTGATTTCGTTTGGATCTCGCGTTCGAAGTGTAACAGTGAAAGCACCGCGAAAACACTCGTGCATCAAGCGCGAGTTAATAGCGAGTTCTAGAATTTCTGCGACCTACAGCACTTCTTTCGCAGAAACACGTGATCGTGACTTCGATATGGATGGCGGGCAAACGAAGCCAGTGCCGAGAGTAAATTTCAATTGAATGGCTCGAACATTTCTGGCAATGTTCAGTGGACCATGATGGATCCGGTGGGCGTGCAGCGTTGCGTTTGATTTCAATCGTTTAATAATAATCAGCTAGATTTCGTTCGGCCAGCTGTTTTGGTTGACACGCAACGGCCGTAAATTTCGCAGTTTTATTACAATCGTAAACATGTGAAAAGCGACGTGATCAATTGTGTACAAGAGTTAGCTGGTAAAGCAATGAAATTCGTTTCCCCCCCGTTAAAAATCGTAGAATTGAAAACTCGTTAAACCCTGAAACTAGACTGGAAAGGTGAGTTTCATTAGCCACGAGTACTTGGCCCAACGTTTTATCTTTTTGCTGCGTAGCAAAGTCGATCACATTGATCGTTCGCGGCAGTGTCCTTTGGGTTTTCCATGCGGCTCGGTCCAACGAACTCCCCGTATCCCAAGGTCTACCATTCGAACAGGTCACGAAAGTTTTATCATATCGCCGTGGCAATTTCAATCGAACGAGCGGGGAAGTGCGTAGAGGCCGACGTATCCAGCAATTTCACGTGAATGACCGACACCATCGTTTTCTTCTTATTTCGTGGGCATTCGAAGGACACGTTTGGTCCTTTCATCGCCGCGCCATCGCCAGTTCGATCACCTTGAACCACTAATTTCTGTGTTCGCGCGGACTTTGCTCTGCTCTTGGATAGATTTGACTACGGTCCCTTGCGAAACGCACTATTTATTCCAGCTTATGCAATCGCTTCGTATGACCACCTGACCTGATTCTTCATCCACGATAATGCTAGGCAGATCTCGTGCTTGCGCTAAATGAGTTTCCTAACGAGCAGTTAATCGACCGCCACGAAACACTTTTCCCTCTATCGCAACGCATACATCCGTGACGCAGCATTCTTTGGACGAAAGTGTTCACTATGAACGAACGATTTGCATACAAGCGCGATTATAAAGGGGGGCAAACATTGTGTCAGGCGTTTTATTTCTAATCAATGTCCACTTAACCAAGCAACTAGGAGGTCAATTTTGAATCGCATGCGAACAAACTATTCGGCTGAATCAATTGCAGGAGAACAATTTTTACAATTGGAATAGGTGAAATTGGTTACCATCGACCTATCTTTTGTTTTGGTGTAATTCAGGAAGAAGAAATCGTTGTTACAGGTATGAATGTTCCAGCTGGAATCGCAGTTTCTATTTCGAACGTTCGGGCGAAACCTCGAATAGTTTCCTAATTTTGAAATAGAACAGTGCACGTTGATTTCCATCGCGATTGCGAATCGCCCGGCCCACCAACAGGGGTGAGAAAGCGACGAATAGGGAAACAGTTGGTTGCAAAAATAAAAACAAGATTGATTCACCAACCTTCTTAACGATTGCCCAATCGATTTGTACACTCAAGATCGCAGTTCGTTAAAGGCGAAGTATCCTGTTTTCGACTTTCGGTGAACGGTCTATTCGCAATTTGTGCGCCTATGGAACCAACTCTTCGTCCGCAAATGATAGAAACTCTAATAACAATAATAATAATAATAATAGTAACAAATAACTTCAAATTTTACAGTATTGATCCATTTGCATTAGAAATAGGGAAACAGGGCGCTCATTTTTAACAGAGAACTGCAGGGAACGTCATTAGAATTAGTATAATTGAATTTAACTTTCTAATGAACCTTCTTCCTAAGAGCAGCGTACAGTATGTAGACTGGAGGTCATAAAAATAAGAAAATAGCCTTTCAAACGGGAGCAAGATATTTTAAGCGTTGTTAAGAACCACTGCAAAAAATAACCTTCTTCGTGCAAGCTGGTGAATGGCAAACTGCTATGGAGCACCGAATATTAGGCTTTCGCTATTCGTTTTAATCCTTTAAATTAGCCACGATTCAGCATTAGTCGAGCGCAGGAACTGGCCGAATTTCATTCGAATTGCTCGTTTCCATTTTAGAGTGGAAATTTCGAAAGGAAATAAGAAACTGCACGCTTCGCAAATACACGTCGAAGGTTTTTGTTTAAATGATATATAGGTAAAAGATTCGATAATCTTGTATAGAACATGAAATACGAATGAGTTCGATACTGACACTACCATTCTTCGATACAAGCAATGCATTCGAACTGTTCAGTTGTAATTAAGAAACCGACACGTTCTCGTCGAGCGTAGTAAAGAAAAAAACAGGGAGCAAAACGCAACCAAGATTTAGCGATAGGGTAAATCTTTATACCCACATAAATGTAATAACACATAGTTCACGAGCCCACAATCGACATTCAATTACTTCTTACTTATCATTTGCCAGAAGTCCCTACCCGCCGTGCGCCGTATAATAACCGTTGATGCAATATCCTTCGCGATTTATTTTCGCTCGTACGCTGTTCAATTGCTATCCGTCAACAAATAGGAAATTCTAAGCTACTTCAGTCGCCGGTAACGATATTCAAATTCCAAGCTCGAAAGGGAATTACTCCCGAAAACAATATTTCAGCCAGAACATATTACTTTATATATAGTCCCTTCCAAAATTCATTAAAAATGTTACTTTCTCTTTTCGTCGAAAAAAATTGAAATCATTAAAGTTGTTCATGCCATAAACATTTTGATGAAATATCGGAGGTGTATCTTAATGAATACCTACCGTTTTACAGCACCTGATGTCCGGATGGCTGCTGGATTACAGCTACAAGTGTCAACCTGTGGACTACTCCCATAACCCGTCCGCACTACGCATGGCGAACCTATGTTGGTGGTACTTTATCAGCAAGTTCACAGAATTCGCTGACACGGTACGTCCGAACTTTTCCAAAGCTGAATTCGTTCAATTATGTAACTGCATAAAACTCGCCAACAAAGATTACACACGGTAGAGCAATGAATCGCCGAAGCGGAAACACCCACTGTTTTGCGATATATTTTTCACGAAGAAACTAACTTGCAAGCGCAACAGAAAGGAACGTTTTTTAGTTCGCCTTTGGGCATGATTGTTCGGTGACCAGCGAGCAATCGCGGCGATCGTCGGCGAAAAAGACGGGTTCCTCGTAGAAACCACTGTGTTAGCGATAGTATCGTTTCTGCTCGTTACGACTCCACTTACAGAATAAAGTCCTTAGGCAAGCGCCGTCCATGGAATTTTGTCATCAAAAATTCGAGATTTCTGACGGCGTAGAAACACGCGGTATTCGATTATCAAATATGTGCAACTCTTCGCAATGCAAACATTTCTAACAGGGAAATTACTATGTTACCAAGCGTTGCACAAAAATTGCCATCAGTTGGAGCAAAAGCGACAAATATTTTATCTATATTTGTTCTATAGAAAATTTAGCGTCTTTCACAATAGCGTGCCATTGTACAACACAGGTGTACTGTACGCGCAGTACTCATTGATTATCTTCGAATATTCATGAGACATTGCACAGTGGCTTTAACGAAACATCGTCCGTTTAAGATACTACGTATGTATTAAAAATGCCGTCAAAAGGTTAGCGCGATTTGTGTAAGTAATGCACATGTGTACGCCTTTCACATGGCAAACCGCGCGGCGGGTTTGCGGCAATTTTAATTTCCTAGTAGCACCCATATTTTATACCCCGAATGCTTAGTTATGTTTCCTATTACAAAGGAAAAACAAAGAAAACTTTCCGGCGATACGAGATGCTTCAGTTAAATCTTTTTTTTTACTCAAAAAAAACTTGGAACATTTCTTATCTATCTGCGAAATCAATTCTCGTGAAAAATAATTCATCGATATAACTCAACTGAGATTATATATTTTCAGATATTCTTCGTGCTGCGCAAGAAAGACAGTCAAGTGACGTTCCTGCACCTGTACCATCACTCTCTGACTCCTCTGGAGACGTGGATTTGCGTAAAATTTATTGCCGGTGGTCACGGAACTTTGGGAAACCTTATAAATAACGCGGTGCACGTGATAATGTACCTGTATTATATGGTGTCCGCGATGGGGCCGGAATACCAAAAATACTTATGGTGGAAGAAGCATCTTACCACTGTGCAATTGGTAGGTAGATTAATTAACGAAACATCTGCGCACAGTTTTTGCAAATACTTTATTTTGTCATGCTATCGTCTTTTCGTTTCTTTTCATACATACTTCTTCGTTAATCTTTTAGTTCCAGCATATGCCTACAAGTTTCCCGTTGAATTCGAAATTCGGTAGAGAATAATTCTTCAGCATTCATTACAATTTTCTTTATACTTTTTACTATAACAGTGTTAACAAATCGTGGAACTCAACTGTGACCATCCATTATCAAAGCAATTCATGCACATAATCGACGGTTTTCTCTCGCGCCTCGGAACAATGAGCATCGTTCAAAAGAACATCGGATCCCCTTCGCCAGGTACACATTAACACCCGATCAAAACCAAACGCACGCCGCTTCAAGATGCCTGTAAAAAGATGCAGAGACGAAAGTGGCATTCCAATACTGGCACAGCTGGTGGAAAAGAGTAAAGCGCAAGGCTGGAAATGTCTGATCGCATGTAAGGTTCTAAACCACGACAACACGAGTTCGTTCTCCACCTTGGCGAGACTGCCCCTGATACATGGCAATCCGCCACGATCTCTCCCATTCCACGAAAGCACACGCACAGAGCTACCTATGTACAATAGAAGAAGATATTTTTGTGCGACACAAACAGAGGCTAGATAAATATTGAAATGAACGGCATACAATATAGAAAAGGGAAGGTTAAAAACGAAATTCACCTGGATGACAAATTCCGTTAATCATGCGAAAGCAAATCTGAACGGCGATTCGGTTCCAGCGTGTGCGTCCACGTGACCGCGTCGTAATCGTGCAATAAGCGGCTACCAACGCCAAATACTTTTTAGAGCAAGATTCGCGCTACCTTCTTCTTGCACAATGCACGCGTTACAGCCCGGCTGGATAATAACTCACATCGATGAAAGTGAACGGAACTACGAGCACGTTAAATCGAACACTGGCGGGGTGCATCGAAGTGCGAATGCACTCGAACCAAATGTGCCGTGGCAAACGCGACATTGCGATGATTGGCAGGACTCGTGTACGGAGAAGAGAAGAAACAGCGATCAACGTTTGAACGAGCGATCACACGTTCGTAATGTTAATAGGGAATGGTTGTGAACAGTGTCAAAGTACAGATTTGATAAGATTCATAAAGTGCCCCGAAGGACTGAACAGTTCTGCGATTTCAATTACTATAGATCCTTATAGGCAGCACCAATGATAAAGTTACTTTCATGTTCTCAATCGCGCAAGGTCCTCAAAATTATAGGTGTCTTCAAAGAGTTCCAGCGTTCGCCAACGTATTTGCAAAACCTTTCAATATAGCGAATTAACCGGATCCACTTAAGACTGTTACACCTTCAGCGTTAACAACAACATAAACCTCGCCACAGCTCCGACGAGTCTTTCGCAATCGAGACATTAAATAACCATTACCGTCCATGGCAATAATGCTCAATGCGACACAGCAATGCTTACACCGACCACCGCGGAACGAAGATCTTCGCTAAAAGCATGCCGCAGTACAAAGGAAATGAATCTGAATATCGTTAGAGGAAAGCGCGTGAGGAGGAGGCCGTATCTGGTACAGGGACGATCCGATGGGGTCTCGTCTTTCACGGATTCTGGGCCATCGTCGACCGGCAATTCAAGCATGTGGACAAAATTTCACGCGGACAGTGTAGTAGGGATGGGGGGAAAGTGAAAAGTACAACGTTGGGCAATTGCCGGCTGACTTGCTATGCCCGGACTCGACTGACTACAGTGGCGCAACAATTTGGCATTCCGATATGCTGCATACTATAGTGCCACCACCACCGCCACCATCACCACCGTCATCGCCGTCGCCATCGACCGACAAGCTACTGTGAACCGGCCGCATGCCTCCGAAGCCTCACCTATGCTCACCTACCTTTATCTCGCAAGACCATAGATTTCCATGCACTAACGATAATTGTCCAAAGGCACCTGGTGCCATTCCTTCCCGAACATCGCACAAATCTGTTGCCCGTTTACGGTCGCGGTGATGTCGGCCGAGTCTGTGGAACGATGCTCCTCAATCAGAGTTCAAGAAGACGTGACTCGAACCGCTTCGAAAAGAGTTTACTCGTTTTTAAAAATTGCATACGTCTATGTATATAAAGGAGCTCCGCATTGAATTGTGTTCTTCCAGTGAAAGGAAGAAGCCAGCAACTAACTTCTGGAATGGTAGTTTTGTTTCTACTTGTTTCGTTGCTGCGGCAAAACTAAACGTCTGGTAGCGAAGCAATCGTGCTTCGCTTTCCGCGAATGGATCCATCATAGAGAGCTCGGCCAGATTGTTCGATAATACTTTGCCACCTGAAATGCTTGCGCAAAGCACATATGCAAAGTGTAGTCGGTTATCTTTGCATCAATTGCGCGATCATACAGAAACGTATAGTCCGTTAATTCGTCGTCCACCGGTTGCTTGTGTATCGTCATGCTATAATTCGGCTTACGACACTTTGCACTTTTTATCCACGAAGAGAAAGGCGCCTGCGTTTGTTACGAGATTGCCATTTGCGGTACTGCCAAATTTCGAGGCGACTGATATTGGAAATCTAACGATAATGCATTGCAATTGAATTGAACGGACGGCCAATTTGTCGCGATCCCCCAGCTGTCGCGGTTAATTCCCAATGATACTTTATGCAAGAAGCCTTCCGAGACAAGACGCGGTTAACGACTCGCCGATCGATGAAGCCCCTCGCGTTACCACCAAGCTTTCGAAGAAGCAACGTAATGTCTGACTCACCCCTAGCGGGAACCAATGCGACGACCTAATGTGTGCTCTATCCATTTCCAGGTGCAATTCTTCTTGGTGTTCGTGCACAGCACTCAAGCTTTGGTCTTCGATTGCGGTTACCCCAAACTTGTGGCAGGGCTTCTTCTTCTTCACTCAACGATCTTCTTCGTCCTGTTCTCCGACTTCTACCGCCGATCATATAACAGGGATAGAACGACGAAGGTGCTGAAGGATGAATAAGGGAAACACGTTATCGCGCACTGGCCAAAATTTGCCTGCGGCACGCACACACACCCACACTTCAACGCGTCGACCCCTTACAAGATCGATGGATGGTCGCGAATCGATTAAAAGAAAAGAGGAGGGTATGGAAAATCCGTCATCCAACGTTACGATGGCGCTAGATTCGAGCTTGAATTTTTTAAACGAAGGTAGACGATCGCCAAACAATGGTAGACGGAACGATCTATACAATGGATCAGAGCGAGAACAGTTTTCCATCAGGTGTCGCCGTTTCATTTGGTAAACACGATCGCCTGAGGGATCGAGATAAATCGTTGGGTTGGGGTGAAACTTACAGATTCCTTCAGTACGAAAAAGAATTTCGCTCGTTGTCCCGCGTATCTTGCGCAGGGCATCTCAGGTCTCGCGAACAACTCGGGTCAGGGGTTGCGAGGCACTCGTTCTTTTAAAGAAGAAAAAGTTGGTATATCGCGCGAGTCAACGGGTAACGTTGCCGCTTGTAACAATCGAGTTTGCTCCGTTCACCAACGGTTTATGCTGATACGGAAGAAAGTGCTTCAAAAATCCAGGGCCGGTCCGTGATGTCGTTAATTTAGTGCTCCCTTTTATTGAAGGCGTTACGCGTCGCCAGATCTGTAATAAAGGGTACTGTAAATATAGGAGAGCAGTCCTAGTACGCGTCGCGGGATGACACCCCCGGGATAATAGTTGATTATATTTAATGTGCTGCGCGTTTTGAGCCAATTTACTCGACGCTACGGTACGCGTGTTGCGTTATTCTTAAATCTATGCAATTATCGAGAGCAACGAGAAACAAATGTCAGATTTAACGAAGAAACGATAAGTAACGATAACGATAGTTAAAGCTCAATCTCATTATTTACGACTATTTATATGTTTCTGATTTTTCATGTAACTCTTACGAGTGTTTGGCGTAACTCTTTAAACGATAAGTCATAAGCAAGTATATACATATATACGTCGACGCCGTTGCACCCGAACACCGTCAACGAGAACAGAGGAAAACGTATGGCAAAGCGCGAGTGCGATATCAATCTCCAGGTACATACCCATTGCGGGTGCATAGAGGACATACACGCAGTCTCATACACGCACACACATGTACCCATATACACCGTATATCTATCTGAAAATGAAACTCCTCTCACTAGAGAGGAAACTGCTGAACCGATGAATCTAGAGCGTTAAATTCCTTACGAAATCCGGCTATTAAATCGGGTTTCGCACTATCGAAACAGATGTTCGCGCCGATCATCGCGAGGACTTTCCTTTCGATGTGCCAGTACTGCGGTGCGGTAAACGCTGAAGAATTCGAACTAGTAAAATGTGAAACGTGTCACCGATCAATCGACAATAGTATCCGAAGGGAAGATTAGTCGCGTCCGACGAAAACGTGCTTCGACAAGAGCAGAGTGGAGATAAAAATGCATGCACGTAACGCGACCCTCCGAACTGTATAGATACATACTTGTCGGCTTGTCTGGGATTAAATATCACTCACTCGATTCTCTTTTCATAGAAAAGACAAATATAAAACGACGAAACGTTAACGGTAAGGGACAGTAGTTCTTCTCGCGAACATGTACCGTGCTCCGTTCGCAAGCCAACAGAGCACAGCCACTTTCTACCTTATCGATTCTCTCAATACACCCCTACCGTAGGGGTGGGCAGAGATGCTCATTCTGTAGATACGGGACAGAGAAGGTGAGCCTGCCTCGTAGCAATACGACAACTTTTGTAACAATTTATCGTCGAAACTCATCCTAAGGTTGTAATTTATTTAGTATGCGTCATGATTAGTATGCATACGATAAAACTCTTTTGTAAATATGTAATTCCTTTTTTTCTTTTGTAATGCGACAAATAAATATTTTAAGTAACTAGCAGAATGTGACAATCACCATCGGGGAACGCTAAGAAAATCCATCCTTGAATCGTCGTTACCAAAATTCAATTTTTGGAGGTAAAGTTGCATGGTAAATATGGAAACTTCAGGATCGGCAAAGGACGAGGATGAAGTTGGATGTACACTCCTGAGTACTCATGAAACTAGATGCAAGCAGTTGAGACATACTGCACAAAAAATAACAATACATTAAGGTATAATGTCAATAAAAGTAATTAGAAGTATAGCAATGATAATTACATTTTTTACGAGCTTATGCCTTACAATTGTTTATTACAATTATTCCTTTACAATCGCAAAGAGCTCTATTTCATGAATATATGTATATACACGTGCTAATTGTGAACAATCCTAGACAAATATAGAACCTATGCCGCTTCAGCTTTAGAAGCTTCCTGTTTCCTCTTCTGTCTCAAAAGGAGTCTACGTTCTCTTTCGTATTCTTTCATTCTTAGGGTATCGCTGTAACATGTAAAAGTTCGGAGTGTAATGTAGCTAGAAACAAATTGCAAATAGTTTGAAAGTTTTTTTTTATTTTATGAAGATTGAAAAACTTACTCCTCGTACTCGCATAGATGATAGCGGTGAAGTTCTGTTCTACATCTCTGTGGAAAGGGAAACTCGTGTCTATAACATTGGAGAAAATCTAAATAATAATGGGCACAATAATCTCTTAGCTTTTTTGGAACTTTGGCGGTCATTAATACATCTTCTGACACTGGCATAACTGTAATGTAAAATTTATCGCTATTAATGTCGTACATGATGCATCTTGAATGTTCAATATTACACGTCTACAGGCAATCAATGAACAAAATGTTTCGTCGATAACAAATAAAAATTGAAGCTTATGTATGTACACGATTATGTCATTGATGCGAGTACTTATTATTACTAGACGGAAAATCGTAATAGACGTATACAATCAAATAAAAGGAATTTAATTAAACCATACAATTAGATATGCGGTTAGTATAATTCTAGGTAAATCGGCATAGAACATTTAGCAAATAAGTATAGAATGTAGAAGATAATAGTAACATAAGAGCAGTTAATGAAGGTTAGGGCCGAATAAAACACTTGCCCCTTTTTTTACGCTCGCCGGAAAATCCATAATGTGGATCATACGTTGGAGTTGCAAATGTCTCCGGATATGGACCTGGATATACGACTTTTTGAATCGTATTACCCATTTTGCTACTGTATTATAAAACAGTAGCAGAAATAAGATTGAAATCAAAAATATGTTTTGCTCGCTACGTACGATGCTGACATCTAGTGAAACTGGCTTACATAACATAGCACGAATGCTACAAAAAACACACATCTTAATATGCATAAAAAATGCCTGTGTCGTACGAAAATATTATTTTGCACGGTAAAGGAATCAACACATAAAACATTATCATATTTTTCCTTGCGTATGATTTATTGAAATTCCACTGAAATAAACATACATAAGTGTTAAAAAGAGTTGAAAATGATTATACTATAGTACAACATGCACATGTTTAATATCGCTTCAGGCCAATTAAGTTGTCCAACAAGTTTATTTTTTACAAGTTTGCGTTACTTCGAGATATTCTTCTATTCATGTAGTACATAATTTCTTATTAGCTTAACAAACTGTTCTCAATTTTACCTACAGTATGTAGTCATAATACTTACAATAATGGGAAAGATTTTTTTTTTAGAAGTGTAAAAATGATATACGGAAAATTTAATCGTCCTCTTCTTCCATTGCCTCGGGTATTGTGTTGCCTAAAATAGTTAAGAGGACAGTGTATTTCGTTGTCCAAGAAAATAAAAGACGCATGTTAATTCACTTAAAACAAATACCATTTTGTAATCTTTCTTCGCTAGGCATATGCCCAGCTTGCAGCAATTTACTAAGACGCTGCACTTCCTCAAGCGAGGTAGCGTTAGTAATGGCTTCCCTAATCTTGTTTCTTTCCTCCGGAGTTGTTAACGGTTTGTCTGCAAGTATTCCAGATGTCTGCGTTTTGACTTTTTTGGCTATTTCACGGACCATTTCCTTGCCCCTTTTACTTCTAAAGTAAACAACCGCAGCATCTCGTTCTTTCGTTTTGATTTTCCTAAAATCTAGGAGTCTCAATTGTGGAAATTTATATACAACATACTGCCTATACTGAGACTTTGCAGAAACAGGATTTTGCAGCAGGCAGAGATTCGTTAGATTTTTCAACAGTGTCAGTGGTTCCAAATCGCCAAGCTCTTGAATCATGTTTCCAGTTAGCATAAGAGTTTCCAAGTTTGGTATACAGAGTTCTAATCCTTCACCAATCCTAACAATTCGATTGTTATTGAAGAAGAGAGTCTTTATTCGTTTTAATAAAGGAAAGCCATCCAATTTTCTTATGTCATTGTCCGAAAAATCAATGGTGTCAAATTGATCCTGAAAAGTGTCATCATGTATTTGTATTGCAGTTAATTTCAATCTTTGATCTATTCAAATAAACAGCAGTTTCAAAATGTATCAAAATCTGCCCATGGAAAAACACACTATACAAATAGATCTTGCTGAACTGATCATGCAATATCGACGAATTAAATACTAACCAACGTGGCACCCAAATTCTCAATTGTAGGTATTTTGTATCCTGTAATAAAAGAAAATGGGAAAAAAATTAATATTTTTTAGGTTACGTCTATTTTATGAGACTATGAGTCAATTACTGACCTCTAAGATCCAATTCACGATCCTTTACAGGATTAATGTATTGCATAGATTGCTGAATTAAATCTGGTGTTAATTTGACCATCTTATAATAATACTATTAGGTAAAATTACTTCGCCAGTTAACCTATCTTGCACGATTCAGCAATAAACAACAGACACCTGTATGAAGTGGCTGTAAAGTTATATTTTATGGTTGGTTGCAATGATTCCCATTCGATACGGTGTGCAGTGTGGGCAACATAAACTAAAGATTTGAAATTTTGAATAGATGTTTCAGTATATGTATTACATCAGGCATCAATATAAGTGCTTAGGAATATGATTGATAGGGTGAGTATAATTGAAATAATTTATAACAAATAGTACATGCATTGATATTTTAGTAAAACACTCACGCGATAACATTTTCACAGTGCTGCATATTATGCAGCGGGTATATAAATATATTATATAGCATTAGTATATAGATATATTAAAATGAACTTTAAATAAACAATAAAAATGAGCTATTAAGCAAATATGGAGTCGGGTTAATGAAACGAAAATTAAACTTGAAAGTAATAACATCCGTATATACCATATGTGCACGTATATTTACACGTTTTATATTTGAAAATTAAACTTAAAAGTAATAACATCCGTATACAAAATATAACACGTGGAACGAGCAATCACGAAGTAACTGAAAGTAATATTTTTTATTCGAGTAGACGCACACGTTAGTAAGGGTGCGACTGAGCCGAACGAAATATTCAAGACTTAACAATTATGTAATAAAACCAAATACTCCATGATTGGCAACTTTTATCTTCTCGCAATAATCAGTTCTGCTTCTAATTAACATCCAAAATACAATGAATCAAACCATTGTGATATTTGGTTGTAAAGCATTGTTAGATACAGGAAGTCCGATATTATTTATTAAGAGACGGTTTGTTCCACGAGAGTATATTATGTCTGACATAGAAACCGTACGATTTTGTGGTCTCAACCAAAGTCGTTTGCGAATTCTAGGTAATATTGAAGTAACACTTGTCTATGACAACTTAAGGTATAAAATTAT
Source organism: Nomada lathburiana (assembly GCA_963667235.1). NCBI lineage: Eukaryota > Metazoa > Arthropoda > Insecta > Hymenoptera > Apidae > Nomada > Nomada lathburiana. The sequence goes on from OY763898.1 coordinate 21,285,207, forward strand.
GTTACCGGTTGTATCAGATGAAACGATGAACAAAGATTTCATATTAGGTCGTGATTTTATCAAAATTGCGAATTTATCGTTATGCAAGAAGCAGGAGAGTATTGGGAGTATTGATATCTTAAATATTGAACTTGACGAAATTAGTTCGATGTCGGTTGAAATTCGCCTTAACAAAGATCTTCCTCCTGAAATAAGCTTAACTGTACACAAATTAATTCAGACATTTTATGTTGAGCCTAAAAGACCGTTAAATCCTGAAAAATTAAATAAACTTACGTTACGAGATTATTTTCCGTTACCGTTAATCGAGGACCAGCTCGATTTATTAGGAGAGAGAAAGTATTTTACGTCTTTGGATCTTAAAGATGGATTTTTCCATATTAAAATGCACGGAGCATCAATAAAATATACATCGTTTGTTATTCCTTGAGGGCAATATGAATATGTGCGTATGCCTTTTGGATTAAAAGGCGCCCCACTTAAATTTCAAAGGTGTGTAACACGAATTTTTAAGAAACATATTGATTCAGGTGAGATTTCCGTTTATATGGATGATTCTTTGATCGCGACTGAAACTATAGAACACCATTTACAAGTATTAGAAAAAGTTTTTAAATTGCTTGTTACCAACAAATTAGAATTACGTTTAGATGAATGTCGTTTTATGCAAACAAAATTAAATTATCTAGGTTATACTGTGACCAATATCGGTATTCGTCCAACGGATAAAGGTTTGGAAGCAATTACAAATTTTCTAATGCAACGAAATGTACAGAGTTTCTTGGGAATGTGTTCATACTTTAGAAAATTTGTAGAAAACTTCTCTATTATTGCGAAACCTTTATATGATCTCACTCGCGAAAATGTAGATTTTAAATTTAATGAAACTGAAGAACGAACTTTTCATGAACTTAAGAACTGTTTAATTGAGGCACCCATATTAAACTCTGATCGGAAATTTCATCCAGTGTTCTATTTTACAAAAAGAACGGCACAAACCGAATCAAAATATCACAGCTCCGAATTAGAAACGCTATCAATAATTTATGCACTTCGTCGGTTCCGAACATATTTATTTGGTTTAAAATTTAAGATTATTACAGATTGTAAAGCTTTAAGTTTAACATTAAATAAAAAAGAAAAGATAATTCTTTTGACAGAAACCTTGCATTATGTCAAAACGATGATGCTACTATTATGTCGATACGAAAAAAATTAGAATTGTCCGAAAATAAATTGTTCGAGATGAGAGACGGGTTAGTATATCGAAAATTTTACATTATACATAAACATCCCAATGAGATAGGTCATGTAGGTATTGAAAAAAGTATAGGAAATATTTTGAACAGTTATTGGTTTCCGGAGATGAAAATGAAACTCGAAAAACATGTTAAAAGCTGTTTAAAATGTATCGCGTATACACCGAATTCGGGAAAACAGGAAGGGTCACTTAATAATATACCAAAAGGAGATGCTCCATTCGTTACAATACATGTCGATCACTTAGCTCCGAATTCACGATCTTTTCATACTAAAGCAAATGATGTTTGGCATGTGTATCGCCATATGTATGACTGGATGGATGGCTGAGTGTGAGCGAGCATGCGGTGGCCATTTCTTATTATTATTGATTTAAATAAATGGATGGGTTGCTTGATGACTTTGTTGAGAAGCGTTGTTATTGCGGATTTTCCGATGAGCGTTGAATAAATAAACATATTTTCCGTGTAAGCCATCTTACAGTATCAAAGTTCAAGTACTTTACGATGTTCAGCTGACATTATATATTCTGATTCAATCAACGGTTCCTGCTTCTTGAAATCTCACATGAATGTGTAGATACCGCTTTACTTTAGGAGAGTAATTTCTCACAAAAGATGTAGGTATAGTTTATAATTTTAGTCAACTGTCACCTATCAAGCCACTGGAAGAAGAATAAGGGTGGCATACAATCTATGCAGATATTATATCAGTCAATACATAGATGGCAGAATGTATTCAAGAATGTGATGTACATACATAATTAATATACATATATTCCAATGCGCATGCAGATGAGATGCTGCCATTACTATCAAATGTGTATTTCCGCTACCTTCCAACAATAGCAAAGTTATTGTTACACATGTTTCTGAAAATGTAAAATGGTATCAGTCAGTAGGAAGCGGTACCTTCGAGGAAATTAATAAGGAAATGTCTATCTCCTATATATAGAATGTGAGGCATAAATTGCAGTTTCCTGTTAGCGATGGTGGACTGAAAAGCCCCACGTATTTGGGTATTCAGAATTGGTATAATATTTCATAATTATGCGGAATTTCTCGATTTCCGTGTTTTCAACCAAAAACAAATAATTCAATCGATGAGAGAGATGCAGTAATCGATGAGATCAGGGAGTCAAGATTCGAGTATACATTGCATACCACTTTTCAAGAAACTCGTCGGCCAAGAATATGTGCATGAACATTTAAATAATAATACAACCACCTATCGATTATTGTTAGCGTTAATGAAAGATATTGTAGTGCAGCAATGTCATGTATTGCGTCGCAGAACTGATATTAAATCGGAAAATCATCAGATAGCCTTTCAACCAATGAAGTATATTTTACATAAAGAATAAATAGATTTGTTCGGGAAGGTTCTCTGGAAGCAGATGAATATTGAAAAGCTTCTGAAACATGAAATGAAGGAGATTAGGAACATAAAGTAGCTATAAGCGGTCGGGAACTGTTTAATCCCATTAGCAGTGGTCTCTTTAATAACAGATGATCGACAACATTTAAATTTTCATCAATTGCCGCTTGACATGGGTCGCGCCAACTAAAATGATATCTGTTTCTTATTATAAAGCTTATATATTAGCATTGACATAAATTTTTCATTAACATAAACTTTTGTTGCTTGTTGCGTACCAAACTAAAAAAAAAGTAAAAATAGTAATGTCATCAATGAAAGCAATAAATCGATGAAATTCAATTGTAAGCGGACATTCTAAGTACAGAACGGCAATTAATTATCCTGGAAGAACTAGCATTAATATAAATTACGTTATATGACAATATTCCATAGGAATCGATATTGGCGTCCGGTAGAAAAAATGCAATTTTTTCAAAAAAATCTTCTCCTCTTGAAGATTTATCGAATATGTACCTTTTTTACGTTCTTGAAGAGTCCCATGAGATCCTTTCGACTTGCGTAATAGGGAAAATTAGCTTGAGACGATTACACAAATGCACGTTGTTTTTGGTTGTGCTGGTTTATTTACAATAGAATTCCATGACGCTTAGAGAAAAACACGGGAAATAACAGTGAAGTTAATGAAACATCAGGGCGTTGCTTCGCGAATAAGACTTCATTAGGAAGGTAAAAAGATGTATAGTATTATCGAATGGGAATTTTCTTTTGAAATCACAAGTACGTTACCTTGATTGAACTAATTTTCACCAAGTATCATTTCATGAATTATTCGCGAAAGAGCATCAAAAGATATCTTTCTCACATTTCCTAGCACAGTAATCATTATATTAATGTGTGATTAATCACCAGTCTGATTAAATATATCGATGGGAAATTATTTTGATATCGTTACATTAATTGTTACAAATGAGCTATCAGTAAAATTGTGTAGAAACGAATTCCATAATAAATGGAATCCGCAAAAGCATTTTGTTCTTTAACCTATGTGTCTGGTTAATTCATGAACATGTCGCAGGAAATCTTTAGAATATTTAAAGTCGAGACGAAGGGTTGTGTCTGCTTGCGCCATTGTATATTGTAATCTGTTACTGAATAATGGTATTATTCCAAGCTTTGACGTCATTGAATACAAAATCACATAGTTTAACAGGCCGGCAGGCGATTATTTTGTTAAACGTATCCGTACCTACTTGTTACCATAATTACCCATCTGTCATATAATATATCGGCTATAACAGCACGCAATAATGCAATACTTCAATCGGGTACCCGACATAAACAGTCATATTGATAGTTGAAGGTGCAGTGTATCCCTTGCAATTTCTGTACTGACCTAAACACCCTCTTGGACAAAAAGAAATTACTATAGACAACTTTTCTCAAATAACGTCATCTTTTCAAAAGTAATGCTTTTTCTCCTGTTCTTCGTAATACAGTAGATTCCGCTTGTTTGGGCCACCGGTTAATAGGGGCAGTCGTTTATTTGGGACAAAGTTCAAAGAACAGAATCTAATCGAATACATATATGATACTTCGCATTATTGGGGCAGCCGCTTAATCCGGCCAGACGGCCCTAGAACCGATGTGTCCCAAATCACCGGAATGCACTGTATTGCAATTTGCGTCAGAATTACCTATTTAATAAATTCACGACATATTATTCTAACGCCACTGGTTGACATTGCTATTTATCGTAAACTCTTTCATGATTGCAGACATCACAATACTATGATAATTTCAGGCATTATCTTCTCTGATGAATATGAAGAATCTCTTCAAAAATATCTCAAGGCTATACGTAAAAACGAACATTGAATGTAAAATATTTGCGGTTACGGGGGGGGGGGGGGGGGGATAATCGACCCTGCGACAATACTAATACGTAAATTATTAATAACGTTTCCATATGCGAATCAAAACACCTTTGTTTCTTGAGTTCGTAGTCAATGGAATACAGTAGGAGAACTGGAAAATGTTTGACAATCGATTGGGGCTCATACATAAGATTCGACTGGCATAAATGTTTAGTTAAATCCACATTCTAATCGAAAGATTATAAATGACGGACGGATTATAAATCTTGCTCTGCTATTTTCGTTTACTGTCTGGCAAAATGATGGCAAGCTTAAGTAAAGCGAGATTCGCCGATTCATTAGCAACACTTCACAAACCAAGAGCGGCGTCGATTTTTCTAGCCTCGTGTGACTTCAATTAGAGTAGATATTAAACGACAAACGTATTGTGTCCACATCATTAGCCTGCTTAAAATGCTTCATAATCGTTCGGTAAGGGCCGAATCGTGATTTTTCAAATATGAATTGTCAAGCCAGTAATGATTACTGTCCAAAGTTCGGAAATGAAATGACCTTAGCATAAAGAACTTGTCAGGTGTGCCACTGGCTATACGCTGATTGATAATCAGTTAACACGTAAATGTTCTATTCTGGGTATAAGACAATGGAATGACCAAGCAAAATTAAATGAAGTTAGATATATATCATACGACTAGATGTAGCTTCGTGAATGATTTGAACTATACAATTTTATTCCAAAAAAATGTAATCATATCTCGCGAACTTCTAATAAGTTTATTCAGATAAATCGCGATAATATACATATTTGTTTCGATATCGAAAAACAACGAAACCTCGCAATGGCAAGTGCACTTTGTGTAACAACATCGTAGCTCAGCGCAAATGACAGAATTTTACTTTCATCGACTATAATCGTCCAGTTGGACGTTAATTAGCGCATTGCACCATAACATGACCAAGGACGCCCAGAACCACCAATCAAAAATTTCGCACGCCTATCTATTCCTTTTTTTTCTTAACCCACAGAAAGCCGCTTTAGGAAAAGCTACGTCAACGCGTGTTCTTCATTTTCTACAGCAGCATGCATCTCCACCGTGATGCGCATCGGGCATCCGTAGAATCTTTGCGTCTGTAGAACTGACACGCAACGAAGACTTTGGTACTTAAAATCAGGCAACTTCTTAATGTAGTAATACAATTGCTGGTGATAATCGTTACGAAATATGCACAAATTGAATTTGAATTATCGCCTTATGAACTGCTGTGTTTAGTAACTTGTTAGATGTATGCATAGCGATAAGTGACATACAAACAAAGGAGCATAGTTTTCATAAACCATAATCGTTATTTTTGGACGAAGTTTCTTTCCAAATCTAGTCGTCCACGTTGTCATCAATTTTATTTGATATGAAAATGCTCGATCAATTTCCACGACCTTTCGCGAATCTCGCAATATAGCTAATGTAAAAATCGCAATATAGCTAACGTAGAAATCGCATTAGCTAATTCGGTATACAAATTTCGTTTCAGGCTAATGCAAGGCATTATAACTTATCTGTGGTATTCTAAAAAATTAGCTATCGTTCTACGAACAGTTTACGTAGTACAAACGCTGTGCAGGCAGTCTTTCTCATTATGATGACGAAATATCTACCGAGAAAACGAAATATCGCGGATAATTCTTTGTCTAAGCGATTCCGGAACTCCGTTCAAATAAGAAAGGACAACGTGAAAAAATACCGAAAGGGAGTTAAAATTATTCGCGCAAATATTCCGCCCCGCACCCTGTCGTTCGATAGCTTCGTGTCTCTTCTAATCCTAACGTTAACGTTTCTCTCGTATAAACAATCAGCTGAGTATCTCGTAAAACTGAACGGCTCAGACTACTCCAATAATTGTCTGCTCGTTATGTCTTTGCTGGTTTATCGTAGCGGCAATAAAGTTGAGAAAGAGCGATTTATGTTCGAACAAATGTAATCAATGATCGAACAGTTGTTTTCAACAGCAGTTCTTTTCAACGTATACTCGCTAATACGCTATAGCTCTACTTACGAAGAGTGATATCCATATTGTTCGATCATTATGATCAATTCTCGATGATCTCTTCGCGAGCACAAATCTGCAATTCAATTCCACGTGAACAGTACCAACTTATTAGCATGACTGGTAATTCGATCGACACTGAAACCGATCATCCAATGCGCAAGGAAAGCTTTTCTGTATTTCGTGTCCCCTTTTCTGCTATAGTGAAAGAAATAGTCATTTCGATTCTAAAAATATCTATTTATTTTCATGAACGAACATTACATAGAAAATATGAAATGTTACAGAATAAATTTCATGTCACGTTTACACATTCTCGCACTTATTCACCGCTGAGAAACGACCACCCAGCCTCGAAAACCAAGTCGCACACGACTGTCAATTATGTAAAGAACTTATGGCACTCGCGAGTTCCGTGGATGCGGGTGGCTCACGCGCACTTCGAATACTAATCTTCGTCGGTCGCGCACCATGACTGGTAATGGAATGAACAATATCACACGCAACCTGCTGCAGTTGCACGCTGTAATCTGCACTTGACGATATCGTGTAATGGCAGCGTGTATTTGCCGCGACGGAAGGCAACCCAAAAATATAATTTAATCAGGCAGACCAGAGGATGATCATTGCACCTTTTTCTTTTAACGTCAGCGCTCCAATCAGAGAGGGGAAACGGGGAGAGAAACGAGAGGGAAGTGCCCTGCGATGTTCTTGCACTGGAACAAATATACAGTAAAAGAATTAAAACTGTAATACGAATAAGGAGCATCGATTAAAATGCATCCCGATCGCAGTTACGGCGCGAGAGGGATATTGTCATAGGGCATAGCTTGGCAAAAAGTAGTAATTCGCGGAATATAATTTCCGGCGCACCCTTCCAACACAACAGAGTCCATTGCACGGATACGACCACAAAGGTTGGCAAGGTCAGCCGTGGTCCACCTTGCAGATCATTTTTACTCGCGTCGTCTGGTCTTCCGAGCACCTTCGGTTATGATAATCCTACTCTGGAAGTGAAAGTACAAAATCATAAATCAAACCGAATGGCAGTAGGTACACGCCGATAACGTAGAATGAAAATACACTTTCCATGGATACGAATCGCCCGCGTGACTTTCTTCCAGGTGGGCGCCGTTCAGCGATACCACAATGACAACGAGATCAATTGAAAATCGAAGGAATGGAGTTCGGCGTATAACAGGTTGCACGTCGGTGCGTTAAAGAAAAGGAGGAAACAAAAACATGGCAAAGTTTTTGTTTGTTTGCTTTGAAGGCAAAAGATCCTTGCCTTTGTCCCGGATCGAGTAGCTCGGTCTACACAGAGTTAAAGATGACTACGCTGAGAGAGGTCATTGAACGTACAACAAAACGCAATCATCGCTACAAGGTCCTCCCTGTCGGATACGCAGGAGATGATAGTAAGTCAATAGCGCGAAGAGAAAAAAAAAATGGCATACCGTCCACATTATGAGATGATTTCCGTGGCCTTGAATGCTTCCTTCTTCGTGTAATCTGTCGAAGCTGCTGGTTCCGGCCAATCTTTTAAATTGGCGGGTGACGTAGGCAGCGTATAAATTTCTACATATTCTGCACACGGATGGCGCTTCATTATTCTACATACTTCACGCGAAAACAAAAGATCAATTGGAATTCCTTTTATCCATTTTGTGCCGTGGTTCACCACGAGTCTGGATGCGCATTACGACACTCGAGATATATAGAGTACACGAAGGGGTTTGAGTGGACAAAAAGACTAGAATGCATAACAACTCGAACCCTACCGTCCATGTGCATCCTATTCTACTAATAGTCCCCGAGGCAGCTTATTGCAAAGCCGTTGTGTATACGTACAGCTTAGCAGGAAAATACGAATTGGAATTACTGCCATGTTCAATGATTACGCATCATGACTTACCTAATAATACTAATTGTTCAATTAAAGCAACTATCTGTGAGGAATCACGTGGACAATTTTTTCACCGTCCAGCGATCCAAAACGTGTGCAAACACCTACACGGGCAAAACTTCTCACTATCATTTACATCATCGCTATTAAATCATACCCAATATTCATCGCCATTGTTTGTACCTAGCCATCGTTTTGATGTCAAGTCGCCCGGCAATTGCAGTAAGAAAGCAACGACAGAGAACGGCCTCCGAAGATTTCCGTCGATATAAGGAACGAGTAAGGTGAAAAATAAATAGGAACGAGTAAAAACTTCTGTCACCCAGGGAAGAACAACCCAGTGGACGAAGGCGTCAGCGATGCTTGGCGGGGGCACAAGAATTCCATGCCAAAACATACGAATCAATGGCATAAAACGAATATACGAGTTTTTTCGTCAGAACCTGAAATTGAAGTGCCTTCGTATCCCCGACTCCTCGCAGAGACGGCTGCGAAATTAAAGCGACACATCTTCTACTATCCGGCAAAGCGGTAGACAGTAATGCAAACAGTGCATTGAAGGCTGACAGTCGTGAGCGAAAGAATGTATTTTTCTCATTTAGGCAGATCCCAAAAATGATGCGCGTTCATAACAGGAGGAATAAATGCAAGAATTCATGCAACAAGAATAAAATTAAGGTTCGTTGACCATCACGCGATACTTAAGAATGAGATCTTGCTGCGTAGCGACAGAACGCGTCGGATGGGATATATTAATATTAATGAATGTTGCAAACAGTAGTATCGCAATTTCTCAATGGACCTCTCAATTTTCAAGCCTATTTGCGAAGTTTCTGTAATCGAATGTAGCCAGGAAATGGAGAATTCCATAATCGAATTCAGCACGACACCGTGAGGATTTGTCACGCGCCTATACTTTAGTTCCTTGAAATTCTTACACTCGAAGTTCCAGGGGTTAATGGTGCCTGGTGACGTATGTATATAAGCTGTTGGTTCTCAAAATCTAATTTCGATGTTTGCTTAGCAATTCACCGTTACTCTGCCGCAGGCAACATCGATGCTCGAGTAATACAATTACAAGGAAACAATTGGCCCATATTCTAAACAGCTTACATACGAATCAGCGAAGACCTTACTTTTAGTTACTTACCTCAGTAAATGATGCAGAAAACAATGAAAACGCCGCGGAACTGTTTTACTAATTCCTTCAGGAACTCACAGGTTCACTGCTTTATATATGTGCCAGTTGTAAAAAAATATTGTTGTTTTCTGCCACGCTGGCAGGAAATGACAATTGTCCCGTATGTATGTAAGTTTTCATCAATGTCACTAGTAGTCGAAATGTCTTGCCATTATTTGAGACCTAACCGACAACTACTATGTATACATAATCGATACATTAGCTGTTAGCATAAAACTGACAGGCGTTACTACTACTTGATATTTCAAGTAGTATGAATAATTCACTGTTGACACGAGCAGAAGAATGTACCTAGCATCGGTCCAACACGCATTAAAAACGACGTCACAAAAATAACGATGTCGAAAACTGGTGGTGAAAATAGCTCCGAAGATTACTTGTCGATCTTGTGCAATTACGTAATACGTTTTACCCAAACTTTACACGAACACTCAGGCATAAGGGAGAGAAGGAAAACGCGGGGTCGATATTGAAAAGCTTGCCGTCAGCTGCGACTTCCTAGCTCTACTTCACACTAAGGGTCAATCACATGGCCATCGAAAGACCTTTAAGCGGGTATTCTAGTGCCACGCGCGATTTTCTCAGCTTCCATTAGAAATTTTTTATAAGGGCTTAGAGAAACATTTTTATACTGAACTTTTGACTGTGTCCTTAATACGTCTTGACCTCTAATTAAACATTTTTTTTAATTACAAATATGAAATAAGATTGACGTTACAGCGCACAGAAGTAGAACATCTCGACATAAATGACTCCGGCGGTAACCATGATTCAGCTCGTTCTAGTCATCGAAGCTAGAAGAACCAAAGAGATTCTGAAATGATATGGCTCTGGCTAACATCTGCTGAAGATGTGTGTAAATTCAGCAGCACTGCAATTGCGTCAAGTATACATATGTATTCATTCGATGCACCGCGGATCCCGTGTAAAGTGCAACGCGTGCAACCGGGCCAATTATCACGAAAATGATTCCAAGCGCGGTAACTGAAAACACGTGCCATCGATCGTTATCGATGAACGTCTGGGCGAGTGTTTGGGAATCATTGTAACCGCGAAACGAGACGAACATCGTGAAGCTCTACTGGCCATGTGCTATAGTGTCCATCGCACGGGGACAAGCAATGTGCCACTGTTACATCCTCGGTGACGACTGTGCCACTGAACGGTTCATATCGGTGGACTCGTGGTCTACGATTGGGAACCGGCAGTTCACGCTCGAACGTAGCCTCAAAGACGCACGCACACCCTGCGAACACGACCCTTGGACAGTCGAGAATAATCGACAGATAGCAAAGTGGTCAAGCGTCAGTTCCGTTAGAGGTTGGTGGGGTCGGTGTGCTACCCCGCGAGAGGCGAGCAACGTGCAGGCACAGGTGTCACGAGCTTATGCCCATATAAAACACGGTTTTCATGACGGGACTTCAGTTTCCTCGGAGTTGACCAAGCACAAAGGTGTTCTCTTCGGTACGGAGGATCTGAACACCGAACAAGTCACAACTGTGCAGGGACCGTTGTCCACCGCAGACTTGTTAAATATAAATAAACAGCTGCTATTTGCCCTTCGGTTTTACATTATCAAACGTGGTGAGTAGAAGAACACAAATTAGATTAATTTCATACGGAGCGGGTTAGATAAGTTGGGGCTAGTGATTTATAGTGTACCATCCGGTTTTTATTGCGCACGATATAACATTACGTGAATTCCAGACATAGCTTTTGGAAGAGGGACGATAAGGTACGAGGAGTAAATTTCGATCGTTCTTTGCTTGCACAATTTTGAAGTAAGTGACAGAAGTCACGTTCGTCCTCCTCTATCCTAATATTTTCGATCGGAGATTCAGAGAAGCTCGAGGATTTGCGTAAGAAATTTCCGCGTCTGACGCAGAAATCGGTAAATTTGAACCAAGCGCATGAACGACTAGAACGGCCGGGAACTACGCTGCTTAAATTTCTTTGTCGCTAATCGCTGTATGCGCCGCACCGAAAATGAAATGAGAAAGTTTTGTACGTTAATGCATAGATCCCAAACAATCTCGGTGACAGTGAAGCACGAAGGAAAAGTGCAAATACATTTAGCGCAGGTGTCGCCGTGTTAGTTACAGATTCAACTTGAGATGTCCATTATGTAGAATTACAGCGAAAATGATGAAACTCGCTCGCGTTGCGCAAAATGTTGATTGCTCTTAAGCCGCCATCATTCGTATCCTAATTAAGGACGAGCCACTCAAGCGATTTTGAATTACTGTAATTACAGGCATCACCTGTGTCTTGCGTTAGAATTCGTGGATTATAGTTCCGCGCGACGACGTGCAGTTTTGCAATCCCGATTACCGATAACAGATCGTCCCCACATTCCGGCCCTGGCCCCTTTTCAATTAGAAATCGTCCTAGGTCCTCGTGCGATTCTTGTTTCGCGACCGTTATGCAACGATACTTTTCCAACGAAACAGTTTTTCATTTTTCTTCGAACGTGCCGCTCGATCGATTGCGTTCTCTAGATCGTTGTTCTCGTTTCATCAATCCTCCTCGGTGGCTTATTACATTGTACAACAAACACCGTGGACCACTTTCGACGATTAGCAAACCGAGATTGGCAAGACTCTAAAGTCCGAGGAATTTGCATAAGACCTGTCGAGAATTCCTACTGCCTGCATCACGATTCGGTGCTCCAGCAAGACCTCGTCGCGTCGCTGCGTTCCGTCCGTTTAACACCTCCGTCTTCCTAAAATCTCTGCCCGTCGGTGACGCATTTCGTTGGCTAAACAAAAAGTGAAAAAGGACGAAAGAGAAACGTAAAAAAACATGCACACGACAGCCGCGTCCTAAACGACCAATGAACGAAGGACGGATACACCCACGGTGGATCTTCGATCGATCGAATACAAATCAATCGTGCAGCTATAGAGTGAATGCTAGATGCACATAATTCAGCGATAATCATAGGCGGAACATCGTTAGCAAATGTCGTAATAAAGGTGTGCAGCTTACATTTCGTTCCGAGATAAAGGCCAGAGGATGAGCCTGGCTGGCCAGGTGATGGCCGGAAGAGCCGATATTTAAATTGCATCGCGCAACTGGATACAGTGTTCGCGACATTACATTGCAAATCTATTTTCTAAGATGCGTTTAAAACGACTCGGCCACATGGAGACCACAGTTGATCCTCGCCGATTTAAATACGTGCGCGCTACACGTTTCTCGGAAAAGGGGATATTAAAAGTAAGAGCCAAGGCCGAACCGCGGGAACCGCTTCCATGGGAAGCCTTGCTCCGAGATGCAAACAATTTCCTATGCATTATCAAACTGACGACACGTTACGTATTGAAGAGGATTTCCTCTTGTTCTTGTCAAACAGCTTTGTGTTTTCCCTGTCGCAAATGTTTCGGCGTTATTGTTACGTGTGGCGCAATTAGCAATGCGATTAATTTCTTCCACGATCCGGGTTAATCTACCTTTGTTACCTGCGGCGACTATTGAATTCGAATGCTTATATTATCTGCAACCATTTATTCGTATCGAAACGTTTTACATTCGTATTTAACCGATCCGGCCGTAAGCCGCGAACATTGTATCCTCGAGAATCTTCCTCGTTAAACTTCGCACTCATCGATGCTATTTCTTAATCACTTTATTTCAAGTTTCGCTTCCTCGCACATTTGGTACGATTGGTCTGATTTACGAGGGTCGTGTATACAAGAATAATCGCCTCTCCTTTTACTTCTTTTCTGCATTGAAAGTAACCCGACAGTTTTAAATTTTGTGGGCAATTTTTGTTCGCGCTTGACGAATTCGTGCAAGAACTAGAGTACATCCTGCTGTCTAAGTATTCCACGTGAAAGAAGTGTTATCATCTCAAAATCGTTGAGAAGCAGTGCGACTTGCACCAGGCCGTCGCGAAACATAATAATACCGTAATGACCCAAGCCGCGGAGCACACATTCCGACAAAGTGATTGGGAAACAAAGAATAATGATGCAACATTGCTGACCATGTGGGTCGAGTTAAACACATTCCAAAGCGAATGAAAAACTAATCCAGTCGATCGCTTGGCGATAAAATAGCATTCAGAAGTTAACCATAGGGAACATAAACTCTGCTAAGCGATTAAGAAACTCGGGGGATGTGTTGCAATATCTCGTGAAATTCAATAGATATTGATTCGAGTGGAAGATCGGCGAGGGGAGATAGAAGGGCTCGAGGTGCATTGATTCTATCCGAACAGGCGATGGCAGCGGTGAGCTACGGAGGATCAAACAGGATTACAAGATCCAATGACTAACGAGATTGAACTGTGGGTTTGAATTTTTTTTCGCGACGGAAACGAGTTTTCTGGCAAGGTGGTTGCAAGTGCCGGTCGAGCACGGCTCCCCTTCCAGCCCTAGTGTCGAGAGGCACTATTGCAGGTTCACTTGCGAAATCGACGCTCGAACGTATCGCCCGTATCGTTTTTCGATAGACAGCTTTTCGACGAAACCGTCTATCGATCGTAATTGCCTAAATTTCGCAAGGGGACGCAATAAAAGTCGGTCTCGCGACATTTTTTATCCGGCCGCAAAGGGAAGCAAGAACAATCCGACGAACCGCCTGCGGAAATATTTAGCACCGGTGTTGAATCGGCGAGAAATGCTCACCTACGATCGTTCGCCTCGAAAACCGATCTGAATCGGCCACAAAGTTGATCAACCGGTTTCCGTTTAATGTTGCACGTGAACATCTATGCGGCTTCGAGGCAGGCATTTTTTCCTTAGAAGTTGACACACGTGCCTGGCTTGGTCGGTCTTGAACGGAATGACATTGTTCGTTGACTTCGAAATGAGAAGCGGAAAGATATTGTCCTTTGTGTAGAAAAGACGGGGTGCGAATAGGCGATGCATTTCAAACGAGAACTGTCTGTTGCCGCTGTGAAATCGGGACCACTTGTGCATCTGCGACAAACGTGGTACACAGTATGAAGTGGCGACTTACTTTCACTGACATAACGTTACGATAATGGGAAACGGCCTTGCTGCATACTGGCGGGAAAAAGAATACCCACAAATGTGAGCCTCAACGTATTAATAGGATATGTCATAAGTATCGAACTTCTTTTAATGGTAGAGAAATCGTTGCACACGACAGCCTTCACATTTCCAAAGGCTTCGAAATCGTTCAGTATAATCTAACGCGCAGTCTACATTCCTGGCCACTCTTGCAAGTAATTCTCCCCTGATAATCATAGCTGTTTCAAGGTTGGAAAAACCTTTTTATAACCGATCATTCACTCTTAACTGCCGTTAAAACTTCAAGCATTACTTATACGCGCACGGCTCGTTTGTGTCTCATTTTTTGTGCTGTCTTGTCACAGTTTGTGTTTCACGGTCATTATCAAAATATAAAAGGAATTAAATTTTCCACGCTCGCTTATTGAACGCCAGGGTAATCTCACGTGCGTGAAAATTGTACATCTCGCGAACTTAATGCCACAAGCACGAAGCTTGCTTTCATACTTAGTTAGGAGGACTAAAATCATTAGGAATTCCGCACCTGTTCGAGATCCGACAGCATGTGATTTGACCGTATTAAGGAATCATTTTTCGCAATAAGGATTACCACGTGTAATGCGTGTCATGGCAAAATGGTTCACGCGTGTCTCGACGTCGGCAGACCGGTGGTACAGGTGAACACCGCTGTGCGTGTCTCTCTCGACGACCTATAATTTTGGTTGGCACATTTTCACACTGGTCGCAGATTTTTTCTTCAGCCGCGTATTTCTGACCCCGTTCAAACGTTGCCCGCGTCTCTATCCTTGCGGGTACAGTACGGTCTAGAAAAACTCATTGACAGTGAAAGGACCGACAGACTAGTATTCCTTCGTTACACCGCAAACATTTATCTATTAATTCCTGAACCGTCGTCCCCGTTGGACAAACGTCGAGCAGCGGAAGGCAAAGAACTTCTTCCTCTACAGAACGTGCCTGGATCCTCGTCGATCGTGTCAACGATAATAATCGATCGATCGCATTATCAGGTCGATCTTGTTCTTAACTAAATCGTCCGTTAATAGAGCTACGATTAAACAGTAGCCTCGTAATTAGTAAAATAGTAGCTGTTACAATGACAGAGGAACGCAAGTTGCAAATGTAAATCTGTACCGACTTTCAGATGGCGCAGTTAGTAAGAGCAGTGTACGATGGTTACCGGGATCTTATGGACAACAAGAGCGATCCAAGGGTCAACGATTGGCCCATGATGAGCAGCCCGTTCCCAACGCTGGCCGTCTGCCTTTTCTATGCCTACTTCGTCAAAGTTTTGGGCCCCAAGCTCATGGAAAATCGTAAACCCTTCGATCTCAGATTGTTCATGATACTCTATAATCTATTCCAAGTATTGTTTTCCGGATGGCTGTTCTATGAGGTAAGTGCAACGAGTTCCTCGATATTATGGAAGATCTAAAGAATTCCTCGATCGGATGTATATGTATGTATGCATATAAACGTTTGCCTTTTTTTCAAAACAGAGCTTGGTGTCTGGATGGGGCAAGCATTATTCATTCCGCTGTCAACCAGTGGATTACTCGAACCACCCTTTGGCCGTCCGAATGGCAAGGGGTTGCTGGTGGTACTACTTTTCCAAATTCACTGAGTTCATGGACACGATCCTCTTTGTACTAAGAAAGAAAAATAATCACATTTCGACACTGCACGTCATTCATCACGGATGTATGCCAATGTCCGTTTGGTTCGGCGTTAAATTCACACCTGGTAAGCATGTTTCCACTTTCCTTTAATCTTTCCCTCGCTTTTGAACCTTTGCACAGTGACACAGTCGATCGCATTTCATTCCGATCAACTTCTAGCAATTGATTTCAATACGTTTCGCCGAAGGTTATCCTCGTAAATGTTAAACACGAGTAACACAGTTGAAATGTTAATCAAGCGCTTTAATTTTATGTGGCCTTTATGACTTCGGTCTCGCCTGATCTACCTGTTTCCAAATATTCAAGTAACTCAAGTTCGATTTCCATGCCAAAAAAGAAAAGGAACAGTTTCACTGTGTCGCTTTCCGACGTACTAACAGAAAAACTGTGTCAGTCAGCAATCGCGATTATTTGCACCACCGAAGCCCTCTCTATATGATAACAAATTTAACGAAGTAAAAATTTCTCGACGGCTGCGCCCCGCCAAAATACGAACCTGGATTACGAGATAATCGTCATACGACCGACTGTTCATTCACAGGTGGCCACAGCTCCTTCTTCGGCTTCCTAAACACGTTCGTGCACGTCGTGATGTATTCGTATTACCTATTGGCTGCCCTGGGACCAAAGGTGCAACCGTACCTCTGGTGGAAGAAATATCTGACGGCGTTGCAGATGGTTCAGTTCATCCTGGTGATCATTCACGCATTCCAGCTTCTGTTCATCGAGTGCGAATACCCGAAAGCATTCGTTTGGTGGATCGGGATGCACGGCGTCATGTTTTACTTCCTGTTCCGAGAGTTTTACATCGAGGAGTACAAGAGGAAAGAATCGCCTACAGCGAAGAAGAAGGAACTCGTGAGTCGCAGTCAGGAAAGGCATCAGAACGAATCGAAGCAGAGCGATCTGACGAAGAACGGCGTGATTTACGCGGACCAGTACAAGATGGCAACCGCTTACATTTCGGACAGTGGCCTAAGGAACCGTGTGTTCATCGACAACAAAGGCTACCAGGAATAAATCGACGCAAAGCTCTAACGACCAGAATGGATGTGGTAGAAATTCAGCTGCACAAAATCGATTTTGCAACACGGCCATAAGATATCGAGAATTCTGCTGTGAATGCTGTGTGAAAGGATTGGTCGCGACATGCATTGGCTCTACAAAGTGTTTCAATCGCAAAGCTTTCTGATCAACTAACTGGTTATTGTCCTGCGCGCAGGACATCTTTGTACGATACTGCACGAACACATTTACGCTGTCTGTGCGTGTTTGTACATCACTTGTATAAACGTATGATGCAAGTAAAAGGGTATGTACCGGTGAGTGCACCAATTAGGGTAAAAAAGTTATTGTAACGACGTAGCAGAGGTGCACTGCTGCACATAACTGGTATCAAGTTAGAGGGACACGAGGGTCGCCAAATTTCTCTTATCAGCCTCTTATCGTTTATCGCCGAAGGAGTAGAGAACAACTCTTCACTGGAACGTAAACGATAACGCGGATTAGGTCGTAACGAACATTACGAATCTCGTTGCAGACCGAAAGCAGCGCATACAATTGCTCAAAACCAAACGAATCATTTTAACCGGCTTGCAACGTCGCTGGGTTCAAACAATCGTTTCGCCGGTTGTTCTTCTCCTACGATACACCACGAATGTAAGTTAATGTTATCGTTCGAATTAAGGTACGGGAAACAACCGATAGACCGAGTCGCTGATTTTTCGAGTTCAGGGCAAATCTTCGTTCGTTCCTCGCATGACGGTTTCTTTCAACGGATGTTAACACTGTGAACGACAAACCAAACGGCGATTATGTATAAACGCATCGAGATCAAAAGTTAGGACGAAACGGACATTTAATATTCTATCGTTCTTCGTTCACCGCGATTGCTTTTGCCAGATAGTGTTCATTCTACTAATTCCGTCGAATTTCACAATGCACAAACTGCATTATGACAAAACGGCGTAACTGTTGACTGTTGACTTACTTCGTTAATTTTTATGGCGCAATATTTTTTCCGCTGGATAGTTTCCTGTGATAGTTAATGGTCGGCGCACGAGCTCATTTGAAACCGATTTCGAATAAGTGCGTGCACAGCCGGTGCTTGTTACGAGCGCGAAGAAAAACAATTCGTCGAAACGTAATTGCCCCGAATCGGAAAACGTTGACCCAATGTGATGCAAAATACACTCCCAACGCGTAGAATAAGGAACTTTGTACAATACAGACAATTCGTTGGAAATAATAAAATATATTTATTTTACGAAGAATAAATAGTCTATCATTTTTAATAAGTTCGTGATTTTCTATCCAGCAACTCATCTACCAATCCTGAATAGGGTTAAATCTCAGACACTACGGGGAAGCTTATTCAGCTTCCGGCTGAAATGAAATTATGTTATAGATGTACGTATACCATACTCGAATAGAGAGGCATAGATACTTTCAATTTCAATTTTCCAAAACACAGACGAGAAACTTAAGCTTCTAAGAAAGAAATTATTTTAAATTTACTTAAAAAAGAAAGGAGTAAAAAATATCTTGAGCAGGATCTTTCAAGTTGTTATGCGTTGCAGACGCGATGGTAAATTGTCGCCTTACTTCTATCGCAGACTAAATGCAAAATCTCTGTATCTAAATTATAGCTGACAGAGAATTACACTGTCTGAGATTGCATGAATTTTTTTATCTCACGCCAAGGAAATTTGTCCAATTTCCGAGAATACAACTAGAACTTACAACTGCAAGTCGAGAATACAACTAGAACACGTGAACTAAATGAGAATTTAAATTGAATAGAGTGTGAAATATTTCGCAAATGTACGAGTCCTTAGATCAATTTCTTGACTAAAATTATTTATTAAAGTACATAAATTTGGAGCCACAGCTACAATTTCCAATGGGTGTTAACCACATTCCAGGTTTATTATAAACAATTAAACAATTAGATTGATTATTACGGGCAAGTGGATAAAGTTACAAAAACGAGACTATAACTGGTGAATAGCTTATTTCTTTTCCTTTTATTTGACATGTCACTGATTAAAAAATAACTGCCAGGAACCGAGATATAAAATAACTAAAATTGATCGGAAATAGCGAATACCACCGCGCGCAGCAGGCGCGCTGGCGCGTCACGGAGTGGGGAGGCTCGCGGAGTGGGGTCGGCCGCGCGGCGTCAGTCTTCATTGAAGCGTTGCAGCGTACGGTCGTCTCTGTTGTTGTAAGTTAGCAACATACCTCGCTCTACAACACAATACTACCTCGGACTTTACTTTACTATCGCGTACGCTTGATTATTAGCTTCTGTTAATTAATACGCGTTTAACTAACAATCGTTCTACTATTTCAACAGTACATTCAACTTTAATGATAAAAATCTTTCTCGAGTCTCCTTTGCTGGACGAATGACCGATAATGCAATTGAGGATGGGCGCGTCTTCTTCCGGCATCGAGGTTTTTTTAATATGAGATTAACTAGCCGTTTGTTGTAACATCGTGTTAACTCATTTATTAGTTTGAACGGTTCATCGAATATTTATTATATATTATTCAGTCTCTTACATACTGCTTTTGCGACTTCGAAATCGATTCTGATTTTAGAAGAGCTCTATCACAGATCTATTCATTTTGTTGCAGGTATAATGGCTGATTGGCTGGCAAAGAATAATATATTGAGGCTGCAGGAATGGAGTATTGAGACACAATTACTGCGATGTATAACAATCAATCCGATGAGCTATGATGAAGGACTGGTAACATGTAACTTATAATCCCAACGGTTTATGTATACCTCCTGTTGTCTGGCGATTGGTGTTCGGCTCAAGTTCGTTTCCTTCGGTTGCAAGTTGTTGTACACTTTCATTATTGATTTCAATACTCAATACTCAATATTTCAATACTTGCTTCTCTCAATTCGTATATCCATGTTCACTAAATAATGAAAACATTTCAAATAGAACTTACAATATTCGCCATTGAAACTAGAAACGGTAAATTTCATTAATTCTAAACGAAAAATTGAAATACGTTCACGTTTCGCTGCATTTCGGTCGCGATTTCTATTATAGCTTCACTAATGTTTTCACGTCAGTCTTTGCTCCGAAATAATACTCTCGCGAGATTAGAATCACTTTGTTTGCCAATCATAAGTGTTCCATTAGTCAGTGTCCTGTTCGGCGAGTTCGGGCTTTCATCCATCAACTTGCCGAGTAAGTGTCTCCTTCTTTCTTTAATCTTGTATTGCAATAATCTTTGATGATTGACACATTCCAAAAGTACTGAAGGTACAACGATTTTAATGTTGTCTGCTCTTATTAAATGTTTCAGCAACTTCCGCCGCTTCGATGGCGACGAACTTGCACGCACCCCTGGCGAGTCTGCAACCGGCGAGTGGCATGCTTTAATGTTCCTCTGGTCACTCAATCATGTCGCAGGACGAAAGGTCCGAACCGACACGGGTGACTAGTTGTAATTACGTAGATTTTTCTTGCAAGCACTGTGACCATGGGTATATGGAAAGTAGTAACTCCTTTACTGTTTTCGTTTCCGTTTCTAAATTACTTGATAATTTTAAAAGGGATCATATTTAGTATAAAATATATCTTTTCATAATAGAGTATTTAATTGAATACGTATGAAAGGAATATTTAAATAGTTATTAATTATTACATGAATATAAAGTAACGTCCAGTATTATACGTGCATTAGTTTGTAGTGGAGAAGTCGAATACCCTTCGACTTCGTTTATTTGTCAATGTTTGTTTCAGCTTGTCTTTCTTTCAGAAGCATTGAAAGGAAGAGGATTGCTGAAAATACGTATACTATGACCACAAACTCACTTGACTGCGAATTCCCTTCCAATTCCCTTCTCATTCCCTTTTCGGCTCGAAGGACCGATCGAAAGGTAGCTGCTCCACTTCCCTTTCTTTTGAGACGTCGTTGATTACAATCGGCCAAGTAGTGGCCGAGATAATTGAATTTGTTTAAATAAATTATAAACAAATGCGATTAATTCGACTAGCTGGCGAGCTACATCAATGATCATTGGACATAAATTAAAGCTAGCAGCGTAAGCTATCATCTCCAATAGGTATGAACATTATTCCATGCGCAGTTCATTTGTTATAAACAATTAAACAATTGAAATTGTTATTACGGTCAACTGAATACAGTTGCACCATCGGGGTATTTTTTCTTGTGTAGCTTATTCGTTTCCCTTTCATTTGACACCCGATTTTTTAAGAAACAACCTCCAGGTGCCGAGATAAGAATTTTTTAAAATTTTGTCGGTAACGATATGTCGATAACCGGTCATGTGGCGCCATCTCGCGTTTGCGGCCTTTTTCGCAGTTTTCCGCACCGCCAAAACCGAATTCCTGGATTACATCGTTAATTCAAACAATTGCGTTTTTTTCGGCTTCTGGTGTGGATTTCTCAACCGGACTTGTCTGAAATTAAAGCTACGGGCCATAGCTATCTCCTCCAAGAGGTGCAACAATATGGCATTTGTGGTTTAAAAGTTATTAACAATTGAAATATCGGCAAATACGAACTCCGG
This sequence comes from Nomada lathburiana, assembly GCA_963667235.1. NCBI lineage: Eukaryota > Metazoa > Arthropoda > Insecta > Hymenoptera > Apidae > Nomada > Nomada lathburiana. The sequence goes on from OY763898.1 coordinate 21,307,110, forward strand.
GTCACTGCAATTATATCGGATTCTGGAGGCGCTAGATCAATGATCGAGTACTCAAAATGAAGGTAATGGATGCCGCTACGCGACAATAAACGATTTACAAGTTCTACGTTCGCCGCTTATTTTTTATAAACAATTTGACAATTCGTTTGAGAATTTTACCAAAGCTATACACGAGGACCGATCGAATGGTGATTCAAAATGTTCCTTGAACCGGGAGCTTCAATTTGAGAGGTAGTTGATTAAAATCGGCCCAGTAGAAGCCGAGATAATTGAATTTGTTTAAATAAATTATAAACAAATGCGATTAATTCGACTTGCTGGCGAGCTACATCAATGATCATTGGACATAAATTAAAGCTAGCAGTATAAGGTACCATCTCCAATAGGTGTCAACATTATTCCATGTGCAGTTCATTTGTTATAAACAATTAAACAATTGAAATTGTTATTACGGTCAACTGGATATAGTTACAGCATCGGGGTATTTTGCCTCGTGTAGCTGCTTGTCTTCCCTTCCTTTTGAGACGTCGCTGATTAAAATCGGCCCAGTAGAAGCCGAGATAATTGAATTTGTTTAATTAAATTATAAACAAATGCGATTAATTCGACTTGCTGGCGAGCTACATCAATGATCATTGGACATAAATTAAAGCTAGCAGTATAAGGTACCATCTCCAATAGGTGTGAACATTATTCCATGTGCAGTTCATTTGTTATAAACAATTAAACAATTGAAATTGTTATTACGGTCAACTGGATATAGTTACAGCATCGGGGTATTTTTCCTCGTGTAGCTGCTTGTCTTCCCTTCCTTTTGAGACGTCGCTGATTAAAATCGGCCCAGTAGAAGCCGAGATAATTGAATTTGTTTAATTAAATTATAAACAAATGCGATTAATTCGACTTGCTGGCGAGCTACATCAATGATCATTTGACATAAATTGAAGCTAGCCGTGTAAGCTACAATCTCCAATAGGTGTGAACATTATTCCATGTGCAGTTCATTTGGTATAAACAATTCAACAATTGAAATTGTTATTACGGTCAACTGGATATATGTAGTCACAGCATCGGGGTCTTTCTCCTCGTGTAGCTGCTTCTCTTCCCTTTCTTTTGAGACGTCGTTGAAACTCTTGGAGAAGAGAACCATGATTGGTAGCTTTAAATTAAGACCAGTGCGGTTAAAAAATATGCTCCAGAAGCCGAGTAAAACGCAATTATTTAAATTAACGTTGTAATCCAGAAATTTGGTTTTGAAGGCGCGGCAAACTGCGCAAAAGGCCGCAAACGCGAGATGGCGCCACTAATCCGATTACCGACTGCCTACATGGCACTGGAGCCGCAGTACCATTTCCATGTCACTGACAATTTTGTCGACAGATTGTAAATAGCGATGTCAATTATAATTTTTAAAGGTAAAAGAATAAGTTATTCACCAGTGTTAGTCCCATTGTTGTAACTTTATCCAGTTGCCCCCAATAATAATTTTAATTTTGTAAGTGGTTATAACAAATACCATCGACTCGTGAAATATTTTTACCAAGCGTCTAGGTCTATACATCTCTGAATATTCTTTTCATTCAATAAATTTTCCAGCAAGTAATAAATACGTACTAACAATAGTATTATTCTTCATTTCGGCCTCGCAGCTAGGAAATTTCGACTTTGTGTACATATAACTTAACTTTAGATTACTATCTTAGCCTACTCATTCTTCTCTTCCACTCTTTCTTTCATACCTTCTCTACCTTAGACATTGCCCTATTTCTTAGTAGCAGCCTCTTTATTGCACATCTATTATATATATCTTTCTGTTTCAAATTCCGAAGCTTTCATTTCTTATTCCACGCATCAGATCCTCTATCGTAACCTCCCTTAGCTGTTTCCGTTCATTCTCTCAGTAGATATTCTAACATTATAAATTTGTCTCCACACACAGGGCACCTTACTTATTTTATTCTTTTTCCCCATATCTATTCTACCTTTGAGTGCTTACAGATCTTACCTATGCTATTTCAATTGCTGAATCTTTCCCTGTTCCCCATTTACTTTGATACTACGGTAGTGTTGAGGTTCTAACTTATAGTATCTCTTATAGGGTTTCCTTCCCATCGTGGCAAATTTATTCTTGCTTGGCATATTCTGTTGCTTTTGAATTAATCTTTCCTTTCTCTTATGCTTCTGGTTTGAACCTTTCCCCATCTTTTCCCTTTAAACATCCCTTCATTATTTGTCTCTCTCTGTCTACGTACTTACTAATATATTTTTTGTGTGTGCAGGTCGCGCAGGGAGGAGCATTGACCAGCACTTCTCATCATGCATAAAAGCAAGAAAGAAGAAAGAATAACTCTTGTTCCATACATTAGTTATAGCAAATTGGTGTATAAAAATAGTTTGTAACTATTAGCGCGTAACATTCATTTAGATGAATCGTGTAATTAATTGCTATGTATATGTATTATATATTTTATTTTATATTCAATATATTCTGTAGAACTTGTATAAACTTTAATATTAATTTTACTACAAGTTCTACTGAATGTGCAAAATTTAAAATGAAAGATATAATAAATACTTTACATCTGCACAAGTTACACAATTGCTGTAATTTAAAATAAGCTTCAGCATATAATCTACTGAAGTTTAGTATAAGTTTTACCTATAAGATGTATTGTAAATTAACTTTAAAGAATAGTTTATAAGTATTAGCTTGTAAATTTGAATTAAATCATGTTTGTAACTTGTATATTCATTAATTAATTTAAATAAATCTTTAATGAAAGGAATTCTACTGCTCTTGTTATTTTCAATCCTTACCAATCCTTGAAAAGACCTAATTCCAAATCCTTAAACCAGTACTACCGTGCAGGAACTTTAAATTGCAAAGTTCACAAGCGGAGTACTTGTAAAAATAGACCTGATCATTATTAAATTCGGCGCTAAGTATCCAGGAATTAATACAACATCTTGATGGGAGCCCCTGAGATTTTGTGCTCAGAAATTCCTGGAACGTGACGTCATTTCCAAGAATTGCCGATGTCGGATACCTCCTCGCATATCATATTCTCCTGATACAAATCCACGATTTTCAGCGAGATATTTTTGCCAGAAACTCAGAAATTTTGCGCTCGGAAATTCCTGGAAAGTGACGTCATTTCTAAGAACGAATACCTCCTCGCATATCATATTCTCCTGATACAAATCCACGATTTTCAGCGAGATATTTTTGCCAGAAACTCAGAAATTTTGCGCTCGGAAATTCCTGGAAAGTGACGTCATTTCTGAGAACGAATACCTCCTCGCATATCATATTCTCCTAATACAAATCCACGATTTTCAGCGAGATATTTTTGCCAGAAACTCAGAAATTTCAGCGCTCGGAAATCTGGACTTTGTATTAGGAGAATATGATATGCAAGGAGGTATCCGACACCGGCAATTCTTGGAAATTACGTCGGATACCTCCTTGCATATCATATTCTCCTAATACAAATCCACGATTTTCAGCGAGATATTTTTGCCAGAAACTCAGAAATTTCAGCGCTCGGAAATCTGGACTTTGTATTAGGAGAATATGATATGCAAGGAGGTATCCGACGCCGGTAATTCTTGGAAATGTCGTCGGATACCTCCTTGCATATCATATTCTCCTGATACAAATCCACGATTTTCAGCGAGATATTTTTGCCAGAAACTCAGAAATTTCGGCTGAAAATCGTTGCCTTGTATCAGGAGAATATGATGTGCGAGGAGGTATTCGTTCTTAGAAATGACGTAGAATTCCAGGAATTTCTGAGCGCTTAAATTTTTAGACTTCAGCCAACCAATTTTGCAAGAAGTGAAGAGTTAGAATTTGCTGCTTCCAAATTTAATAACGTATAGGGCCATTTTGACAAGTTTCTCGCTTTAGGACTTTGCATTTAAAGTTCGTCGACGGTACTTCTTGTATAAGGAATTGGAATTAGGTTCTTTCAAGGATTGGTAAGGTATGAAAATAAGAAGAGCAGTGGAATTCTTTTCATAGAAAATTTATTTAAACTAATCAATGAAGATACAAGTTACTAAAATGTTGTAATTCAATTTTACAAGCTAATCCTTATGAACTTTTACATCTATTTACAATGCATAGCATAATCTTGTATGAATTCTAAATTAACATTTAGGTAATATCAAAAATGCTATAAGCTTAAATAATCTAATACTTATAAACTATTCTTTAAAGTTAATTTACAATATATCTCCAAGATAAAAGTTATACTAAATGCAGAAGCTTATAAACGCAAATTACAGCAACTGTGTAACTTGTGCATATGTAAATTATTTATTATATCTTTCATTTTATATTTCGCACATTCAGTAGAACTTGTAGTAAAAGTAATATTAAAGTTTATACAAGATCTACCGAATTAACTGAATATAAAATAAAATATATAATAGATATATATAACAATTAATTACACAATTGCTCTAAATTAATCTTATGCGCTACTAGTTACAAACTATTCTTAGAAACCAATTTACTATAACTAAAGTATGTGGCAAGTGTGATTCTTTCATCTTTCTTGCTTTATGCCCAATGAGAAATGTAGATCAAGCTCCTCGCCCTTTGCCTGCGAGTCCTGCACAAACAAAAAATATATTAGTAAGCATGTAACAGGAGAGACAAAGACTATTAAGCGATATTTGAAGGAAAAAAAGAGAAGGAAAGACCAAACGAAAAGCGTAAAAGTAAAGGAATTGACAGAGAGCCTTAAACGAAGAGATTATGAAATGCAACAGCTGGAATGAGACAGAAAAATATAAGAAGCTAAATATAATGAAACATTTAAATATATTAGAACAGCAACACTACTAAAGTACTTAAGTAAGAATGAAAGACGGCACAATCAGCAATTAATAGTACAGGTGACAGATGCGAAAGCATTAAAGGATGAAGAAATGTTAGGAGAAGGAGAAGAATAAAAGGCGTGACCTGTGCAGACAAAAATTTGAAACGCTAGAACACCTGTTAACAGAATGTATGGAAATAAAGATAATAGGATATAAAAATGACTTTAGAATTTTAAATGAAACATGGAGGAATAGGGAAGATGTATAATAGATGTGCGATAAAGAGATAAGAATATTGTAATGCGTGTTGAGCGTCGTGGGATGCGACGCTTGGAGTACGGTACACGTCGGTATACCGTCTCGTTACAAATATTAATTGTAACGAGTCACTATTGAAAGACTTAGTAAACCAAGACTCGGTTGGTTCACTGGAGGAGATGGTCTCCTGGTTGGTGTGATGGTCAAACTATAACTTGAACTTTGGTGGAAGAAGGTTACCTTGAACCTTGGTGGTAGACTGACTAGTTTGAACTTTGATGGAAGACTGACTTCCTCGTCGTGCGTTTCCTCAAACGTCGACTCGGAAGTGGGTTTGTGCATGCTGATTGGTCATTTAGAAAATGTCTAAATACCAATCAGCGGATTCTGTAGGTGTAGCCGCACCCTTCTTGAGCGCCCGAAGCGCGTGTCCTTGGAAGAGGGGTGCGACTTCAAAAACGTTGCCGTCGGTTTGACAACGCATGGGAATTTCCGCCAGGGTGTCCAAACTTGACCTGGTCAGTGACTGTTGGGGACCAGCGTCGAGCCCCCTTTGGAAATCCGCGTTTATGACGCATGCAATTAACTGTTGAGGGTGTGTATATGATTTGACGACTCATAATTTCTTAGCTTAGGAAATAAAACAATTTCCTCAAAAACAGTTTTGTTACTTGCGCGTCATAAACGTGCCAGCCATCTGCACGTGGAAGGCTTTTTCATTGTGCAGATTACTAGCCCCTTTTTGGTTACCGTCGTTCGCAGGTACGGCGCGAGATCGCAATTGTTGCTCGTTTTTCGCGACGCAACAATGCGTAAGATACAGAAGGTATGAAAAAGAAGAGGGAAACAAAAGATGAGAGTGCAAGAGTTAAGATAGTATTGCAAAGATAGGTTACTTGTACGCTAAGCCAAACTTTCTTTGCTACGAGACCGAAATAAAGAATAAGACTACTATTAGTATGTATTTATTACATGGTGGAAAATGTCTCTAAAGGGAAAAATATTCACAAATGTATTCACCTTTGCTAACGAGCTTGATGGTTGTAGAATAAAATGAACAGTGGAACTTACAATGTTACCGTACATATTAATATTAATGTAAAGATTGTAACACTGTGTTTGCTAACACTTTATTAATATGTAAATGAGAGCACGAAACGATTCATACCACTATTTATAAAGAAGTGCTTGAATTTACATATCACTCGTAACCCTGCCTTACCTACACTCCAAATTGGTCATTAGTATCGCCATCTATACAGATGTGCCTGAAACTACCCCAGCCTCTGCTATATCTACAGTTAAGGTAAGTAAGGGGCACGAGTAGTTTCAAGGAGTCCTGTGTAGATGGCGAGACCAAAGCACGCACTGTAGATATGGCAGAGACCCGCGTAGTTTCAAGCACACCTTTGCAGATATTAATTAATTACTGAATTAAAATATTTACATTTCTCGCCCTTATGCATGATGAGAAGTGCCGGCCAGTACCCTTTACTCTTTGTATGCGGGACCTACACACACAAAAAATATATTAGTAAGCATGTAACAGGAGAGAGAGAAAATGTTACGGGATGTTTAGAGGAACGAGAAATAGGGGAGGGCCACACTAGAAGCATAAGAGAAAAACAGAATTGAAAAGGAATGAAATGAGTCTCGTAATTTGATAGGAGCGGAGATAAAGGAATTGACGGAGAACCTTAAAAGAAGGGACTATGAAATGCAACAACAGAAACGAGACAGAAAAATAGAAGAGGCGAGATATAATGGAAGGTTTAAATACATTAGAAAAGAAGCACTACTGCAGCACCTAAGTAAAAACAGAAGACGGCACAATCAGCAATTAATAGTGCAGGTGACAGATGCGAAAGCATTAAAAGATGATCTACGCTGACAACAAATTTGAAACGTTAGAACTCCTGTTAACTGAATGTACAGAAATAAACATGATAGGATATAAAAATGACTTTAGAATTTTAAATGAAACATGGAGGAAAAGGAAAGATGTATAATAGATGTGCGATAAAGAGGTAAGAATATTGTAATACGTAATATACAGAAGGTACGAAAAAGAAGAGCGGAACAGAAGATGAAAGTGCGAGAGTTAAGATAGTATTGTGAAGGTAGGTTATATGTACACTAAGTCCAACTTTCATTGCAGCGAGACCAACACAGACGGTCTGCAGACGAATAGCAATGGCCTGCATGAACGAGTGGAATTACATAGTGTAGACGGAGGATCAGAAGAAGGTAGATTTAGCAACAGCGTAATGTGGATTTGGGAGTGAAACAGCATAGTGTAGAAGAGCGTAGAACAGTGTAGGATTGCGTAGAATAAATTAAGACATATGCGTTTAGTTTAGAGTTGTACCCCTTGTTATAGCAAATACAAATATTTTATATTACACTTACATCAGCCTTCATTGCATAAACCTTCCAATCCCACAAGACCAATTTACTATAACTGAAGTATAATGGTAAGAGTTATTCTTTCTTCTTCCTTCTTTTTCTGCACAATGAGAATTGATGGTCGATGCTCCTTATCCTTTGCCTACGAAACCTGCGCATGCAAAAAATATATTAGAAAGTATGTAACAAAAGATAGAGAAGGATTCTTAAGGGATATTTAGTGGAAAAAGAAAGAAGAGAGGGCCAAACTAGAAGCATAAGAGTAACGGGATTCTTTTAAAAGGAATGGAACAAGTCTGACAATAGTCAATTTGATGAGAACGGAAGTAAATGAATTAACACATTAAGTGCCCAACCAGTTTTGCCTTGCTTTCTGTTCAAGCCACACCAAGAGTGACCTGAAGAATAAACAACTGACAATCTATGTTTAAATTGTTTGAATAAATTACATCGATATTTGATACATACTTTGATACTCATTTAAAACCTTTAGTTAAATCTCTGACATGCACGACAAAGAAAACAAAAAATGAAATGCCGGTCCGTAGGGACCAACTGGGCATTTAACATGTTAACGGAGAACCTTGGAAGAAAAATGAATGAAGCAAAATAGTAAAAGGTTTAAATATATTAAAACGGGAACAGTACCATAGGACCAAAGTAAAAAGGGAACAGGAAAGGGTCAGCAATTTATAGCGCAAAAATAACTTAGGAATTTGAAATGGAACAGAGAGGGAATGAAAAGATGTATAATATAAAGATAAAGAGACAAGAAATAGTGTGATGCATAAGGTAGAGGATGTATGAAAAGGAAGAGCGGAACAGAAGATGAGAGTGCAAGAGTTAAGATAGTATTGTAAAGATAGGTTACTTGTACGCTAAGCCAAACTTTCTTTTCTACGAGACCGAAATAAAGAATAAGACTACTAGTATGTATTTATTACATGGTGGAAAATATCTCTAAAGGGAAAAATATTCACAAACGAATGAAAATATTCACAACCTTTGCTAACGAGCTTGATTGTTGTAGAATAAAATGAACAGTGGAACTTACAATGTTACCGTACATATTAATATTAATGTATAGATTGTAACACTGTGTTTTCTAACACTTTATTAATAGGTAAATGAGAGCACGAAACGATTCATACCACCATTTATAAAGAAGTGCTTGAATTTACGTACCACTCGTATCCCTGTCTTACCTACACACAAAGTGGTCATTAGTATCGCCATCTATACAGATGGGAATGAAACTACCCCAGCCTCTGCTATATCTACAGTTAAGGTAAGTAAGAAGCACGAGTAGTTTCAAGGAGTCCTGTATAGATGGCGAGACCATGTCAGGCACTGTAGATATGGCAAAGACCCGCGTAGTTTCAAGCACATCTGTACAGATATTAATTAATTAATGAATTAAAATATGTACATTCTCACGCTTATGCATGATGAGAAGTGCCGGCCAATACTCTTTACTCTTTGTATGCGGGACCTGCACAAACAAAAAATATATTAGTAAGCATGTAACAGGAGAGAGAAAAAATGTTAAGGAATGTTTAGAGGAAAAAGAAATAGGGAGGGCCACACTAGAAGCATAAGAGAAAGACAGAATTAAAAAGGAATGAAATGAGTCTCGTAAGAGTGAATTTGATGGGAGCGGAAATAAAGGAATTGACGGAGAACCTTAAAACAAGGGACTATGAAATGCAACAACAGAAACGAGAGAGAAAAATAGAACAGGCGAGATGTAGTGAAAGGTTTAAATATATTAAAAAAGAAGCACTACTAAAGCACCTAAGTAAAAACAGAAGACGGCGCAATCAGCAATTAATAGTGCAGGTGACAGATGCGAAAGCATTAAAAGATGATCCACGCAGACAACAAATTTGAAACGTTAGAACACCTGTTAACAGAATGTACAGAAACAAAGATGATAGGATATAAAAATGACTTTAGAATTTTAAATGAAACATGGAGGAAAAGGAAAGATGTATAATAGATGTGCGATAAAGAGGTAAGAATATTGTAATACGTAAGATACAGAAGGTATGAAAAAGAAGAGCGGAACAGAAGATGAAAGTGCGAGAGTTAAGATAGTATTGTGAAGGTAGTTTATATGTACACTAAGTCCAACTTTCATTGCAGCGAGACCAAAATAAAGATTAATACTATTCACCTGGGACACGGCTGGTCTGGAGACGAATAGCAATGGCCTGCATGAACGAGTGGAATTACACAGTGTAGACAGAGGATCAGAAGAAGGTAGATTTAGCAACAGCGTAATGTGGATTTGGGAGTGAAACAGCATAGTGTAGAAGAGCGTAGAACAGTGTAGGGTTGCGTAGAATAAATTAAGACATATGCGTTTAGTTTAGAGTTGTACCCCTTGTTATATCAAATACAAATATTTTATATTACACTTACATCAGCCTTCATTGCATACACCTTCCAATCCCACAAGACCAATTTACTATAACTGAAGTATAATGGTAAGAGTTATTCTTTCTTCTTCCTTCTTTTTCTGCACAATGAGAATTGATGGTCGATGCTCCTTATCCTTTGCCTACGAAACCTGCGCATGCAAAAAATATATTAGAAAGTATGTAACAAAAGATAGAGAAGGATTCTTAAGGGATATTTAGTGGAAAAAGAAAGAAGAGAGAGCCAAACTAGAAGCATAAGAGAAACGGGATTCTTTTAAAAGCAATGGAACAAGTCTGACAATAGTGAATTTGATGAGAACGGAAGTAAATGAATTAACACATTAAGTGCCCAACCAGTTTTGCCTTGCTTTCTGTTCAAGCCACACCAAGAGTGACCTGAAGAATAAACAACTGACAATCTATGTTTAAATTGTTTGAATAAATTACATCGATATTTGATACATACTTTGATACTCATTGCTGCGAGACCGAAATAAGGAATAATACCGCTATTAGTATGTATCTATTGCATGCTGGAAAATTTGTTACCGACAATGTTACTACACATTAACTTTATTATAGATTGTAATACCGTGTTTGCTAACACTTTATTAATATGTTAATGACAGTATGGACCGACTTGCAAGCGTTTTTAACTTAATTTTATAGATGAAGACATAAATAACCAAATTCTACGAGGTTAATCGTACCCATATTTATAAACAACTGCTTGAAATTACGTACCGCTCGTATCCCTGTTTATCTACACCTAAAGTGGCTTCAGTTTCGCCATCTATAAAGAACTGCTCGAAACTACATGTATGTCTGCTTTATCTAGAGTCATTGATACCGCCATCTATACAGGTGTGAAAAAAACTAATTGACCCTCTACCATATCTACACTTAAGATAAGTAAGAGGCGCGACTAGTTTGAAGGCGTTCTGTATAGATGGCGAAATTAAGACCCTCAGTATCATTTCATGTCACTCACACCTTTACCGATAGATTGTAAAAAGCGATTTAATTATAAATTTTATATCTCGGCTCATGGTGGTTAGTTTTTAATCAGTGATGTTTCATATGCGCAGGAAACAAATAAAAAACAAAGCAATTTAAATAATAATTAAGGGTGACTGGATAGTCGCGTACAATAGTGGATGCAGTGGATCAATAAACCGGTTGATATCGTTGAGTAACATGGAACTATTAAGGGGTATTCATTAAAATTATGATTTCAATTATATAAATTGTATTAAGAAGTTATATTTATGCACAAACATGTGATGAAATTTCATATCTGTACAGAAGCCGATTAACTATGATTTTCATATATACAATTAATTTATTAGAATCCAAAAGCTTTTGGAAATTAGTTTCAAACATATAACAGACGTTGATACATGATTTCATTCGGGAGAAAAGAATTCTATTTCTATACATCTTTTGGGTGTAGATAAGCCAGACACACGAGTACTTTCAGGCAGTTCTTTCTACATGGCTGCACCATTAACTTTGTCTATATATAAAATTAATTTGTTAGTAATTTTTTAATTCTAAGAGCAAGGGAACACACTGCACGGAACGATCTACAGTTACTCGCTTATTATTTGAGTAACAAATATTTTAGAAATCTCTATGTTCCGATAGATTGTTAATGCATTAGGACCTACTGTATAAGTGTTATATTAAAAAGGAATAGACTAGAAATGAAAGTTTGGGCTGCTATTGTATGTTCTAAAAAATGAACCACAGTTTGCGACATGTTCGTTAATTTAGCTTGTCTCTTTTACAAGTGTTATGTACATAGCCGCGACTATAAACTAATATAATTACTTTTAATGAAGATTTTTGTTCAACAGTTTTTTTTTTAACAATTCTTTATTCGTAATATCTAAATGTAGATTTGTATATAAATTATCATTATGCGCACGATATTCAGGTTATTTGACTTTTTCCTCTCCATTTCGTATATTGGTTTATCGATATTTTTCGCGTGGCACAATGAGTTGTTGTTCGAAATTTTCCTTCTTTGAAACAGTAGAAAACTATCCTACCTATGTACAAGGTGTACGAAACGTGCAAAGCGAACGAAACACAATAATTACATTTTGTGTACATCAATCGTATCATCGAATTTTCCAACACTATATATAACTATATAATAGTTGTCTCTATTATGTATGCAGATGTACAAAGGTACTCCAAATGTATGCACGCCCTAAATCGTCCTAAATCGTACTTTTCTTTTTAAGGAATTGTGAGCAAATATCAATATGAATGTTACATTGCAAGTACGCGAGACACACAATTAAAAAATCTGCATCACACAACCCCCAGAATACGAGTAATGGCATAAAAAAAATAGGTGTACTTGACACAATAAATTTGTGCAGAATTCGTAGACTTGGCTTTTATACTATACAAGATAAACATTTGCAAATTCATCTGAAACAAATAACAATTTCAACAATAGCGGAATGGGAAACTTTATCAACAATTCAATGCTGTATAATTTTGTGATTTACGTAGAAAAACAGTATAAAATCCGTCGATTAATTCGGCATGTTCGTATATAGGTGATCTCAGTTGAAATCTTAATGTCTACATCACAAGTGATACGACGAACTGTTTCGGTACTCACAGCTCTGATATAGGCGCCCGTGTATCCATGTAAAGCACAATCTCATCTTTTCATCAACCAATCTTCACCGACAGATCATTATCGTGGGCATTACTGAGCTTCGAACTTTTATCATTGCGCATAATCGTCAGAGCATTCTAGATATTAAGGCACAATAGTTCGCAAGGCACGGATGACGCTGTTCTGTTGTCTCTCCAATGATCTTACTTTCGGTGTTCGTAAATTTGAGTTTCCCTTGCTTTGCGCGGCTTCGCGATGCGTATAATATAGTCGGCATAAAAGCCAATCAGTGAAAGAAAATCTATATAATTACATTTTCGACTATACGCTATATCGATTAAATTGTTAAATCGTTCATTGTTAATAATCAGTAGTCGACCTTATTAGCGTAAATAAGTAGTTTTGTATATATACTCAAATTATTCTCTCCATTTTTTATGTATATATATATATATATATATATATATATATTCTTATTTTCGTCCTTTACTTCCAACTGAGTGGCTTTTGAGTCGAACATATCGGACATTTTATGCATTTTATGTACAATGTTGATTATAGTTCACCGTGCGTACGACTGCCATGCAGATGAAGTATTTCTCAAGATGGAATATGCACGCAACCGACTTGCATCACAATGTAATTTTCACGAGTTGATTTACGACGGATACATTTAACATGCCAAAGTGATACAAAAGTTGAGAAATAGTTTAAAGTGCGCCAAGATGTTACAAGATATATTGCTTTGCACTAACATGTCTGTAAAAAAATGATATTTAACACTCCTGACGATCAAGAAACGCGATCGGCAAACATGTGTAAAAAAAAAAAAAAGGCCAATCATTCTACGCAATAAGTTGCGACACTATATTTTTGCAATTTCATCTAGATTCGTAATTAAATATTTGTGAAATTTAGTTCTATGTACAGCCCCAGTTTCCGCGGACTTTACGTAACCGTGACACTCGGCATGAAAGTGCGTGGACTGTGCTCCATAGATCGGCCCAGTTAACGTCACAATTTATTGAATAACTGATAAAATATAAATTTTCTATAGCTGAGGAGTCCTGGCTAAAATGCAAAGGAGATCTTCCCGAATTACGTAATGAGATAAAGGCCGGTGGCATTGTTACGTAATTTCATCCAAGCCTCACCGTTACTTTCTTATATAATTCCTGGTTTTTATATAATCTTCGAGCCGCGCACAAATCGATGACAGTAAAAACCATTTTGTGGGATTGCTATCTGCTTAGCGTATTTGAAAATTATGTAAACCGAAAAATGCTTCCTAACAATATCTATTATAATGAAAAGGTGGACGCTAGGTAATTTCACTCAAGTTAAATAGGCGAGAGTTGTTCTTACTTACGGGTTTCGAGGCGCGTTGCGGAAACTTTGCAATTTCACCATGGTCAATAAAAAACAATTATTCCTCGATTACCGTTATGTATCGCAAGACGATAAATTAGTATAAACTCTTAATATAACCACAATGCAACCTATACATTCAAGACTTTACGTAATTCGTCCTATATTCCTGTTTCACCGCGATCTTATCCGAATAATCGATCCATTCAGTCTGGGGTTTATCGTTCACGCGAAATACAATTAATTCCCCTTTTCTCCGCGTACCACCACACCCGTTTTGGGACAGAGAGACGATTCGAAGACTAATTACCTTACCGGTCGTGGCAGGTGTACGTACAGCGAACCGAAGAAGGAGTTCACGAATATCCGACTAGCGGTATCAAAAATTCGTGATTTTGAGTCGCAACCCATCCAGGGTGTTCCTTGATACGCTGCTTCGTCCTATATATATATGTATGTATGTATGTGTATGTATATGCACATATATGACAGAAAATCATATCTCGTGTAAGCGTGAGACGTCGTGAAAACTATGCGCGCACACACACACACATGCACGCAGGCACGCGCATATCCATACACCCCACACACATCACACACACGCATACCGATCACTCTTTTCCTTTCTGTCCACTGTTACGATCGCACCATAACGTGCTCGTAATACAGAGTAATTTTGTACTCAATATTTTTTCCACTGGATCTCGTAAGATCGTCGGACTGAAAGAGTGAAAGAGTGAATCCCGGATGCGACTCAAGGGATCGATGGAAAAAGACGAAATGAATTAATGATGGCTACGACGTAGCGCGATCAGGTCACTCGGTCATTCTGTACGATTTTCGAAGATTAAGCTCCGACGCGGCCAAACTGTCGCCCTTTACGTAGTAATCAGCTGCGTCCCTCCTTCCCGACGAATTGGCGACCGATCCGTTCGTTACGCCGTTCGCCTGATGATTTTGCTGGCGATCCTGTTTCATGCTGTTCGCGGCCAACTTCTTCTTCTGCTGGTAACTCTTTTGGTAGAATTCGTTGAACAAGAAGAAGAACATGGTCGCGTGCAGACCGATCCACCAGACGAACGCTTTCGGATAGTTGCAGTTAATAAAGAGCAGTTGGAAGGCGTGGATCATAACCGCGATGAATTGAATCATTTGGAAGACAGTCAAATATTTCTTCCACCACAGGTACGGTTGGAGTTTTGGGCCCATCGCGGCCAACAGGTAGTACGTATACATCAGGATGTGAATGAACGTGTTCAGTAGCCCGAAGAAGGTAGAGTGACCGCCTGGAACAGAATGCGACAGGGTTGCAAATAAGTAGCGAGGGAAATTTCGTCGTATATTTATCGGCTTCGATAGGTCATGGAAGATTCGCTTACCGGGTGTGAACTTAACTCCGAACCACACTGACATTGGCATGCAACCGTGGTGAATAACGTGCAGCGTCGACACGTGATCGTTTTTCTTCCTCAGTACGAAGAAGATCTACGAAAGGCAACCATCAGCGAGAGTACTTAGATCTGTCAGATCATTAAAGCAATTTACTAGATTCGATCCACTTACCGTGTCCATGAATTCCGTAAATTTCGAGAAGTAATACCACCAACACGCGTGCACCATCTGCGCTTAGTAAAATTTTGATTAGATGTTTCCTTTAACATTACTCAGAGATCGGCGAGCACGGCACAAGAAGCAAATCCTTGGAGTTCTAATTGTGGTTGCAGTTTGTAGTTGTAGTGGAAATGGCAGAATGTGTGTTGAGAAACCTCCAAAGATTTGCTCTTGGTAAACTTTCGTCGACGGACAGCCAATAGTATTTTACTGTTCTACGTTCTGTGTGCCTATGTGATGACAGTTACTTAATGACGGACTGTAAGTGATGTAATTGTCACCGTGTAAGTGGTGTCTGTTCCAAATATTCTCTTTCTACTAGTATTTTGTTAAGTAGCGTTAATTGCTTTAAGCGACTACTCTGATGTGTGTTAGCTTGCTAACTTAACCATAACGTTTACTAACTACTACTCGAAGTATGGTGATGCATTCACAGAAACTACTACGGGTATGTATAACAGGGTCGAATAAAAAATTCTTAAACTAATAGAAAAGAAGTTACAAAGTGGAGCACGTTCAAATTTTCTATGGTACTCAATGGATCGATAGATCTTAATTAAGATGTCAATCAATGTGATCGTGCGTAAAACAAAAGCTCAATAATCCGAAGCTCGAAAACTTTGAACATTCATATGTTCAAGAATTCGAAAGGTAAAAAATCATCAAATTTAAACGCTCGAACATTGAAATACCAAGAACAATAAGAATTTGGACCGTGAAAGTTCGATAGCTTAATAGTGTATCTAACAAAACTGTCTCTGATATAGTGTAAGTTTGCGTGTTAATGGGGAATGTCACCCACCCTTAATACTTGGGGTCGATCGCTGTAGTCTACGGGTTGGCACTTTAGAGAATAGTCGCCAGTCAGCCATCCGGACATTCCTATCTGCAACCACAACCGCCCAGGGGCCATTCTCCGATCAATGAAAAGAATGAGAAATAAATAAATGAAAGAGAAAGGCACAGAGGAAAGAAAGGGGCGCGTGCGTGTGTGCACATTCCGGGGGAAAAACTAATACAGTAGCGACGTTCAGGTAATTATTGTACGCGTGTAGGTTAATTGAGGCTGGATGAGAACGGGTCCTCTTCGAGGCTGTGCATTCTCAGCCAATCGGCCATTCCAGTTCTTACCTATTACAATTTTCAATACAGTTTTCACCGACAAAGTTTCCTTAGGATCGCAAGAATTTGTGTTGCAGTTTTGTAACGTTTACAGATCGCCGAACAACTTCTCCGTTTATCTTCGTTCGATACAATCGGCTTCAGCGGAAACAAAGGTTTCATGCAATCATGCCACTGTACAACGAGCAAAGACACACCGAATTAGAGAAAACAAGCACACAGCGCCGACAATAGAATATCAAGTAGAGGGAACAACATGCAGCAAGCGTTTTAGTACAATTATGTGATACTTCTGCCGCGCAGGCAATCTTTTCACCAGGTCGAATGCCTACAAAGCCTAATGAAATTACATTCTGTATTACAGTACAGTTCTTCAACATTCAAACTGAAATGAATCTTGAAATATGCATATACATTTGCACAAGTACCACAATATATCTCATTGATTGTTTCACCTGATACGATGACAAAAATTTGGAAAGGTTACACTTTTCTTGTTCGAAATAAAAATTGTTGAGATACACGATCCAACGATTCTTACGCATACTCGTGTGTATATGTATACGCATAAATATCAGACAATCGTACAGGTCCGTCTGGTTGAGGTGGTGGTCGCTGATCCATCTGCAGAGGAAACATCAAACAACGAAACTTACCCTTACCGCGGTCGGATTGTTGCTATAGTCCACAGGCTGGCAACGGAAATTATACTGGCCCCACCATCCGCCCATCAGACTCTGTTGTTTTTTCAAAATTAACATTTTATCCTGCGCCTATCTCACATCGATTGAGAGCTTATTCGATCGAGCCCGAAAATGTATCCCTTCCAATTCGATCGCGTCACGATTTCGTTATATCTTAAATCATACTACCCATCGCGTTCTCCAAATCAGTTTAGCAAATCAAGATTTCTCGACTAAACTAATGTATCGACCAATTTCACAGGCCACAGACAACGATCCTTTGAACGTCCAGCGTGTTAACGAAAGTATAATCGCACGACAGTTTACAGGCGAGGCTATCGTTCAGATGCTCGTTAACAGGTACGACTAATGCCACTACAGGCTAGACACAATTTTGAGCTCGATGTCACGGCCACGGTACGATGACTCGCCGAGTACACACGGATAAAAGTAACACATCATTCGAGCATGCTTACGGGCTATTACTAGCACGATTTAGTGCATGCAATGTACACATTCCTGATTTGGCAGCAGGTCCAGAAAACGCGTAATCGACACGACAGGCAAGTAAAAAATACATACAGGGGGTAGAGGGGGCGAGGAGGGAGGTAAAAAGAATGGGGCGCAGACGACACGAGACACGGGACGTTACCTCGTAGAAGAGCCACGCTGAGAACACCATCTGGAAGAGATTGTAAACTATCAGGGTATTTTTCAGTTGAAAGGGTTTTCTGTTCTCCATGAGCTTCGGTCCAAGCGATTTCACGATGTACACGTAGCCCAGGCAGATGAACAGGGTGGGAAACGGGGATGTCATCAGAAACCAATTTGTTGTTCTCTGATCTGAAAAAGAAATGGATTAGACAAATGAATAAAATGTTCTCGCAGTTAAATCGGCAAACTTAGGTCGAACGATTCAGATGCTATACAGTTGACACGAACGAACGAACGAAACATTAAGTTTCGTTTATCTCGTCGAAGGGTGCCGTGTATTTTAAATTTCTGTGCAGGTTTCTTGCTGCAAACGCGTTGCAACGCGACCGAGACGAGACGAGACGTTTCGTGGTCAGCGGCTACACTGTGTAACCGGTGCGGCGAAGGTAAAAGTATAACAGCCTCGACCTTGAAGTTTCTACACGTGAAATCCTTCCGTACCCTTCTTGTCCTTCGAGAGTTCAATCAACTACCGAGTCATCGTATTAAAACCAGTTATAGAATTCGTTTTATTAACTTGTCCCTTGCTGGCTTTAATGGTCGGCCGACCTTGACGCGTTTTAAACGCGCATCCTTCAAACATCCGTAGCGAAAATGGACTCGAAGAATTTACAGCGAAACGAAGATGGCGGAGTCGGGGAAAAAAGGCACTCGGCGAAGGGAAAGTGATAATTCACCGATCGGGGGGACCTCTGAAATTGGAAAACAACCGACGACTCCAAGTACACGATATCATATTTACGCGCTTGTGCGATGGAAATCGCGAAACATCTTCCTCGAAGACCGGCGGCTGCTTCTCCTGGTCGCGTCGAATGAATAATTCATTTGAACGAATGACGTTTGCCAAATCAGAATGAAATTTCACGCAATTCTACCCTCCCTTTCTACTCTACCGGTGCGCTCATCGAAGTCCCCGATTCGTGCGTGTACGTTCGCGACGACAACAAATTCGTCTGGAACGTGGACAAAGAGTGGTATCTTCGCTTTCGAGTTAGGAACTTTTTCTGTTGGGCGTACAAAAAATTGCTCAAACATTATAGGAAGAGAAGGAGTATTATTGCCAGTCAATTATGGCCTCGGTCGTACAAAAAATACGAATACGCTGAAAACTTTAATATGCTCCCAAGAAAAAAGCGATACCATACGATGCGTGGAATCGTGGAATTCCATATCGACGATACTTTACAAACATCGTCCTGTTAAACTTCCACGAAATTTCGTTCCCACGCAGGTATTTATGTTATCCGCCATTATCCGCTATTGCGCGGGCATATATTTCCTTTCGACTGTGCTTCAGCTGCGACGAAAGAAACACCTTTTTTCTAAATGCAACGTGGCAATATGTGAAAATAAATATACGGACAACGAGATTAGAAGGTAATTAAAATGGCGATCGTAAGCGGAGAAAGCTGGTGTCGTTGCAAAATGTTTCAGGGACTTAAGTTACTCGAATCATCGTACGAGTGGCATCTGACGTTCGTTCGATGAATGAGAACTCTTTTTCGCAACACGGACATTTTTGTGTTTTGTTACGAATTCAGGTGGATTGTTGTTGAGCAGAATTTTGCACAAGGTCATGCTTGCGCAACCTCGGTGAAATTTCCGCGTAAAATACATCCCTACTGGCAAGCAGGCAGATCACAAATTGCACGAATGCGTGCGAAACTCGGGGATCTTGAACGATCCTCGAGGCAGAAGGCTTGAAACAATTTTAATCTCTGCTTCAATCTTGCTATTAAATCAGAGACGCGTGTGTGCAATACATTTACATATACTTTGCATTGAAGTATGCTTTGTTTCGTAGGACAGGAATTTTCAAAAATGCTTCTAGAATAATACATTCGCATCACCGGCGTAACTTTGTGTTGCTCGCACTAAAAACAATAATTATTACTTTTTCATTATCCTTAACGGGACGTAACCGTATTCTACTCAATTCTACTTGCAACGGTCAGCCAGTATTGCAGTTTCTTTTTCTATACATATGAATGAATCAACGGTTTGGCAAGGAATAAAAATGGATCGCGATCTCGAACGTTTCTGGATTGATCGACGTTCCTTCAAATCCTGCGGGACCACCGGCCATGAAATTCGCCATGACTATCGACACTTGCGTTGCGAAGCCACCCCCGGGACGTTATTAAACGTACGAAACGCCAGGATGAAAGGAACGAAAGCAAAACGATTCGGCTTGGAAGAAGGAAGAAGAGAGCCGAGGCTTTCTTGTTCTTGTTTAATAAATTCCCGTGTAGTCACCGGCTACTGATCGTCCCTGAGATATTTCTCAATGTTTAAGCTACGCCTACAGGATACGCATTCGAGACATCGCAACTTTTTTCTGCGCCTATATTGCGCAGTTATAGTACTTGCTGTACGCTTACCTGCATATTTGTCAAGTATCTCGTGGAGCCGGTCCACGTACTGCATTACAATCGACATTCTTCTTGCTCCTTGCTGACGTAGTCTGGGCAGATAATCTCTCGACGTTCAAACGAAGGACGCAGGTTTCCACGAACAGGTCCACGGGTTCCTGGAACAATTAAGGGGGAAAGGGTCATTGCCAATCGTGTCTCACGGAAGGAGGCCACCACTGAAAGCGGGTTTAAAAGAAAGAAAAATCGGTAGAAGGTCAATGCTGAAGAACACTCGAGTTCTTTGTTCGATACGTAGCATGACGTTACAGAAAGAAAAGGTGCATACGAGGCGGCCTACTTGTTCGTTTAATAAGCAAGTGCGATATTATTTCTCTTCGGCGACGAAAAAAAAAAAAAAAAAAAAAAAAAATACAGCTCACCGACCGACAAGCATACATGCTATGCGCTATCGTTTCACAGCCAGACAGGAGTGCACGCAGACTTTGCTTAGGTGAGTGTAGGTAGGAAACACCTGGTGACTCTTGGCGATTATATCATCGATAAATTTGTTATCGGATTCCGTGTAATTGCGAGATACGGAATAATTCCAAGCTAGAGATGAATCTTGAAAGGAAACGATTCGAAAGAAAACGAGCAACCTAGCAACTATAGCGGAGTCAGCTGATTCGCGAACTGTCGGTTCCAACGAAGTTCTTTTGTTCCACGCGCGAACGAGGGCGTATTACTTAACGTCGGTGTGTAGTGGTTGACCGGCCAGTTACATAAATGTCGCCGATTTGTGTCATGATTTTCGGTGTCGGCATTGAATTAGAAGCGATTTCGCGCACGCGCGCTCGCGCGCATTCGACCAAGATCGGGCCGATCCGAAATTCACTGCATACTTTCGCTTACGAAAGTGGCCACATAATTTTTCTTATGGATTACACGCGACGGACGGACGGTCTCGCGTAACTCACGGGCCGACCATGAATCGACACGTCCTTGAACCACCATGGCTATATGCCGTTCCCAATGGGGATCGGACGAATTTCACACCCACGATCGGAGCCGAAGCTTGCGCTAGCCATCTACGATTGCTCTTGGCCACGCATTTCACTCTGTCACCTCCCATACAAAATACAATTGTACATAATTACATCATTGCGAACATCGGGCCTCGCATCCTCGAAGGGTTTTCACTACTTGTTGATTTCTATGCCGTGGGTGTAAGCGGTAAAACAACTACGTCCATGAAGTTGTACCGATACGGATATCGGTCCGATATAATTAGAGAAGTTACATCCAATGCGATACAGATACGTCTGTTCATCGTACCCTCTCTCAACCGCACGGTTTGGTAACCTGCTGAATTTCGCTTACAATACAACTCGGCTGGCGAGGGAATATGCTCGTCAAGGCCAATCAACTATGGACTTGAATGGGTGTCGCCGTTTATCATCCGCCAGCCGGTCAGCGATTTGCACGCGGACGTAGTGTTCCTGAGTCTACCCGTCCGCTACCTTGCCGTCTCATCCTTTTCTCGCTGTCCACGTGAAAAGCCGGAGATCGCGCTGGCGGTCTCCATGGTCTACGGAGATCGTGTCAAGGAACCGATAAATATTGCTTACGACTTGCTGGCCAGAGAAGACTCGCGTGTTCGCAGCGTGGCTGTGCCAATGCGAAGCAGATGCGGGGGATCTTCTCTATGACCTCAAGATCGTTCGAAGCTTGACGCACAGCTTCTCGGGATTGAACGTTCCTCGTTGAAGCCCGCCAGGAACGTTTCGTCGGAACAGTTGCACGAATGCTTCGAGCAATCGATGGTCCGTCACGTGAAACAGGGATCAGCAGATCTAGGGTACCGATCGCGGGGCACCGATTCTCGTGCCAAGTCGAGGATCGTGCGAGGGACGATACGCGCGCTCCGCGATGGATCGCGATCGACCGACCCGTCCGTCTCGTTTGTTTGCAAAACGAAAACTCGAAAACGCGTCGAGCAAGCGAAATACCTCGAGAATATATTGCGAAAACTGTATACATTATGATGGGCCGGGCGCAGAAAACGGGCCAGCGATGTTCGTGTCTCTGTGCGTTCGTTACGCAAGGAATCACCTCGCTCATGCCTGCGTCGAAGCTGTGTGTCGAGACACTGGAATCGTCATTAACGATAGGATGAACAAACCACCGACCTCAATATCTTCATCGACTAAATGTTTCGATTCACCGGCAATAACCTGCACACGCACACCGTTGCGAATTAACGGGCCACGGTGACTTCAGATCGATTCACATGCGTGTAGATATTGAAAGATTCTCGACGCTTTCGTCAGCTATGGGCAACGTTGTGCTTTGGATAGACGAACCGAGGCAAGGAGGACAGGCCTTCCAAATATTTTATTGGAGGAAATGTTTCAATTGCCGGCAACGTTAACGCTTGCTGCTTGCGTTCGCATTATTTCCGTTTATGATATCACGCGCCGCAGCTCATCGAGAGCCACGAGGAGTTTACGAATCTGTTGCATGTATTTACCAAGCCGATCTCTTCGACAGCATCCCAGGTATATGTACAAGAAATGATCGATGAGCATTGTGGCAGCTTTACGAAGTAATTGCATAACGACACGTGACCCATATCATAGTAGACTGTTAATTGTTGGAAGAGGTGTTGGATCCCGCCAAGGTTGAGACTGTAGATAAGTAAAAGGTAAAGGCGCCTGAAAACGGAGCGCTTGCACGACGCCACCGAATAAATATAACGAAGGGAACACGGTATCTTGTAGTTCTGCGAGAGGCATTCGTGATATACAAAATCGGGCCGCGAATTACAATTCGATCGGAATTCCACTACGTAAGAGCTTTTCTATTAACATTTCATTCGGCGACTTTCTACTTGCTACCAGGCATCTGAATTTTTTGCGATACCATATCGGCAATCCCTACATACTTCTTTGCTCGATTATCGTCACGCGAGATATCTATTGACGTTATGAAAGCTTGAAGAAGCGCTATCCGCACGGAACCGATAAAACGGCACGCTATTTGTAGTAATGAGAATCTTAATCATTTAAGCGGATTATTATTGGCGATAAATGAGATTCTAAATTGCCCTCCGGGGCTCGCTGAAATCCTGCAAATTAGTGGTCATAATGATTAGCTTGCCAAAAAAAAAAAAGAATAACACGAAGAGGACCAAACCGGACATTCGGCATATTATGTAAAACACGACCTATTTGCAATTCAAATACGGAACATATGGCGAGAAACAAATTGCCATTTGTCATAAAAGGTATTTTTGAGCTGCTTGTAGCGGTTCATGATGATTCGAGTTTTGCTGCCGATTAATGCACATTTTAACCACGTCCGATATTTATGATGATTGTTGCTCGGAGAATTGGACGAGGGGTCAACATTCGCTGAATAATTTGCAGGAATATAACCGTTTAGTATCTGAATCTACAAAACTCACGACATTGTGCTTCTCGGAAGCTGTCAAGACGGCTATGAGATCATGGTTCATACATCTAACAGTGACACGATGTGTATTTATATCGGCAAGTAATCCGCGATGCAACGGGTTGACAATTATATTGCGGGTGGTATTAAGGGATGCGCGCTAAAATGTTGAAAATGACGCGGGACGGTTCGTTTGAACCGAATCGCGAATACTCGTGGTGTGCTTGAGTCACGAGTTTCAACCAAGTACTATGTAATCGAGGCTGCTCAAGTCACGCTTGTATTGTTTAAATATTGGACGGAAATAAAGAAACGTGTTTGCAATAGACCTTTCAGCGTGAAAAGCAGGAGCGACGTGTTACTTAGCATCGTGGTAGCTTTTCAAATGCGACCTCATTGCCACTATAGTAGGACATTTAGTAGAGATAGTACACGATAGACGCTACATCTTTATTTAACTGAAACCGCAGGCAGCGTCTATTTGCGCACCGAGATATCTAAATATACTGCCACTTATGCGAAGCTTAACGAAATGAGGGAAGCAACATTGAAATGGAAACGCTACGTGCACTGAAATCAATGCTCTCCGCGTTGGATTGCAACACTACATTGCTGTACTGGGGATCGGTAATTGTCGTTATACAATGGCATACGTTAATAACATGAAATAACGTCACTGTATACCAGTAGTTTACACGGACCGTGGTGGTATGTAATTCAACGGCAAACCGGATGCGTTAAGTACAACAGAGATGTTTAGTGCAAACTGTTCTTGACCTTTCTCCTCTCATTTTTTGTTCTCAATTCCATGCAGACACGAAAAGAAAAATGTATTACATTTTTCTACCTGCGATTTTTGCACAATTGCACATCGCTGATTTCGTTTCCAGATTCGCCTAACTGTACCTTTTTCTATCGAGAAATGTCTGCCGCAACGAAGCGATCCGAACTATATACCCAGTGGATTGTGTATCGGTGATCGTTTGAAAAAACGAGCCCAGAGTTCAGTGAGATCAGTGGGACTCCAGTCTAACCGGTTAGACTCGTGTATCCCCGCGATGCGTGAAGTTCTGTCAACAAATAGTTGCGAAGACTGTCGAAATCTGCAAAGCGTTAATTCGGGTGGCGAGACTTTCGAGTGGTATGTAGTTCGTAGCAACTGCACCACCACTGGAACATATCCAATCCGAGCCAAGGAGATCGTGAAAGTGGTACTATCCCGTACGCGACTATCCTCGATACGCGTCGCGATAGATTTAAGCAATCTGGCAATTTCATCCATTCGCATATTTTAGAATTGCTTCGGCGGCAATCGCTTCGGGCGGCATTTTAAAAGAGTAACAGCGCCCGGGTCTCGGTCACAGAAACAGATAATGCAGATTTCTAGACCGAACCACTGAAACTGGAACGAAAGTTACGAAGTAGAGTTAGGCTCGACGTGGCAAGACACGGCCCATTTGGCATTTATTACAGAAGTCCGCTCGGTTTCGGTCATGAAATTTCGTAGCCACATATTTTCAGCGTGTGCGCGTGAAAGCGATCACGTTGGCCGTTAATTTGCACGCAAGAATCGCGGTAAACGGACGGGATCCGGGCTTAAAACTGTTCTGGCTAGCCGCGCCTTGCTCGTTTGCTGAACACACCAGACCGGTACTACCTTCGTTTCGCGTTCCTTTTGCGCCGATACAAAGGTCTTCGTGTTGGAAATCCGTCCACGCGTACGACAGCGTAAAAACATCGACGCCGTGCGAAACAGATCGCAGGACAATCCAAAGGAACTGCATGCCGGTGCAGAAATAAACGAAAAGTATGCGACTCGTATCGGAAAGTAACCAATCGTCTTTGCCAGATTACAGGCAGCCGACCTTCCGAGGCAACGAAATTCCTCCGCGTAGAACTGGATCGTATCGCCTGACGCAGGTGAGAAATAAAGTAAAACGGTGTGCGTCGCGAAAGTCGAAGGATCGTTGCTCGCGGGAGCCGGCATGAAAGTGCAAGTGTAACTATTGTAAGTCGACGCAACCGGTCGGCGTTCTTAAGTAATATACGTAGATTACCGCGCGCATGAGTAACTAAACATAGAGAGATGCAAGAAAACCACTGGCGACAGGGGGAAAGGTGTGACGGAAAGTGAGAAGAGGAGGAGGGTTGCGAGAGAAAGGTGTAAGCAGGTATGTCTCGTTGTTGACACTCGCGGGAAATCGCGGCCGCGTATTCGCGAAGGAAAGTGCGGGACATGATTGCCGGCCGATTACCGGATCCTGCAAATATAATTCTTCGATTATGTCATTGTTTTATCAACGTTCCGGGCCACGCGCCTGTTCGCGCACATTCACTTTTGTCTTCGGATCGTCCTGCCACGACCTCGACCGTCCCGTATCCAGTAGCGCTAGCTAGTACCTCAAGGATGACTCTTTGTTAATTAAACACGCATCGAGTAAACGATGACCGAGTGTGTTCGTAGTTACGAGACGATGATCCTTCGAGTTTGCTGGCAAATATTGATTATAGCGATCACGTTTATTATTTAAACGAAGTTTTTGTGTTCGCAGATTGGTATGGCGGCAGACAGGGACGAGCACCTCGAAGTGGCGAGTTTTCGAATGAATTATGATTTCGGAGGTTGCTTTTTGATTGGCAGGAGGGTACAATACTTTGCCACTCGTTTCGTGTTCTCCTCGCGCTGTCGGCTAGGTAAATAAGATGACCTGGCAGCTAAATTATGGCATTCATTATCGGTCTGCTTTATTGCGGGCCGTGATACCGTGATGAGACTGGCGACGAGGAAGAAGCGTCGAAAATTTCTCACAGAACAAGGGTCACGCTTTTCCGATCGCCGTACAAACGACATTTTAATGGCATCTGCAAGTGGAAGAAACGCACCAAGGCGCAACAATTTCGAAATAGCAGAAAATTCTCGCAACTAAATTCAGGAATGTGATGCACAATGACATAAGCATTTACGGCAATCGGTATCTATTCCATTCGTCGATCATTGTAACTTTGGAAACGTATCTGGGTACGCAACAAAATCACGATACGTGAAATCGTCCAAGGAGATCGTGTCGAGGTCAAAATAGTTCTGTATTCAGAACGTTAATTAGATACGTAATTTTATCGTACGCGGAAAGAAAAAGAACAACCCGAGCCGTTGGCGCTGAGTTGGGCGATGCACGCTGATTCGCAACACTTGCCAAATCAAACGAGCTATTTATTTCGCGTAATACTCATCAGCGAAATTGCATCCTACAGGATCGCCCGCGAACCTCATTTGAACGTTACAAAATATGTGCGTCTACGCCCCGACCGATTGTGCGCTTATCCGACTCGTGGAAAAATGAACGACCACAACGTTGATCCTTTCTACTTTTCACCGTTGTCTTGATGAAACTGTGTATGCAAAAAATTTCAGCGGATTGGAGGTACTCCCCGGCCGGATATGCTTCACGAAAGGCACACACGCGGCAGCTTTATTGTACGCGATGTGCGTGAGCTTACGTACATTGATGGTTAGCACGTGGATCCAAGTGGTTAAACGATAAATCATAAGACGACGGCAAGGCCAAAATTTGTTGACCCGTGGAATTCAGTCTGCATTTCGACTTTATCACGGATCATCATTGGAGATTTAGAGAACGATGACGTGATTGCAAATTGGTTTTGTTTTTTAGAAGCCTTGTGCTCTGCGTTTCCAAGAATCGATTATTAGAGATTTTTTCCGCTGGCAAACATTTTGACCTGCGTCTCGTCACATCCGTGTCTACGTAACTCAGGTGAACGTCAATATTGAAACGCGCGAGGAAAATTTCATTGTTGTCATTATAATCGCGTCGATAATATCTTCGATTGTATTGTAATTTATGCATTTCGGAGTACACGCTTCGAATTGAAGCGAAGGCAATTGATGTAATGACGTTACGTGAATCTAGTTTATGACAAACATTATTCAATATGAGTTCGATACGTATTTCTCGTTGCCGAAAGAATTAAGGTTCTTCCGGTAAAAGTTAGGGCAGATTATTTCTACCTCGTTCATTTTTATCTGTATTAATTCGAACGATATATGTATGCAAACGAAAGTGAACATGATTCGGAACTCGCGTTCGCCAAAACTTTGTAAATGTACAAAAGTGTTCTTCCAAGCGGCAGATATTTCCATCCCATAAATCTGATTTTATCCCTAAGGGGGAAATACTTTCACTGTCTACTATATTTACATATAGCTGCGGCCCACGTGTCGTAAACTTTAGAATAATATCAATGGAAGTCGAATTTATTTAACGCGATCGTGCTTCTCTCGTGTACTCATCATTCTTGGACTCAACAGTCGCATTGCACAAATCAAATATAATCGTATGAGTACAGTATTGATTATTTATTCCAAGTAGGTTTTACGTAGAAAATACGATCCGGCCGAGGTACACTCGCAAAGAGTATGCAAAAGAACGTATTCATTATCACGAGTTATTTCCCTTGTCTCGTTCTGGAATTTCAACGAGCAAGATAGTTCCACGAGTCCATTATTGGTCGCGTTTTTTCCGTCAAATTCGAAACATACACACTATCTATCGCATTCCCCGCAGCAACGACAAGTCCAGGGAAAGTGCATAGTTGCATGAAGTTGCAACTTGCCGAGAGCTGCTAGAACGTTTTAATGGTGCCGTATGGCAGAACGCTGGTTAGAAAGAGAAGAGACTCCGAGAGAATCCTTTTACATAACGACCATATCAAAGTCCTTTCTTAACGTTGCTCGACTGCCGCGAACAAACACAAGGCAAACAAAATATTTCCGGAGATGTTGTTTGGTGGAAATTGAAAAACCACTCATTTCGACAGCGGTTCGAGAACAGCGCCCACTTGTCAGCTCTTGCTTCATACCCATTGCGCGTGGTATCATTTATTTTTTTCGTAGGTCGACGGAAAATTGTGGATACAAATTCTATCGAATAATACACTGCATTGAGAGAATTATTCCCAAGATAAATTGGTGAGCGTCAGGATTTGTTTCTGTTGAACTGAACGGAGCAATTTCGTTTTACCAATATCTGTGATCGACATCGTATATAGTTAGCACGTCCCGACATCATTGTCAATACCAAACAACAAGAATTACAGGAAATTGTCACGTCGCAAATTAAAATTTTGCATACCGTTTACGAAATTCTCCATATTTAAGGTGACAACAAACCATAGTACGAAATAAGAACAAAAAAGAACGAGTGATGCACGAGTAAACTAATTTTTAAGTTTTCAGTTACTATAAACAGATGATATTTACAATAATAATTCTTACACTCGTATTCCTTACTTACGAATTAGTGATTTTTTGTTACAAAAAGTTCAAAATTCAGTCATGATTTTTTTGATTTTTGCCCATCGGATGCCGCACTGCGCGTCGGGTGCATTTTTTCGCTGACCGTTGCGTTACAAGGATTGTCAACAAGTCAGAAGACCGTTTATATGGTTCACAGAGAAAGCGGGACTCGCTTCGATCTCTTTCAGAAAATTTGCCGGGTGTCGCAACGTGGTCTCGTGTAATAGCTGGGCAGATAACTTGCCACGCGATTACAAGAGCGAGCACAAACGAGCTTGCATCGAATTGTATCAACGAAGTCATTGATCCCTGAAATATGTTGCGAACTATTACTAACGTGTCATATTTATTGCCTCTGCCATATCTGAGTGGAAAAAATGTGAATGACATTCCGACAAATACGTAGAACGTGTACACGACTTTGAAATCACGCGAAGATAAATTACGTTCTGGTTTGAACGTTATTTACGCGGTCAACGTTCTCATCGATAAACAATATTGTTGGAAATGAATTGGCAATCGGTGTATGAGCCGATCGTTTCGAATTCATCGCGTATGTACTTTGAGGACTGAAAGCTTCCGTATCGCGCGTGTCCAAGGCTCTCAAACGCGGAGGTCAGGTGTAGAATTTGTTCTTTAGTAATATTTAAACGGGGAATCATTCCGCGCACGATGCCGTTTGCCAAGAAAACACGCATTACCGAATGATACGTCATGAATATGCTTACGAAATTAAAAGCATCAGCCTTGTAGCTTTCGAGGAAGTTGTTTCTAAAATCGGCAGGAATTTATGATACGTTCGGATTCATACGAATGAACCAAAGTGATGCGTGAAATTTTATTCTCATTCTGGAGAAAAAAAAAAAGGATCGAAAGTGGTTCCCTTTTACATAACTATGAAAATGAATAGGTGTTTCCGCACATTTGCCTAATGTATCAATTAGCTCGTTAACAAGGTCATTCAAATCGTGCGTTTTACATGAAACAAACTTGGCATTATGATAATAATACTGATTTGAATATTAACGTGGAATCCGATTATACCGATTCTACAGACGCTCTCATCGATGCACGATAATTTTTGCCCGAAAAGAGACTGCACAAAAAAGTGGCAGAAATTCGAAAAATCTTTCCGCGTGACATTAAGGATATCTTAGTATTTCAAAAATCCCATTCGGATTCTCCGAACTCTGACATTCGTGGAAGAAGCTTGTCGATTTTTTTCAGACACTCCGCTGATCTTGGCCACTTCAGATATCGTGAAGGGCAGACGCGTTTCAAGGATGGAATCGGCAATTAAACGTATCCAAGATTCGCTTCTTCCGGTCGACCAGCAACGATCAATATGCATTTCGCGTCGTCCACGGAGTTGAAAGAATACAAAAATTGTTCCTTTGTTTTAAAGCTATTCGCTCGTTCAACGAGATGATAAAGTATCGATGACAGCGTTCTGTTCTACGGGAATCAAAATATTTATGTGTATATATTACAACTTATGACCGGGCAACGGATTCTGTCCAACATCGCTTTGACAGTTTTTGCTGGCGGGAGAAATTGAAAGTGTCGAGGATGAGACCGATAGCGGGCGGAAATTAACGAGAAACAATTCGACTGTAGATTACACTTGGTCCCAATTTCAAGACAATCGTTGAAACCTTAAGAAATGGAAACTAATGCGGTGTACTCCATTAAACCAGTATCTAATCTGTTGGCTCTGGCAATTATACGCCACGCATCCAATTAGCGAAACATTTTTAGTTATGTCCAGCAACTTTTGTATGGCGTTATCGAATGTAAATTATGCTTTCTTCTTTATCCGCTCGGTTAGTTAATCTTTCAATGCTTGAAATTATCAACGTTGCCGAAACTTCTGGGGGGAGGGGGGGGGGGGGGGTGAAGAGGATATTTTTATTACAGCTAGACGCGTGTACTTTTTAATCGTGCCGTGCATGTTCAAAATAGAATTGATGCCACAAAGACAGAGAGATCTTTACTTTGTTCTTCAATGAACAAACGACGGGATGGAAATCGAAACTTCTTGAACGTGTGTCCGAGTGAATCAACTGACTTCTCAATAGTCAGGTGTATATAAGCGTCCCCTAAATAAGCGCGACACGATCGAGTGGGACGTGAACCGAACTGAAATCGGTTGCTCACGTTGCAGGTGATTCATGGGGCGAGCGGTGCCCGAAAGGAAGACGCGAAAAACGATGATAATAGAGAAAGAGTTATGTGCGCTATTATCTATCACCTTTACGTGCGTTACAACGTAACCGTCAATGTCGTTGGTTATTATTCGTCGGCTGGCAGGCGAGAACGACACCAAAAGTGCTCCTACACGTGAACAGTTTGATTATTTCGCACGTACCAATCTCTGTGAAGTAAACACGGACAACACCACGGCGGCACACATGGTTAAAGATATCGCGATACATATGTGCCTATATCTAGCCGTGTATGTACATATTTTTGTTTTTTGGAGAAATTATATGTCTGCTTCTGTCGTGCAGACAGAGCTCGTTTCCTTTCGTTCACGACGGATCGTACGTTATTCGCTACCGAGCAATTGCAAGATAATACACGAGCCTACGAATGTACAATAGCGACGTGTTTGTCTTCGCGATAGTGAATTGCTTAACCCGTAATGTGTTCACGTAAAAGTAATAACGGAAAGGACAAGAATATAGAACGGTGATAGTACCGCGGCCTAGATGTCTCGGTGTGTGGAAAAATGATTAAACGGGACGGTGAAATAATGGTTTCGTTCAACGATTCGAAATAGTGGCACCGGCAACGAAAACCGTCACCGTGGAACTGTGCCGACTCGTTACATCGGTGAAGGAAAACAAGAGTCGCGAAGCGGTAAATGCTTCCTTTGGAAGCGGGCATGCCAACGTGTTATGTACTTTCAACTCACTTGCCGGTCGATCGTGCGACGACAGGACAACAGGTATCTCACGTAATCGTCTTCTCGACGATCTTACACACACTCTGTTCTTCTCCCTCGCGGCACTGCTGGCTGAAATTCCTTTTCCAGGTAAAGGCTACCGCCGCGGCGTTTCTTTCTTCCCTTTGTAAATCTCGTCCCGGTTCGAAACTTTTCCTCGATGCGATGTTCAAACTGGGCGATGAACCGTCGATGGACGAACGAGAACCGGTAGTCAGGCACGGCGGGTCGACGATTCACGATGATTTACAGATCGGTCATATGGACACGGTTACTTTCGATCGAGTGCTTAGTCGGCGGCTCTTGCCGATCTCGATGGCAGCGAAATCGTGTTCACCGTAGAAGGTCCGAGAGGAGCAAAGTAAAATAAGATATATATATATATGTATATATATATATATATATATATATATATATATATGTAACTCGAAGAAAATCTAAAGGAAATAAAAGGGTTGAAAGAAAGCGGGGTTAGACGTACGCTCGCGTTAATGCGACACCGATTATACTCGTACGAATGAACACGCTACCGCCGTGCCAAGTTGCGGACTGACAGCGGTTACGCCGGTGGATAGCTTTTAACCACGACGCCATATTGGTACCGCATCCCTTCTACCTTTACCGATCCTTCGGTACTCGACGCGGGACCGGCCACCTTCATGGACAACACTCGTCGCGCGTCCCTTGCCGCCCTTCGCGATCCATCTGTTTTTCTTATTTTTTTTTCTCTTTTTCTCTTTTTTGCCTTCGACCGATTACTCCACCTGTGAATCTCCTTGTTTGCGTCGTTGCGATCTTTCCGCCACGAATCGTATTCCGCGTTTATTTTTTTACGATTCCTCGCTGCCTCTTTCTTTATCGATTCCTTCCTGCAGCGGAAGATTTGAATTTCGCGTCTAGAGAAAAAAGAAGAATGTCAACCGGAGTTACTCGAATGTAACGATGCGCGCAGTTTCTACGGTACAGTTGAAGAGGAATTATTTATTACATTTCGCTGAAGGCCGCAGACAGTTTTATTTGTGTAATGGATATTCGAATGGCCCGAACAACAATCACGCCTAATCGAGAAGAAATTAATTCAGCTGCGGTGGGACCTCGATTAGCCGGTTCAGTCGGGAGACGATCAGGGAGGTTGAATAGAATGAGACATGAGAAGATGAAAACACTGTGAATGGCATGACACACTGAAACAAGAAAAAGTTCGAAGTCAAAGTAGCGCTTTCAAAGAAAAAGGTTTTTCAAATACATATATATACATGTATGTGCATATATGCATATATCAATTGTAGTATTATAGTATTAAGACCCTAGTTGGCCAAGACTGCGGATAATCGCCAACCGGTTCATCGAGGTCGTGCTGTATAACGAGTTGATTTGCAACAAATATTTCAGTAACCCAGGAAAAACACTGAAACACGTCAAACGATGAATATTTAACTGCGGCTTTGCCATCTGTTTTTCCTATCACCTGCTATGAAAAATATGGATACAGTTAATGGAAAAATATAACCAGATATTATTCATCGACTACACGGTTCTGTCATCGCTTCCTTGATTTTTCGTGATTTGAATGTACGTACGCTTGCACGTACATTGTGACGCAAAATTGAATGCAAAAAAAAAAAACTTCAAGAATAAATCTTCCTTTCTGCAGTAATTAAACGCGTCTTTTTATTATGATCAATAAAGTTGTAATGAAGAAGAATTTCTTTTAACCGCTTCCGTATGCAATACTTTTAGGATTTTTTCACCTTTAATTGATCTACTGCGAAAACAGGAAACTAGTTAAGTGTATGATGAGACTTATATAACAACAAGTAGTGACCGGAAGAGAATGTCGGAAGAGAAACATAGTTGCAAATATTCTTTTTTGCGGGAAATGGGTCGAGTTAAAGGGTCAAGAGTATGAATAATTATTCGCTTGACGGGAATCAAGTGACGATGATTGGTTTCTGGGTGCCTGACAAAAAGGATATGTCTAGACCAGTGGTTCTTAACCGATGTTCCTCGGAAATTATCTTGTTCCGCGATGCTATGATATAATATTTTAAATAATTGATGCCTCCTTTCCTTAGTGTTGCGCAATTTTTAATTGCATCATTTTTAATAATAGATATGTTCGTGCATGCTTTTCTAGCCAGTCTTATGGCTTTAGTGATTTTGGTGTTGCGCAAATTTTCCTGAAAATCAAAAGTGTTTCGCGAATTCGATAAAGAACCACTGGTCTGGACAGTTGAAATGGGCATACGATCTTTGTTGAACTTGCGCGAAATACAAATAGTACATTTATCTTTTGCCGGTGTCTATTAAAATTTGATACCTGTGCAAATTCTGTTTGCGAATATTTCTATGCTAATTAGGATTCTAACCGAGGACTTTAGCGGTTTACTGAATTTGCATGTTTCCTGGTTCGAAACACTCTTTACTACCTAGAATATATGTATAATGTTTTGCTATTCGATTCGTTTTGCCGTTTTGTTGCCCCGTATGATGTGACAACCAGAAGCTCATTTCATACGCGTTTAGAATTTTCGACAGCTCGGTTTTAATATTAAAATGAGCATGATATTAATGTCACATTACATCACTTATGTTATTACGATATACGTTGTATCCAAAAGTGTTTGCAAATTAGTGCGAACAGCTTCATGCCTCAGCTTTGAAAATATTGCGATGCAATCTTTTTGTTTGTCAAGAAAATTTGTGGCCCTCGTTGATAAGATACTTCAATAGACTATAAAGTCAGGCTTTTTTTTATCTACAATTACCGTTCTGTATATTCTAGCAAGACCTTCTGTCGCCAAGCTGGCTGGCTATCGTCGAGAATGTTCGAAACTATACGGCCCGGCTAGAACAGTCACTGTTTCACATTTAATTTATGAAATACTGATTGCTGCGGTTTTTGTAAACAGAACGTAAAAACGTAACTATTTCTACGTTCCGTTCTGAATCTACTGTACGATTTGCAATCTCGCGGGGCATTATGGACAATTTTACACCAAAAGAACGTACTGTGTCGCAATTGCAGGAAAATTTAAATTTAAGTTACTGACACGATTAATATATTAATGGTATAAATTGTTATGGATTCGAAGGGCATCCGAATGGAGCGTGCTTAATCTTGGTCAACGGTATTCTATCTTTTCGAGCCTGATGATGATTCAAGGCAGGTAAATATAGGACATAATCACCTACTTTAGTTTGCCCTGTTTTCCCTGAAACATGTCCAAATTTATTAGATGCTTCAATTGATATTTTGTCAACACGATATGAATATATATAATGCTATGTATGATTTAATTTTCGATCATTAAATATACATGTATACAATCCAGGCACCCCTATTCTTTTACCTACACGTACCTATTACTTTATTCTTCCCTCCTGCGGAAGAAATTTATTTCCGGCGAAACCCAAGGCCGGCTCATTTACGCAAATTCGCGCTGCATTTGGTCCCGCTGTCGGGCCCATCTAAAAATGTATTTCTCCAGCGTGGTCTTGCACAATTGGTTCACCATTCCACTCGAGGACTTCCCGCGTTGAGAAGAAGCGGGCCGTGTCTTCGATGGATCGTCCTGATTCTGATCATTAGGGAAACGTGGCTGGTGTCGGGCAGTTTTGTCCAATGGCCAAATCCAGCGGATAGGTACCACGATCTTTCGCAACGAGCACAACGCTTTTGGACGGTGACGTAATTTCGTTGGCGCTTACG
This sequence comes from Nomada lathburiana, assembly GCA_963667235.1. Classification (NCBI taxonomy): domain Eukaryota; kingdom Metazoa; phylum Arthropoda; class Insecta; order Hymenoptera; family Apidae; genus Nomada; species Nomada lathburiana. The sequence goes on from OY763898.1 coordinate 21,342,946, forward strand.
TCAGTTTTGGTACAACAGTACGTCTCGGGATTATATAGACGAGCAAAGATCGGCGGTCCCGGTAAATTGTTCTTGAGAATCCGTCGGTCGATCTTTGGACGCGGCCACGAATTATCGCTTCGATGAACGAAAAAATCGCGCGTCTCCTAGAAAATGAACTTTCGATTAAACTTCGACGGCTTGGAACCACGAGAGGGAGACGCATGCCCGAGAGGACGCGGAGTGATTGACCGAGGGGCTGTTTCTGTCATCGTCTATTACAAGAATATATTTGTCGATCCTGTGAGTTTGTAGTTGCATAAAACGGAACCGGAGTTTGTTGGCTCGAAAGTTCGTTGATAAGTTCAAGGTTACGCTGAATCAGACGGCGGATATGTAGAATCTCAATACGTCACCGACGCGTTTAATGGTTCCTTTTTGCCCTCCCATCGTCGTCGAATGCTCTCAACGTTTAACAATATTGCGATTCGAAGTAAATTGCGATGCCGGTTTGGATCGGCAACCTGCGGTACTAACCTGTCCCGCTGAAATTCTCTTTTTCACCTTCCTAGATGTTGCGCGATCCCGCAAGAAGAATGATGGATTATCTGTTTATTTGTTGTCGTTAGCAGCCGAAATGACATAAGACTGTTTCATCGACTACCTGTTTGTATCGCGGTCATGCTAAGCGTGACATAGATATTTGGAATTTAAGCAGGATTTCTTATACGAACACGATAAGAATCCATTGTTGTTCATTTCACATGATTAAAGAAAGAATTTACATGCGATAGTGAATAGTACTTTATCCACGCGGATCCCACGTGAATCTACTTCGATATGCAACGGAAATCTAATATTGAATACAAGAATCTATTACTTGAATTGTTCTTTATATCGCCTCGCCGAAGGATTCCGTAGAATCACGCGATTACTAAATTCTCATAGCTGCTGATTGCGATTATGTGAACACGTTACATTTTCTTCTTGACATTTGCATGAAATGAGGGACGAACCTTTCGTTGCCGCGTTCGTTTAGGAAAAAGGCGAGACACGTTTCGAACGGTTAATTCAACGAAAGTGAAGCTGAAATACGTCACACGACAACGCACGATTGCCACGATTTCCCGAAGACTAGATTCGAATATATTGCAAATATACATAAATAATTGGTGATCTTCGGTTGTAAGACACATTACAGTACAAAATCCCATAAGATTAGTCGAGGTGTCCCAGCTTTTGCTCGCATAAATGTGTCCTCTGAATGGGCGTGCCGTAAATTCTGCCCCTGAAAAAAAGTGTTTTCAAGTGACATATAAATTAAAGCGGACGGTTATCGTTCAACGAAATTTATCTGAAATGAAAATGATCTTAATCGGAGCCCTCGAAATACAATTCTTATCCCGTGCCATTTCTTTAAACCACGCAACGCCGTGCAGAAAGTGAGTAGGTAAATTGTTGGACATACGTACATCCAAGCAACTAAACTCCAAATACTTGTTAAATCATTCAACTGTTAAACATTCAAATTATACACCACCCTTGTTCTGTTCGCCGATGTTTGCATTCTTCAAATCTGAGCACACTATACGCATACACCGATGAAAGCACTTCCAGAAATCTGGATGCTATATCCCGTTACAGTAGTAGATCCAACGTATGGTCATCGCACGCGGATTAATTGGCCGGTCGGAGAAGAATTCAGGAGGAGTTGCCGCGTTTTCCACATGGCATACTAATCCGACACAATTCTACTTAATTCGTGTAGCTTATGTAAGCGACAACATTGAGTCAGTCGTGCACAGCTGATCGCGACGAAGACCCATAACTGGTAGCTTTCGAACCGCAGAAACTCGAGGTTCGGATTAAGAATAATAATCGCAGGGCAACGACCGATCCTTTAAGTTCTCGAACGATGATATCGAATCTCACGTATTGTCGATATCCTATTCCGATCGTTTGGGTAGCCAATCGTGTGTACAGCGATGCGATTTTAATTTACACATCCGAGTTGAAACGAGGATCTCCTCCTGCGGTACCTGCGGTACCTGTGCTACGGTACCTTTTGCCGATCGACCGATAACAAAGCTCGCGGGTGCACGAAGAATGTTGGCCTTGGCCTACTACTGTTCCGTCGAGTTCGAGGCACAGAAAATCGAGCGTGAGCGTCAATACATAGTTCGTTGCACAACGATAGAAACGTGCCTACGATGTCCTTTCCAGACTGGCGGCTTTAATGGAGCGATTGGTACCGTTTGTGAATCGTGATTAATGCCATTCCGTATGCTCGACATTGTGTCCCGTTTTTCAGCAGCTGATGGAACGGACCTCGAGGCCTCCTGACCTACATTATTTTTCGCAACTCTTCTTTTCTTTTTCTTTCTTTTCTTTTGGCAAGCCGAGTACGTATAGATTGTATGCTCAAACTTTTTTCTAAAGCGGTACGTGGAAATGCAGAGTGGATCCCCAATGTTCATCGGTATCGTCGAAATTGATGCGCGTATCGTTATACGATAGGCTCGGTTAGGAAGCTTCATCGCGATGGAGCAGTGCGATCGATGCGGGAAAGATAATAGTTGATTCCGTACGATAATCTGAATTCTTCCTCTGGCTGACTCGAGTACCTACGTGGAAAGAGTTCGCGCAGGGGCACAGGCGGTAGTAGTACAATATCTCATTGGGCCGGGCCACCGAAGTCCGCGAGAGAAAGTTTCGGCGCCGACAAGAATTACATAGCATCGAAATGATTGTTCCTCGGCCGTGCAATTAGCCGATGAGATACACCGGAGATCATTCGGATGTTATTATCTAGATTTTCATCCCGAATCAATTTCAAGACGCCCCTCTTTTTGCTAGAAAATGCAAAAACGTAATTGCAATGGAAAATACGATTCGCGTAACATATTTATTGCTTCGTGTTTTAAGAGGCAAGTTAATTAGAGGCGAGCGGAATTCTCGGCTCGACGAAACGTAGATTACCCGTGCGTTCATTTTTTTCCGCTAGCTGGTTGAGTATAAAGTAGTAGTAGTTGAAGGGAAAAGGGAGAAACGAAGGAGAAAAAAGAGATTCACGTGGTTTTCTGTTCCGAGGTAAGAAGAGTACCCCGATGGCCTTGCCATGGGGAAACATCTGCAGCTACGCGAGTGGAATGCCCAAGAGAACGAGACGTAGCACCGACTGGCAGCGGACGCGATCAACGTGTTTCACGAGCATGAGCTAGGCATGTGCGTCACAATTATGGGTTGCAAAAAATCTGTGGATTTCGATACATTTTTTTCTGGCTGCGTCTCAGATCGTATGACGTACGCAACAATCTTTCCAGCAAATTTCCATTGAATGCGGTGCTGCTCTAATTATCGTTCGATGCAGTAATCAACGAAACTGGGAGCAGTGGGACTTAAATGCATTGTAACGGCTGTTAAATCCTTCGATACTCTTGTTGGCTGAATTTCAATTTTCTTGCGATTCCTCGAGATTAATATCATAATATCATATCAATATCATTTTCACCTTTGATCGGGTGCGCAAACAGTGTTTCTATCGTCGTGCAATGAATAAATTCGCGCAATTGATCTGGCCCGTCGATGACTCGAAAAAGTTCAGGCAATTTTGTGGAAAGCATGGACCATAAATACGTTCAAAGTGAAAATTACACAATTGTGTCTAGAATCGGCGTGCCTTGTGGATTTCGTGTCACTTTCGGCTGTATAAATGTCGAAATGTCTTCTATTGTCACGAAATTGGTCAATACCATTCTACGGTTTATCGACTTTCCCTCTTTCGATTTTCCTAACGATTTACGACACACGAGCACACGCGCGGCATCGAGTCGTCGAGTTCCAAAGTTTCGTGCAATATTCTCACTCGTTCAGTGCATTCCATAGTTTTTTGGTTTCCCAAAGTAGATTATGCAACCATGATTTTCAACTTTACATGAATCGTAAACCGTTTTTATGAAAGTAAAAAATCGATTAATTGCAAGCGTAGGCAAAGAATATGACTTCGGTCGATTTATAATGTACATATCAACGCCGCAATTAGGCAGTAAACAAATAACGATAACTAACAAAGTTGATTTAGTTTGCTCAAATTATGCGCTGTGGCACAATGAAGCAGTTTCTCAGAAAAAAATGTACGTCAATCGAATCGTAATATTATTTCGGGGTTAACGAGGTCGTAGGTCGCCAAAGTTCAATCAATCGAATATTCAATAAAAAGTATGTGGCCTACTTTTCTAGCTAAATTAAGTATAAAATATGCTGATGTATTTTTCCCATCGTCAACTCAACTACGTTGACGCAGTAACATTAGAATTGTCGATGAAATCGAATTCCATAAACACACTTCTAGCTCGTACACATACATTCATAAATACATAATATCTAGTTCTCCGGAAAGTCAAAGCACGCGCCCGACCACGTGTATCTAACCGACCCGCGACCGGAGCGAACCTATGTATTGTAGACCCTTTAATCGTGAATGTCAATCTGGTTGCCCATCGCTAGGAGCTTGATTCCGCACCACCAAGCTGCCGCGCAGCATCGATTCCAAGAGACGCGAAACATGTCTAGATCATGGTGTCCCGAGACTCGAACGCCGCGCCACGAATATTGAATGATCAGCTGATCGAAGTTACTCACCGGTGCCGTGCAGTCAGAACGAGATGCAGACTTCCACACTTGTTGCGCCACTTGTGCGTGTCCTGTCCCTCCTTCGCGTCCTTCCGGCCTCTTCCTTTCTTCCTTCCTGAACGTTCACAGAGAAACCACACTTGCCCGAACGAACAGTGTGCCACACCGGCCAGACTTTCGATAGATCCGGTTAAAAATATACATAGGGCGGGGCTCGACGGAGATTCTCGATCTTGCTCGACGATTCTTCCCCTGTCTCGGTGTGTATTACGTGCTACATTTCCACCGTGTGCCCACGGTTCCACCACGTTATCATAGCCGTCATGCCGCAAAATCGTTGCGTATCTTTCTCGTATTCCCGAGACGTCCCATGATGCACTATGTGCTTCGGCGTTGCGCCGAGATTCAGTGGCAGGCCCGTAGCCGTCGGCCACGGCACCCAAGCGAGTAAACTCACAATACTCGTCCAGCTGATCAATTTCACGTGGAATAAATGTGTTAACGATGTGTCATTTAAGAGATACCGACAACTGGATGGATCAATTATGGCGCCAGTGATGTTGGTGCTTGTAAACTTTGTAATTTGCGCGCGCGCGCGCGCGCACGCGGTGGAGCTACAAGCGGGTTTGAAATTTTATGTCATTACGTAACCGCGAAGATAGGTCGATAAGTAACGATCTCAATGCTTTCATTCATATTTTACGTTTAACGTTGCTGTCGTGGAGAATTGTCTATCCAATTACTTTATTATTATTGTTATTGCAATACAATAATATAGTTTCCGCGTACGATGGTTTACTCTGGCAAATTATACTCTTATTTAAACGTCAATGCGAACAGATCCTTTTTTAGAACATTCTCGATATTATAAACTATGTTTTCGAATCATGTTTTCTTCTAATAGAAAAGTCTCGAGATACGTAACTATGCGTTACCTGTGATTCTTTGTATCATCTTGCCACAGAGCTTTGATTGGGTCAACCTATACGTACCTTGTGTCTATGCGTCAAATGGTGTTTCTGATTATTTAATTGGTTTACGCGTTTTTAAAAAAAAAAAAAATACTGGAATCCTAAGTAACAGTGTATCTTTGTAAATGGGAGAATTTATCAGATAAAAGCATACCTTATCATGTACCCGATGTGGTACTTAAATTCGTATGTTCTATAAATAGTATTGTCATTTCTTACACGTCAATCGATAATTCGATTAAACAAGAAATTTCATTCAATCAAGACCGATGATGCAACCATCGTCGAATTAATCAGGTGATAGAAAATATCGAACGGTTTTAAGCTTTTATGAATTTTAAATGATAGCAACATACCAAGGTGATATCGAGGCGACTCCAGCCATAAAGAATCAAAGTATTCTCGACAACTGGTTATATTTAATGGGTATAACTTAATAGATAGCGATGTAAGATTGAAATTCACGACCCTAAGCTGATCAAATTTTAACGATATAATGTATTCCCATTTGTTACTATAAGGGCTATGTATTTCATTATAAAGCGTGAACAAATTAACACAGTGCACCATATACCTGGAGTAACAATTTTTATCCGCGAAAGGATAAATTACTGTTTTAAGATTTGGAGGATATCCTCAATAGTAGTAGTAGTTTAACGATCAATCGTTGTAGCTTGAAATGAAAAACTTTACCGTGCATAATACGACTGGAATTATTAACATAATTCCTAGCCTCGAAAGATCGATTCGCATTGTATAAGCTTCCTGTCTCAAAAATTGAGCTCGGGGCAAAACGTGGGATGGATTGCTAATGAAATCCCTGTGTCAATAGGTCTTCAAAATATCGTCATTGTAAACATGAACTACGTAAATGTTAAGTATTCAGCGCGTAATCATTTCTCATTTAATTTCCAAGATAATGAGACCCCTATTTACATAGTCTACATAATCTCGAACATTCCACTCCCGAGGCAAGCAAAATTTTCATTAACGTAACTCGTTAAAGCATAAATCATTCGCTGTACATATTTATTGAGCAACAGCACGTCGTTAATTAATAATGTGAATCGTATTGAAGGGGTGTGTCACTTAAGGAATAAAAAGACACTCGATTTCCCTGTGTTCATGGCTGAAGGCAACTCACTCCTTTTAAATTCACTTTATTCTCGTGCAATTTCATCCCAATTATGTACAAAAATATAATGAGAATCAATAATCATTACAGAGTTCGTAACATTAGGTAGGTACATGACGATGTGTGTGCTCTTGTCAACTCGACTTCGTGTGAACTTTGTTTTTGACACCCTTCGCATGGCTAAACAATTTTTTTTCGTTTTTTTTTTCTTCAAACGTGAAAGACGATCGACAATGTTGACTTACGTGTTCACGCGCGTGCAATCTCCTCTTTTTCCTCTAGAAAAGTCAATTATTCGTTCGTAAGCCTACATTTTGCCATGTGAACTCGGTGTTTGTTTTTTTTTCAAGTTTTTCTTTCTCTTTGCCTTTGCGCGGAGGTACATACGCGGAGAAATGAAATATATTTATGTACTGGGGAATCAAATTTTTCCTTTCCTTGACCATTGCACTGCGTTCGAATCAAGATAATAGGATCCACTGTAGCACGAAGACATATTGCATTTAATAGCATTCAAGAGTTTTTGTAATGATCTTTTGGAGATGAATTCCAAAGTTCTTAATGTACTATGAATCACCGCTGGCAAGATTAAGAATCCAATGTTTTAACGTGAGCAAAAACCGTTCAGATTCATTTCCCAAAGACCATCAAGCCCGCTTAACAACCTCGATCGTCACGAATAGCAAAAAAGTTCTGGTCGTGAAAGGTCCAAGAATTCCGTTCGGAAAATCCTATCGCTAGACCTATCATTGAAATTTCTGTTAGAAAAGTGCACGGCTTGGCATAAATATAATCGTAGGTGTTCATTTTAGAAAAATATGAAATTTTTTGTTCATTGAAAAGCAGCTTTTCCTTTTTGTTTTCTCACTCTCTTCATTTCTACTGCGTTTAATCGAAAGGAACACGGAGAACATGCTTGAATGTTCGATTGCGACGAATTCCCGAATCGTAATAACAAATGGCACCTTTGTACAAATACGTTGATAAAACATTACGGACTGCCGTCGTGTCTCGACGTCGACGCCGCTTATTGTCCTCATTGACAGACACGAATCGGATCGACAGTATAATTTACCTGTTTTTCCTCGTTTTCCAGAACGCAACGTACTATTCCTTGCGGGATTTCAGCAGATACGAAAATGCTTTATTTCCTATGCAACGGTGTTTTTACAGCTTCGTCGCATAACGGAATAATGAAAGGGGAAAACGCGATTATACATTGCATTTGTGATGTTGTGTATCGGTTCGAACGATATAGCGAAATCAAACATGTAGATTATGTAACATTGGGCATATGTGCGTTTTGAACAGAAGCTACGCGTTACGAGTTTACATGTATTAAAAATGCGAAAAAAGTACGACTGATTTTAACCCCGTTTTATATTTAATTTACAACGTAAGATCGATTTGACTGGTAGCTAGGGATAATACGTTTTTGCGAACGGAAGAGATCCGGCACAGGCGTAACATTTTGAACGTTCAGGGTACAAAATTATTCGCTAAATCGTAATGCGAATATCAATTCCTGCATACTTTGGAACGAGTAACAAGGACTGAATAGATCCTTGCTGATCTGACGATGAAAAAGAAAAACGTTCTTGTATGTATATTACTAGAAGCTAGTGCACCAAGAAGAAAAAAGAACTTTGTCTTTCGAAATACCGAAACTATACTATACGGTCACGACAATATTAACAGTCTTGTCCACGTCATTTTCTCATTTTCTCAGTTCTTTTATTATAAATCATCTGTCAAATATTTCTCTAATAAGTTATTAAAACTTGGCGTAATAAATTTTCGTACACGAATACTTTCACAAGAAAGCACGTCTTTGACACCATTAACGTCAACGTCCCTTTATTATGCGATCGATCTACTTGCTTGTAAAAATATACAACATCAAATTTATAGGATCGAATTGTTTTTTTTTTTCTTTTTCCTCAGAATGTTTTATTTCTGTGCGGTCATAAATAAAAACCTTTCTGTGATTAGGATGAGTACAAAAGTTTGTAACCTTAACCAGAGATTTTATGTGATTCCTAGGTAAACGTGTTTTCTCTTTCCCTCTATGCGCTTATAACATATACATATATTCGAACAATTGGCATTCGGCTTAATCTTCCCCAAATTTGACTGGTTCGAATGGTGAATAAGAGATATATTTCGTCGAGAGAATTTTGATACCTCGCCGGAAGCTTGATTCTGAATCGACAGCATACGTATCCTTAACAGATTTGATTGCAAAGAAAAAGCTATACGTTTTTCGCGTCGCGCGTGTAGCACTCGTTGTACGAAATGTTGAAACGATTTTACCGTGTGGAGAAATTCGATGAGATCTACTCGGATGTGGGGGTAGAAAGAGGGAAAAAGAATCAAGCTTCGAGAGGAAGGAGCTGTAACGAATTCTCCTTGAACTCGAACCGACAGATCCTTATTTCTACAACGAACACCAAAGCTTTTGAACACAATCGGGGCAATAGAGAGACAGAGTCGGACGATGATAAGGGAATATGATAATGGGGATCGTTTCGGCGTGCCCCTCCATAGAGAAATGCCTCTTAATCACATACAACTAACAAACGATCACACTCACTCACGCATACATAACGCACGCAATAAAAGTCTCACGGCGTGCGGAAAACAGAATGTTCCGATGAGGATCGATTATTCATTTACTCGTCGTGTGCGCGTTTTAATCTTGTTTCCCCTGGTCTCTTCGCATTCCTCGGTCGATCATCTCGTTTTCTTTTTCGCTTTCGTTCGCAAAGCCATCGACGAACCAATGACCGTCACGAATTCGTCCCCAATCCGGTTGCGGATGCGACTATAATATAATTAATACATATACACAAGAATACGTGCAGAAGAACCCATTCCTTATTTAATAATATATTATCGGTAATAGTCCTTAGGTGTAAACCTGATAGATTAACCCGCACGATAAACGTAATCGCCAGCTCGTTGATACAATTAATATAAGAAATAATTTAAAGCATTAATGGGGTAATCGAACGTGCGTGCGGCAGATCCCTCGTCGACGACTTTACGCGTCTACTTGAACACAGACTCCGCGGCGAATTACAAACTAGTATAGTTTATTCTTGCGAGTGGCCGCGTCGAAGGAGGCTTCTCCCTGTGCTCCCGGGCGCGGTTACTACTTCAATCAAGTCGATTAACGATTAACGATTAACGGCAAACGGCGCTTGCACATCTGTAATGTGTGTGTTCTGTGTGTACATAAATGCGTGTATGTGTGTGACGACTCGTGTCCCGTTGTATTTTGTCTGATCCTTTGTATACATGTCGTATACAGAGTCGCTGCACGATCCTCAGTGGGTTATATCTGATGTGTGATTTGATGTCCCAACCCTTGTTTACGAGCTTTTACCGAAACTAGAATGTCCTAAACGAGCTTCTTCTCCATATTGTTGTTGGCAACGTAACCGTTGTTGGTCCCGTTGCTGTAACAGCTGTTGTATTCCTTGTTGTAGATCGTCGCGTACGACGATACCCCGTTTTGCCGCGGCGCCGAGTCCTCGAGGACAGGCATGCAAAGTCCGGTCGAGCCGTTCTGTAAGCTTCTGTTCACTGGCTTCTTTGTTTTCATTCCGTACTTTGCTTTGTAAAAGTCCGAAAAGAGACCTAAGAACAGCACGCCGTGCAAACCGATCCAGATCATAAAGCCGCGCGGGTAATCACACTCGGTGAAGAGCAGCTGGAACTGATGGCTCATAATCATCACAAATTGTACCTGAAAGAAAGATATTACGGAATTACAATGTGGCCCGCGGAGAATGCGAAAATACGTGATTGCCGTTTCTATACTAGCTTACCATTTGGAACGTAGTCAGGTACTTCTTCCACCATATGTATTTCTGATATTCGGGGCCCATCGCGGCCACCATATAATAGAAGTACATTATTATGTGAACGAAAGTGTTCAGGAGGGCGAAGAAAGTGCTGTGGCCACCTGGCGCGAACTTTAAGCCCATCCAAACCGAAAACGGCATTATCCCATGGTGGATCACGTGAAGCGTCGACACGTGCTGATTCTTCTTCCTCAGAATGAAAAAGAGCTGGAAATGCGTAACAGCGTCATGTAATTTATGATAACACATCGTTTCCACTTTTCATCAAATGTTTCATCGATGGGCAAAATCATAGCAAGAGTCTTCTCAGACGAACAGAATTGTAGCGGAGGCTCGTGTTACCGATTATCTGTGGAAAGAAATGCAAGTCTACGGCAAGGCTAATTTTTATCCGCACCCAGCCTCGACTTAAATCTACGAAGACTTACACAAACCTCAGGCAATCTCATTTTGGCGCAACAAAAAGCAAAAGAAATAGGCTACCCAAGGCCACTACCCCCGTGAAAGCCAGTTAAACACGAGGACCTTATCGTGCCTCTAGATTTTCGTCTCTCGGCGTTTGCCTAATAAGTACTTGTTGCAAACACCTGCACAATGTACATTCTCCAAGGTGAATAATAAAAGCGAATAATGGTAACAATTTCTGTGCTGTCGCCGAGTCAAAAAGGTATATAACGCTCGATTTTATCATAGGAAGAATACGGCATCCTTTAAGGAGCAACTGTAATAACAATCGTTGGCTCGATATGCACGAGAGATCCTAGAGTACAGTCTAAGTGTAAGACACGATAGATCCTGGAGTGCAGCCTAAGTGCAACTGTAGGCAAGCAGCTTTACAGTTTAATAGTAGCGCTGCATCGGGCAAGGTTGAACAGCCATTGGCATCTTAATATCGGGCAATTAAAGAAACAGCGGGTGGATACTTACGGTATCAAAGAACTCTGTGAACTTGCTGATGTAATACCACCAACATGTGTTCGCCATTCGTAGTGCCAGCGGGTTGTTCGAGTAGTCAACCGGTTGGCACCGGAAACTGTATCCTTTCGCCCAGCCACTCATCAAGTACTGAAACAAGAAAACGACGGCAAGTGAGGACAATAAAAGGGGTGCATTCATTGAGAGACGACGACGACAATCGGCACATAGAGCGCGATCGCTCGCTTTTCACGGAGGAACCCCCCCCCCCCCCCCTTTGTTCGATCAAGAAGCCGGAAAAGCCGGGGAAACAGCCGGGTAGGGAAACAAAAGAGCCCCTCGGTTGTATTTCTCTCGCAAGACGACTCCGCCACTGTTTCAAATTCTGAAAGCCCGCGCTCCTTCGAGAATCACGAACAATGAGGGCGTAGTTTCTTTCGTTGGTTGGCCGTATTTTCGCAATTTTTCCGGAAGATCGGGCCACGTGTGATTTAACGCGATTTTAACGGCGCGATTGATTCGCATGCGCAAACGGTACCACGTTTAATGTTCGCCCTTCTCCTTATCGAACGTTGCGTTTTCCGTTGCGTCCGAGTGGTCATTAAGCATTTATCGTCGGATTTTGGGGCCGAGAACTTGCATCAAAGTGTCTGACTAGAAAAGGGTAGAAATTATTAAAAATTCCTAATGCCCTGATATTTTTTCGTTTCAAGGATAGTCGAAGCCATTATACGAATAAACATTTAAAAGGGATATAATTGTAATAAACGTATTTCGTGCACTATGTTACAAGAGGAATCATTTGTGCAAGGAATGACGGGAAAAACATTTTACTGCCTGCAAACGTAGAAGTAAAATATAAAATCCGAATCGTTCGAATAATTAATACAAGCGGTACTGCTGTCCATCGCCGACTATCCCTACATGCAAGCTGAAAGTTTTGCATTCGCCACCTGACGGGGCCATTGGATGCCCAAGATGCGGGGCATGGAACGTGTTAATTACGGAGCGTACTTCTCAATTCGCGGAGGCAGTGTATCCACGCCAGCGTGCACGCGTGTAGCATGTCACGGAAACGAAATCTGATGAGGCCGTCCCGGTGTCGCGATAATTGGCTAAGTGGTCGGGAGCATATTGAATCCTTGAAGGACTCCTCACGTGTCGCGGAATAACCCGTTCCGTTTGCCAAGAAAACGTGCTCGCTGTTGCAACGGACTTAATTTTCATTTTTATGCGAGACTCGGAAAGCAATTTGGAGTTGTACTCGTCAGAGATTGAATTGCACGTCCTATCCATGTGACCAGGTAAAGGCCTCATCATCGAACGATTAGGTAAAACGTGCAATCATGCAAGTGTACACGTTTGCACAAATAGTTTTTTTTTTTTAATTACACATATTTTAAAAATTTGCACAAGTAATTTGTTGCTCATCGAAGAAAAATGCGTCGCTGTTTTCGCATGGGGTAATGGGATAATGGGAAAATGACTGGTTGTCTGATATAGAAGACTTAGGAACCGTAGTTAGCTATTGCACTGTTCGGCCAGCATAATTTGAACTACTCACGAGCTTATAAGGCCGTTGCAAATATTGGTTGAAAAAATTCTGTGCATCTGTGAGCGAGTCACTGTCGCTAAAACTACCCTCACGGGTAGCATCTTGCGTTACCCTTTTTTTCACTTTCTCATAGAGCACAAGACCCGTTCGCGAAACGCATTCTTGTTTTGTCGAATCGCTGATGAGAAATTGAAACATTTGCCACGAGTTTATCGCGAAAGAAAAAATCTTGCTAGTTACGCAAAATAAAATGACGCCGTTGTTAATTAACATGTTGTCGAGACTGTTGCAACGATGAATCCAGTTATTGCGGAGTGAACAAAAAGTGTTTATCTACTTTAAGTTGCACTTTGAGGGACACGCTATTTCAAACTTCTTGGAACTCGTAGCTGAACTTTTCTACCGTTCAACGTCTACGCTTGCCTATTGAGGCAAGAATTTGCAGGCTTCGTGATACACGTAAATCTACAATTCATCATACGCACTTGAAAGAAAAAGCGTGTTTTGCTGGCCAATCACGCCACTTAACGAAATCAGAGTTCTTCGGATTATTTTAGTTAACTCCATCTCGAAGAAGTATACACAGACAAGGGCCGCCTTCTCTCTGCATCGCGGCAAAAGTTTTCCACCCTTCATCGAGATTTTTCCAACGATTTCCATCGTCAGGCTAGACTCTGTCGGTTGACGCACGACATCCGATTCGTGCGACCCGATGCGATCCGTATCATCAGAGCCAGAACATGGCATTCCATTAAACTTGACCGTGTTAAGCAAAGTTAGAAAAGCTCGAGCACAGTTGCGTGGGTCGTTCGCTAACGAGAACACGGCGCACGTATGGTCGAAAGACTTGTGTGTCAAGGCTGCCCGGTGCGATTTCGCGTTAAACACCGTGTGCATGTACGTGGCACGGCTGTGACAATTTTTGGCCACGGTTTAACGAATCCGATTAGAGTTTCGGTAGCCACGTTGATCCACTTTCCTGTATCATTTCGTTTCGGGACCGGTTCGTTGTACATATCGCGTTCATTGTTCCGCGCGCCTCTCGGGAAATGTTATACGCATCCACTAGATTTTCGAGACATCTCGGGTGTAAGCTGTGTCTGCATAGAAAGGAAGAGTATTGCACTGGCATTGCAGTCAGTTTGCAGTAACTCAGAGGTCGAAAAATACGCCGATATTCGTCTGTTACGCGATGGGCTGGAACGTATATACATACTACTTAGTAGAGTTTCCTTGGAAACTTTAATTACGTTAGCGCTGCAATACTGACGAAACGACCGAGCGCTTGTCCAAAAGGCACAGCCGTTCGCACAGCAAGTCTTGGGTAGCGTCGAAAGTCCTCGTGACGTTTAATGCGAGTCTAAATGGTAGACACGTTTTGCTTCCTGCATTTCAATATGCACTAGCCGACATTACGGAGGGCGTATCTATTGAAATCGACGTAACAAATTTCGTAGATGCCTCTGCGAGATATATATATATATATATATATGTCGCATAGAATCGTGACATCGTGTCACGAAAACTACGTCCATGCTCATTATGGTATCTTGCACTAACACTCCCTCATCTCCATTGGTAAAACTGAACGGCCGACGTGAACCTTGACGGCGTACTAATAGCTCCTCCCCGACGACGAACGAAAGTTCTTTCGATGCTCGTTCAGCGTGGCTAATACGCTTCCTAAATTGCCTGCCCGATTACAGGCGCAAACAAGGTACGTCCTCCAAGAATATTTCCGCGGAAATGGGACAAATGCACCGTCGAGGCGAATAATCGATCCAGAGGATTGTTTTAATCGGGAAGATTTACAGGCAAAACAGGTAAACAGGGCGTTTTAGTATCCTGAACGGAATGTCACGTGCTTAATAATTAACAACTACCAGAACAACGGTGCGAAGCACACGCATCGTGTGCAGAGGTGGTATGCCGGTTGAAATCGGCAGTGACAGACCTCAACCGAGTCGTCGCGACCCTTAAAGTTAATATTCGATTTACACGTTCGGAGAATTCTGTCGACGTCAATGATCGAAGAATAAAATCTGTATACGATCCCACCGAGACGTTTCAATTTCTCTGGACAAACGATGATACGAACTGTCCAATTTTTGCACGTCCCTCAGGTTGCGATGCGCTATCGTGTTCATAGCAGCCACCAAATATTCCCGAAAAATATCATGCTGCGTATGCAAATTTCATTTGAATCTCATTAGGCATGGTTACATCATCGGCGGTAAGTGGAATGTCGGATATATCCCCTCAACCGTCTGCCATCGGTCATGAATAAGTCCAAAGATTCATTACTGTATGGCGACCCGTCAAGAGAACGATTTACGGCTCGCCATTACCGGAAAGCCTCCGGTTATACGAACGAGCGGGAAAACGTCCAATCATATACGTCGCTATATCATTCAATGATCGGCTAAAGCTTGAACTATATTCAAATTCAAATATATTCAGACGCATGATTTGTACGTTTTTTTCAGCAAGTCATTATCGATCCGACAGTATATTACTTCGCAATCTAACATCGCCTATGGGAAATTAATATCGTACCGAACCTTGAAGTCGCGAGAGCAATCCAAGCTATAGATTAATTGGCATCGAAGAATTCTACTTCTGCCTTTAAGCTGAGGGGGAACAAGGGGATAGAAATAGAAGTTCGTATTCAAAGGAAGGTCATTGCAAATTTCACATCGCGCTTTGTCCTTAAATTTTGCATACACGTAGATTGTTCGACGATGAGCTTGCGTTTTTACTAATAATTCCCCAAGTGATCGTGACGTACGTGCGGATACACTTTTCTCATCTCCTTGGACGTAATAATAATAATACGTCCCCGTCACTTGATCACATCCAACGACGTAACCTCGATATCCGAAGATGACTCCTAACGTCACTTCATCGACTCCGAACCATTCTAATGCGCGGACGTCGAACGTGTCACCGAAGCTCCCTTCCGGCAATAGTTCAGAACCAATATCCAAATTCGCACGGACGATCTTTCCCGATACTAGGGGTAACTTGGCGAAAGATTGAGCTGCCATTTCGCAACGACAAGCGTTCGGTAAGAAGCAGCGGTGCGGATAGAGGGCCGGCAAAAAGAATCCTTTCAAGTTTCTTTTAAAGGAAAAAGGAAGGTATGTGTGTACCTAGCGCAAGAACGACTCTGCAAGCTAACGATTCTGATTGTCAGTCCCAATAGTGAACTCTCTGGCCATCGGAGTGTTTTTAATCCTCGTTGTTACACGATGTCGACACGCGAATAATAATCGGACCAACGAAATGCGAGTAGAAAGTAATCCAGCGTGCTCATACGTGAGCACGGCTCTTCCAAGGTAAGTAACTGTAACTGGACATGCCACGGTTCATACTAATCGCAAACCAAATTGCGATCGGTATTTCATTAAATACGCACGCGCATCGTTGAGTACTAGTCGAAGATCGAAACGTTCCGAATGTACCGTGAACGTGCGGGACAAACGAATTCAATGAATCTTCCGTTCCGTTCCTTTCCTTTTGAACTGTTCGAGTCGGCTGAACGTCGTGGCAGATCGATTAGGCGCTACCCCGTGACCCACATTAGAATATCCATCGATCCTTCCCATAAGCACGCGTGTATAAACCACAAGTTCAACGCAACGCGTACACGCGGAACGGTATTGTCGCACGTATCGTGCCAGATCATTAGCAGCCATGGGCATGCCAATAAAGCTGTGGGTTTAATATTTTGCCTGAATCAATTCGATCGGATAAACGGCCTACGTATTTCGGGGCTCTGGTATGGCAGTAGAAAGTGAAGAAAAAAGCAAAACGTTCGTCTGCTCGCGAGCTTTTCATCGTCGCGATGAATTCCATTGACTGGTCGAAGGAATGGCTTACGCAAGTCACGAAACGTCCCATCGTAGCCGACAGGTAATACGTAATTCCTCTGAACAAGTTGCCGCGACCGGCTATTAATTATTTTAAGCGGAATAGATGATACGACGGAATGGGATTACTTGAACGACACTGCGGACATAGCGACCAACAATCGTTCGCGTGCGTTTCTGGGCCAACCGAGTAGAAATCGCGGCACCTGTACAAGGCAGAACGAGAGAGAAAGGATGCGTACTCGTGCGCACGTGTGTACCCGTACACATATACAATGCATGCAGAGATATACAGTATATTCTACGCGTAAAGGATAGACGAAAAACAAATGCAAGACAAACCTCGTAAAAGATCCATGAGGAGAATAGTGTTTGTATAAAGTTGTACAATATCAGGATTTCCCGTAGACTGAATGGTTTTTTATTCTCCATTAGCCTCGGCCCCAAAACCTTGCTGAAATAAGCGTAACACAGGCATATCGCAATCGTTGGAAAAGGACTGCTCATCATCGACCAATGGTTCACCCTGGGATCTAGAAACATAATACAGTCATTTAGGGTGACATATATTTTTACGGCCAGCATTTCTGTATATTTTGTAGTATTTAACGTAGTAACAGAAATTATTCGACGTTATTCGACGTGCCGTTCAAAAGTTCACGACGCTGAAAAATGACTTCCTTTCCACGCTGTTCGACTTAGCATGTAGCGCGATTTAATTGAAAGCGATTGTTGGAAATGGATCGTTAGCACCGATTCATCGCGGTCTTGAAATTAAAGGACCAACGAACGCGAGGCACGGCTCTATTTGTTCGCGGAGTCAAGGAGTTCGCGACGCGCTCGTCTAGATATCAACGCCCGTGCAAATTAAAGATTTTGCTGCGAGCAATGTCGTATCACAGTGTGATCCTCGTGAATTTCACTTCATTCTAAAGCGAATTCCACGTCCACCTAATTCGCGGTTACAGCTCATGAAACCACCCTTCCACATCGACGACCGACAATAACGTTAAAGTCGTATTTAATTATCGTACCATCATTCTAATTCACGTCTAACGCGCGACCAATAGAAAGCAAACAATTCTTCCTCTTCTTTCACGTTACTATTTTTTCGTTTTCTTTCCCTTATTTTTGTCCTCTTAACTTGATGCATCGCCATTACGGCACAATAAACCCCGTTATGACAATTTTCCTGTCATTAAGCGACAATAAAGAATAAGGCTTCCCGGTTCGTTAATCTCTTTGCAGCGCGGCTATTTTTAGAAGAGAACAGAGCAATCCAGCACGTTACTTTAACGGTCGATCGAATATACATACTTTTGTATGTATCGAACCAAATTAAAACTGTCAACGTTGGAACGGAAGCAACGGCTATGCAAACTGTAACCGCGAACCAGGTGTATCAAGTGTTTCGATTTTGTAAATGAGAAGTTGATCGAACGTTCTATGTAATTGTTGAAAGAAAAGATCCCATCGCTACAGCGAGTAAAAACGAGTCCACAATAGAATCCCTAGATGCCTGAGAGATGTCACTATCTATATCCATATAAATTCTGCCCCTTACACGTAGTCGGAAAGGGACATCAAAATATGCACTACATCGTGATTTACACGATACGTACGCATTAATCAATTCTAAACCGTTATGCAGTAGCTAGAATCAACAATCATCGTTATTCAGTAGGTCTATATCTCTTTTCAAAATTATACATGCTGCTCGCACGTTTAATTGCATGTTCAAAATGCTGCTATAATACCGCTCGCATTCGACAAGTCCTTCCGCGTTACATCACTTCCTCTTTAATATATCTACGATTTTTGGCGAAGCTTCACCCACAAGGAGAAGCCCGTCGACGATCTCTCGGTTCATGCATGACTACAAATTGCTGCACGTAAAGCAGAATCGTCTAGCCATTATTTAATGGAAAATGAGTAGATGTGGCAGATGTTACGATACCCAAGGGGTCTATTCTTTACCATTTCGTCAGGGGGCGAACAGACATAAGAATTGTAATTGATTAAACGTCTCGTGAACACGTCGATTTGTGACGACGACAGGCGAGCTTCGCCGCCTTTCGTACGGCTCGTGGTTCACCTCTGGATGACCATTGACATCGCGTAACAATTTCCTAATAATGGGACGAAAAATGTGTCGGTAATTATTTAGAAAAGGGGGTGGTCTCACCTATCAAACGCTTACGCATACGCTTTCACGGACGCGTACGTATAGACAGAGTTCAATGCAGTAGTACCGATCTTTTTTGGGCAAAATCTCGGAAACTAAGGCCGAGCGGCGGTTATATGTATAGGAAAAAGTTGTTCGAAATGTTGATTTCTATAACATAGTCGAAAATCGGTGAGACCCCCCATTTTCTAAATAATTACCAATGTGTCCACGACCGCGGTACAGAAATGCCACGTAACGATTGGAATAGAGAGCAAGGTGACATTACCAGTCCGCAAAATGCGACCCGACGAATTTCGCAACGCATTATTATTACACGCGGTGGGAAAAGTGGAACAATCAGTGCGCGAGTTATGCAACTCATCGACACGTTGAATATGCCTTGTATGCACCTGCCCAAGGCATTTCCGACGGACGCCAGGAATAATATGTGCTTCGATCGGCTAAGGAAATTTTGCGATGCCGATTGACCTGCGTACGATGGTCGCGAAAATTATTTGTTTTTTTACGAATGAATAATGGCAGTTGCGCGAGACGAATGCACCGATTGCTGAGAAGTTCCTCGTTACTTCTACGCTCGCACTGCGAATCCGCGCAACCTTTACATAAAATGTATCATTGGCTCAATTTCCTTGCTTCTTAATCTCGGTTACTCGGTTCAGCCCCCTTTCTCGTATTTACGTAGAACAGTAATCATGTTTTGTTTTATTCCGCGGTTCAACGATTTCTCGGTAGTATACGGGTGAATTATAATTTATCATGAATTACGAAAAAGTGTTCAACAAATCACTGTACTCTATCAAGCACATTATCAAGCTAACGTAGCTTTCCATCTCGTTATTGGAAATTCCACGAAAAATTCCATGACTCGCTTTGCAACGTTCATTTTTTTCCCCCGAACGGGTGGAAGTTTCAAATAGGGTCCGAAAGCTCGATGAAAACTCGCTTCTGGCCACTCGTCAAATAGCCAGGAAGAAACGCGTCAGAAACATTGCGGGCAACTTTTGTTCAAGTTAAATCTGGATAAGGGATCACATCTTTGCCACGAACCACCATATTCTTTACATATGGTGCCTGATCACAGCAATTTTAGTATTTTAAACAATTATTCTGGCATTCTTTTGATTAACGCCCGAACGAATCATGCTAAAACCTGATAGTCCTATCATTCTAAATTACTGGCACTTGCAGGAAATGTTTGATACGCGATATCATACGATGCGAGACTTCGTATCGAACCGTATTCGAACCGTGCGGCGTCCCCTGTACGGTCGGCGAATTGCAACAATAACCAACAAACGGGCGATTCGCTTAAAGCGAGCAAGGTATAGAGAAGCAACGGCACGAGAGAACAATTCGCTGCCGTGGAAATTTGAGCCGACCAGAGAACAACTCCGCCCGTCGGCTTGGATAAATTTCCCGAGTACTTTTTTCTCGACCCTCCGCTGGAAGACGCGAGCGAGTCGGTGCAGGTGGTGGTTGCTAGAACTTCCGCTAAATTACCTTTGCACTCACATGACCCGAACCGACGATTACCCCGCTCGACCAACGTCCACACGAGCGCACATGGCTGGGCAAGCCCGTGCCAGCCGAGCCAATTTTTTTTCTACCAGTCCTCTCGAAGAAAGGACCTTGCACTTTCCTTTTCACCGATTCGGTGCTCACGGGTTTGGAGTCGCGGTCGGAAGTACAGGGTGCCATTTAATGGAGATATTTGAATTAATCGGGATAGATATAGACAGACGCTATTTAGATATTCGAGATTTAGATAATCGAATTATGCGACGTCAGCGCGATCGACTCCACTCAGACGGTACCACTTTGTCTTAGCTTGCTGTCGCGTTGGGGATTTCACTAATCTTTAACGAACACCACCGAAAATTATGTTCCAAGAATCATTCTACATCAGCCGCCCAACAGGGTACATACATAAAGAAAACAGATATGTACAGAGTTTATTATGTTCACCGGTAGCGTTCTAATGCTTCGACACTTCTGCTGCAAAGAGGAGACCTTTGTACGAGAAGAGTGGAGACAGTTCATGCGTGCTTATTATAAGCAACAGGGTGAACGCGGCCTCAGGGAAAGCGTTTAGCCGAACGAGCATCGGATGTAAATGCAAGAACGGATTCCAATAGTGCAGCAGCATCAGTGTAATCAGGCAAGGGTGTCTCTTGCTCTGCACGTGATACGATTAGCGGAAAACACGGCCTGCTGGCTTGTCGCTATTAAATCGATAATCCACATACCGTGTAGCACGTGAACATGAAAAAAAAGGGCCGGTCGATTCGAGCCCCTTAACAGGTCGTAAGTCTTGATACGGTTCCATCGACCTCGTTACGAATCAATTCACGAAGGCGTAGCAGAAACCTGAGCCGCACAGCTAAGGAACGCAATCGTCTAAATGAACTCCTCGAGGTTCTTTTATCATCGTGAGGCTTCACCTTCGCCTGATACTACCGGAGCACATTTCTAGTATAAGTTCTTGGCGTCGAAGAAAGAAACGGCCAACAAAGAATAGAGCGTCTCGCATTACGATTTGACTTGACATCGGTACGAGAGTATAACTTCGTGAATAAAGTAGCGAAGTGACTGCACGCATTTGTAATAAAATAACGTACGTACGTATGAGTATGACATATTCTGTGTGTCAGACCATCATCCGAGCAGTTCAGCAACGTTGCGGGACGAGAGGGACAGATCGATGCGAATCGAGGATGGGAGGCAAGAATCGTCGAAGAGCCGAGAAAAGTATTGCGATCGCTTGTGCTCCGAAAATGGTATATATGTTACGAGTAAATCGATTTGGGCAACGTTGACGCGGATGGACAGCTGGGTTTTTTTTCATCTTATCGTTTAGCCAATAGCGATGGGTCGGAATTCCAGAATGACGTACACTTGAATAGGATTGGAGAATTTCAAGCGGTTCGCAGGGAAATTGGGAACACGATGGAAATGGCGTTACGGCACTTTATTGACACGCATGCCTCCGAGCAGCGAGAGGTCATTTTGAAAATATTCACGACAAATACGCCTCCTCTGTGGCCATCAGCCGGCGCGGCGTGTCGCTCTGTCGGTCGTCGAATTGAGCGGATATTCGTGTCCCCGTTCAATGGGTGTTACGAAAGCAAACGATTTCTGCCCATTTCTCCGCTTTCATCGATCACGAAACAATTCGCCCGGCGAAATCTTCCCGTCGTCCGTGGAATTATTCTTCGAACTTGGAATCTAGCCTGCCCTCCCGTTCAACCCACAACGTTTCTGGTTCCGTGGCTATCCAAATTTGATAGACGTTTGCTTGCGCGAAGTGAAATCAACGTGTCTTGCCGCTTACAATTAATGACGAAGCGATAGAGAATTTCATAGAGGCGTTGGAAAATCGAGCGTAAATTACTTCGAATACCCATGGCTCATGCTCGTCGATGCGTCTACGAATATTTTCTTTCTTTCTTTTCATTCCCGTATTATCGAAAATTTATAATATTTACCGAAATATTCGTAATATCTTTTTTATTCGCCTTCTAGACCGTTCGTTTTCGGACTTTAGTACGATCGTACCAGACTGACCCACTTGAGTGTCGTAGGCCTCGGGGAACGGATCAAGAGTCAAGCTTACCCTTCACTACCGCGAATCTGCTTAATCTAAAATAAAAAATCGTCTTACCGGACTTGTTATCCATCAGGTCCTTGTACCCATCCACCAGATCCGCCACTATAGTTGTCATCTTGACTCGAATCTGAAACCAGAACAAAACTCTCCTCAGTGAACATGATCGCAAGTTTCAATAGAAATGCGACAGTAAATTCGACCAAATTAAGAGAACCGGCAACATTTTTTTAACCGCTGTAACTGTGTTTCGCGTATATGTATAAAGTGGCTTTCGCCGAAAATATTTTTAAAGCGCCGCGTATGGATTTTCCGACGAATTTCCAGGTTTGTTCGCCGGTCCGTCCGCTGCTTTCGAGAAAGTTGCGTAGCAAAAAACGTTGAAACGTCGTAGACACGCGTGAATCTGCCAATGTGCTACCTAATGTCGTCTCACTTTTCCTGTTCCTCGGGTAAGCGCGATACAGGGGTAAAAAGTGACGTGCGTTTATAATTGAGGAAATCGCTCCTGCCACGAAATTAAAACACTGCTGCGAAAAATTGGGCGAGACAATAGGTCGCGTTACTCGACATCCGTTTGTGAAAAAAACAGAACGATGAGTAGGCGAATCGATTCATTACGTAGGGAGAATTAAGTCACGTTAGGCATTAAACCTTTCCGAATAAATGCATACTCGATGATCCACTGTGCACGCATAATCGGGTCGACGAATTTTGGGACGAGTGCACACGAGGCTGCCTGGGAAATAAGTCTCGCCTTCGTCTTTTTGTCATTTGTCCCGCTGGAAAGCGTAGCGTTATCGATAGGGTGATCGGTTTAATTGAAATTTTTAAGAAGCAGATAAATAGCAGGAACTAAATTGGCACGGATTATCGGGGGAAAATTTGAACGGAATGGAGCGCAGGGCGTAGCTGATCAATCGTGGCGCCACGTGCGCGATAAAAGGGGCATGTATATAGACGAGGGACCGAATATGTCTGCTAATCGAAATCGAATTCAGAAGTTTAATGAACCGTCTACCGAAATTTATCCGGCCACGACACATTGATCTACTGCAACAAAATTACTCGTTTCGCTAAAAATGTTACCACGCTAAATATAAAATAATCGACGCGACGCTGCTCTCCTCGAGATATCGACAACTCGAAATGTTTCGAGTTACCTAATTATACGAATATCCGATCCAGCCCGTTTAGTCCAGCAATAATACACGCACAGGATATAAGCTGCGACCGATAGCTTTCGACAGCATTTGTAGAATGTAAATTGGAAAACAGCGAGAACAACGTACAGAAGACGCAATCGTAATGCTTGGATGATTCAGCTACTTCGGCTCGTCCAAAAACGGGTTCGAGTTTGCTGTAACTTGATTACTGAATCGCACAAATTTCTCTTTCCTTCTTCCTTTACCGGTTACGGATGTTACATAAAGACAGTAAAATTTCTGGGTATTCCAAAAAGAAAAAAGGAGCGCCGATGTTAAAGAAACAGATGAGAACGAGCGAAAAAGAATGCGCGTAGAGAAGGAGGTAGGGAAAGTAGGAGAAAAGGAGGGGGGAATGACAAGACAGATAGAGATATGCATAGGAATTCACGAGTAGGCACAAGGTGGCAAGAAAGTTACTAAACCCGTGATTACGTGGTGTTGAGATCTATTACACGAGATCGGTAACACAATGATCAAATCGAGGACTAGATTACACCGATACAGTCAGCTGTATATAAATTCGGCTGCCTGCATTTGTACTCCTTTTCGTTCACGTGGCTTACGGCGAGTGCTACATTTTGCCGCGATTATATCGGTCAATGCAGTCGGGAGAAATCAAATTTCGCAGAGCTGTCCGAACGAACCGAGTATACAAATGAATACGCCGTACGGAATCGATTACGTACCCTACAAAAATTCAGTAGTGGAGTAACGCTGGGTAGAAAACTCTGCGAGTTCAAGTCTATCGTCTCGGTCGGAGTCAATCAATCGAATAATTAAAATTCAGTAATGTTGGACGCGAACGTCTGGGAAAAATAGATTTAATGTTTCTCCTCGGGTATGCTTACCAGAAGGACCAGTGTTTCGTAAGGTTCAACCAATATACGTTTATTCGATGTTACCCTGAAGAATATCGCACACCTTGCTAATAAAATACTTTCTAAATCGTATTAAAAGTCCGCCGAAAGAGTTGAAATTCTTCTGCGTGCCGGCTTTCCCCTTGTATTCCAATTCGACTAATCCGATGTACTAGAGCTCGAAAACTAATCGATTTGTGACAAGCTGAACGAAGGACAGGGGCATAATGTTATATCTAAAAGTTCGAATTCACGTTACAAACTACTCAGATAATTACGCGGCGAGAGCTGCAAGCAAACAAAAAAGCGTTCAAAAGTCGCAGTGTATGATCGTATCAACAATGTTTTCTTTAAGCCTGGTCGATTGGAAGCTGAAACCAGTTTATGAAGCAAGGACTCAATAACAATTTCCCGATTCGTTACGGCAAATTCATCGAATGATTCATGAACGATTTGTCGACAACCATTTCGTGAAAGAAAAGTTTAGTACATGAAAATAGACCTCTTTCGACTTGACCATGAAATTCTCTCCTTCAACGAGCACCTCCATGAATAGAAACTCGGCTAACTGCTCGTTTCGTGAAACGACCCGTCGCTTTTTACACTATGGCATAATTTTTTATACGGCTGCCGCCCGTTGCACTAGACAGATTAAAATGTCTGACCACGATTCTCGTACGTTTTATTGGGCATCCTGTTATTGCGCGCATGCCAAGCAAAGTTTGTGCTGGTTGAAAAAGAATCTGTCCTTTAAAAGATGTCCACTTATAGCCGGCTTCACTTCCAATTTCCAAATCGCGGTAAGAAATCGATGCAATGTGAGAAGATGAGATACCTCGGAGTACATCGTTAAAGTTAACTCTGTGTTCCATTAGCTTAAATACTTTAGATAAATCGTTCGAAGTAATTAAACGAAAAAATACGTAGATAATTGTGAGAATGCGCTGCACTGTCCTCACTCAACGACGTTAACCAAACATTCGATTAACTAAGATTGTATAGTATTAACATAATTTTCAGGTATCGAATACCTTAATAAATATGCAACACGGCTGATTCAATTCTAAATAATGGAACTCGTGTTAAGCAGAGACGATGAATAATACATTTCACCAAACCCCCATTGTGGCTATCTACATACATACATATATGCACGTGTAAAATCTTTCGACCAGTGTAACGTTCAATTTTTGCAAAAGCGAGCAACGAGAACATTCATACGAGAAAACAGGAGCTCGATAAAAGTTTATGCTAATACCGTTATTCAAATTTGTTCATGTTTCGAACAAGACTACGGGAAGATTGCGCAAAATTAAAACTCTCTTCTTTCAAACTCGCATGTAACAATCTACATCCCCGAAATCGAAAAGGACGAATAAAAATATTCGAACTTACATCACGCAACTCGCACGCCCGCAGAAAACTTCTCGCATAGCGTGTATAATTTACAATCGTACATGTCGTGACCACGCTCAGTCATTTTGGTATTGATTTTTTTTTTTTTCCATCCGTTCGACCAACGACGACCCTTACTCCAGAACGAAACGTTTCCTCGTAAGTTGAGGGGGTGCGTTACAATGTCACGTCAGTGAAACTTGCGCACCTTTTTGTAACCTGCCAACATTGTTGTGTGCGAGGGATAAAACAGAAGATGGGACGAGCAAGATAACGCACGATACCACGTTTACCGAACTTATTCACGTTCGTGTGAGTCACCCATTAAATTTGTCACATGATAAATCGTAATTGCTCCTGGTAGGAAATTCAGTTGATGAGCTTCTCCGTTCGGCGAAACGATTCCGGATTATTATCGATATACATATCTACATAGCAAGCGTAAAGTGAGTACAGACTGACAATGATATGGTCTACGCGAACGCCATCCGGTAATCACGTAAGATTCATCAATTTCTCGACGAACATGACTGGCGTCAATCTTTCCTATGCATCGATTTTTCGTTTACAAGAGACTCTCTGTGCAAGTGTCGCCTTCGAGGCGTAAAGTAGGTCGGTCGACGAAGATACAGCCTCGTTCGGAATACAAAATGCTGTTAAAAATTTAATTGATGTCTCAGCACCGGCAAATAAGTTAGGACGGTGACGTGAAAGAATAAAGCTGATCGTGTGAAATTATTTAATTTGACGGTGACACGCAGACGTTACGTAAGTATCCGTTGAGAACGGAGAAAGTAATGTTGTCCGGCGGCGTTGCTTAAACGATATTTGCTTACGGTTGTGGCTTTTCTACGACATTCTAACAGACCGTGGCATTTTTATGCCATTAAATGATAACACGGAAATTAAAGCGCAGCTCTTTCCGTTCTTATCTAACATGCGCTTCAAATTGCACTCGATAATTTGGCTAATTTGTCGACTAATTCGAGGCAAAGTCGAATTGCAAAATAATAGCCTTACGCACGTCTGTACTGGTTTGTATAAATCCATCGTTCCATCGACCCACTTGCTAATATTCTGACTTTTGTGCTCACGACGGAACCTGTAGAGCGCGGGAAGCAGGGAAGTTAATTAGCGCGACATATCGACCGTATACCATCGAATGTTCTTTTAAGACGCTATCTCGAGCGCTTCGCGGATGCAATTTCCAATTTAAGGGATAATCTGGGTCCCTCAATTTTTCACGCTGGATTAACACGTTGACTGCAGGGTCGATATGGATATCGATCGAAACTTTCATGTTCCTATTGTTCCGCAGTCAACTAGTTAAGGGAATATTCTTGTTAAAGTTGAACAACTTCGACGGAAGCAAAGGAGTCGAAACTTTTCATTCGATCGAGTAATTCTTAAGATCATTGAAACGATTTTCTCCCCTCCGTTGATACTATTGCACATATGTATATAGAAAAAAAATGTGAATGTTGTCTGCGTTTCATTTTAAACGTATCGAGTTCGAGTTTCTATTGCATTTCATACGAAGATCGATAGAAGTCGATCAGACAGCGAAACATACCACAGCACCAGCGGGATTTGCATCCGTAAATAACGCGATCGACAGACGTCATACGCAGAACGAAATTGGAAACAGCAAACACGGCTTTCTACGGTCTTCCTGCCATGCAAGCACACCTGTAGCCGACACTTGGACCGATAATATTTATTTCCAGCGAACAAAGTCTCGGCCATTCGGAATATTTCACTCCTTGTACAAACGCTAGATATTTGGCTGTTTAAAATTAAAGGCGTCGCGCGCGCTTTTAAGACGAGGGAGAAAGCGTTGACCAACGCTAGCTGTCAGCGAGCAACGAGGGCCAATTGTACCGGAAATAAACGTAATGGCCCCCGCATTATCATTTTCAAACCTGACACGTTCACCGATCGTGTGCGAAAGAATTATTAATTTCTCGTAAGCGTACGGCAGCTCGCGTACCGGATGTAACGGCACTCGAAACGAGTCGACTGCCAGATCGTTTAGAATGTATCAACAAATTCAGCTGAATGGAAAAGACCTCTTTGAAAATCGTTCAGGAATGTATTTTATAGCGTCAATTCGATTATATGTAGTACACATGTAAGTATCTATGTATGCCCGATTCTTTGCCACTGCGCGATCGGAAGCGAAACTACGTGTCCTATCGACACAGATATTGTGTTAAACGTAATAAACATAGCCTGGTGAATCACAGTCAGACTCAACCCGCCCGCTTAATTTATTTTCGCTACTCTCGTCTGCCGATCTCGTGCGAAATATCTACTACTACACCTTTCGTAAATCGTTCGTAAGATGCAGCTCGTCCTATCGATACTATTAATCGTGCGCGACTGGAACATGCGTATTTTCTTTTTCATTTACGTAACGAATCATTTTGTCTTTGCTATGTGGGACAGATTCGAGTGGGAGATCAATTGTACGTTTGATTAGCAAGTATCAATGTTCCATGAACTGAAGATTATATTTTGATATCGATGATGCGTAGCCTAGCAGGAAACATGTATTCAGCGAAAAATTATAGATAATAATCGCGCTGCCCGAAGCCATTATTAGAGGTTATGTTAAAGATTTAGTATTCATAGGGTTGTTCAAAGCGGGCGGCATTTTTTTCGTCGACCGTTTTGCCGGGAACTGCATCCAGAATCGTGCAAGGCAAACGATTAAAACAATGTCCAGTGGTTTGCTGGTCGATCAATAATCGTGACACCGGTTGAAACAAGGGGATTTTCAGGAAGGATCACGTAGGTCGCGTTTCCTTTCGTTTTTACGAAGCTTCGAATCGATCACAGGGCCGTTCTAACCTCAAAAGGCAGGCCGGCACGCCTCAAACGTAGACGCACATTTATTTAGAAGCGACCACAGTTCATACATACATATGTTAAAGAACTACACCCACCTGCTTTTCGTCTTTGCTCCTTCTCCTTCCCTTTTTTCCTTCCAACAATCTTTCTTTCCGTTCTGCCGATGTCTCGCACCACCGTTGTTACCGGCTTCACTGATTCTTCAAATCCTCACACCGTCCCGTTTTCGTCTTGTCACTTGAATCGTTGGTACAGAAAAGAAGCACGTTCCTCGTCACGAGAATAAGGAAGATATGCGATTCGTCGTTAATCTTTGCGTTCAAGTTTCAATGAACGGCGATTAGTCTTCGTTAAAATTTCTATTTCGGAGTGTTGTCTCGAAACGAGCGAAGGCTTCCTTCTGACTGTTAGAAGCAAGGAAATACAAATAAGAACGATGACGGCTCGTCACTACTTTCCTTCATCGGCGCGTCTTCTTCCTCAACTACGTCGCGAGTGCGTATCACAGATTGGGAGATGCAGAAGAAAAGAGGGAAACAATAATGGGAAAAAGGCAGGAGGAAAAGATAGAGGAACAAAAATGAAAGAAAGAAGAGGAAGAAGAGTAGCGTTAAATCTCCACGAGTTTGCTGTGCACGCGGTCGCACTTGACTGACGGCCCCCCCTTTCTTTTTGTACACTCTACCGCTGGTCGTTTTCCGTTTACGCTACCTGGCGACTATCCACCTCCTGCTGCTTGCCGTCGCCCTACTCTTGCCCGCGATGCTTCATTATACCACAACTTCTCCCTCCTTTTTCGTTCCTTCCTTCCTTTCGGCCCTTTCCTTCTTTTTTTCCTCCTATGCTTCCCACCCGTTTTCGGCAAATTCGTCGTGACCTGTCACTCTTCTGCCTGCTCGCAAACGGATCTCCCACCTCGCCCCTGTCAAATCTCCATATGATAATCCTTTTGCCACCACGCCGTCGGATTGAACCAGAAAATCGAATATTTTTAACGGGCGGAAAGGAAAAAACGCTCGCGGCAAAGACGAGGACGACGACGGGGACAACAACGAGGACGACACGACGAAAACGATAGAAACGAGGGCCGACGACGTGCCGACGACGAAAACCACTGCCGCCAACTTGCCATCTTGCGGACGTTATTGTAAATGTTCGCGGATGGCTCTCAAATCGTGGCTCTCGTATATTTCCATTAGCCGCAATTGTTTTTCTCAAACTATTTTTTATACCCACCGGTTTTTTTCCGGACAAGTAATTAAATTGTTGTTCGAGCCATTGAATTTTCGTGGCACGTAAAGGACATTTAATATTGATCGTGAAATTTGAGAAAATATAAATTTCATCGGGCCATACATAACTTAATGTTCCTTTGGATTATTTATTGAAACGTGTAACTGTACGCTGAAACTACAAGGTTCAAGTAGCCGAATACAAAGCAGGTCATAGATTGCGCACAAAATACGAGATATTAAATTCATTATTCACTTGCAAACTATTTATACACACGCCCGCGTCATCTATTGTTGATTCGAATAGTACATAAATCAGACGAAAATTTTGACGAAGCACCAATGGGTAGGTGCGACGAATCAGAAGGATCTACTTTACGCGAGAAATGACGTCCGTATAGTTAAGTGTTTGTTGATCTTATGTTAATGTAGTGTCATATAATTGAAAATGTTATGCATGACGATGTTTATGGAACGCAATGCCTTGTGTGCATAATTCAAGAATTTGTATTGACGACAACATCCAAACATACGATACATATAATGTTTTTATAATTTAATAATCATTGGTTTTTTTCGAATATTTATTAAACAATTTAACATTGGAGCAGTTTGAAAACACGCGTTTACTGTTTCTGTATATGCAGGGGCTACATTTTGTAAATGTTAAGCATATATGTACAAGTAAATTGTAAAGACAAGAACAAGCTCCAATAAATCCTGTCCAAGTTATTTGAAATGTTAGGAATTGACGAACCTTAAGCGGTATCGCATGTATGTACCTCCGAAGTACTGTTAAAGTATTAGTATTTTGTATCTCATGCTGGATTTAAATCTGTATGATATTATTTCCTCGAAAGTTTCAATTTGTGAACGGAGCTGTCATCCTTCGTGAATATATTTACATTTACTTCTCGTGTTTTGTCATGTT
Source organism: Nomada lathburiana (assembly GCA_963667235.1). NCBI lineage: Eukaryota > Metazoa > Arthropoda > Insecta > Hymenoptera > Apidae > Nomada > Nomada lathburiana. The sequence goes on from OY763898.1 coordinate 21,374,142, forward strand.
TGATCAAGCTGATCGTTAATCTTTTTGTTATTTTGACAGAGTTAGACACGTGGAATGAAGTACTGAAGACGCGTGCTGCGATATATGCTCCAGACTCTAGAAGATCGCAAATCAATGCAGTTAAAAATATGTACTGGATTCGAAAAGTCTATATACTATATAACATCTTACGATACATTTACTTAATGAGTTAAATTTAATTTTGCCCCGTCATTTTAGTGGGCACAAAACTGCGATATAATAGATATCTCTTATCTTTTTTGTCAGGGATTCGGTCGTTTCACTAATACAGTAACGCATTAGGATGTTAAATACATCATAAATTTTCTTATTTCCTTTTACTATCGAGAAGAATCCAGCTCCGCCTGGTAATTAACCTTTTATGTATACCGTGTTCTCGTTACAAAACACCTTGTGAATCAATATTTATTGAACCGCATTATGATTCAACGATTATTCGATATGAAGCATATCGTTGCCAGGGCGGAAATGGCCAATTGCTGATTAGAGTGCATACGTGTATAAATTAACCAACTTTGAATCTGTCTACAATTGCGGTAGACTTTTTTTCTATCAAATGTGCCACCATACTTGGTTCATATTAGTTTGCGCTATTCAAATGACGAACCATTGGCCAAAGTCTTGAATATTTTGCCGCCCGTTTCATTGAAATATACTAATTGCAAGGGTACATTTTCTTTACGATCGAGTCCTTGATGCCTCGTCGTATGATTTACCAAATCTGCAGCTACCACCATCGTGGTTCATACATTCAATTTCAGAATAGATTGCCTCCATTTTTCCTGGCATTTGTGCATCAGGTGTCTCCTTGCAGATGATCAATAATAGAGAAAGGCGAAGTACATAATTGTTTGTTTACAAAAAAGCACCATGAAAATGTTTACGTCGATAAAACTATGAAACATGTAATCGAAAGAAAATTAGCATAACGAGTCTAAGGCATATAAAATCCTTTTCCTTCCATTCGCGCATGCGAGGCGAAATTGCACCCCTTTCGCGACGGTGACCGGCGAGAAATCACAATCATTCTCGAGAAACAGTTTCCTGTGAAGAATTTCTATGCACATAATGTCCAAGGACGATGCAAGGCGTTGAAGCTTTTAAGCGTGACCGAGGGAAAATTACGTGATGCCTGTATGTTGGCCGATCACGGCAGGAAAGTGAGCAAGTGGACCGGAATGAGAGTGATTGTGACCAGCAGGGAGAAAGAGCAGAAAGTGTAATGCCGTGTAACAGCCTTGCGGGAGGTTATGCAAGTCACGAGTATCCCAGTCTGGACGACTGGCGAAAGTGATTCTTACCTGGTTTGCACGGTCACGAGATGCTTGCAGATTATTTTGTCTCCTAAAGCACAACGTTCCCCGGCACGCGGTGGTCCAGCTTGTATTAGTTCCCCTGGCACCGTTTCCGTTTAGGTCGTTCAAACGACGTATAGCTGGTGGATTGCAGCACGAAAAATATTAATGGTTCAAGTTTCATTGCATTTTAAAATTGAATTCTTTCGAATGATGTTAATGGTAGCAGCGGTTGGATAATCTTGATCGATGCGCGTTGCTTTCATCGTATCAGTCTTGTGGTAGTAAAGATGTAAAGATTCTTTGATTCACACGTATACATATGCACTCCAACGTCACAACTCGCATGTTTAAACAGTAGCTGAATGATTGCCTAGCGAGGGAGGAACAACAATTGTATTCTTTCTGACTCGAACGCTGCCGAGATATTATGCAATAAGAGCGAAACGTTACGGTCACCAAAATTATCCGAGAGAGTGGTTACATCGAGCCAGTAACCACGATACTTTCACAGCAAAGGTTCAAGGTTCTTCCCGAATCGCTTTCGTCAGCTAAGTATTTAGTTTCGTTTCGTTTATCGTTTGAACTCTGCTAATAGTTTTTTCATTGCAGCGATGATTAATTAACGCTGGCACAACTAATTCACCTTCAACTGAACGCTAATTTGTACTTTCGTCTTCTATCAGTTTTGTGAATGCTGCACTTCCGAAGAAAGCAAACGCACCTAGCTGGTTTTCTAGGAAGTCGTTTCATGCTTCTTCGATAAACACGCATCCGTGAAAATACACGATGACGGTGGTGCAGTGAAATAAAATCTTTTTGCATGTCGAAAAAGGTAAACGCAAAACAAATTTGCGCGTTTTCGCCTTGTTCAACGTAGGATAAGAACCGCGCAGATTTTCCGGGTTGACTTTATGAAAAAGAACAAATATGTGCAACAGAATATTTCGTTTTTCTTGCATTTATCGTGACGTAGAGTGTTTTTGTATCGACACGGGTTTTGTGTTCAAAAAGTGATTCTTTTGTGCTCCAAAACATTCCTGAAGAGAGCATTTTGTTGCAACTGAATCGAAAGGTATCTTTTACATTGTACATGATGGGCAGAAGTGTTATGGATTATGTACTTTACTGGTAGAAAGTTAATGTTGAACCATATGAATGAAACAAGTCTGAATAATTTTTATATATTCCGTTTTGTGATTTTTATTGAGGTTTCAATAAGTCGCGTCCCCACCAATGCTATTTTCTCTTCCACGATCCGATTTTCTTCTCCAAATATCTACATTCACAATGCACCCTGTAGCTTCGCATAATTTTTCCACTGCGCCTCTTTATGAAAGTCGGTGTGATTGAATCAGTACTCCGTTATTTGTAATTCTGTTCGAATTTTACGATGCATTGTGCTTTCTTCCTAATGCTCCTAATTCTTTCACTTCCATTTCTCTTACTAGGTCGTTCTATTATACATCCTTCGTAGGTATGTGAAACCTACGCGCTACTCGTTACGACGCAATGGTGTGCTCCATTGTAACGCAATGTCGCGCCGTACTCCAATATTTATTCGACGCTGAGCAGAATTTATTCTATGAAGATTTGCTCGGAAAAGGTTGCAACGAGAAAAATGTTGCTGCACTTGTGCAGTGTTGCGAAGCTTTGGCCAATTTGTTGAATAGTAAAGTCTGACAGAATTATCCTACATTTTTATACATTTTTTACTTGTTCACACTGAAATATATGTTTAACTAATTTTTTTTTTTGGTCTCACTTTTCGTGTGTCGTCATGCTTCTTGGAACGCGATTGCATATTTGGATGGTGATGCTTCGGTAAATATGCCTTCACTTCGCAACTCTGGTAGTTAACCTTTGCTTCCTTCAAGAACCCTGACCAATATCGACCTTATGTTTGATTATCATAGATTGCTCTCTACCTCGCAAATTCATTATGCTCGATTCGTTTGAAATATCTTGTTTCGATTAATTGTTTGCAAATAAATCGCTATCTTTCCTGTGAAAAAGCTTCGTTTAAAATGATATGTTCGGTGCAGGTATTATTGCAAGTTGAGATTATGAGTTTATAAGCCGCTGCACTCTGCATTTTATTAAGAATTAGCGATGCATCGATACAGCAATGTCGCTGTTTTTTTCGCGGAAATTCTCGACCTCCGTGTTTCTTGCGCAATCGAGTCATTTATTGCAATCGTATAAAACATTTGATGTAAACGGCACCTATTGGGTTCAATAGCTATTTCATAAAACATTCCATTCTCACCACTTCATATCGCATACAAGAAATTTTCCTCCGAAATGTGCAGTCGACAATTTAGCGCCGAGATTTCCTATTCGATAATTCGATTAATTGCTTCTTCATTCCATCGAAGAATTGCTTATTTGTTCGTCTCGCCGTGCCGTATGTTTTTCGTGGAATCTTCCAGAAATTACTTTGCTTTACTTTTGTTCGAAGAAACAGCAGACATTTTGGCAACTTTTTAGCATATCTTGTTGCTGTACTTCCATATGTAATTTTATTAATAGTGGACTAATAGGTAAATTAATTAATCGATATACAATAAGCCTCTACAGACCACTAAAAATTGTTACAAGATTATTGAGATTTTGTTAGTATTTAATTTCGCTATTTGAAATACAAATTGCTGTGATATGGCATATGTATTGCTTTTATTAGCAAGAACTCGATGGCGGCGTTATTATGTATTACTTTTAGTATCAACATAATCTTTGATACTTTGTACATTTTACTTTAAATGCTCCTGGTCTGATACAATAAAAACATAAACAAACAACTTTTATTGATTTCATTTTCCACGTGCATTCTTCGACAAGAGTTTTAAAAGTTTCCTTCCACAAGAGTTTTTAAATGCCACGAAGGATATTCGTTCTTGGGACTGCTACTAGATAATTTACATCTCTTATTTATCCTTTCTTGGTATTTCGATTTATGTACGCGTAAGTGTAAGGCTGTTGTCGCTTGTTTTTTTTAGTCAAGCACTGGTATATAGTAGCCGAAACCACTTTTGGCTTCGTTACTTTGCACATATATCTACGTCGGATTCTTTTGCACAGATGATTCACTAGATGTTTTTAAATCGGTTCATACACGATTTGTCTTTTGGGTGTGAATTTACGAATGCCCAGCTAAGAAGGCCCTATTAATACCTGTAAAAAGCAATGCTTCTGGTGAACTTGTGAAGAATCTATGGACGATCGTGGAGGGTGTGTGCCTATTTGCCTGGTAGTGGTGGGTTAAGTACAAAAATACACAATTGCCTTTCCTTCCATTCCATTCCATTTTGGATCTGTGTAAGAAAGAAACAACTTTTGTTGCTCCAAGTCATCATTGTTCGACGTAGAATGAATTAGGAATTAAAATCATATACAAAGGCAGCGAAATACGCCGCAATTTTTAATTCGATAGGTTTCAAGATATAATAAAATAAATCAAGCATTATTTACTCAGTCGAACCAATTCATGAGCGACATCTAATCTCCCCGAACGTTCGATACGAATTTTTACATTGTTCTGATCAAGCGCACCTTATTGTATTGAAGTAAAAGTATGATATGGGTAACAGTCGTGACGCGTTAGCATGTATAAAACATGCATTAGCACGGTATATGCAGTTTATCCGGAACCTCCTTTATGTCGCCTGGCTGAAAACTTTCACCGACTGCCACTTTCACCAATGAAAATTAGTACCATCTGGTTTGTTCATTCTCGAAACTGGGGATTAGGTTGTCACCGTAGAGGAACGAGTATTGCACGTGCCATTCATTCCTTAGCTTATGAAATGCTCGACGGTATGACAATTAATCAATCGTTGAGATTATCAAACTAGTTTTACTTTCATCGAAGACTACATTGACTATCACGACTTCTAGCGTGCATATATTATTTGCGTTATAGGTACGGTGTGAATTAATGACTCATACCAGGGCATTGCAAATTATTGTTAATTTCCGTAGATGATTTAGATCTAATTGCGCTAAACATCCAGAAAGAACATTTGACCAATTTGAATTATCCCACGTTCCCCAAGCTTTAGGACTAATTGCGTAGTTAGTAAGTAAGAAATCCAAGTTAACAGCTGATTAATTATTTTACCTTTTTCGATTCAACGGAGTGGAGTTACCATCTGAAGATGATAAAGTATGCTACAGACGAGCAAAGCAGAGTTTAGAAATTTTGCCGCCTCCTGCAATCATACATTTTGACTCCACGATTATGATAACACTAGCTTTTCGTCAAGCTTAAAAAATTGATTTATTTGCATTTTTATTTATACTTTTTGCTCCAGTGCATCCCCTTTTATACGCGACTATCCAGCTGCCCTTAGTTGATATTTTAATTGTTTTGTTTCTTATTACTTTCCCTTGCATTTGACACCTTACAAACTAAAAAATAACCACCAAAAACCAAAATATAAAGTTTACGATTATCATCAAGTTTTATAAGATGTCGGTAACGTTGTCAGTGACATGGAAATGGTACTGGGGCTCTAGACCACACAGCCACAGACGAGATATAGGAATAGACAATCCATCTTATGGACTATCGTGGCCCAACGTGACTGACATACCGACTCAGAAAAACCACGCTGATTCGAGCGTTCTCTGCACATGAACAGTGGCACTTGAAGAACTATTATTTACTGAAGTAGTGTGGGGGAAGGATTCATGCGATTGTGTAAATATATGTAAATGCTTTGGGGGGGATCAGGAAAGCTAATTCTCAGGCAACGTTTCGGTAGGAAAATTGAGCTACGGTGCCTGGTCGCGCGATGCACTTCGGTTCGGCTCGAGTTGAGTCGAAATCACATCGCGATACATCGGGGCGATGAAATTGACAATGAGATGCGTGTCACGTCAAAGAACAAAAGAATTCTTTAACGAGGATCGTAGGTCCAGCTAAAAGTTGGTCAGAAATAGTGAAAGTCCAGTAGGTACAACCCTGGGATCGTAGGTTCAGCTAAAACTTAGTCAGAACCCGCAGAAGTCCAGTAAGCAGCAGCCTATAGTCGTACGTCCAGCTAAAAGTTGGTCAGAAAACGTAGAAGTCCAATAGGTCTGACCCAAGAATTGTAGGTTCAGCTAAAAGTTGGTCAGAACCTGCAAAAGTCCAGTAGGTATGACCTCGCGATAGTAGAGCGCACGGCAGCCGTCGGTGGCCTACAGAGATTTCCGATATAGCGACTACGACCGAGCGCGACCAAGCGCTAGCGAAGCGCCTACGCGTCGCGGAGTGAGGATGCTTAGTACGCGTGCGCGCGATGCGCGCGGTGTCAGTATGAGTTCAAGCGTCGTAGCGTTTAGGTTGTCTATGCTGTCGAAGGTTAATGACATACATAACCCTACAATGCAATGACATCTCCGGGTCTACTTTACCACCGCATACGCTTGACTATTAGCATCTATTAATTAATACGCATTTATTTAACAATCGTTTGGCTATCGCGGATGTACATTAAACTCTTTATCGAGTCTCTTTTGCTGGATGCTTGACCGGTCATCCGGTACCACCGATTCTTTGATACGCGATAACTAGTCGTTTATTAAAATATCGGGTTAATTAATTTATTAGTTTGAACGGTTCTTCGAATCTTTATTATAATTTATTACACGATTATTCGGATTCGATGCGGTGTTAAGGTTGCGTTTGTTTGCAATGACACTTACATATCGATTTCGATTCTGATTTTAGCACAGGTTTAACACGTTGCTTTTCTTTTTGTTGCAGGTCCAATGGATGATTGGTAAAAAATTTGTTGCATCATTTCCGTCACGATTTCAATTATAGCTTCATTAGTGTTCGTGTTGACACTTTTATTATTTCTGTGACTTGGTCACAAGTATGGTCAAATTGTATTTTGAACGAAGGACTGCCCGCGTAACTACGTATTTGTTACCATGCCCATAAAGCATGATATATAGTTTCGCGTCTTGATTTCTACAAGCAGCTACGAGAACTTATAAATGTTCGCGATATTGTTTACTTACTAGCATCATGATCACCTTTAAAACTCTGACAAAGAACAGTCACAGTACGCTTTTGATAAATCGATATTAATGTATAATAATATATCTTGTATAGACAATTAATAGTAATTAAATCTGAATATTAATACGGTAGTACTTTATTAAAAAAAAGAGCAATATTTTCTCAACAGACGTTCGATAGGATGAAGAAATAATAAAGAGACAAATAAAATCAAATATATATTGTTTAAATTTCTACCTCCTCACCACATTTACTAACTTGTACAGATTTTCTTTCAGAAAATTTTGATGACCGCGCGCAATGCGGTTGGTAGAGTCAGTGCTTGCTCCGTCAAAGTTCTTCTATTGTTTGTTTAGAGCGCAACCGCTCTTGATAATTACAATTAAATATAAATAATAGTAAAGATGCGCAAAAGTAGAGTCAGTGTTTGCTGCGAAATATTGCTCTCGCGAAATTAGAGTCACGCGATAGTAGTCTTTTATTTTTTTATTCTTTTTTTCTCAATACGTATTCCGGTATTAGAGTCAGCATCTATGCAGTTCGGCGAATGCGGGCTTTCATCCATCAACTCGCCGAGACATCGCCACCAACCCTTGGACCTACTCCGATTATATATTTGGAATTATCTATTTTCCGTAAAATCTCGATTAGTGCACTTCGCTCGGGGCCGAATGCGAACACTAATCGTTTGCAGACACGTTTATCGCAAGAATTGTCTTATATTAGTAAATAAGTTACTTCTTCATTGTTATTAGTAGAGTATAAATAAGAAATTGCATCTTGCATTAACAATAAAATTGCCCCAATGAAAAAGGAAATTAAAGAATTTGTCTAGTAACTATACAATTAACATTTGTAGTCTACACTAACTTTGCCATCTTTCATCGCGGCAAAGAACACAAGAATTCTTCAAAATTATTTAATTTTAGCATCGTTTTCTATAATCTGCTGGTAACAATGCGAGTGACACGGAAATGGAAATGGGAACTGACGTCCCAGAAATTCTGGCCGGAAAAATACATTGGATGTCTTGTCTACTCCTATTATCTCGACTTCAGGAGGCGCTAGATAAGTGATCGAGTGCAGCTACAGCGATCGAGTACAGCTCTACTCGAGGTAAAGGATGCAGCTACACGTCAATAACCGATTTATTAATGCTTCTTGCGCGGTTTATTTTTTATAAACAATTTAATAATTCTTTTGAGCATTGCACCGAAACTATACACGAGGGCCGTTCTAACAGTGATTCGAATTATACCGTGAACCGAGAGATTCAATTTGAGAGGTCGTTGACTCTCTGCTTCTCTTCCCTTTGTTTTGAGACGTCGTTGATTAAAATCGGCCCGGCAGAAGCCGAGATAATTGAATTTGTTTAAATAAATTATAAACAAAATCGATTAATTCGACTTGCTGGCGAGCTACATCAATGATCATTCGACATAAATTGAAGCTCGCAGTATAAGCTACCATATCCAATAGCTGTGAACATTATTCCATGTGCAGTTGATTTGTTATAAACAATTAAACAATTGAAATTGTTATTGCGGTCAGCTGGATATAGTTACAGCATCGGGGTATTTTTCCTCGTGTAGCTGCTTCTCTTCCCTTTCTTTTGAGACGTCGTTGATTAACATCGGCCCAGCAGAAGCCGAGATAATTGAATTTGTCTTACGTCTTACATCAAAGGTCTCGATTCGAGCAACGATCTGTTCCTATTATAGAACGACCCTCCACCCCTCTTCCACTTCTTTTCAAATAAACCTCTCTTTCTCCTATGCCTCTTGTTTGGCCCTCCCTTCTTTCTTTTTCCTCTGTATATCCCTTAACAATCTTTCTCCCTTCTGTTACATACTTACTAATATATATTTTGTGTGTGCAGGTTTCGCCAGCAAAGTGACGAGAACATTGACTGGCACTTCTCATTGTGCATAAGAGCAAGAAAGAAGATAGAAGAAGTTTGGCCACATATTTTAGTTATTCTTTAGTTATACAGAAGTGGTTTATAAATGTAGTTTGTAACTATTAGCGCATAAGATTAATTTAGAGCAATTGTGCGATTAATTGTTATATATATCTATTATATATTTTATTTTATGTTCAGTTTATTCGGTAGATCTTGTATAAACTTTAATATTACTTTTACTACAAGTTCTACTGAATGTGCGAATTATAAAATGAAAGATATAATAAATAATTTACATATACACAAGTTACACAATTGCTATAATTTGAATTTTCAAGCTTCTGCATTTAGTATAATATTTAGTATAAGTTTTATTTATAAGATATATTGTAAATTAACTTTAAAGAATAGTTTATAAGTATTAGATTATTTAAGCTTATAGTATTTTTTATATTACATAAATGTTAGTTTAGAATTGATACAAGATTGTACTATGTTAAGTAAATAGATATAAAAGAATAGTTCATAGGGATTAGCTTGTAAAATTGAATGACAAAATCTCTGTAACTTGTATCTTCATTGGTTACTTTAAATAAATTTTCAATGAAAAGAATTCCTCTGCTCTTTTTATTTTCACACCTTACCAATCCTTGAAAGAACCTAATTCCAGTTCCTTATACAAGAAGTACCGTGGACGAACTTTAAATGCAAAGTCCTAAAGCGAGAAACTTGTCAAAATGGCCCTATACGTTATTAAATTTGGAAGCAGCAAATTCTAACTCTTCACTTCTTGCAAAATTGGTTGGCAGAAGTCTAAAAATTTAAGCGCCCCGAAATTCCTGGAATTCTACGTCATTTCTTAGAATTGCTGAGATCGAATACCTCCTCGCACATCATATTCTCCTGATACAAATCCACGATTTTCAGCGAGATATTTTTGCCAGTAACTCAGAAATTTTGCGCTCGGAAATTCCTGGAAAGTGACGTCATTTCTAAGAACAAATACCTCCTCGCACATCATATTCTCCTGATACAAAGCCACGATTTTCAGCCGATATTTCTGAGTTTCTGGCCAAAATATTTCGCTAAAAATCGTGGATTTGTATTAGGAGAATATGATATGCAAGGAGGTATCCGACGCCGGAAATTCTTGGAAATGACGTCGGATACCTCCTTGCATATCATATTCTCCTAATACAAAGTCCAGATTTCCGACCGCTGAAATTTCTGAGTTTCTGGCAAAAAATATCTCGCTGAAAATCGTGGATTTGTATTAGGCGAATATGATATGCGAGGAGGTATTCGTTCTTAGAAATGACGTCACTTTCCAGGAATTTCCGAGCGCAAAATTTCTCAGTTTCTGGCAAAAATATCTCGCTGAAAATCGTGGATTTGTATCAGGAGAATATGATGTGCGTGGAGGTATCCGAACCTCGGCAGTTCTATGAAATGACATCACGTTCCAGAAATTTCTCAGCACAAAATCTCAGGGGTTCCTATCAAGCTCCCATTAGCGCCGAATTTAATAATGATCAGGTCTATTTTTACAAGTAATCCGCTTGTGAACTTTGCATTTAAAGTTCCTGCACGGTAGTACTTGTTTAAGGAATTGGACTTAGGTTCTTTCAAGGATTGGTAAGGTATGGAAATAAAAAGAGCAGTGGAATTCATTTCATTGAAAATTTATTTAAACTAATCAATGAAGATACAATTTACAAAAATGTTGGAATTCAATTTAACAAGATAATCTTTATGAACTATTGTTTTATATCCATTTACAACACATCTTACAGATAAAACCTACATTACAAATTTACATAGTTTGTACGTAGATTTATAAAAATAAATTACAGCAATTGTGTAACTTGTGCATATGTAAAGTATTGTGTATATCTTTCATTTTATATTTCGCACATTCAGTAGAACTTGTAGTAAAAGTAATGTTAAAGTTTATACAAGATCTACCGAATAAACTGAATATAAAATAAAATATATAATAGATATATATAACAATTAATTGCACAATTGCTCTAAATTAATCTTATGCGCTAATAGTTACAAACTACATTTATACACCACTTCTGTATAACTAAAGAATAACTAAAATATGTGGCCAAACTTCTTCTATCTTCTTTCTTGCTCTTATGCACAATGAGAAGTGCCAGTCAATGTTCTCGTCACTTTGCTGGCGAAACCTGCACACACAAAAAACATATTAGTAAGTATGTAACAGAAGAGAGACAGATTGTTAAGGTAAATACAGAGGAAAAAGAAAGAAGGGAGGGCCAAACAAGAGGCATAGGAGAAAGAGAGGTTTATTTGAAAAGAAGTGGAATGAGGGGTGGAGGTTCGTTCTATAATAGGAACAGATAGGAACACAGCAGAACACGAGATAATTGAATTTGTTTAAAGAAATTATAAACAAATGTGATTATATCCACTTGCAGACCAGCTACATCAATGATCAGTGGACATAAATTAAAGCTCGAAGCCCAAGCTACAATCTCCAATAGGCGTTAAAAATATTCCATGAGCATAATAATCTAATGCTTATAAACAATTATTTAAAATTAATTTACAATATATCTTACAGATAAAACTTATACTAAATGCAGAAGCTTATAAATTCAAATTACAGCAATTGTCTAACTTGTGCATATGTAAATTATATATTACATCTTTAATTTTCTATTTTGCACATTCAGTAGAACTAGTAGTAAATCTAATATTAATGTTCATACAAGATCTACCAAATAAACTGAATATAAACAAAAATAAATAATAGAGATACATAGCAATTAATTACACGATTGTTCGATTGTTACAAACTGTTTTTATAAACCAATTTACTATAACTAATGTATGTGGCAAGAGTTATTCCTCCTTCTTCCTTGCTTGCCTGCGAAACCTGCCCACACAAAGAATATCTTAGTAAGTATGTAACAGAAGAGACAAAGGTTGTTAAGGGCTATTTGGAGGAAAAAGAAAGAAGTGAGGGCCAAACCAAAAGCATAAGATAAAGAGGGGACCCGCCGGCCACTCGTGGCTCCTTCTCCTACTTATATCTTCCGCCTCAAGTAAACTGGTAGGGCGTCATATGACAGCATACAAACAAATGACGCTTCACACAGCTATGCGTATTATGTTAGATGCAATATCAACGTTACATTATTTTCGCGTTTAATTGGTAGTGGGGACTCGGTGGCCGTTAGAGGAGAAAAGCTTGGCAGTCCCTGATGTAGGACAACATAGGGGGATTAGGATATAGGCCGTGGTAAGTGGAAGACGAGATGAAAAGATAGAAATGGAAAGACATATAACACATGTGCAATAAAGAGATAAGAAATAGCGTAATACGTAAAGTAGAGAAGGTTTGAAAAGAAAGAGCGAAACAGAATATGAGAGTGCTAGAGTTAAGATAGTATTGCAAAGATAGGTTATATGTATACTAAGCCCAACTTTCATTGCTGCGAGACCAAAATAAAGAATAATATCGCTATTAGTTTACATTTATTACATGTTCGAAAATTTGTTTAAAGAAAAAAATAGTCACAAATGTATTTACCTTTGCTAAAAAGCTTGATTGTTGCAGAATAGAATGAGCTGTCGAACTTGCTACACATACTAATTTTAATGTAGATTGTAATAATACCGTGTGTTCTAACACTTTATTGATATGTAAATGAAATACGAAACAATTTTCGAGCATTAATAACTTAATTTTATAGATGAAGACATAAATAACCAAATTCTTTGAAGTTTATCGTACCGCTATTTATAAACAACTGAGTACCACTCGTATCCCTGTCTTATCTACACCTAACGTGGCTTCAGTTTCGCCATCTATAAAGAACTGCTCGAAACTACATGTATGTCTGCTTTATCTAGAGTCATGATATCGCCATCTATACAGGTGTGAATGAAACTAGTTGGCCCTCTACCATATCTACACTTAAGGTAAGTAAGAAGCGCGACTAGTTTCAAGGCGTTCTGTATAGATGGCGATATGTAGAGACCAGTATCATTTCATGTCACTGACACCTTTACCGATAGATTGTAAAAAGCGATGTTAATTGTAAATTTTATATGTCGGCTCTTGGTGGTTATTTTTTAACATAGGAGGTGTCATATGAAAGGGAAAGAAATAAGCTATTCACACGTAATAGTCTCACTGCTATAACTTCATGCAGGTACCGAAGTTAGCAATAACTTGGTCGACGAGTTACGCGCGTCAACCCGTGTTGTTCGAATCTGTGAATAAGGGGATTGCCTGTACGTAGCAACTTCATGGTGTATCAACAATCTATAGTCATTGTCTCCCAATTTTATTATTTCCAGCAACTTTGTACAAACAGTGAATTCGATCTTTGTATAAACAATAGAAAGTATTGTAAATCCAAGCAGAAATATTTATCTTCCCTTATAAAATGAATACTCTAATTATATAAATATATACTTCAGTATGACATTGTAGTTCTACATTGTAACAGAAGATTTCTTCCACAGTTGATTGAAATTTTGCGAAAGGAATATATGTATAAACATATTAAACATGCGACAAGCTATCATTGCTTGAAAGAAAACTGAATAGAGGTCGCCAATGTATTCTTATCAATGAATTATTAAATAACAAAGGTATCAAAACGTGAGTACAAGTTGAGCATCACTGCAACGTCTTCTGCTGCACGTCAATGCCCGAACTGTCAAGATCGTTCGACCACCACTCGCTACCATCCACGATAAGTCTGTTTAGCATGCAAGATATTTGTTTTTCCTGAGATAAATCCGCGTATAGCATTTTGTGACGCATCATAACCGCATAATGTCGCGCAATTAGTCAGCATCGGTCACTGACTAGCGCGGTGCATACTTTTCTAGCTGACGGACTGACGTCGTACTCGAGTGCAAATGACTACATGTCAAAGTCTGTGAGCGGTGTACTTTGAGTGTACTTTTTGCCGGTGGAGCTGGATTTCCTCCGATCGAATAAAAAATGTTGGCCCTCATCAATCGGATTTTAGACTGGTTTAAGTCCCTCTTTTGGAAAGAGGAAATGGAACTTACCCTTGTCGGTTTGCAGTACAGTGGAAAAACTACCTTCGTAAATGTTATTGCGGTACGAAAGTTTGCTACTATTCTTCGTTTTTTAACGATCGGTATTATTTTTCTAGATACTACAAACTGGATTAGATTGTAAACATGTATTTTTTTCAACAATAGCTATTAATATTCACCGTGAAAAAATTATAGAATGTGCATCGTTTTGGTTAGATTCTATACCTCATTCGATGTAACATCACCGTTGATGTAAACCTTACGTATGACCGTGATGTAAAAAAGCTTAACAACCATGTATTTTTATAATAATTCTATTGCAAGACAAAGTCGTATTGTTACTAGCTATTCTTTTCATATGCCATTTGATGTTGGCTAAAGTAATGAATATTAAATAAAACATTGCACGTCAGTTTTTCCATGATAATAAAATTTGTTCTGGTGTTACTTTGAAACATTTTGCATGTATATATATATATAGAGAGAGAGAGAAAGGCTATACTTTTTTATATTCTGTACCTACATAAGTACTCAAGGTTTTCATCAGTTGTTCTTTTTCCAGACAGGACAATTCAGCGAAGATATGATTCCCACAGTTGGCTTTAACATGCGCAAAATAACAAAAGGCAATGTCACTATAAAGGTATGGGATATTGGAGGCCAACCAAGGTTTAGATCTATGTGGGAAAGATATTGTAGAGGAGTCAACGCGATAGTATATATGGTAGATGCAGCAGACTCTGAGAAAATAGAAGCAAGCCGCAATGAGTTACACAACTTATTAGATAAACCTCAATTGTCTGGAATACCAGTGCTGGTTCTTGGCAACAAAAGAGATTTGCCTCATGCTTTGGATGAGAATGGACTCATAGAGAGAATGTATGTATACTGTAAAGAAAGCTATATAAAACGACCATGCTAATAAATCAGTCTGATGCACACATTATTTTCAGGAACTTATCAGCTATTCAAGATCGTGAAATCTGTTGCTACAGTATTTCATGCAAAGAAAAAGACAATATCGATATAACATTGCAGTGGCTTATAGCACACTCTAGAAATGCTGTTCGTTAATACGTGTAACTAATCTTATGTTCTTATACATTCTTATCGAAAAGCCCAAGATATTGATAGAGTGGGGATCAAATGTGCAAGGAGTGTTCAACAATGATTTTATCCCGGATTGATTGATCGATTACTGTAGAAAATTTTTAAATATACATCTAGGCTTTAGCTGTTCTCTGTTCAAACATATAAAAATTCATAGTATGTTTAATGGAAAAAAAAACAAAAAAACAATGGAATTATGCTTAATCTAAATACGCTCATGCAAATAATAACAAGTCGTATACATCCTGCAAACTCCTTAGGATTAAGTAACAGTTTTTTATATTGTGTTTTTAGATAACCAGTTTAAGTAACAGTGCTGTTGTTCTAACTTCAAACCATCAAGAAAAAATAACATTTAATGATTACTGTAGAGATGATGATGATGATAGCTAGTACGAATACAAGCGCAAAATAATATCAATTATCATATAGTACACATTTTCAGAACTATTTAATTAAGGTAAACACACCACAGCATAGAAACTACGAACAATTGATTGCTATATGTACACGAATATGATGCTAAGTAAACTTGTATAATTAATGAAGATTTATTAACAATATTATACCAATTTAATATGATCCTTAAAATATGGCAGTTGTGTTATGTATATAATTACACACACATAAATATATACATATATATAAAGAAGGCATGGGAAGAATAAAGTGATGTAATTCATTTTTTTAAATGGGAGCTGGCTGTTGGAGATCTTTTTACAACCATTGAAAATAAGAGAAAATACAAATATTTTATGCCTTTTAAATAATAACACAAAATCGAAGCTATTTTAAATTATTAAATGTAACAATTTAATTGGCCAGTACGTATGACGTCACAACAATCGATTCCGTATTCTGTGAAATCGATTTACCTCGTAAAACCAAGCGTTAAAGCACGGACGAGATACAGAATAGATCTATCACCACGTAGAGTTTTGGGTCGCACGTTCAACTACATACCATATCAATCTTAAAAAGGGACAATAATTTATATTGCATGTGGGTCTATCTTGTACCTCGTCTGTGGTTACACTACATATTTTGTTGAGAAGCTGAGGTGTTTGGACAAAGTACTAATTTTCAATTATAAAAGATAAAGCAAAATAGAGAAAGAACATGGCGACAACAGGTGATGATCCATATGCACACGCAGCTACAGGACTCTTAAAGCTTAAAAATGATCAAGGCGTTAGTAAAAAGTATGTTGGTGACAGGTATCATATTTAGGTTAAGTTTGTTTACGATATATTGTTAATTATATAAATTCTAAATGAATTGACATTTTGCGCATATATTTTTAACCAATACAACAATGACCTTTTCTGGAAAAATAGGAAGAAAAGTAAAGAAGGTAAAAAGAAAAAATTGGTTGAGGTGACGAAAATTACAGAAGAAGAAAAGTCCAAAACTACAGAAATTAAACGAACTAATGCTGAAATAGCGTTTCAAAAAATGCAAGAAAAGATGGTGAGTGATCTTTGGGTTAAAAAATTGTGCACTATAATATAATTCATTCACCTATGAATCATAACTTGCAGCAAACTGAACGAATAAAACAAAAGGCCTCCATGACACATAAACAACGGGTAGAGGAGTTTAACAGACATTTGGATAGCTTGACAGAACACTTTGACATACCCAAAGTCAGCTGGACAAAATGAATACTCCGTACAATTTCTCCTTCATTCTTTATTTATAGATGTATAATAATAAGTATAAACAATGTAATACAAAATCCATATTTAACATTATATTTGTACAAAGATGTATTTTATTACAATTGGTTAAAAAAATATAATCATGATTTAAAACTTTGTAAAAGAATACTATTCGTAAACTTCATGACTAATGTTTGATTAATACAAGAATAACATACTGTCTGATGTTAAACATTATATTTAAAACGGCACAGATTTCAATACACTTAACACTGTAACATGTGCAAAGTTAAAACATTATGTTACAATATACAGTAAACATCTTATAAAATACAATCTACAATACATAAGTGCATTATGTATATATTTAATATATGTTGACCAAGTGTAATAAATTGTATATACATTACATGGACGGCAGAAATGATGTATAAAAATTGTAAAAATTATTAGCTAAAAACGTAGATCTAATCAATACTTTCCTAATATTTTGAAATTCAGGAAATTATGATGCAGTCTGTTAACATACTATACACTAATTAAAGATATACAAATTATGTTAACTGTTAATAATAGGGACGGATATGAAAATGATGTTTTTATACCTCCATTACCATAATGGAATACTTTTATGTAATTTTCAGACACCACCCAAGGATTACTTCCATCATCGAAATACATTGGACACTGATCGCGTTCTCTTTCATATTCCTAATGAATTTTACGCATATTTTAGTTAACTATCGAATCATACAAGAAATGTTATATCTAAGATATACGTAAACGCATTTATATTACCTGCAACTCTAATGCAACTGCAGCACCTTCAGTGTAATTACGACTTATAACATCTTGTTTGAGATCACAAAATGGTCCAATAGCCTGAGACATAAGGACTTTGTTTAAGTCTGCCCTCTGATATACCCAACAACGATATTTACTGAAAGGATCTAATTCATCATACGTTATTAAGTACGACTTCAAATTTTCTTTCCAAAATCCAATACATTTCATTTTGTAATCCGGTAGACCTGTATATTTTAAACAAGATATACAACATAGAATTTCACTCAATTCTATCGTAAAATTTGAAACTTACTGTAAATATCTACTGGTCTTCCTAAATGATCTACTGACAGGCAATAGGTTTCATCTATGGCAATTTCCTTTTGGTCAGTATCACATACAGAAAAGTCGGAAATATTTTGTTTGCAGTAAATATTTGGACGGGGGGATAGGGTAACACCTCCTAAAATTCTGGTTTCGAACAACACATCTCCTTTCTGCGTAAACATATATTTTCCAGCTACAGGACAGCGCACTGGCACAGGATTCAAAGCTGAAAATATAATGAATATCGATATAAAGAAGACCAATGTAAATACTTGAGAAAAACATATGATACATACCTAGGAATAAGTCATATTTCCATGCCTCTTTATTAGGGAATTGAACCCAAGAACAAACTGTATGAAAATCATCTTTAATAACTGCAACACCACGACGATATCTAATGATGTTATGATGCCGACGTACGAAATCGAAACAAACATAATCCTTCTGGCTAAAAATTGAAGTCAATTAATAATAGAAGTAAATAGAATTCATTAATAGTATTAAACATTCGTACCATCCATCAACAGTCAATCTAGCCATCATCACTCTGCTATCTCTCGACTCGCGACAAACATAAATTGTACGTCTGTAACGACCCTCGTCTGGATACCACGTTTCTATTATGTGGGTTTCGTTAATAAAAATATCTGCATCAATATTAGCAGTGTTTATCCACTGTCCACTCATGTCTTCTGGCAATCTACATCCTGGCTCTACCACTTCTGCTTTAACTGGCGTTACCCTCAAACGTTCTGGACTTTTTTCGACAGTCTTTAAAGTATTGCATTCAGCAGTAATTGAAACACCAATAAATAGATCATCGTCTCTGTTTTTTAAGAAACATCTGTATTTTTCATCTTTCCTGGATTCTTTCGTGTTAGCAACCGCAAAGAAATGATTTTTGTCAACAAACCAATCTCCCAAACAACTATATTCGACCACTAAGATTATAGGAAAATGTGTTAAAAGAAACTATTATGTAAATAACTTGTTAAAGCAAGAACAATATTACCTCCGTCAAAAGTATCTTTCAAACCAGGACACTTTTTATACGTTATATTGAATTTTTGATTAGTTATTAGGAACTGCGTACCCGCAGTTTGACAAGATCTAATTTGAGCATCCGGATTATTACATTCGCCTGTAAACCTGAATCGATTCTGTAATAACAATAAAACAAAGAATTAAATCTCTCCCTATTGGTACTTGTCCCTATATTATTAGATGTGTTAGATATACCTGGTAAGCAAATTGCCAAACACCTTCAAGAGATGATCTACAATTTACAGGGACATGGTTCTCAGAAAATAATGTTATTAATTGTTGATCGGGTCGTACTCCTTTACATACATTTTCCACAGTTGGTTCGACGCCAGGGGCCAAATTTACGCAACTTGCTGTGAACATACCAGAAATCATATCAATTTGTACTACATATAAAGTTTTGAATAATTCTTTGGATTCAACAAGTATTGCATTATCTTACCTTCTAGTTTCTCCAGTACATTAACTGTTCGTACAATTAATTTAACACAGTGGTAGCATGCCTCGTTTTTAAAAACAAATGTATAATTAACATGGAATTCTTCTAACATATTAACACAATAGCCCCGATCAGTCATTGTCTCCGCATTTATTTCTGTTAACGTATTTCTTCCATTTTCCCAAGAAAACCATGTTCCTCTCACAACTAATGGAATGTTACAAGCACTGGACTCTTGGACGGAATATACAACTAAAAAGCATAAATAAATATAATGTAATATTCAATAAGACGCTTTATTAAAAAAATTGAGCACTTAACAGGAATCTTGGGTCGCATACAATTTATCAACTATAACTATTTACTTTTTATTAAGGAATTGCAAAAATAATATTTTACGAAGGTAACAATCATGTAGAAGCATATAACAAATGTCGTGTATACGTGATCTTATAAATAGCTGAGACTTACCTTGCCAAACAAAACATAGCGTACATAAAAGTAAATGGTATCCTTTAATCATCTTGTCATTAAATTAAATTTAACAGTTGTAAGGAGAACAAAAAATTACGGTAACAATAATTGATTACATACAAAGTTCCCAAAAAAAAGTACGCTCAATGCCCATCCCACTTGTGAATCACATCCGTGCTGCCATCTGGAACAGCATTGCCAACTCAGATTACTGAAAATCCGTAAAGAGCATAATCTTCCCAAGAATTCCGTATGTTTTACTTTGAAAAATCCGTAGATCTTCGGATTTTTTGTATATGTAAATCATAAAGCTAACTATATTTAATAAAAATTATACTTAATAAAATTATACAAATGACATTATTAATTTAATCCTGAAATATTATGGCGGGGTACTGCATCGATTTATTTACAACCAACTTTTAGTAAACTGTAATGAGCTAATAAACTGTCGCCGACGGATAAAGCCGTAGATTTCAGTTGGAAATCTGTTGATTCGTACATAAAGTATAAAATCCATATATCTACGGAAAAATCCGTAGGGTTGGTAACGCTGATCTGAAATGTATTGATGCTTAAATCTTTGAACGCGAATTAACCCCTTACAATATATTATACATCTTACATATAAATAAAATTGAGTGTCAATTAATTTATGAACGAACAATCAATATTTTCGTCATTGTAATCGATGTTGGAATTTTGATTAGACAATCAATGTAAGAAATACAATGTTTCGTAACGAGTAAAATTGATATTTGAACAATTCTTCAAAATAACGCGACCGCTTTTTGAAGTTTTAAAATTGAAGCTTCTTAAAAATATATTTCGATTTTTTCATTGGAAAGCATATTTTGAAAGTTATGTAATTTCGGTGAATCGTTCTTATATAGGTGAAAAATATTTTAAAAGATAATCCTCCTTTAGGGCATATTTTCGAAACTAGAAAAGAAATAAATGTTTAATAAAAAATGTAATATTAGTATCAGCTAGAGATCTTATTTCTGATATAAAACAACGAAACAGTAATGTTTTCTATTAAAATAATTTTTCCGTAGAACAATTGATTCATTTGAACAAATTTTTATATGTTCACAATCACTGAAAAAATGATTTATCTATTTATTATACATAATCATTTTCTTATGAATGCTTTCTAATACTTTTCTATTAATTTGTTTATGAATATATTTCATAAAGTAATTGATCGTATATGAAATTGATTTGACGTTTATGAGTTATAATGTTACTGTTACTTATTGTGAAGACAACATAAAAGTATTATTCACAACAACTTGAGGAATAATGGCAAACACAGAAATAGAATGTAAGACAAGTTGGGAGCCGTTGAGATTGACGCATGTTAAACCATCGTTCAGTGCACAAGAATCGTCATTAGCATCACGACCAGACTTGTGGCACAAATTCATTCTATTCGGCATAGGACAATATAAAGCAACAGAAATATTAAAAAGCATAATAATCACTTGCGAGCCTGAAGTTCTATTGCCTGTTATGTACAAAGAAGAAGCCCCAAATAAAAGTAGCTTCTTGGCAAAATGTACATCCAATGCCATTGAAAATCTTGTGAAACAAGGTTTATGTATCACATTGTCTAACGGACAAGAATTATACATTGACATTGTATTAGGATACACCGATTCTCAGGATTTACAATTGAATCCTAATAGAATCGTGGCACAGGCATTGCATTACAGATATGAACCAACAAAAAAGATAATGAATCTTGATGATTTTGAAAATGAAAAAACCTTGAACTCTTTATATTGTCCTGTATCTTTGCCTAAAGTATTACACTTTGTCTTAAGGTGTACAAAAGTGGGAACGTTGAATAATAATCGTGAATCACGATTACCTATACGAGAATTGAGCTTAAGATTTAACAAAATTACGGCCATTATACTTTTTGAAAAATTCTTCAACTACCATTTAACCAAATTGGATTTGAGTCACAATCAGATTGCGGACGTGGAATATTTGCGTTACTTTAGCGAATTTAAAATAAGTGAACTCTGGTTGGATGGAAACCCATTGTGCACAAAATATAGCAAGTGCCAAGATTACATACAAGCGGTGAAAAATGTTTTTCCCCATTTACAAAAATTAGATGGGATTGTAATAGGCATGGAACAAAAGTTTGTTCCTAGTGTTCAAAGTAATTTTTTAAGGGACGGTTCAAAAACTTGCCTGATCAAACAATTTGTGAAACATTATTTCACTTTATACGATCAAGACGATAGGCAAGTAATGAATGGATTGTATAATAAAGATTCACTTTATTCCATAACACTGGGGCCCATTTCAAATTACGTTCATAAGCAGTTAACGAAAACGTTTGTGGCAAACAGGAATTTGCTGAAATTTGTTGATTATGCCAAGTGCCAAGAATTCTTATTACGTGGCCCAGAAAAAATCATATCCATGCTCAGAAGTCAGCCACCTACGATACATCACCTCAAATCTTTTCATGTGGACTTATTATACGAAGGAGAGATTCATCTTGCCATTTCTGTTCAAGGACTGTTCTCGTTTAGAGAAGTTTCTTGTCCTCCGATGCTTTTCAACAGAACGTTTATAATTTTGAAGAAAGAAGATAATGAATATTGTATTACCAATGATCAGTGCTATCTGGATGGAACAGCAGTTGCTAATGGCACTGCATCAGCGGGATGTGAAACAAAATTAGAATTAAAAGGTGCACCAAGATTTATTCCAACTGTTTTTAGTGATTCTGAAAAAGAACAGTTACTTACATTTTTACACGAACTGACTACAATGAACATGAAATTTTGCCATCAATATTTGGAAGATGCCAATTGGGACATAAGGACAGCTATTACAACATTTATGAACATGTATACAGTTAACAATGTTTCACCCGAAGCTTTTCTATGATATATAATGCATATTTTATGATCTATTGTATAATATTTAGATGTATATAATTGTGTCGTTATTTGAAATGTAACTGCACTATAGTATAGCAGCATGCATGTATACTATTTGATCGATGTCATCTTGTAAGCT
Source organism: Nomada lathburiana (assembly GCA_963667235.1). Lineage (NCBI taxonomy): Eukaryota > Metazoa > Arthropoda > Insecta > Hymenoptera > Apidae > Nomada > Nomada lathburiana. The sequence continues at coordinate 21,397,321 of OY763898.1, forward strand.
GAAGTTTTGTTTATAATTCCGTGCTATTGCTCTATCGTTCTTTGAAAAATGTTTTCGCTGTCCGATATAATAAAAATATGTGCACTGAGTACGTTTTATAAAAAAGTTTATTTGCTTTTATACAAAATAAAAAATTACAATTTTCATGATATCAACAACCTTGCTGTGTATTTAACAGAGCAATGGTTTTATTTATATATGGTATAGTATTCACATTTGAATTTACTCCTAATTCGAATACCTTCTGCATCAATGGTAAAGCGTGTTCTGGAACGAAATGCTAATCTTAGTACGTATCGTGAAACTAATATCTAGATAAACTAAAAAAAAAAATTTACCTTGCATACATAGTACAATTTCTGGCAATTTTTCTAGGGCCGACATTAAAATATCGGCCCTAGAACTGTCCAGGCACCTTTGAAATGCGGACAAGATATTTGCATTTGACGCAGGTCGATGTTTTAATGCCCTTGCTAATAGTGTATGAGCAAGAGATCTTATATTACTTTGCGGAGATACAAGCAATTCCGCTATATTGTCCGTTACAGATTCGAGGACAGTAGGTTTTCGTGATGACAAGTGCTCAATTTCTTGCAGAGCACTAAACACTTCTGAAATATAATGTTTGTGTTTGTATATCTTGATACAAAAATAATATTTTATCACTTTAAAATTAAGTGGTGTCTCGTAACCGCACCTTCACCCTGCAGCTTCGACAGTGTAGCTAACAACGATGGCCAATGGTGAGGAATAACGGATTCTGAAGGAGGTGGAGTTGGTGGAACTGTAATTAAAACGTCTTCCACATCTCCTCCCTCTCTTGGCACTGGAATGCCCGATACAAGTGTTCGAAGCGTAGCTAAATTTGGATAGTGTACCTGCAATTCACTGTATATAAGTGTGAGCCAACACCTCAAAGTTGGTAAAGGAGATCAAACGTATTACATACTGAAGAATCTGAGCATGTTTCTGCAAATATTTCAACGCCCTTTGTGGATCATAAGAAATATATGCTTGCAGCAGTGTAATAAATCGGTTTAAGAGTGGTATCAGATCTTTCATTGGCCCATAATTCTGAAATAAGAAGAAATTAATATCTTCTGATTTGGTACAGATTAGTGACATAGAAGCATTTCTCTACATACTTGGAAACACCGGAAGTAATTCTGTAATGTATTTTCTAAAGCAGTTCGATATTCTCCGCTAAATAAGTGTGGCTGTAACAATTCTAGTAAACCCATTATTTGCACGAACAGATTCAAATGATGTCCTGATCTAAATTGGCTAAAGTCCAAATAACTTCGTCCCATTAGAGACGATGATAGCATTGGTAGTTGCCGTAATACCAATATTGGATGAACTGCGGCCATTTTTCGAGCGCATAATTCGAAATCCTGAGATCTAGAATTCCATGACTTTTGCCTTGGTGTTGCAGCTAAAGCTGTTAACAAAGAATGACTCATACAATCCAACACAGAACCGGTCCATTCGGCCATTCTTGCTCCACCAACAAACTTTTTGGCTTGGAAAGTATCTAAATAACATATCACTTTAGGTATTTTCATGTACATGTGTAATATAAACTGATGGGCCATATCCGAATCAACGCTAAAAATGGAAAAAGCATTCAATAATTAGTTATCTAAACAGCGAGGATAGTACTATGATAAAGGAAACATACCCTGAGTCATTCATCATACGTTGAGCTAAATATTTTACCACACTAGCTACTAAACGATCATCCGTAGAAACACAATGCAACAACAAGTCAAGGCGAGAATCCATTCGAGTCAGTGCGGCATTTCTGTTCTGACAATTACATATGATAACAGCCTCAGCGACTATGTAAGCAACAAGCGTCAGTAATTGTTTCTCATCTAAGAGCAAAATATTCTCTGGAATATAGTGCTTTGGTGTAAATTTGTCTCTGCCCTGCCAAAGTTTTGGATTACAAGTTAATGCCCACAGAAAATCTAAAACTGCAGTCGGGTCGTACCTATAAGAACAACATTTCATTGCCTTCGTATGCTTCTAAAAACGCGTCGGTTATTTTTTACCTACCCATTATCACATTTATCCAACAAGTGCCTGATGCATTTGTACAAAGTTTCCCAGCTTGCTCTATGTGTCAATAATGTTAATAGATAAGGCCTAAATGAATGCGAACTAATGATATTGTTATCAACTTTCATTTGTATCTTCGTTTTCCCGAAAAGAAGTTTCATTTGAAGATTAGGACATGTACCAATTAATTCCGGTTCTACGGATGCTAACCAATCTATTAGTAAGCCAGTTCTTGGCTTTAAAATACCTTCATTACTATCGTTTACTAGCAATCTTGCCATTGCCTCTACAAGAATATCGGTTTTCTGTTGTTTAACACAGATAGCTAACAATTTACGTCCTACTGCTTCTAAATTCACAGGATCTGTGCTTTCCAAAATGTATCCTGGATCTCTGTTTTGCATCAACATTGTCAATTCCATACTTTTTGGCGTTTTGGTCAATTGCACCTTCGCAAAGTCTCTTAGAATAGATAGGACTGGTGCTTTTACATCGCCTATCAGTTGTATCAAATTTAAACACATATTACGCGCCAAATCTACCACTTGTTTCGAAGTAGAAGATTTTTTCAAAGGCAACAATATGACACGCATCAAAGTACAAGAATACTGTGGCATATGAACAAGCGAGGCTAAAAATTGTTTAACTTGCATCGAACTTAATACACTGCATATGTGTTGTATTGCTAAGACGACAGCTCCACTTTCTTTGGTAGATTTTTGCAGGTCCTTTGCTAACGTCTTATGCAAGCGCCGATACGCGTCTACTTTTTGATTCATCGGTATATTCTCGATGAATAATCTGTTGATCAAATGCGGTACGTCAGTTTTGACGGAACATTGTATGACAGATTGTTTCTGTATCATAGGACTAAGAGGTAATGGTTCTTGTAATTGTCCAATAGTCACTGCATTCTCATCGGGTAATTGCGGCTCCATTAATTGTAAAATCTGTACAAAGACTAGGCCACCCGTTGCACCTCTTCTATGTTGAACTTCAACTAATTGGGCCATATACGTTTTATCCAGTACTGCTTCGCCAACTGAACTCGGATCAATTTGCACACCAGCATCTAACGTATGAAGCAATTTAGTCATAGAAGGTACAGGAATACCGAAGCTTTGAATAAAAAGAACTAATTGCTGCGGCTCTAAATCCTTGAGTGCCGCATCTATCAAACGTGGTACACTACTCCTGATCATTCTTAACTTCAGCCAGTCCGGTATCAGTAAAGCTTCTTCGCTTGTGTCAACAAGAAAGGCTTTCGGTGGCTCTGTATTCAATGGAAACCAGGTTTCAAGTAGAACGCCAAATAATACATCATCATCGGAGTCATACGTTAAAAGAATTATCATAGCGTGAACAACCAGAATATGCATTGTACACTCCTCCCCGGTACTCCATTGTACTAATATCTGGTCCTGGCTTTCGGACCATGTATACTCTTCAGCTCTTGGAGATCGAGCCTTCTCTAAATAATTACAGAAGATTACCATAAATGCATGCAACGTTTGTTTCGCTTGTGAATGATCGATCTCTGGTTGTGGTAAAATTGCTGCAATAATTGTACTTCGCTCAACCACTAATTGGGATATTTCATTTGCCAAATCGGTTAAATCAGGCAGATCGTCGTCCGCGGTATGAGCAGCCAGATACGCTATGTAGGCGTGCACAAGGTCTGGATTATTTTCAACTTGACAAGCACCTCGAAGAGCAGTAGAAACCAAAGAACGTACCGATAGAAAATGCGGTATAGATGGTAATTTGCGAAGAAGCCAGAGTTCTCTATACAAAAAATAGAATACATTAGAGTTAACATTCGAAACGAATTTTCTAAGGAGAAAAATAATTGATTAATGTACTTTTCATTTTCTCCATCTATGTCCATTGGTTCTTCGTCGGTAGGTATCGATCCAAGAACCATTTTTAAACCTGCAATTGCTTGAAGGCGACTACCAGTTTGTTGGCTGCTCAGTCTTCTTAAAAAATATTCCAAGACCTCGTAAGCGTGTTGTCGATCCTGTTCTGGATCGGTTAGCAACATTTGAAGGTGGGCTAACAGCTGTTGCTGTCTTGGCTGTTTCTCCACGGCTTGGGCACTGGTTGATAATAAAAATTCGCAGAGACATTGTACAGGTAATTGACTAAGGGACCCTTCGCTATTTTGTACAAGATCTGCCAGCCAAGGCATGCTCTGAGACGAACTTTGTTGTTGTCTCTGTATAATGTCTAATAAGAAATCTGGTTTGCGAGATCGACAAAGCAAATGTCCCAACCTGTGGGACACATTCAGTGATTGTATTTGTTCTAATACAGCCGGAGGTGGCCGCCTAGCAATACCAGTTGGTTCCATAGTCATCAATTGCGACAGCAGCAAACTGTTTTGTTCCGATATTTGTATTCTTGTGGATGCAGCAGCTAGGTGCGATTCATATTCCAGTATTTCTTGTTTCTCAATAGCTTCAACTTGTAATTCCTTCGTTCGTTCTTGCTCTATGATCTCTGGTAATGCCATTGTCGGTGGAGGATATGAAAAGTGACTGAAAAAGAAAATTGCGTTAAAAGACTCGCATTGGATTTTGAAAAAGTTCTTCCTAAAACTGTCTAAACAAAATTTAAACGTACTTCGTAATACACATTTCCATAAGGGTTCGTAAAATAGGATAACGTTTCCATGCAACAGCACCAATAGTAGAAGGATTGTGAGCAGCTAATATTAGTAACATTATCCATCCTTTCCAATACAGATTTGATATCGCCAATGTTGGTGGTATATAGCTGCACAATACGAATAATAATTAATGTAATTCTGCTATAAGAGTAAATTTGATAACATCATTAATATTTGTAACTACTTTGATGGTATATTTATAGTTCCTGGTGGTTGATAAATGCATAGGTTAAAGATAAGTTCAATTATGTCTAATTTATCAGCCTGCAACGTCGGGAAGCTTTCTGTTGAATTTACTGCCGCCCGCCGTATTAATTGATCCACCAAGTCTAACGTTTCCGAATGAGTAATACCATTTTCCTGAAATATAAAGGATAAATGTGTTTGAAGTTACTAGCAGTTGAAGTAGCTAATGAAAAGTCAATAAATCTGTTACGATATATACGCACTTTGGAAAAACCAATCAGTAGTAGCCTTAACAATGTATTCTGTAATAATGGTACATCAGAAATAAGCCGTAAATAAAATACTCTGTCCGATTCGGGTGGCCAGTTATCTAATTTATAGTACTGTTCGGGAGACTCAAGTAGTAAAATTTTATGCAAAGCATGAAGGAGTTCATTTTTGCCAAGCGCGTACATTTGTGGCGCGGAATTTTGCAGCCACAAGATGGCTTCAAATTGTATTGTCGCAACCATATTCTGAAACTGGTGTAGCAGGGCTATATCCTTTTTATCGCCTCTTTGTGCCAATGTCGCAACTTCTTTAACTTGGGGACTGATAGCTAGTAGCATACATAAGCATAGTAAATCTGCAATTGAAATGAATACTCGGTCTTTGAATTCAAAATTGAGCAACTGTTGTGCAATGTCCTGTCTTTCGGACATCATTGTACGTGCAAAAGTAAGCAAGTTAATATCGTGCCGGCAGACCCGAACAATCTCTCTGAGCAAAGCACGCAAAGGTCTAAGATAATCTTCTCGGTTCATTAATAAGTCTTGAAATATTTCTGCAAGTAATTTTGCTGCTTGCTCGGGTAAAGTTTGGAACATTACACCCAACATTGGCATGTTATTTGGATTTCTTGCATTAGACAATTCATTGTAAATTGTGTGTTTCAAGATGGTCGACAAATTCTCAGGGTGTAAGCCAATCAATTCCTTTACACCATTTAGATATAAATTAATTACAGCTTTGGTTTTCAACCTCATTTTTACTAATTGACTTATAACTTCCACATCTCTTTGCGTATGAGAAGTACAATTATAACAAATATAGCTCAGCAATTCCTGCGCAGGTCTCATTAGTTTTGGATTGTGCAGCCACATTTCCAACCTTGGAACAGCTATATTCCTGATTTCTACAAAACCACAAGCTGCAGAGAGTAACTTTAAAAAATTTTTCGTAATTGACTCTGGTTGTCGCCTATTTAGCTGTTCTTTCACAGCTTCGAGTACAATGAATTCTATGTTCTCTATACAATGAGCATATCTGGGAGTAACAGGAAATTCTATTTTTTCTTTGTCTCCTGAAAACTGTACCGATGATGATCCTGGATCTTCATCATCAACCATAGACGGACTGTGACAGTCGCGTGGCGTTAAGACTGACAATTCTGGCTGCAAAACGCTTTTCGGTGGATGCCGGGTATTAAATCCTGTTAAAATATTGTCTACAAAACCCTTACATTCTTCGTGATCGACCCATACTCTTTCGCCTAAGGCATCCTCGATGTAAAGCTGCGAAAAAAAAAAGTAAATTAATGCCACATTAAGCGTTACATATAACTGATATTATATGTACTGACGCAATGTCTGCCAAACCTTTACAAAAATTTCTGGCCAATTTCTTTTCTCATGGAATCCTTTCATTAATAAATTGGCAGCGAGTACAGGGACTAATGGGTTTCCTTTAGCTTTATAGTTATGCGCTTGGTCCCGTTTCAATAAAGACGACAAAGCATGTAATATACAATCATTCGAAAAAATAGAAGGACGAATTTTTGCTAAGTACAATAATCCCATATAGACCAATGTATCGGGTTTCCATTTTTGATTTTTAAGTGTTTTAATAGCACCGCAAATAACGCCTATAACTTTATCTCCTTCATCATTATCGTTTGCTTCTAAAACCATTGGGACAAAATCTGCTGGATCGCTGTCAATGGCTACTACTTCCCAAGCCTCAGCGCTCGAGTATGGTGGCCTCTGATGAGGAACATGCGTTGCAAGTTTTGGCTTCTTTTGTGGAATATAAGGGAAAGATTGAAGCGAACCCGATGATGCCTCCTTCTTCCGATCATTGCCTATATATTTTTCGTATATTATATTATACACGCCTTGAATATTTCAATCTTTGCTACGCAAACATTTTCTATGACATCATATTAAAAGAATGGCACTTTATTTACCAGACGTTGAAGAACTGCTACTTGGTTTAGAATGAATAACTCCTGGCCTTTTAACATCTGAACTTTCATTACGCGAACCTTTGGATCCAAGGGCAAATAGATCAGAAGGATGCTGTGCAATCTTACTTTTTGCACCCCTACCAACCCCTGTTTTGCTACGATCCATTGTAATAACGGCACCTTTCTCATTTTCAAGTAAAAAAACAAAATTAATAAACAATGACAGTACATATTGAGTATATAAAATTATGTCCATAAAAGTAGAAATGTGTATTCTGCGCTCGCATTTTCTTTGAAAATTTGTTCAATATGCTGCAAATTAGGAAATGTTTTGAATCAAGTACTAACCTATTTAACATTTACAAAGTGAATTTCCAGGAATTCCGGGTATTCCGGAAAATATTTTTAGAATCGCACATTGCTAATAACGTTGTAACTATAGATAAATGTAGTGCAATTGAAAATGTGGATATAATATTTTCCTATTCCAACAAATTAATGTTCTACAAACAAGAACGTTATCGGTCAACAACAGTAGCAGACACCGCTATCGATATCATAACTTTCAGGGTTCGATAGGATCAAATCGATTGTCCATTAACTAAATCAGTCATACGTTTAAACTAGTAAATGACAATTCACGCACGAAGTAAAAATTAAGACTAGATCAGTGCTGGGATCAGTTTTGCGTTCTCCCAAGCTTGGCCACGTTGTTGTGGAAACACGCAACGCTAAGTGCATACAACATGGAATAGAATCTGCGTCTGACCAGAAATACGCACGTCCGAAGGACTGGTAGGAAAAGAAATTCCGTGAGGTGCCCCGACGTTCAACAGTTTCTATTTTGCATTCAATATTTACTCCGTTATTCCCGTAGTTTATTAGCAATGGATAATCTTAAGGTGGGATTTTCTAAAACAGCATCAAGCGCGTGCGTCTGACGTTCGCGTATGTATATACTGTTACCGTAAACACCAATGGGGCTGTTTTCCTATTAGCAATTTCCAACGGTTCCGTTCGCGTCAAACGTATACGTCTGGCGAAACTGTTTCAGGAGCAGTCTAGATACAAACGCATACGATCCGGTGGGATGTGAATAAAAAAAGTAGCTGTTCAAGCGAGCGAGGTGCGAATGAGTCGAACACATGGCACCCTACGCATTTGGCGCTGATAGAAAATCATTCCTGCGTACGAACGCTACGTACAGCCGAAAGCGTGTAGCGCACACGTCCAAACGCGTGACGCTGTTAGGAAATCCCGCCTTTAGTCTTATCACGTTCTTGCTTATAATAATGCATGCTTCAAATGAACCAATCGGGCTGTAGAAAATTTAAATTTAAACATGTGTTGAGGCAATCTTCATTTCAAATGGCAGTTGTGATCCGTGAAGCGGCATGTAACGAGACTGAAGAGCTGTAGAAAATAATTTAAGAACGAAGTGGCCACGTATTAATATTTCTGCGCTACTTCGTTCAAGATATTACTAAAAAAAAGAAATGTCAAGCGACGTCAAGGTGGGAATTAAATTGAGACCTTTGATTAAACGTGAAAAAGATGAAAATTTATCAACACAATGGATCATAAAAGGCAATTCAATTGTTTCTTCGGATGAAAAGACAAAAAACTGGGAAGAAAATGGATTTCATTTTGGTACGCATTCATATTCATTACCTTTATTTTAATGCGTAAATATATGAAACATTTTCTAATGTTAAAATCACATTAAAAATATAACCTGCTTCTTGTCTTTATCAGATGACGTTATGTATATTCTCGAAAAGCGTAAACTAAAAGACTATAAGCATATAGTATAAGATTGACTGTTAAACAAACGAAAGTATCTATTTATTAATATATTTTATTCCTTCAAACATTCGTCTAGTAAGCTACGCATAATTAATTTACTTGCTCATTTACATACGAACGAATAATAAAGCGATAAGCACTATATTTTTTTAACCTACATTGTATGCTATCAATAAAATCTTAATAACTTATTTAAAAATAAAATAGTAAACAGAAATATTACGAATTTGCATTTACTCGCAGATATGCAATATATTTAAGAAGAGAACAGTTTTGTATATTTATTAATCAATGATACATAATTCCATATTTATAGATCATATATTTGATGAAAATGCAACTAATTCCCATGTATTTGACACTATTGTAAAACCAATTGTTGATGCTGCCATAGATGGTTTTAATGGAACAATATTTTGTTATGGCCAATTTGATTCTGGCAAAACATATACAATAACAGGTGCATCAAAAGACCCAGGAATAATACCACATACTATTCACTATGTATTCAAGGCCATTTCAAACAATGTTAAACGCGAATATTTGTTAAGGTTTGTATGAAAAAATTAGAATTTTAATCATAACCCCCAGAAAATTTATAGAGATCTTTATTTTTCCTAGGGTGTCTTGTTTAGAAGTTTATGACGAGAAAGTTAGAGACCTGTTGAATAAAAATGACACCAATTTAGAATTATATAAAGATGACAGTGGAGAAATAATTGTTAACTGCAAGGAAGAGATTACAAATTCTACAAATAGTATGTTATCCATTATGAAGAAAGGAATCAAGAATAAAAAGATATTGGAAATTGATAGAAACCATAGTCATAGTTTATTTAGAATTGTAAGATCTCACAATGATTCAATTTTAAAACAGTTATTCCCTGTTTTAAAATAATATTTCAATGAAGTATGGTTTTTCAGATAATTGAAAGTCAAAACATTGAAAAAGACACGATGGAGATGGTGCAAGTATCGCAATTAAATTTTGTAGACCTTGCAGGTTTTGAAAAAATTCATTGCACAAGTGCTACTGAAGAGCGCCGAACAGATGTATCACTTTCTGCTCTAGAATCACGAATTAAGCAGTTAAACAAATTAGAAAATCTCCACGAATGTGATGATAGTTGTAGCAGTAAATTAACAGATGTGCTGCAGTCATCGTTAGGTGACAATGCTGTGCTGGCAATAATATGTACAGTGACACCTGTTGCTCTTGAAGAAACATACTACACTCTTCTGTTAGTATTATACTACTACTTAACACATTGTGCCCCAGCTAAATTTCACCTGCCCAATGCCTGAGTGCCTTTGGCTATATCGCCTACCTTTGGAGAATATGCTCGAAATAAAATACTTAAATACTTTTTAAATTGTTACAAATGGCATATAGTGCATATTTTACATATATCACGCGGGACTGGCGCGCAATGTGATAAATATGTATTATAATTCTAGATACATTAGGATGTTTTTCTAAATATTTAGGTTTGCCTCGCAAGTGAATAATATGAAAACCACGCCACTCAAAAACAAAGTTGGATCCGATACAGCCCTTTTAATACGTTATGCGAAACAGTTGATGAAACTTCAAATGGAGTTAGAGGTTTGTATTAGGGCATTATAATTTGAATTCTAAACTTATCGAGTATCGATTTAACAATTGGCATTATATTTGAATTGCTTCATTAGAAAATGAGAAACGGCGACACGTGTATAGAAGCTGAAGAACTAGAATCTAATAATTCGCAAAAGAAATATCACATTAATTATTTGTTAGAGGAACGTATAAAGTTGTTGAAGAGTCAAATTATTTCTGGATGTGCAAAAAATTCCGAAGGATCTCATAAATATAAGTCTAGAAGAAGGCAACTTTGTTATAACTCTGGAACGTTTAAGCAGTATTTACCTGTAAATTACAGTAAAAACGATTTACCAACAATAATAGAAATATCACCCGAGAAACCATATGCAAAGGGCATTATGCAATCAGTTGATGTTATAAATAAAAGTAAAATTATAACATTTAACATATTGTTATATAAACTGCTTCTTATAGATAGTGTGTTATTATATTTTACGTTATATTTTCAGCATTCCAGACAGCTTTTACAGACTTTGAATTGGACTTAATTGGTTACGAAGCAGTCTTAGAAGGCAGAGAAAATAATGCTAGGCAAAGTGAACACGTTAATTGCACAGAGACAGAGCTTAATGTGGAATTGATAAATAATAATTGCTTTCTAACACCTGAAAAACAAGATTCTTGGGTACAAACTTCAAGGTATACATATACTTACTTTATTTCGATTCTTTACATTCATATTTTTTTTATTTATTACTTCCTTATCTTTAAGTAGCAACCACGCATCACCCACTACACCAAAAAGTGTTTTGCGAAATTATATTTTAGACCTGACGAAGGACCTTTCTGAACTTCGTGAATTTACAACTCTAGAAAAACAATTAATGTGCAAAGAGAATCATTGCTGCGCACATGTAAGTACAATATTTACGCTTGTATATGCTCAACATGTTCTTGAATCTTACATAATATGTATATCTTTCAAGAGTTCGGAAGAAGAAACTGCAAAGCAATGTATTTGCCCCACTCTTAAAGGCGACGAAATAGACAAATATTCTTCGCCCTTAATAGCGCAGTTAGAAGACGAGAAAGTTAAGTTAATGGATAATCTAGAATTAAAAATTCATGAATTAAACGAAATAAAAAAGGACATTCAGAGCCTAAAATTGGATATAGAAAAGTTGGAAGGAACAATTTATTTATTGACGAATGAAAATATGGAAATGTCAACTAAATTGTCAGCCGAAAAAGAACGGTCAAAAGAAGCGGAAAGCAATCTTCAAAAGGTAATTCACGACCTTTACGAACGTATTTCGAAGGTTACAGACGAAAAAATTAATATAGAAAGTGAAATAACAGTTTTGAGCGATCAGTTGGAATCTTTTCGCTTAAAAGTGTCAGATGGCTATAAGGATGATACGTTATTTGTCGCCTACCAAAGTAAAATTGATGCGTTAAAAACGGAAAATATTGAATTATCTGCCATTATTGCAGAACGAAATGAGGAACTTGAGGGTATTAAAGAAAGTAAATCACTTTTGTATGATCATGAATGCGTTTACAAAGATCAAATCGCAATACTTAAAGCAAAAACCGAATTTTTAGTAACGGAAAACACTGAACTTTCTACGCAGTTAATGGATAAACTCGAAGAAAATGACATGTTAAAAGAACAATGCAACATTTTAAAGAATAAAATGTCCCTAATAGAAAACACAAATTCCGATGAAAACGACATGGACCAGCTAAGATCGGAAAATAACATTTTAAGAGCCGAAATTATGGAATTAAAAATGCGTATAACAATATTATCGGATGAAAATACAAAGTTTTCTCATGATTTATTGGAAACTATGGAAGATCTAGATAACACTCGTAACGAGAAACCAAGTAATAATACGCTACATTTGTCTGTCGATCCGGCTGGTCTAACAAATGAGGAGCCAACAAAAATATTAGAAAAGGAAATTTACGTGGAATTGGCCAACAAAGTTACAACGTTGCAAGAAAAAGTCAACCATTTGTCTCGTTTAAATCAAAAATTAAGTGATTTGAAGCTATCATCTTGCAGTCAATGTGCACATTTGAAAAACGCAAATGAAAATCGTAGAACATTGAAGCTTGAGGCGAAAATTTTGAATCACAAGTTGGAGGGTTTGCAGAAGAAATTCGACCAAAAATGCGCAGATACCGAAGCGCTGAAACTAAAAGCTAATCAAGAACTGAATTTAAGTTTTTCTGATGTGTCCATGAATGCCAGCTTTACAGATGGAATGAATGTAAGTTTTGTAGAAGAAAAAGTGCAGCATTTAAATAATGAATTGCAAGTTTTAAAAAATGACCGTGACAAATTATCAATATTATACAAAGAAAAATGCAATGAAGTTGAAAGACTTCATGACGAAGTAGTTGATGCAAAAAATACGGATGATGGTCCCAAACATGTCTTAAAAAATGAGACCAGAATCGAGAAAATTCAAAAAAGTATCGATCAAGTGAAAGACGATATAGACGAATTGAAAAAGAATAATACGAATTTTGCTTCTGTACTCAGTAAATTTCGGACAGAAAAAACACATTTATTAGACGAAATCAACACATTGAAAAGCACGAATGAAGAACTGCAACAAAAAATGTCAGATAAGGAGATATCGGAGGCTACAACTATCGAGAAAGCACAATTGCTTGAGACTGAAGTACTAAACTTGAGCAAAGAAATCGAACAGTATTCTACAAAAGAAAAAATTATTCAGAGCGAGAAATTAACGTTAGAAGTAAAATTAGAAGACTTACATGCAGAAAAAGAAAGCCAAGACATTCTCATTACTGGATTACATAAAACTATAGATGATTTGAACGAGTGTATTTCATCATTGAAAACTGAATTAGATTTAGTAACGAATCAGAAGAATGAATTAACTCTCTCAACTGAAGTAATTGAACATAAATATAAAGATGAGTTAGAAGTGCTACGACAAGAATATAATGAATTAGAAAAAGAAAGACATGGACACGCAGAATCGGAACGACGTGCAACTTTGTGGGCAAAAGAATTAGAGACTGATGTAGAAAAGCTTCAAACAGACTTAGAAAGACAAGAAAGCCTATATAAAGAACTACAGAAAAAGATTTTACAATTGGAAAATCTTTTAGAAGAAAGGCAAACTGAGAACGGAACGCTCAAAGAGAAATTACAAGCGTTCGAAGTTCAGTTAGTTGATTCTAAAGATAGCACAGCGATTGAATACAAAAATAAATTCGAAAGTATAGTGAGAGAGTCTGAAGCATCAACTAAAGAGTCCGAAATTAAATTTAATAAAATTAACGAGACATTAAATAAATGCATTGAAGAAAATGATCATTTACCGCAGGAACTACTGCAGGAACTTATAAAACTTCGAGATATCGAAATAAAATTTAAAAACTTACAAGATCAAGATGATCCAGCTTTAATTGTTAATAACAAAAAGTTGATGAAAGAATTAAATGTAGTCAAAGAATGCATGATCAAGGAATTGAAATCGCTTAGATCTAAAGTAAATTCTGTGGACTTTTTGAATAAAACAGCTGACGAAATTTTCATGATCTTCTTGCAAATGGTGATGTCAAAAGAAGAAGAAGTAATTAAAAAAATGAGAGACTTATTCGAAAATGACAAGCAAAAATTAGTAGATGATGTACGACAAAGTGCAGATGCCGAGAAGCGCGTAACATTATGGGCTAAAGAATTGGAAAACGAGATCGAGAAATTGCAAATGGATTTAACAATGAAAGAACACGTATGCAAGGAAGAACAAGACAAACTTCGTCAATTGGAACACCTTTTAAAAGAAAGTGAGTATGAGAAAGAAATGCTGAAGGAAAAAATGAATGCGCTAGAAACCGATTTCAGTACTTTACAAAGCGAATTCGATAAGCATAGTAAAGTAGACATTCATCAAAAGGAAGAAGCGATAATTGTTGCCCAAAAACGTGAGAGAGAAGCGCAAGAAGCATTTAAGAATAAGGAAATTAAACTGCAGTCTAAAATAGAATCTGAGAAAGACATTTGGACGAAGAGAATAGAAGAACTGGTTTGTACTACAGACAACTATAAAATAAAAAATATGGAATTGAAAAGTAATATTGAGGACCTTGAAGCTAATGAAAAACAATTGAGAAATATTATAGAAGCAAACAATTCTGAATTAAAAACAAATAGTCAAACTATACACAAAATGGGCCTTGATTTGGAACAGCTTACAGAAGATTATAACGAAATAAGTCACGAAGTAGAAGAAAAAACATCTCGAATAGAAAGCATTACAACTCTATTAAAAAATAAATGTGACATGCTATCTGAATACAAAGCAAAACTCGAAACTATTATGCCAGATTATGAGATGTTAAACAATCAGGTTAAAGAAAGAAAGGAAACTATAGAACGGTACAAAGAAGAAATAGAACAATTAAAGATGGAAAAAGAGAAGCAAATTGTAACAATTAAGGATAAATTAAATTCGAAAGAAATAGAGAATGTGGGACTGAATAAGCAATTGAATGAATTGAATAACAAAAATGTTACATTGATGGAAGAATTAGATAATTTGAAGGAAAAGTATGAAGAGTTGCACAGAACGAATGCTAAGTTGGAAAGAAAGATTCGAAATAGCACAAGTAAAGTGAAGGCTGAAGAAGAGATGGACGAATTGAGAGATGTGAACAAAAGATTGCAAAATAACTTGGAAGGGGCAAGTAATCGTATAACTGAACTGCAAGAAGGTAAAAATAAAATTTTAAAGGAATTAGTTAACTTGAAAGGCCAATATGAACAGCTGACTCAAGAAAATGTTGAAATAAAACGAACATTATCAACGTTCAAATCCAAACAAAACGTTCTCTGTTTATCCGAGGGCGATAGTAAATACGATGCACTTATTCAGGAGAAAAATAAAATTGCACTGGAATTAGAGGGGAAAAAATTATTGTTGAACCAGAAAGATAAAGAAATAAATGAATATATCAATGAACTAAGAGATTTAACAATCAAGAACGAAGAATTTGATAACCAGCTGAAGCAATATGTTGCGCATATATGTGAACGCGATTTGGAAATATCAGACTTAAAACATAAACTACACGTTCGACAATGTGAAAATGAACTTGTTAACGCATTGGAAGAAAAATTGAAAATTTTAGAACAGGAAAATAGAAAGCTGGACGATCAACTTGAAACATTTAAATCTAAATCGCAAATTAACATGAAGCAAGCGGACGGGAAAAAATTGGGCAGTGAAAAAGTTTATTCCACCTTGCAAAGGGAAAAATCAGAGTTGCAAATAAGACTTAACGACTATGAAAATAAATTGGAATTAAAAAGTAACGGTAGCAGTTCAAGATCTACTAGTCCAACTTTCGAAAATAACAGAAGAAGGCGTAGTAGGAATGAAATGTTCAATCAAAGGAGACAACTGGAAAGTGTGGAATTGGATATAGATGTCAATGAAAATGATGAGACAAGTGAAATGTTAAGAACAAAAATTCACGAATTAGAATTACAATTAGTGTCAAAGAATGGACAAATTGCAGCATTAGAGATACAGATACAGAGTGAAAATTTCCCTTATCAAAAGAAGTGCAAAGAACTAGAGGAACTTTTGCTTGCACTCCGTAAAAAGGTATGTACATATAGAAATTCTTGTTCATTTCAATATTTTTCTTTTTGTACATATCAATCAGTAAATCAATCGGAAACAATGTTCTTTGTAGAATTCTGAGATTAAATCCGAGACAAGGAAACTTGAACGAACGCTAAACGATATCAATGCCTGGGAATGTGATACATGTAGGCGCTGGCGTAATAATAAACGAGAGCAATCTTGTCAAACAACACCTACAAATATACGTGCACCTTTTAACACGAATAATGGAATAATGGACGTAAGTAATAAGAAATAATTAATATGGTTAGGCGGTGTAACGTTAATTATAAGGAGAATTCAATGTATACTCAGGGGCCGGAAAAAGTAATGAAATTGGAAAAAGAAAAGGCGATAATAAAAGATATATGCCGTGCACGATGCCGCCAAGTTAAAGATTTGGAGGACAAAGTAAGAGAATTGGAAGGAGCACAAACTACATCGTTTACAAAACGCATTGAATTTTTACAACAAAAAGCTTCGACACCGCGTTATACGACTACGCTGCATTTCAACAAACATCTTGATTTCGAGAAGAACAGAAAACCGTGAGGATCAACAAATTTCTTCACATGCTTTGCATGAAAGCTATACAAAATAATCTCTCTTCAGTGGTGCTTAATAGTAATAGATCTATTTATACATATGCCGTGGAGTATATATGCATTGCTGCTTGATGATTAGTTTATTTCATTGATATTTCTGTAGTTGAGTCATCCTTTACGTACTACATAAAATTAGGTGCACAGAATTGTTATCTTATATATGGAAAGAACGTCTGCACATTATTTATTATATATTTTTCAGCATTTGCTAAAGGACTACTTTATTTTCACGCGCATGTTATTTAAAGTTCGCATGTTTCTTCGCTGAGTTTTACTGCTTGAAAGTTTTTCAACTTTTTGCAAGTTAAATACATGTGACGATATTTAATATTTTCTACAGAGCTATGAAAGAGAATGTTCCAGCCAATGTATTGGACTTCACAAAGCGTTCGAATTACAGGGGCACTATATGGAATAATTAAATTATAAATGTCTTCCAGAAATAATAACTTCCAGTATTATTAGACACGAGAAGTCTATTACTGCTCGAGTATTACGTTCATTCCTTTTCAAATAAGTTAATGTAAATACTAGTATGTAATGTTAAAATATTTATATTTTTATACTTTCATAAAATAATGTAAGTTATCTTTCATATCTATTATGACGTTAAAGCTGGCTACATGTTTATTATCATATTTATCACGCCAATTTTATAGCAAAGTACCATTTGTAATTCTGTAAAACATTAACGATATAAATGTATAAATGTTGATATATACGAAATGTGCCATAATATAATTAATGTTACAAATTTTGATTTAATTATTGTAATGTCACCATAAATGGTAACAATAAAGTTCAGTTACGCATTTATTCATTTGAACTTAAACCAAAAATGTTGAATATTATTCAAATCATATCTACCCTACCTAACACGCTTTGGTTTTGGCCATTTAGTTGCCATTCCTTAGATAGCCAGCACAAAGAATTTTTTTTATTTCCATTCAAAAATTCGATTCTGAATGTAAGCATGAGGATCGAAACAAGAGGGCCGATTCTTGCGCACAGAATCGATTCTGTAAAAATCGAAATGTAGAGACTCGATTCAGAATAACGATCATTGCGCCGAAAGAATCGATTTTCTGAATAATCGATCCGGAATCGAACATCCCTAGTGCGGCCATCAACATAGTTAGTAAAGGTTACCCTGTGACAAGAAGATTCGTTCTGTGTTGTTTATATCATGTATAAAAAACATTAGTATACTTTATACTAAAATAAGCGTACAGAGCGATATAAAAATTAAATATGGATTTCCAAAATCGTCCGGGAGGCAAAACTGGCGGCGGTGGTGTTGCCTCTTGGTCGGAAAGTAATCGAGATAGAAGAGAACGTTTACGACAACTTGCATTGGAGACAATAGACCTCAACAAAGATCCATATTTTATGAAAAACCACTTAGGCTCTTACGAATGTAAATTGTGTTTAACTCTTCACAATAACGAGGGCAGTTATTTGGCCCATACGCAAGGTAAAAAGCATCAAGCTAACCTAGCTAGAAGAGCTGCCAAAGAAGCAAAGGAAGCACCGCAAACCCTTGCCCCTGAGAAACCTCGAGTGGAACCGAAAAAATTTGTGAAAATTGGAAGACCTGGATACAGGGTAACGAAACAACGAGATCCCGAATCTGGGCAACAAAGTTTATTGTTTCAAGTTGACTACCCAGAAGTGGCAGACAATGTTATTCCACGGCACAGATTTATGTCAGCATATGAACAAAGAGTCGAGCCACCGGATCGTAAATGGCAATATTTGCTATTCGCTGCAGAACCCTATGAAACTATAGCTTTTAAGGTAAATCTATTGTCTTGCAATGTAGTTGCTTCTTAGTTCATCTGTCAATACTTTCGATATTATAAAATACAATTGAATGTTTTAGGTTCCTAGCAGAGAAGTTGAAAAGGCAGAAGGAAAGTTTTGGACGCATTGGAACAAAGATACAAAGCAGTTCTTTTTACAGTTTGCATTTAAGAACGAGAAGCCATCGGTTGGCAAATTACCACCACCACCAGTTCCTCTGATAAGACCTGGTTTGGGACCACCTATGGTACCAGTTCCACCACCGCCGAGGCCACCTATGTTCAACCCTGTACCACCGCCACCAGCATTGCTGGCTACAGGCATGCAAATACCTCCGCCACCTCCTCATTTAGCATAGTTTTCCATTCATATGTATCTATACTGGTTAATGTTCAAGTGTATATTTCTTTTCTAAAAGTAAGCAAAAAATCTCTTTCATAAGATAATGAAAATACATTGTTGCTGTACTTCATTTCCCTCAATCTACTATAATCTTGTATATAAATTAAAAAAGCTGACTTATTAATAAAAAAAATATGGAGGTAAAGAGTAAAAGATGCTTCACAGCAAGTTTATGAAGTGGTGGTACGCGTGTATGGTATAAAAATTAAAGCAATGCTATGGGGCTTTTACTCTTTTTTTGTGGTTTAAATTTTATTAAGAATATAAACTTAGAACATACAGTGGCTTCATTCGTCAAGATTTCAACCCCTGAAACAAAGAAAACAACAATTCCTGATAAAACTATAATATTAGGAGGCGAAACATCATTGGGTTAAATTGATTTTATCAGATATAGAACAATCAACATGGTGTATAGTGTTGTACGCACTTTTCAGACCGCCCGTTCGTACTATCATCATAAGAAATTTTACTTTTCCTACATCTCAATTATAAAACAAAATATACTGTACAGTGCTTAAATTATCTAATGGTATATTGCGAAAAACGAGTTACCTGTAAGATCAAGCACTGAGAACACAGACACCACCAACAGCCTTGATTTTGTCTTCAGCCAGTTTACTGAAAAATTTAGCTTTAACAATAACTGGTTGCTTAGGGAGTCGTCCTTTTCCTAGAAGTTTGTAGTATCCCTGAAAATGAAATATGGAAACATATGTACTTTTTAACACAAAGGCGCACACCCACATGTGCAAATACATTTTTTAACTTACCGCCTTAACAAGATCAATGACTGGAACTTTACTTTCTGAATCCTTATATTTAAGCCTCGTTTGTTCAGAAACTAATGTCCACAATTTATCTAAGTTCAAGGTAGGGCACCATTTCGTATTCCGTCTTAAGTGATAATTTCGCATACCAAGCTGCAAGTAAAAGTGAAATATCAATAACAGGCGCTTATAGTATCTGTAAGTATCATACATTTGGTATGATTGACCTTTCAGATTGCAATGTGCATTCAGGGTAGTTCAGGTCATCGGAGAATAATAAAATTATCAGCACATAACTAGTATGATCCCATTTTTCTTAAAGAAATAGTCGAAATAAATGTTCACCTTTCCAAAGTAACCAGGATGATATTTGTCAAAGTTGATACGGTGATGGTGTAGACCACCAGCATTACCACGACCACCAGGGTGCTTCCTGTGCTTACCTATACGTCCATGACCGTGGCTCACGTGACCGCGAAGTTTCCTGGTCTTCTTCTTATGCGTAGACTACAATAAAAACGCCTAAATTATAAATTTGAATGAATCTATTCAATAAATAAAAAAAAATGTACAATCTGTTGTGTTATTAAGGTTATGTTTAACTTCTAACGCGGCACCACAAGGGTAGACATGTATGCAATAAATATTCAACAACACATATTTAAACAAAAAAATAACAATTCCAAGGAAATTACTATAAAATATTTAACCAGATTGTAATTGTAAGCGTTTCATTGATATATAGATGTACTTAACAATCTTAGATTACGGAAAACAATTCCAAAATCACTCACTCACCATCTTGATCGCAACGTAAAGAAAGAAGATCGTCTCCTCGTTGCGGAAGTTGAAGCTTTTCACATAGATGGCGTATATGTCCTCGTTTATGTACGTAACGATGTATTAACGAGTAAGAACGCAATAAGAATCAGTGTTATTATAATTTATACAGCCAATATAATTTCCCTTCCGTTAGATTAAATAAAAATAGTTAAACGTAAATGAGAAAAATAAACTACGTTAAACTATAAATTATAAATGTACATAAAATGCATACTTGGACGAAC
Source organism: Nomada lathburiana (assembly GCA_963667235.1). NCBI lineage: Eukaryota > Metazoa > Arthropoda > Insecta > Hymenoptera > Apidae > Nomada > Nomada lathburiana. Next base: position 21,418,182 of record OY763898.1, read on the forward strand.
TTTCATGTGAATTCCGCTTTACTTCCTGTGTTATTTTACATTCGAATATATTAATAATATATTACTTATTTATTTATTGTGATCAAATGTTATTATTTTTAATTTTTCTGAGCAATGTTTGGTCTCATAATGGGCACCGACTTAACACATCAAAAATTAACTTTTAGTTTCATGCGATGTGTATCTTGCAAAGCGTAATGATACATGGTTCAGTAGTGGACACAGCCGTGCAAGACCGGGTGAAAAGGATGGAAAGTGGATTGTAGATTTCCTATGATTTATTTGTAACTATTTCGAATTCACTTAAACTAGAAAGTGAAGTGAAATCTCTTTGTGAAAAGAACTTTGTTACTTAAACGGTTAAATAGATCGTACAAAATAAACTGAACGTATATAAGGAAAATCTTGAAAGTAGCTCAAGATGCAGGAATCTCAACAGAAGAAGGGCAAAAAAGGTGAGAATATAGCGGCGGTAGTTGTGCGGATATGTTGTTAAATCAGAAACAAATAATAACATTTCGCATATACGTATATATTTAAGTTTCAATTAAATCTTTGACGTTTTGTTCTCGTATGAGGAATGTCGTCTGCTCATCTTAACCTCAACCTAACCGCTTTTGTGTTACATACGGAGCGGATAATTATATAGTTTTCGCTCTTTCATGGCGTTCACCGCTTGTTAGATTAAATTTTAGTTCGCGTGCCTTCCATGCTAATAGAAAGATATACAAAATTTTCAATAACCTGTGAAAATGCATGCTATTATACTATGAAACATATTTCATAACTTGAATGATGATACATTAGATAACAGCATTCTCTGTCTGTCTTTGTCATATATAAAATAAATTATTGGCCATTTAGTTTACATATCAAGTAGTATCATGTTAACTATACGTGCGGCAGGCAAATGTATTGATGTCTAAAAACTAACGTAAAGTGAAAGTTGCTTAGTTTGTAAAGCATATAGTGAAAGTTACAAGCAACATGAATGCCAAGTGTGATTTGCATGAGTGATGTATGTAAAATTTAGTATTGGAATAATACATTTTTATGAAGATAGTTTTGTTCCTTAATTATATTCTCTTGTACCATTAATGATTGCAGATAATTACTTATGTAACACAATAGAAAGATTGGTTTATAATTTGTGTGTTGAAATATTTAATTTCAAATCAGAAATGCTATTTATATCGACATAGAAATATATTTCAATTAATTCAACAGTTCCTGGTAATATTTCACAAATATTATCTTCAAACTATGCTATTACGAAATCTGTTTATGTTAATATATAGTAGTTATGATTAGAGGAAATATATCATTTTGTTTATGATTAGCCAGAAGAAAGCGTAATGACAGCGATGAGGATATTGAGAAAGTGTTGGCCGAGTTGGAATTGGAGTATTCTGGACAAAAGAAAGAAATCAATGATGAGCCCATTGAAGAGACACAGGCAGAAGAGAAACCCGAGGATGAAACTACAAAAAAGAAGGGAAAGAAGGATAAGAAGAAAGAAAAAAGTGAAGTTATTGATGTTCAGGAAGAGTTGAAGGATAGTGCTTCAGTTGAGGCAAACGATGTCGATGAAGATGCAGATGTGTCCACTGTAAAGACCGCTGCGCAAAAGAAAAAGGAAAAGAAAGAGAGAGAAAAACAGAAGAAACTTGCACAGAAAAAAGTGGTATGCATTTGAGATTTACATGTTTTTTTTTGGCTCCATATTAGTTTAGATATATTGTTGGATATTGTACAAAACCTAATTATTTTAGGAATTGAGTATAAAAGGTGAAAACGAGGAAGAGAAACCTACTGTTGTAACGGAAAAGAAAACTAAAAAAGAATCAGAGGTAAAAACATTGGAGGCAAAAGCAACGGAAGCAATGGAAGTTAGCGAAGCAGATGCTATGGCGGCTGCTGAGGGAGATGAAGGGAAAAAGAAGAAGAAAAAAGGTGGCAAAGAGGAGCCAAAAGAGAAAGGTAGCAAATATCTAGATAATCTGTTTAATGTAGCAAAATAACACGAGTTATATTTGCCAGGATACAATATTAGTTTGTGTCCACATTTAGTATAATTAGATATGTGCAATAGGCAAAGGTCCCGGAAAGAAGACGATCGCTGCGATGCAAGAAGCCTTGAAAAAATTAAAGGAAGACGAAGAACGGTTGAAACGGGAGGAAGAAGAAAAAAGACAGCAAGATGAATTACGAGAGCAAGCTCGGTTAGAACAGCTGAGGCTCGAGCAGGAACGGAAAGACAGGAAAAAGCTAAAGGAAAAGCAGAGGAAGGAAAGATTAAAGGCAGAGGGAAAGTTACTGACTACGAAACAGAAACAAGACAGAGCACGAGCACAGGCTATGATCAATGCGCTCAAAGCTCAAGGTCTCGATTTACCAGAAGTTGGAGAGAAAAAATTACCAAGACCAGGTAATTACAACATTCTCTGTCAAATATATTATAAAGTACGGCACATTTGACAGTGGATTTAATTATATAGAAATGTATTATTTAAGGCACCCGAGTGAGACCGAACAAAGCGAAACAGCAAACGAGTGTCGACGAAAAAGACGACGAAAAGATGGAAGAGAATGCATCAGAAACGGATAGAGTTCAAGTAGAAATTGTGGATCAACAGTCGAAGGATGCCGAAGAAAAGGAAGACGATGTTAAAGATGCGTGGGATGCTGAAAGTAGTGAAGACGAACAGGATGAAGGTATTAATTGTGTAACAAGCAGTAAAACATTTATATACATATATATCGATACCATTTCTCACAGATGATATTTTAACAGATAAATCAGATGACCAGGTATCAAAAACTCCTGAAAAGATTAAAGATACAATTCTTCCATCTGGAAAGGTGAAGCAACCCCGGACGGAAATAACTACGAAAGAATCATCGGATAGCGAGTCAGAGAGCGAGAGCGAGAGTGAATCAGAGACGGAGGAAAGTGAAGATGATAGCGGGTTAGAAGACAAAGTACCCGACGCAGCGAGAAAAAAGGAACGAGCTCGAGAACGAATACAACTGCGAAGAATAGAAGCGGAACATAAACGATCGTTAGACAATCTTAGAGCAGCAGTGGTTTGCGTTTTAGGTCACGTCGACACTGGAAAGACAAAAATTCTTGACAAGCTAAGAAGAACGAATGTACAAGACGGCGAAGCGGGAGGTATAACTCAACAAATCGGCGCCACGAACGTGCCCATAGACGCCATCCAAGAATCAACGAAACATGTGAAAGGAGTAAATATTATTTTTGCAAGTGTTTAATGCACTTGTTGCGTGCAATTTACTTTTAAAAATGCAAATTTAATTTTAGTACGCCGACAAACAGTTCAAGATACCCGGACTTTTAATAATCGACACACCAGGGCACGAATCCTTTAGTAATTTAAGAAACCGCGGATCTTCCCTTTGTGATATAGCAATATTAGTAGTAGACATTATGCATGGTCTAGAACCGCAAACTATCGAAAGTATTAACTTGCTGAAGACGAAGAAATGTCCTTTTATTGTAGCTTTAAACAAAATCGACAGGTAAGCGATTTAAAGATCAACAATTCACGTATACACGAATGTATCAATTAAATATCTGGACTGCAATACCCTATTCTCATAGATTATACGATTGGCAAACAATGAGTCGAAAAGATGTTCAAGATATTGTAAAAGGCCAGGCTATTAATACGCAACGAGAGTTTGAGAAACGTTCGAAGGATGTTATCGTGCAATTTGCCGAACAGGGCCTGAACGCTGCGCTGTTTTTCGAAAATCCGGATCCCAGAAGTTATGTTTCACTTGTACCCACCAGCGCTATTACAGGTAAATGAATATTTCGATGTTGAACAATTAACGTACTACCTTAACGAGTTTGCAACATTAGCAAAGTCAAGATTATTGTTTTCTGCGTAGGCGAGGGTATGGGTAATCTGTTATCGTTGATAGTCGACGCTTGTCAAGGACCCTTAGCGAAAAGACTCATGTACAGCGAAGAACTTCAAGCGACAGTTCTGGAAGTGAAAGCATTACCAGGTCTCGGAACTACGATAGATTGTATTCTAGTCAACGGAATGTTAAGAGAAGGTGACACAATGATAGTGGCGGGTACAGACGGTCCTATAGTAACTCAAATACGTTCATTGCTTATGCCGCAACCACTGAAGGAATTGAGAGTCAAGGTATGGGCCAACATGTTTTTGCATATAATATATCGGAGCGCAATAATTTTACGCGTTAATTTTAATAATTGATCAATTGCAGAATGCGTATATTGAGCACCGTGAAGTGCCAGCCGCACAGGGAGTAAAAATTGCTGCGAAGGATTTAGAAAAAGCAATTGCCGGTAAGCAGTCGAGTTCATCGACTCGTTGCACGTGTAAAACGCATCTTTCTGTTAAAACGCCAGGAATTAACTAGTGATACAATGTTTCGGAAATAGGTTTGAATCTGCAAATAGCACAAAAACCGGACGAAGTGGATCTCCTGAAAGAAGAAATAGCGAAAGAGTTGACCAGCGCTCTGGGAAATATTCGGCTCGCAGAGCGTGGCGTTTACGTGCAAGCGTCAACTTTGGGTGCCCTCGAGGCACTATTGGACTTCCTCAAGAGCAGCAAAATACCGGTGAGTTTGATCTTTGTTACAAAAACTATTCGTGGCGACAGTTAATATCATGAACGGTCGAGAAAAAGAAGTATCGATGGTGAAATGTTCGTTAACATTACGAACTGATCCACGCGTCTTCGATCGACGGTGTTTCGTTCCTGGTCTCGTTTGCGTATTCCTTTTTCAACAATTTTTCCTCGACTCTTTACGTACAACGATGTATACGAGAAATCGCGAATAACGTACGGGTGCAAACAGTAGAAGCAGTAAAAGTATACACGACAAAGCAGCAGAGAGGCTGAAAACGAACGATTGGGTGGGAAAAAGATGTGCCGAGGTAGGGATGAGACCGAAAGGGATAGACGCAGAGAGAGAGAGAACAGCAGCAACTAGCCACTTCCTTCTTAACAGTTTAGCAGGATACGACTCATTGGTCGTGTACGGTGCTTGTAGTTGCGATCCATCGTGCTATCAGCCGTGTTGTGCATCCGTGGGCTCGCCTTTATAATGCTTCCACAGGGTGTCTTGTATGCAATGCGATTTTTCCTCGCGTAAACTTTGCCCTTAACATTCATGCGCGTTTAACGTACAGACAAAGCGATGCGACTATATTACTAAACATAAAAAAAAATGAAACCATTTGGGAGTTGATCAAATTTGCCTTTTTCAATAACGAATACAATTCAGCGGGGGTCGAGCTGTTGAAACGAAAACGTGCTAAGATATAGACGATACAGCGGAGAATAATTCGATGGTAATCATTATCAAAGTATTTGACAACTGACGTGACTCTCAGCGCGAAACCGGCCACGTATCTATGCGCATATTATCATTCGTTCGACATTGTTGCTTGGTTGGTAGTTGGCAGCGCGGTGCATCCCATGTTCGTACGATAAAGAAAGAAGAAAAGAAAAAAAGAGTAGCTACGATGGTTCGGTTCGAGGTAACGTCCGAAACGGCCTTAAGCCTGTCCTTCCTCGGATTATGAATGGGCTACCCCCACCTTATGGTAGCATCACGTGGCTCGTGACGTCACGCTTTATCGCAGCATACGCGACACACGCAGGCAGCCAGCCGCGTAAGTAAGGTCCGTCACTCCAGGGGCAATGCGGGTGTGCTTTTACATATGGCATGCAGGAGGAGGGAGTAGTAACGCCGGTGAACGGAGACAGTCTCATTTTTTCTCTACCTCACGCTCATTCTCCTTCCTCTTCGTTCTTCCGTTTCTTTTTCTCTACGGCTTTCTCTGCCTCTCTCGATTTCATGGTAGTCTCTTCTTTCTCGTCGTGAAGGAGGACTCGTAGGGTTGGCGGGCTAAACTCATATACACTTGGGTAGTATGTATAGAGATTCTCTGAGAAGGCTTCTCCTCTGCCAACACATGCACACACACAGGGAGAGAGGGATAGAGAGAGAGAGAGAGAGAGAGAGAGAGAGAGAGAGAGAGAGAAACACGGACGCGTGTGGGCTGAAAAAAGGAATACGTGACCAACGTACAGGAAACTGCCCACACTCGGAGCAAAAGCACCGTGGGTGGACGGATCGACGAACGGGCGGACGTACGACTCGAATCGTAACCCTGTCTGTCGGTCTATAAGGCGTAGCGTTGCGCCAGTGATGAGACACGAGTATCGCGTATCGACGAGAATGTCCTATCGACACTATTTTTAAATATGTCTCTCTTTTTTATTTGCTTTCGTTTTTATCGGAGCATGGACGGAGTCTCGAAAGTTCGATATTTCGAACACGTTCCACTCTTCCGGTCGCGGCTTCTTTGAAAGAGGAAAAAAATTCCAGGCTGTTTTTCATAAGGCGTTAGCAATCTGAAAATCTCGAAATCCGCACGAAACTCTTGACTTTCATGAATGAATCACACGACCGTTTTACACTAATCAGCTAAAGTGTTTCTGTCTATGTTGCAAATAGTATCAAAGTGGAACGCTTAATAATTTACGAAGCAAGTCGCTTCGCCTCGGCTTAGAGCTCATACGTACGCACGCATATCCGCTCGATTATGACGGCGTTGGCGAATTGACGATTCTTACCGAGTGTCTTCCTGTCCTTGTCCTGTTTAGACGAGCAGGATCCGAATAAATAGTTTAACCGGGACACGCGCTATTCTTCTTGGAACGAGCCCGGGGCACGCGCATCGGTTAATAATTACCCGCAGTGTTTGTAACACAGGCACGTAGAAATAAACGCTTTAGTCCCCGTGCCGAAAGAATCTTCCAGAAAACAAGGTACATACTGCGTCGGGTCTTGGATCGCATTCTTCTGTTCCTCGATCACGCGTTTTGGCCTTCCTTTCGAAGAGAGTTGCCGGCGCTTCTCGAATTTCTTCTCGCCTCTAGATTCACCAAGTCAAACGGATTACGCGACTAGATACAGCAAGGTGTAGCGTGGAGTCGATGCAGGATGCTGGTAGATGAAAGTAGAGCGAGCGAATTTTTCGCGTTTTCGTGGAACCTGGGTGGTGTAGTTGGTGGTTCCGTTGCACGGTGAAACTCGTGACGAGCGGACGGACGGAGGTGCAGCTCGCTCCTCTTCTGCAGCAGGAAAAGATGGCTCGTTTCCTCGCATTGTTTTTAACAGCGGTATATAAGCAGCTATACCGGGACATGGGAGCGGATATGCGGAGCGCGGACACGCGAGTGCACGCTCTGTCGGTCGTTTGCCGGTATCCTATGATGTATATATGTATATACATACGTATATCCATAAGCGTATTCACAACGAGATAAGCCGCTCGGAGATTGCTGGTCCCTGAGAAGCGAAACGAAGACGCTGCTGACCGGCAATCTCGAAATCTCGATGGACGCCTGATAAACGATAGAACGCTCTGGTATTCTTTGTCGACTGTTGACACCGCGTTCAATCTCAGCAGCATCCCGCACTGTTTTTCTTTTACGTTCCCTCATATCATTTTCTCGCTCGAGATCCAGGGGGGTCAGCCGATAGTCGGCCGGACAGGGAGCGAAAATGTAACGAACCAAGTGTCGCGAAGCCTCCTCGAATCCGCGTGATCGTGTTGGTCAGATGATGTTCAATTTTTTTTGTTGCTCCAATTTAGAATTGTAAAACAGGGAGCGATGAATTGTACGCGCGTGTCCACGATCTCATCAGAAGCCGGTGACAGAGCGGGGTCGCGAAGATTTGTGCGGTTAGCAGAGAATAATTGCAAGGAAAGAAGCGGAGAGTTCAACGAATATTGCGACGCGAAGAAACTTCAATTGACGAGTATGTAGTCGTTTTAGCAATTCTTGCGTTATCAATCGCGATGCGTTATTGGCACTCCTTGTCGAATCGGCAATCATTCAAGCTCGCGACGGTTTTCATCGGATGATAAGCAATAAGCAATTAATAAATTAGAGGTTCCTTGTTCGGGAAACGTTCCTATGGAAACTTGGCCGCAGCGAGAGGCTGAAGAGGATCCGTGCTCTGCCGGCCGGTTTTTAATACCGGAAGCGTCTGTCCTTCTCCTTCAGACCCCTCTGTTTCTCTCTTCCTCTCGACTTCCTCCCGTTTGTGCCCAGCATTTCTTTCGCTAGCAACATCTGTCGTCCGTCTTTTCTCCATGGACTCCGTCTCTTTTCCACCACTTTCTCTTTCCCCCTTTTCCCACCTTCTTCTCCCTTTTATTCGCCGCCTTGCCTGTTTTTTTCTTGCCCTTTTCAGCTCCCTTCCACGCTCTTTCCCTCGATAGCATCCGTTCCGCTCGAACGAGCGTATTGCCAAATAGTTTTGCAAATTCCGGCGAGTTCAATGTTCGCTCGTATTTCTTCACGATGTCTATTCAACATTTTATCGAGTGAAATACCATTTCGATTAACCAGCAGACGTGAAATTCTGCCGTGCTTTCATTCAACGGGCGGTGTACATAATTTGCGAAAAACGTCGACGGATTCGAGAACTCTTCTTTTTCTTACATTTTTCTTATCCAAAATATTTGAAGCTCGTACGATTATTGCCATTCACGCTTCGCTCCAATTGTTTCCATTTTCGAGTCGATACGAATGAACGTGGACACATTTGACACGTCACTCATTCGACGCCACACCAGTAGCGTTCTTTCATTCTTGTTGACCACCTCCTACGCTACACCTTCTTTTTTATTTTCATTTCTCGTTCCCATTCATTCGCTCCCACGCGTAAACTCGGGCCTTTTACCCTATTCCAGCGTACGGTACAACAATTCATCCGTTCATCAATGAAACATGATTAGCTCTCGGTGTTTCGGTGAGTAGGCTCATTTATCGAACCGTAGTGCCTCCTAATTGGCCGGCGTTTTTCTTTCCTTTTTCCTCCCGTTCATCGCCGTCGCGTCGCGTCTCTCCACGCCGGTTCATTCATTACGTAAAGGTCATGGGTTTCGCCAACTTTTTTGCGCTGCTGTTCGAACAAACTTAAGGGATCCTCCACATTGAACATTTCAATCTCTCTGCCCTTTTCTTCTGCCTCGATTGCGCAACGCGTATTCGTCCTGCACGCAAAAAGCACAAACGTCGCGTAGATTTCTTCGCGCCAGAGCATAGGCGTTAATTCAAGCGGCCTGTCGAAATGCATTAGCGTAATAAGCTGAGCGACACAACTATGTTAATGACGTTTTTGTTTACAAATAGCAGGAGCAAAAACTCTGACGTACTATTCATTGGAATGTCAGACATTTACGTCGACGATGACTCTCGTAGCGATGCGATACGAATGGTCTTCACGTAAAAAGCCAGCCATATCTCGTCCTAATATCGGAATGCTGCGGCGCGCCGGAAGTCTTAAAAAGCCGTCTTATCTCTTTCTCTCTAAAAAAAGAAAAAAAAAGTAGTACTGTACCCAGCAGGCATTAAGAATTCTACTTGTCCTGTTTCCACTGCCTCGTTTTCCCCGCGTTCCGTCTATTTTCGACGAACGATTATCGACCCGTTACTTGCCTCATCTCAAACATTAGCTCGTAAATTTATATACCCAGTTACTGTTTTGCGTCCACTCTAACCAACAGCAATTAGTCGTACATTATCGTTCGAAAACTCTGGTATCTTAATGGTCGCGGGATCTTTAAGTACCGCACTCATGGTTAACATGAACACTTCAATCGTTTCGACACTGTTGGTCGTCACAATTATCGCTTAACAGTAGCGAGCTATATTCTCGTTGCAATTGATCTACACTTTACAACGATTCGATTATTTCAAGAAAAGGATCGGTGTCGTTGTTTAAATTTTCACAAGATTTGGAAGACAGAGAATACAGTCTCTGGTGTGCTGTTCTGTTCCCCTCCTTAGTTATCAAATTTCTCGTCCTTGCATTTTCTCATTGTTCAAGATGCGTTGAAATATTTCAAGTTTCACGTGTACTTTTCGTTTTTCGAATAAATTTAGAAATTCCCACGTGCTTCGCAGAGATCTGGACGCGGCCCGATTCATTTATCCTAACTGCTTGTCGAACGGTTCTATTAGTTTACAGCGTCCTATGTATCGTCTACTAACAAGGAAGGTTACTCCACCTGCATGCAGCAGGGCAGTATAGTCACTTCTGTCTTCGGCTGATTTGATTCTCAAGAAATTTCACGCAATTCCCGGATATCGATCTCGATCGATCTCGATCGATACATTCGAAGCAAGTATGCGGACAATCCTCTCGATCGCGCGACAATTCAATCCGCGAAATAGCTTGCACGTAGGTGCATCGCATCGGTGCGTTTATTTGTACTTGTCGCGTCTCGTCGCACCTCCCAGCCGAATCCGAACAGCATGCGTCACTGGTTATTTTTGCGTCCAAACAGACACACGCCAAACATGCATACAGCGTTCCACTGTATTTATGTTACGGCGACAGTGGTTTACGCATTACCTTAAATATTCTGTTTTCCTTCCAAATACGGAACTCCGTTGCGATCGAATCGAGAGTTCCCGTTTTAAGCCCGGGTACTCCGTCTCGTGGACACTTTGAAGTTACGTATGCACATGCACGCGCTTGCTTGAATTCCCCGATATCTCGTGCACTCTACGTCGAACGGTCGCGCTGCGAAATATTTCATTTGCGGTTCGAACTAAGTACGCGAAACGAATAATTAAAATGCTACAGCTAAACGTGTATTATTCGTTCTTTATTACAGTACGCCGGTATTCGTATCGGTCCAGTTGTTAAGAAGGATGTCATGAAGGCCTCGATAATGTTGGAACACGACAGTCAGTGAGTATCACGTTTATATCAAATTCATTGGAAACGGGTGAATTTTCATTTTGAACCTCGTTAATTCATTTATACACATGCATAGATACGCCACGATTCTCGCGTTTGACGTGAAAATCGAGAGAGATGCTCAAGAATTGGCTGATTCCCTCGGCGTTAAAGTCTTCCAAGCAGACATTATTTACCACCTCTTCGACAAGTTCACGGCTTACAGAGAGGAGCTGAAGCAACGAAAACGGGACGAACACAAGCATATCGCTGTATTCCCTTGCAAGCTTCGCATCCTACCGCAGGTGTGTGTTGGAATAACATTTTGCATTCGATCCTCCGACCGAACGTTTGCAAATTGACCGAAAATTAGCGCAAACGGGACGCGCGTACCGACAATTTTCCTTGCTCAAAGAACATTTGCCACGCTTGTTCCAGTACATCTTCAACTCTCGTGATCCAATCGTAATGGGCGTGATGGTCGAAGCCGGCATCGTGAAAGAAGGAACACCAGTTTGCGTGCCCAGCAAAGACGTGAGTATTCGACTGCTTCTCACAAGTACCATACAGTCGCCTCGATTGGCGTTCTCGTGCGAATGAAAACGATGCACGTAAATTTTCTACAACGAACACATCGAAGCATATAAACACACATCATAATCATTATTATACATTTAAATTTAAACTGTTGGTGAGAGCGTTAACTTACTTCCCGGGGCGGCTGTATACGCATACATTTCTCTCTCGTTACGCTTTCGTGAACTCCGTGTTGCGCTGTACGCTATCACAAATGGCACCGTGCCGTCGTATCGCGACGGTCGTACGGGGCATACAAATCGAAAGGAAGTTTCGTCGCGCGAGCATAATTGCACCGCGAAAAAGTCTGGCCGAGAATGAATTCAGAGTCCCGTCACGGTGGCCGAGCGTTGTCCCTTTTCCCTCGTCGCCTTTGAATGCGATTACATGCCAGCGAATTCGAGTCGAATCCTTGAGGTGCACTATCGGGCTGGCACTCGAGCACTCGCGCGCGATTTGCCGACGCGTAGGTGAACTCGTTCGAGGGAAATACGCGCGGACACGGCTCGATCGCCTCGATGAAACGACCGAATGCACGAATCGTTCGAACCTCGACGATTTCTTTCAGATTCTTTGGTTCTCTCGTCCGGTAGGCGTGGCCGGCGAATAATATCTTTCGGCTTCCGATTTTTCCAGCGGGAAAATGTCTGGCTAGTCTCGTTTCTGTTAACGCTGTCGATTCTGTAGCGAAGTGTTCGCTTTGGGTAGTCGTAATCGAACAGTTGTACGCGATTAGTTCGGTGATTAGCCAAAGCGACGGAATCGCATCGCTCGAACGTGGGTGATTTAGTTTTTGGAAAATTCGTGGAAAATTCGGTGGATTTATCGAGCTGGTTCCATCGCCAGGTATGTTCCCTCTTTCCCTTTCGTAGGAGTAAACTGGTGGGTAGCTGTTCTTTGCAGCCTCGCCTTACGCGGTAGCACGCGAACGCTACAGGTTGCCTAGCCTCGAATTCGTGGGCGTCGCGACGCCATTAGCAGCCTGCAAATTCTCGTAAACAAAAATTCCAAGTATATTCACGTGAAACGCACACCCACGCGGCACCGTCGGGGACCGTAATGATTTACTAGGCAAACGTTTCGCCTCCGAATAGTCGCGTTCTTTGCGCAAGATCGTTTATGATTTTCGTGCGTGGGAACCGCTTGATTTATACGGACTTAAGTGTTCTCGACGCTCGTTTTAAGAAGCATTCAATTATTTCGTCAAACTTGCCTGTCAGTCCATTGTGACTGCCAGACCCGCGTCCCTCTTCTCCTGCTGCTTCGACTGCTCGCGTATCGTCGACACCTTTTACGATTCATCGAGATTCATCAATTTCGCTGCGTACAAGATTTAACTGTGCATCGATAATGTTCGACTGTCTCATCGCAGCCATCGTACTATGTGCGCGGTCGAACCGACCTGTGCACACCGTCGTTCAACATTGCAGCGTACATGGGAACCGTGAGCAATGAAAAGTTAAGCCTTTCGTCGTTTTTCAGTATCCCTCGAGACGCGACAAGCGTCGACGCGATATCCCGTCGTACGTTGCAGCCCTTAATTCATTCTAACGACCGGGTTACACGAGTGAAAAAGAATTGCACGCGAGATCGCGAGCGTAGTTGTTGAATGGGAACCGTTCTGCGGTTACATTTCCAATGCAAATTGGGTATAAATTATCCGATTGAATAATATCGAGGGGTATGTGGGTGATAGTAGCGTGTAAAATTCGTATCAGCTGCGTTGCTTTGACCGGCTGCGTGTGCAACGAGCATTTCTCGCCCGCGCGTAGAAAGCAGCTCCGACCACGTTGTTGGCCCACGCATCCTCCACTCCAGACGCACCTATACATATTATTGCATTCACACACGTATATACGTGCGCACTTCGTTCAGCCCTACCTTGCTGCTTCGGTGCATTTTGGCCTTTCCTTAAATTCGACTGAAATTCCTCGAGTAGAAAGTGTCCAATGCTATTTTTATCGAGGCCCCGCGACTCTTACTTAGCGCTCGCGCGTGTTCTTTTTTGGACTTCGATTAACGCGACGATTCGGTGGACAGCAGGTATTGAACCTGCACCGAGATATTCAATACTTGTTGCCAGAACTTGGGCGTTGCCGACAGGATTCACGGGGAGCTCCTGCTGGCTCCAAATTTGCCGTCGTTGTTTCTCAGTTTAATTGTCAATTGCACGCTCGAGTCTCGATGCTGCGTTCAGTATCGTATCGAAGCAATCGAGCGGCTTCAATATCGTTTCATCGCGCAGAAAAAAAATCTTTCATGTCGACGACCGGAACCCTATGTATATGTACACGTTTCAATCGTTCGGCCTAAATACGTAGATCAGTCGTTTGGAAATGGAGAGAGCACGACTTTAATCGATTTCAGAGTACGGTCGATATACAGTTATGTAAGGCAGCCGGGTATGTATTTGCCGAGCCCACAAACGCCGGGCGCGGAATAGAATATTCCATACAGATACTACTCCGTATTGGCGAACGATGATCCGGACCGGATGTCGAATATCACGAAAGCTAGTTGACTCAGGTCAGTTCTGAAGTTGAACGGGGTCTGTATGTATTTGCGAGAGAGAGAGAGAGGAGCGCGACGCAAGAAGACGAAAGACACGTCCTCTACGTGATTCCGCAAGCATTGGGCGAATTTTGCCAGTTTCATTCGTTTGCCGACCATCAAGTGTCTCGCACTCACCGTAATGGCATGTGTATCGAAGAACCAAACCAAAAGACGTCGAATGAAAGAAGGTGGTACCAATTCGGTAACCAACTCCTGGCCCCTATGTATTTTTTGTCGTCCCGACGCGAGTGACAATTTTAACGAGCAGCGAGCGTAAAACTAACGAAAATTCGATTCGTTGCCGAAGATAATATCCCAGGACGCGTGGTCGAAGGCATTTCTACCGCTTCTATCGTTATCGGGCGTATACGCGTGTTGCGCAACGGCCTCGATAGGCGCTTTAACGTCGAGCGGAAATCCGGTGGATTCTTTTAGCCTGCCGTTTTCTTGCCGTTCCGCCATTCCTTTTATTCGTCTTATCTCTTTTTCTCGTTCTCTAGCGGCCGCCTGACGGCGTTCTTGCTTACCGCTCGATAAACCGAACCTACGCTCTCGATATTATTCCACAGGGACGGTGAGTTGTTGTTCAATTCATTGATAGCATCTGTGTTATACGGTGTGAAATAACGATGCTGGTTTTAATCGTGCACCGGCGGGGGTGTAATTACGGATAGCAGTAAACGATTATGGAATCGAGTGCGGGATGATTGAAGGGTTGTCGAGATAAATAATCTTATTATCGAACGGGGTCAGAAAGTAAAAACCCCCAGAAATGTAAAATTATCCAATACGTGGCGAAACGTCATATCTTGTCGTCTGTGCATATATGTATATACAGTGTGTAAATATAAACATATATGTAAAATGCACTGTACGAATACTATTTTGGCCGACTGTATGCATATACCTGGAAGTTATATTTTCTTCCGCGCGACCGAATAGACCGATAGGAGGGAGGGTAGATCGATCGTGTCTCGTTAAAATACGCTCCCCTTGTCGACGATGCTTCGGTCCCTTCCACGAAGTCGTGTCACGACAGCTGGAAACTGGAACAGCGCAAGACGAGTAGCCGGTGAAAAAGGGGCTGTCTAGGTAAAGGGAGCCTCTGGAGACGAAGACCCCTTTTATCGTCGCAGGTTCAACAGCACGTCGACTTCCGTGGGTCGGGGTTCCATCGAAGGCTCACAGAAGCTCTTTGTCGCGTAGCTCGATTTTGCTTATACACTTTCTATCGATTTGCGTTATCTCAAAGATTAGTCAGCTTTCGATTATGCCATTTATTTAAAAAAAAATATATATATATATATATACATAAAACCTGCCAAGCTGATCGTAAGCATCGTTTCTATCGATGCACACGCCAGCTCCGGAGTATCATTTTCTCGCCGCAATTACCGAAGTGTAAATCGGGGAAACGGCGTTACGAATTTAAACGCGACTTCCCGTCAGACGTCGGTTCGACGTTCGACGATAATTACATGAGGGAACCGCGAAGGAGATTTTCAACGCCGTCACGAATGATATTCTCGTCCGGGGCGACAGGAACTAGAAACCGTGCGGTGTGCGAGTCTCCTTCCGGCGGAAAGCTGCTCGCAACGTTCTTTCATTCCCATTCTCCCTCACGGCCCGATCCTCCCGGACGTATTCCTTTTCGACCCGGCCAGCAGGTACCAGGATACATTTGTAAACGTACTGATTGTGAGCAGAAAATTAACACGTCGGAGCGGATTGGCCGCGCGGTACCGCGAGGGAAGCTAATTAACGAGCACGCGAACGGAACACGAAACGTGTTCCATTATCGAGCGCGATATGCGAGTTGCACGATTTTACGCAGGTGGGGCGAGAAACCCGGCCGACTATCGCGAAACGTTCGGCGAAAATAGAGGCATTGCGCGAAACTAGGGGAAACGAGCCGAGGCAGAAAAAGGGACAAGGGGGAAGAAGCGGGAATAACGATTTTAAATAACGCTCGCAAGACCGACAATGAGAGCGTTGGATGAAGAAAGCGCGGCGGCTAATATTAGTGAAAAGGTTAAAACGTGGAGAGGAAGGGCATATACGCGGCGGAGATACCGGTCTCTCGAAAAGGGGGACGAGAAGGAGCGGGGCAGAAAGAAAGAAAATGGGAAAGAAAAAGTAAACGAGGGCCAGAGAGACAGGAAAGGGTGACGAGACGTCGCTGGGTGGGAGTGAAACGAACATACGTGGGACAGTGTATCTACGTTTAGAGCGTCTGCCGAGTGATAAACGACCGGAAGGAAGCCAGAGGCGTTTCCACGAAAGTTACAGGCAAGCCGGAAGGCCGAAAGACGGGATGTGGTTGGTGAGTAAAGTGGCATGGATGCGTTAGTGTGCGCCAGCTTCTCCCTCTTCCTTTCTCACCCATCCCTCTTCTGCGACTTGTGTGTTACCCTGGCGTACTCCTCGTCGGTTTCTCAAGGCTCTTTTACAGGCGAGACACTTCGTGTCACCACAGAGCGTGCCGCACGAGACACTGGAAAAGATAAGTCGGCTATACAGCGAAATACTGACAAAATACATACCGCGCGATGATTTGCGTTCGCGAGGAAAAAGGAGAAATATTTTTTTGGAGCACCGTGCGCTATTGATAAGACGCATATTGTAGGCACAAATATGCGAAGATTGCGTAAATAAGTAAAGCCGATCGCACTTCCTGCGTGCACAAGGCACAATGAAACGACAGGAACGACGCGTCGTTCAGCTGGAAAGATTACTCGTGCGAGAGTCCTCGTTTAAAACAGTTTATCACTGGCAGCGTTCACATTTCCTATTCTTCTCGAGCCGGTGCCCGAAACGAGCCACCACGAGACACCATGGCGCCACATTTTCACCGTCCATAACGCACGTGTGAATAGGCCCACGGGCGACAATGCTTCTCTAGCCTCTGCGTCGGGAAAAGTGTCGACACTCTCGTCTCTTGTATGAAACGGGGCTAAGTGGGCAGCTGGTTAACGTTGCTATCTCAGCGAACGAAGAAAAAAAAAAAAGGAGGAGAAACAGCTTTTGCAAGAGAGAAACGAGGGGAAGAGAGACAAAGTCGTTGCGAGGGAGGACTAGAGAGAGAACCGGGACCGGCCGGATGTCGCGTTTCCAATGTCGAGTAGATCATTTTACCCTGGCTCGTGATTAATTTTGCTAACGGCGAATACCAACGATAATCGCCGTAGTCGACGAAACGTAGCGAATCCTCCCGCACCGCTGCCTGGGAAAGGAATGCTTATCTCGCCGTTCGAATGTCCGGGTTCACGATCGCTCGTATCGAGTTTAAATGCCCCCCGTTTGTCGCTCGTTTTAGCCTCTTTCCGGGGATCGATCTTCGTCGAAGCTACGGGCAAACGGGGAAATGCAATTGCGAACGTCGTGGCGAGATGAAAAGTAGCATAAAGGAAACGTGAAATCTCGGTGGCACGTGCAATCTTGAATAAAGTTAATTTTCCACTGGCGTCCGTGACATTTTGGCGACGCTTTGTTAATTGATTTCATTTTTTCGTCTTGTCGTCGTAGCGAAGAATGGAATGGAATACGGGGACACGGGCTGCTGAGATAATCAGATATAGAACGAAGAGGAGGCGGAAATCGTCAAGGTTTTCAGAAACAGCTGGTCGTCGCGAGGAAAGGGAAGTCAACGGCGCTGATAACGAAGATTTCATTCGCCGAAGCGTCTGCGCGATATGATTCAAGCGATACGATTAAACCAATGGCGTACCTATTTGCTGGGGATGGGTTCGAAATTGACTGTTAAATTCCCGAAACTCGAGTCCGAAGCATTGCAAGGTTTCGTAACTTGAAGTGCTGATTTTATTTTGTTAGAGGAATATTTTCTTTTAAGAACTGAAGTCAACAATAAATCTTTCACGTTCGATCGCCAATCTTACACTAAGGATACACACGAATCGATCATTCTCGGTGCACGCTCCGAACAATTCTTCATTCGTTAATCTTATACCTTTTCTTATTCGAGGTTTCGAGAAACCCATCCCTACTATTTACCTGTTGTGTGCCGTAGCCTATCGATATTAATCGAAATATCGATAACGTTTTATCGTTTCTCCCGTTGTCCGTGGGATTTGCTTGACAAGCTTTCGATCGTCAATCGTGAGCTGGACTCTCCACGGAAGCAGTTGGGTGCACGTATCCTCCGGCCGGTCGGCGTTTCGCGCAGGTTTGAAAATACCTCGCGGATTACGCGACGGGAAAAGTGCGAGGAAGACAGAAGCGATAGAATGCCGCACAAATCTCAATTTGTGCATGCACTCAAAGCAAGGAGCCACGCCGACGACGGTTGGCTGTTAGCCGCTCAGGCTCGTACAAACTATAAAGCTTTCTAAATCGGTGCGGCTCACGAAAATAGACTTCCGGTTCCCGTCTCACGCGTTTACACGCTGCACCGCCGCGTCTGCTCCCGAGTATGCCAACACCCGACCCTCTTTCTGTCTCGCTTCGCTCCGCTTTTCCTTCGTTCCTCCCCATCTCTGCCTCCTTCTCGTCATTTTTTCTGCCTCCCTCCTTCCTCCCCCGACTCGCCGTCGCGGAAGCCCATCCGAATGAAGGAACGTGGAAATCGACATCCGCTGCGAACAATTTCCCCTTAACGCCTCGTCGTGTCGCCGTCCCGTTTGTTTCATAATTTATGCGCTCCGCAACGAGACCGTAAGATCCATTGCGAAAATGTTTTCGCTGCACGTTTCCCAATTTCTCGTGGGGGATTCGCGTTCCCGCTGGGAAAGGGGATCGTTGTAATTACTATTAGCTCCAAACTGTTGGCTCGATGTGCATAAACCGTCGATTCTTGGTGGCTCTGGCGCCATGGTCCGGTGTTTCTCGAACAAGCTGCACTGTATCGCGCGATGCTAGCCAGCGGTGCACGTTTTATTAGTATTCACGAGCCGCTGCTTCGTCTTCGCGTCGCTACACTAAACTTAGACTCATTTGGTATGGCCGCTTTCGAATCGGATGTCCGCGGGCCGACCATGCCGTGTCGTGGCACGTTTCTTGGCGACCGTAAACAAGCGAATCAGGCTGCGAAAGCTTGGCTGTCCGCGCGTTGCGTCGCGTTGGCGAGAAAGGAACGAGACTGAATGGAAGCAAAAATATCCAAGGGGTGTATTCGAATCGTATAACAAATTCTTGCATGTGCCAGCCGGCAGATTTATACGACATTGAAAGTATGGATTGGCTTAGTCCGTATACGGTGCAGTCGAATTGCACTCCATTACGCGTTACGTTTGTCTCGTACAGAGATGCATTGGTGCGCAGGCGATGGTTCCATAGCACGGTCAATTTGTGCGCTCAATTTTGTGATCAGCTGTGCATCCAAACCGCGTTTCCAGATTACATACGGAGGGTTCAGAAGCCAATCAGTGTAAGCCCATTAGCATTCGAACCGAGACAAATAAGGTTTCTATAAATTACTTGGAAAAAATGACAATGCTAGTACCTTCGTCTATTGCTAACGTGCGAAAATAGTGGCTCGATTGATTTATCAAATGAAACTTTCAACGATAAAGAGGCTTTTGAACTGCACAACTCATGTTCAGGGAAATTTGGACTTACACTAATTGGTTTCTGAACCCTCCATATATACATACAGGTATACATAGTATACCTGCATCTTTTAGTCAGTCCGGCCAAAAAATATATAACTCTGCAACCGCTGCTGCAATAGCTATCTATTCTACGGTAACTTCGATGCTGTAAGAGGCTAATTAGTACGGGAAGCAAATATTTTCAAGTCGCTATTTAGCGGAGCGGCCACTTCCGGGCGAGAAGTGACGCTAATCACCGGACATATCGGGCGACAAACGTCGGTATTAATCAGTGGCGTAGCTGTAGATCGCTACCGAGTATTTAGTATCGGTTGTATCGCCACGCGATATACTGCCGGCGCGGAGATAACGCATGCATGCATGCGATCGGCGAGAAAACTCTGTACAGAGAAAGCAAACACGGTTACGAATAAACCGAACCAGCCTTCGCTCATTTCGCGTCACAGTCTGCGGCGAAATGGGACGATAAATTTTCTTCGATGAAACACTCGCTTTTCTCCGCGTCTGCCTGCGTTCCTATATGTGTACACGCGTGAACTTTTAAACGCTTCGAAGGAACGAAGAGAAAAAAATAGTGTCCGATAGCCCACGCAGAGACGAAGACCTCGCGAATCCACGCGAAACGCGTTCTCGTCTTCCTCTCTTCTTCCCTAACCCAGACGTTGGTCAATTTTCCAAGCTGAACTCGGTGGGGGGTATGGGGGAAGATCAAACCTGTTTACTTTCCAGCTGTATTGCTAACGAAGCTCAGACATTGCGACGATGTCGCGCGTATTATATGCGCTGTGCAATGGAGAAAAGAAACGAACATTTTTTCCAACCAAGCGCAAATAGATTATGCTTGTTATTAGCGAAGAGGCGTTGCATCGAATAGCGGACAGAGAGGAAAGGGTTCCTTTCGATGGCGAGCGATACGGACACGGGCGTGTATGTGCACACTTTCTCGGGACCCGCGCAATTATGTATATATGGTAATGCGTGTTGGTGTAACGTCGAGAGTGTCGAAAATCGTACGGTCGCCAGCACCATAAAAGTAACGAGGAGCGAAGGAACGGGAAGAATATGGGAGACGGGCGAGAACTCCAAAGGGACGATCGAACCAGCAACGAACGGGTTGTGTGGGGGGCATATCGCTCGTTTGGCGTGGGTTTCGAAATACACGCGGCTGTTACATACATATTCGACCTGTATTGTCCATCGATCGACACCGTGTTGCTTTCTTCGACTTGGCTGACTTTGCTGTCTGCTGGGCTGACCATATTATTCGAGCGGAAATTTCAGACCCGCAGACGTCTATTTTAACCCCGTTCCGTCAACCCTTACGCTGCCCACTAAATTAACGAAAGTCGGTAAAATATGTTCGACTTTTTTTTATGACTATTACTTCTGTTTGCGATAAAATATACGAAAGAGCATATTTTTTCTGCGCCATTTCTAAAGATATTTTATTGAGTGAATCAATGAATTAATGAATAGACTAACCAAGAGGAGGATTCTCTTTTGCCTGCACGTCGTCGTGCGGCCGAAACAGCGAAGAGGTTAAACGATTAAGTGCACCCAGGGAATTTGCAATAACAGCAATTTTAAGTTCCCGAGTATGCCAGGTAGATGGTTAAGCAATATACACTGTTCGAAACTGTCCCCGTCAACACGGCGCATCATTTCTGGCATTTTTACCTTTAGAAACGAAGAATAGCGTTATATACAAATGTTTCTGTAAGCATAATTCCGAAAAATCCAGAAATTATGTGTCGCGGTGATGAGGACTACGGTTGAAATATGTGATCCCCTAATTGTTTCGTATATTCGTATTCTCCGGTCAAAGTATATATACCTATACATACGTACATACGTACCACGTTTCCAATAGGCGTACCAATGCTGTCGGGCACGTCGCGTCGATGTAGGTTTGGACAGATCGGCGAGTCCTCCATGGTGGCTGCGGCTAATTAGCCATAATTACAAATAATTCCACGAGAAGGATAAGCGACAATATGTTTGTCTCTCCGTGCAGTCGCGTCCGGGTTTATCGCCCACTTGCCGCTCTCGCAGCTGCAGGTGTGTTACGGCAATAACGTGATTCTAAACGACATGCTCGTGCTTTCTTGTTCCTATGCACCGCACTATAGGGTGCCCTTGCAATTCATCCATATTATTTCTAACAGTTGTAGCCGACATTCTTTCGCGGTGAACTTTCGCTCGAGAGGCTCGCCTAATAATGCGTGCTCCTTATTCCAATGGTTGTACCGTGCCGCGCGATAATTCAGATTTCGGTATGTGGTTCGTACGAGTCGAAAACTGTTGAATAATTTGGAGATCACTGCGTGTACGTCGGCCCACAGGAATCAGCAACCTACGTAACCGCGTATCTGCCTACTCGACCCACCGATCCTTGCTGGTATCCACGGCGAAAACGTACCTACGTCCGAGTCGGCCCCGGCGACGCGCAATGCTCAGGTACTCGGTTTTCTCTCGACTTCCGGTCGCAGAAAGGAATGCATAGGCGGAGCTATACCCACGCGAGGGGACACACGCCGATCGAGGATGGAAAAAAGATATGGAGACAGCGGTACAAGCTGCGAAATAGCCCGCGTATTCGTATACATACGTGACATACAGGTACATACGTGTACACGCGTACCTACACCGGGCCGCGTCGCGCGTAACAAATTTTCCGTGACTTTTGAAATGCTGCATTATTATAATCTGCCATGGTGTTGCGGCTGAATTGGCGAATAGAAATATTTCTCTGAAGGAGAGGGAAGATATATGTTGCACGAAAGTGTGTACAAAGCTCTGTTTTCAAACAGCATACAATAGTTATAGAAATGTGCCTCTTCTTTTTAACGTTTTGTCCCCTTTTGACGTTGCAGTTCGTGGATTTGGGCATGGTGACGAGTATAGAATACAACCATAAGTCTGTGGAGTCCGCGAGAAAAGGTCAGGAGGTCTGTGTGAAAATCGAGCCGATACCTGGGGAGGCACCGAAAATGTTTGGCCGTCACTTCGACGAGACCGATTTTATCGTCAGCAAGGTAAGCTTTACACTTTCGATCTGCTTCGAGTGATCTACGTATAAAAAATCTCTTTACTATTAAAACTTTCAGTAGGTAAGTAAATTAAGTCACTATTTTCACACGTAAGCAATCGACGATGGTACCAGCATTGTCATTTTTTTCCAAGCAACTTCTAAAGATCTTGTCTATTTAAATAAGCCTTAGCGTAAATCATATACCTGTGGCACTTTCTATTATTTGGGAAGAATTTATAAATATAATTACAGGAATGGAAACATACGAAACATATTAAATTACATAGCTACCCTTATATCTCATAGAATCTTTAGAACAATATATATTTATTTGAGTCTGACGTTACTACATTATAAACGCACAGCCATTTCACATGCTTTCTTATTACGCACTCAGCGCACCTTATACGCTTTTCATCGCTTGCATTCTTCCTAATCGGTAAAGTAAAGAGTGATTATTTCTATAACATTTTCAACAATTATTGCATCCTCCAAAACGATCGTACTTAAATCGTATATGCATACGTGCCGTTTAAAATGCGGTGCAACGTTTACGTACGACGTAGGACACTCCGACGACAGAACGAACGATTGCAAGGCAAACGTTTCAGCGTTTCGAGAAGCAGCTGCTTCGAAGGAATTCGATCGACAGGTGGTCTCGACCGTTGATGAAATTCCGCTAGAGAACCGTGTTGTATACGTTTCGCTTTTTTTCCACCGGCTGCCAGGGCGATTCGCATAGCTTTGCACGTTCATCAAAATCAGAGACGAGCGAGACGGAAATGATCCTTATTAGTATGCGAGTCTTTGGTCGAAAAAGGAAGATGCACATCCGGCAGCGATCAGGCGTCCACCTTCGACTTCCGGCCTTCGCAGAACTTCCTTTCCTGTTTCTTCTTCACCGCCCCCCCTCTTTCTCCCCTTCTCTTCCGCCTTCCACTTACGACGTCGACTTCGAACCGATCCATCGTTGCGGTCTTTAATGGGAAGCAAGAATAATTGCTCGTGCATTTTCTTTTTTATCCCCTCTTTTTCATTCCGATAGTTATTCGCGCGAACAGACGACGGGCGTACGCGATTTCTTTTTGCTCCGAATTGGAGGAATCTTCGAGAGGATTTGAAACTTTCTTTCCGCAACGAGGTGGACGGATGGAACGAAATTACACGTTCAACAGTGTCCCCGCTTCTTTCCCCTAGCTCTGTCTCTGCGCTTCCCCGCTCGTGCACGCGCATCTCAACAGCTGTGTACGGCCACTTTATGCACGCATAGCTCGTTCTGGCATCGGCATCTTTGTGTGCTGCCAAGGCGAGCGGAAGTCGTCGTTACCGTTTGCTTCGTAGAATCGATTCCCCGGAATCACCTTCTTCCCACGATGATTTGCGGAGCGACAATATTCAGCGCGTTCCCGAGCAACGCCGGAATTCCCGTTCATCAGTCTCTTCAATTTCCTTTCTTTGTCCCCCTAACTCTGCCGCGCGAACTGCACGAACCTTGGCTGCACGCGTTTAGGCTCATCGGCGAGAAACGTTCAAATATCGAGCAGCGCTCGATAGACGAAATAACGAACCGACATTTCCAATCGAAATCCGTCGTCCATTGAAATTCGTCGGGCGCAAATAACGCGAGCACACTTCGAACACTCCTGGTGTGGTATCATCGTGGAGTCATCGCAAAACGCCAAGGTGTGTGCAAAGGTTTTTGCGAGGTGGACCCTTTGCTGATTGTGCAACGTTGACGCTGATAGCGTGAGGGGATAGAGGTACAAAAGGAAGGGATTGGA
The DNA here is from genome assembly GCA_963667235.1 of Nomada lathburiana. Lineage (NCBI taxonomy): Eukaryota > Metazoa > Arthropoda > Insecta > Hymenoptera > Apidae > Nomada > Nomada lathburiana. The sequence goes on from OY763898.1 coordinate 21,442,472, forward strand.
GAGAGAAAGAGAGAGAGAGTTGTGTGCGTGTGTGGTGTGTGTGTGTGAGAACGATAGGAAGGGAGCAGCGGAGAATGAGGTAGCGGGTTCAAGAGAGGCAGAAGGTAAAAGAGAGAGAGAGAGCTAGGTTGAGGAAAGAAAAGGGTGGGAGGGAGTGAGAATGAGATTGGGGATGGAGCAGTAGCAGGGGCGCGGCGGGAGGCGGGCGTCCTCAATAGCCGCGTAAAACCACCATTGTGACCGATCCATGAATGAAACGGGACTTCCGGCCGGGAGTGGGGGCGGAAACAGTTGTAAAGCGTTACGTTAGTGAATGGACCGTGTGCGCGGGCATGCGCCTGTCCTCGCGAAAACCGATTCAAGGAAATTATTCCTAGACGAAGAAGACGATAAAATGGTATGTCTGGTGTGCGCAGCAACTCTGCGTTGCCGATCGTTTTCTCGTCCCTCGCTCGTTCTGGCCGGCAGTTGCGTTAGAATATCGCCTCTCTATTCCAGGCTACGTATTTTGCTTCTTGTTTCTTCCACGATGCATACATGTTCACATCGGTGGAGGAGCCGGCTCGTTACTTTCGTATTCAATTTCGTGTTTCAATGGAAATATTTCGCACGATCTGTTACAGATAAGCAGGCAGAGCATAGACGCTTGCAAGGAATACTTCAGGGACGACCTGGTGAAAACGGATTGGCAATTGATGGTCGAATTGAAGAAGCTCTTCCAGATACTCTAGGATTTGCTGAACACGACGAAGATGTTGATGATCCTACGACGGTTCTATCGGCTGACTATTCGTCGAAGCGAGACCTGCGATCAACGAGAGCACGAACCACATGGGAAACCCATCCGATCGTTGCCGACAGTTCTCACGATTTGTAATATACGCGTCGAAGCTTTTCGACGCCTCAATCATTGTCTTTGATATATACGTTAATAATCGGCGCACGCCTTGCTTCATCCTGTGATCCTTTGAAACGCTTTTTCGGGTTTCCTTGCACACGATCCCCTCTGGAAAATAAAGTTGGAACGCGCCGAAGCCACCGGCGTTCAAACGAAACCGCTGTTCACTTCGATTAGGACTTCTAAGCGAACGGATAATCGATAGACCGGATATCACGGATTTCACGAATTTCGCGGATTACACCGAACGTATAACGTATATATACATACATGCCTGAATTGCGACGCGGTTTTTCGTGCCGCACGACTGCTTTTATCCTAGTTTTTAAAAGCCTGTACAGAACCGGTCACAAGAAGCAGACAGGAAATCAAAAGTTCAAACGTAATCATTGTTCCGCGCAGATCAACGATCATGACATAGCATCGAACATATTTTTAATAATTCAGCGTTTAAGTAAATCCACGCCCCGGGACGGGAACGTTTCGAATGGCGAGCGAGATGTATTAGTTTGAGGGCTTCGCAGTACTTAACGAACGACCACACGCTGGCACCGTAACGAACACGATGAACGAATGGAAACGTTACGTATATATATATATACATTTTCGTAGCTAAATTGTTTTTAACGCGTACATTTGAATGTCGTTAGCACCCAGCCCGTAGCTTCTGGATCGCGACAACCGAGAGACAGCGTGGAACGTTTGGAATTATTTTGGAAATTCCGGGCGCGAGACATATACATTCGAGCAACGTGGCCGAGGGCAAGCACAAAGGGAAACAAAACCGAGTAGAGTTAGGTGTACGTGCTTTTTATTTAGGATCCAAGAGTTTGCAAACGTCTCGAAACCGAACTATCCTAAGGACGCCACGGACGAAAACGAAGGCCTTGGAGCGAGTTTCTTTGCGGCGAATATATTCGGTATAAAATTGTTCGCGATCCCCGAGCCTCGTACGGGGGAACCGCGAAACAGGAAGCGAAAAAAAAAAGCGAACGAAAAGGGAGCCTCGAGTCTTTCCTAGTTTTCGGCGATTTCGATCGGCCGTCGAGCCGTCGACGAGCGAACGAGTTTCGCCCGACACTACCTCGTATGCGGTTACGCGAGACGAACAAGGCGATAGCTGTTCGAACGAAAAGGGACTCTTCCGTTTTCTCTCTTTCTGTTCTCCTCGCGACGATTCGACCGCAATGATTTCCTCCGTTTCGTTTTTTTTTTTTTTTTGCGAACGATCTTGCGTCACACGCTCCGGTTTCCCCGATCGTGTCCAGAGCCGACTTTGCTCGCGTCGTACTTTTTCGGGCTTTTTGCTGGCCCATATTTTCCCCCCCCCGTGGCAAACTCGACGGAACAGTCGTCTGCACGGTAATTTTAACCTATCCTGGCAATATTTGCTTCCCAACTTTCAACTTCCCAATTAGATTCTCCGTGGAGAAGATTTCAACGGGATACCAAACGCCGATGGAATGTGCAATAAGCGTGGGAGGGGCATCGCGGTCGGAATGCCGATTAAATTTTGAATGATAGGTCAGACACCTCTGACATCTACTCGCAGTGCCCCAGATCCCGAAGTTGTCAGATGGTGCGACTCTTTTTGGAGGCGTTAGAGCCGGATTTCGTGACGCGTAACGGGCTGCGGCTAATTTTCTGGAGGCACCGACAGAGAGAGAGAGAGCTCGAGAATTGGTGATAATTAATTACGGCGAGGAATTTTGTCACGAGCGGCAAACTCGTCTCGAGTGTCGGCATTCACGATCGGTTCATGGAAGCAGAAGCGTGTCCCGCATACAGTTTTCGACGTGTTTCCGGTTTGGGCGTTCGAGAACGTGCGCGCGAGGAAGAGAAGGAAACGAGATAGAGGCAGGAGTAGGTGTAGATACGTGAACAAAGGGAAGATAGCGAATAAATGAGTGACTGAGAGAGAAAGAGACAGAGCGCATGTGAGAGAGGAAGCGAGGGTGATAAAGGAGCAAAGAGGTAGAATGCAAACACATTGGAAGAGAAAATAATGGGAAATGATATACGAAAGCCTTGTGTGTTTTGTATATGTACTCACTTTGTATAAGATAATCGAGCGAATTATCACGATAAAAAATAAAGACAAGTTTCACAAGAAAAGGAACGATTGACCAGACCTCAATTGCACTCGAGTGTATCAGCGTAACCTTCTTCCTGTTTTTGTTTTCGCCACTCGGAGTAGTACGATGTCACGAGGTTCCACAGAGGAAGCTGCAAGCACGCATGATCGGCAATCTAATGACATTCTTTCGCGGCGTTCAACCATGTGTTACTGTTTGCCGTGCTTTCGACGGTCGCTACGCTATCGAGAAAACGGAGGGACACGTATCGTCTGTTGAAGAATGTCACCGCGAGAAAAGAACAATTCTTCAGCGACGAATCCATCGGGTTGCGGGAACAAACAAATTTGGAAAAGCGTATCGAAGAGGCGAGTTGCATAACGTCGATTGTGCAGTCAGCTCGCAGTGAAAAGAGCGCTGGTCGAATTCGTAACAAGTACCAAGTACCGTGGTATTGCTTTCTTTCATTAATAATTCCCATTCCGCGTATGGATCAAGTATCGAGTTGCATAGACTGGTGATTTATTTTCGACCAAATTCCTTATCTTCTAATCAATGCACCTCAGTCACCGAGTCGATACCTTTAACGATACGACCTGTGCGATTTTCACCGCGTCGCGAAGCCTGAGATACGAGCGACGAAATACCGGGCGACGATCAATGTGTATATTTAATACGTAACCACCGAATCCGGAATACCTGAAATTCTCCCGGGGTGGCACGATATCTCGTTAACTTTTTAACGGTAGGCATAACCGATTCGCTTCCTTCTCGCTGGTAGGAAGGAACTCGAAACGGGGCTATCGTTTTATGCGGCGTGCACACAGGAAATGCATCCGTGGTGAACGCCTAAGCGCAATGCACTCACGTTCCATTTCTTACGTTCCAGCCTGCCTCCAGATCATTCGAGAATCGAATGCTGTGCATTCGTGCGACGCTGCTGCGTTTGTCGCCTCTTTTGTGTCGGAGCCGGTGCCACTTTTCATCGAATCTACGTGTCTTCGAGGCTCTTCCAACTGGAACTTATGTAAGTCGTTTAATCGGTTTACCGATGCGGTCGCCTCGTACACGCATTCCCTACACGCTCGTACGAGTATACGAGGGCAAGTGTGCGTGCTCATTTCCTCGACTCCCTCCCGACTTCATCGCCGACCCCCCTCTATGTCCCTCTTTGCCCATATCACTGCCCTCCCGAGTCATCGATACCGCCGGTTATAGTTATACAAGGATAGAAACGAGTCTCCGGTACGAACAAATCACGCTCGATGATTAGTATGCATTTGTAATGCACTTTTGCATACAAAAGTTGCGACCCGGCGCTCGAATCGATCTTTGAAATTTATTGCCGCGGTCGCAACAGAATTGGAAGGCTTCGAAATCCATTTTCCTGTACGAAGTTCAGCGCAGCTTAGAAACTCGGGCCATGATTGTTAGGTGATTCATTTATTTATTAGGCACACCTGGCACACGCAAAGACGTTTCAACGCATATGCGTGTTCAGGTGAGAGCGTTCGCGACGAAAATCGGTCGGCTCGAATCCTTTCCTACGCGAGTCAGAAAATATGTCGTGTCCTTGCTGGGAGCAACCGAGAGCACCAAGTCGGCACGCCAAGCGGCGCTCAATGAACACACGTCATTTCGAGTCATTCATGCATCTGCAGGTTGTCCTCCTCGCGCGTCTATACGCAACACACGTGGCTGCGTGTGCGTTAGCGATGGGAATGATGGCCTCGCAAGCGGTGTATCGACAGTTTCGTTCAGAGTATCCACGTACTCGTTCTGCCTGTGCGATTGTATGCCTACAAAACGTATAATGTACGCCACTATCGAAACGCAAGTTCGATTCGCGGGCAAACATTCCGAGAACACGAGATTCTTCGTAGCTTTGTGAATCGCCCGTTCATACTACTGCATTACTACTTGTTTATCGACCAACTACTATAGTGGCGTATGTACATATTACGTATCGTCCGTGGAAAGTATTATATAATTTGTTTTCCTCAAATTTGTCATACGCGTATTTATAAATCTCGTCGGGCTCCGGTTGTACTATGGGAACGGCGGGCTGTTTATTTACCCGACGTCTGGGCAGTAAATTGTTACATCTTCGCGGTTCATAAATATTAATTTGAGGAGACAAATTCTTCGGCTCGTATAAGAAATGGTGGTCCGGTCGTAAATGTGCTACGAGCTGCGCCATTCAAAGTATGGTATTTGCGTCTCCTTTGGCCGACATAATCTCAGGGATACTTTCAGTTTCTTAAACTGAAATCTACCTTTTTTTTTTTTTATTTCTATGACAACAAAATTTACGTGTCCAACGACTTCACCTTTTCCCTTTTTTTCTGTAGTTACAAAGAAAGATGAATGTAATCTGGGTATCCCCTTTCAATCCTCGGAGGACACCAAAGGCGATCGAATGAAAAATGCGAAATCGTTGCCAGTTGATTACGTACGCACGTGTTCATCGGTGGCTTAGGTCGCGAAAGATGTATACGTACGTCCAGAAAAACGGCATGCCGTTATCATTCGCCTTCCTCCCTTCTCTTTGGTAATGTCTTTGGTAATGTCTTTGACTCCGGGTTCTTTCCGCTTTCCGTGATTCACGTGACATTGTTTTGACCGAACTTCATTGCAGATCTGAGCAGAGTTCGGTCGAATCGTTGTCCCAGATACGTATCTGTACATTCAATATTCTTATCGCGGTGTAATAACATATTTCAGCTTGGCCAACGAAGAATTTCGTGAATAGAAATGATCGACGTGCACCGATCCACATATCCAGCCAGTGTTTGCTCCATTTACCGCGCGGCTGTTCGATAAAAATCGCCCGGGCATGCCCTGGCGCCTTCAATAGCGGCATTCTTTCGTTGGAACGGTGCGATGAAGGTCAGCTAGAATCGAAGCGGGACGAAGAAAGACAGAAATGTGTCTCAGTATGTCGTAGGTTACAAATCGTCCAGGCGAGAGAAGTGTAAACAGCCATGAGGTTAAACTGGCGTACACACTTAAGTGCATTAATGAACGGGCTTAAGATACGCATGCCGCCGTTTAAATATAGGCTAAACCAGTGTTTCTCAGCCTGTTCGTTAATTTAGCCCATTTAGAGGGCCAAGACTTTTGCGTCACGACTGTACACGCACGTATTATATGCATGTACGCAGCTATCTCGTTGACGCTGCCGTGCGAACGATATCGCGGGAAGAAAACCTCGGAGTCATCGATGCGGCAAACTGCTCGCAAATAGAACACGAATCCCTGTTACAATTATTCGGCTCGTCGCACAAGTAATGCGATTTTTCTGCGAGCTTAGTTTAAACCAATGAAACTCGTCGCGATCGTTGCTTGCAATTAGGCATGTGTCTGTGGTGTATCGCGTGCACTAATTGCAAGTGGGAATCTTCGAAAAATGTTGCATCAAAAATTTGCAGGTGTCGATCGAATGTTACAGTTGTTACGAACACTTAAGACGAACGTGGCGAAAGAACGTATTGGGCATGCTACGATTACGTTATACGAGTTTTATAAAGGAAAAAGTAATGCAACCGCATCGGTCTCGTGCGGCATTCATAATATAATACGATCGTGAATGACAAGAAAAAACCGAAGGAAATTGAACAAATAAAAATTGCATACGCCCATAAATTCGAGTAGCTCGGTAGAGTTAATTCGTGATTCAGTCTTCATTGCGGGCGTCGTTTTCGATTGGCCGCAACGCCGAAGGCGACTTGCTGGCAATTATTGCACGGAAGCGCCAACCAATGCAGATTTCACGGTTTCGTGGAGAAAGGAGTGCTGAGCAAGTTGTGTTGCTCGAATTTGCATGCCCGCAACGGAACAATTCCTAAAGGGAACGGAACAGCCGGACGGTCAAAGTGTTACGCGATCCAAATGGTAGAGGCGAGTAACAATGTAGAGCGGCGAGAAGGAAGCAGCCGTATAAAATTGAGAAAACGAAGCGAAAACGAGGGTAACTTTCGCCGTTGTCGTTTCGAGCGTGCTGCTCGTTTCACGTTACGCGAGCGTCTTACTTAATTAGACAATTAACCCTTGCAACCGTTTAAACCGATGGCGCAGAAAAGTCAGCCACAGCTAGGCGAAGATGCTTCGCTCGTTCTCGTAATTTGTCCTCGGTCTTTAATCGCACTTGCAGCAATCGAGCTTTCTGGGAAATTTTTATTGCACATACAGGGTATGTACCTTGTATAATTTCAGGCGACAATTGTATTTTCCTTTTCACCTGGTCGAAGTGTAAAAACATATTGACAAGTGTTTCACTTTGCAAATGAAGATTACACGAGGACCTGTTACTGCTACTGCCACGCTACGAAAGGTGATCATTGAACGTAAGAGAGAAGAGAGGGGATACGAACGTCTGAACGAGTAGATGGGAGAGGCAGGACGAAGCGTTTTCACACCGGATATCCTCCCGAGGGAAGTGCACACGATTCGCATCGCCACGCCCATCGCGCGGAATATATATTAATATTATTACAAATTCTTATTATACGAACAACGATATAAAGTTGCAGTGAATACGAGGGGGGCGTGCGAACTCTGCATTAAAATTGGACTGGTCTTTTACGGCTTATTAACCACGATTTCTGTATATACATACTTCGTTACGTCCGCGTTGTTTAAATTAATTGTATACTCGATGAAGAGATATATCAGTGTCGAGATGGGCTCGATTCACTGTTATCTTGATGCTTGCCAAAAGAGTTTTCACTTCGTATGCATCTGGATGACGTCGATACTCTTTTTGAAGTAGGATTGCTGATGGAAAAATGAATTTTGTACATCACGGTGTATATACTCCACGATTGCATTCGTTAGATAAAAGTAGTCGTTAACCATTCTTCTGAACCCGACTAGTTTTTTGTGACGGTAGTTTTCCAACCGCACGCAAGGTATCAATGGATCGGGTGAGCTCGCGAGATGCAGACAGCGAAATGAACGAACGTTTTACGAAAACCTTGACTGCCTCTCCTCAGCTGGCTGTTTGTATGCATGCGTGGGGTGCATGATTTGCAGCAACACCAGTGCCACGTTATTAGACAAGGCTGGCAAGTCGCGTTTCTAAATCACATCTCATTGCCCCCCTTCGATGTCGTCAATTTCTTTTTCGACTTTCAATGTTTAACTTTCAATCGTCAGTCCGCGCCCGCTTCGATCGTAAACGTCTTTGTGCGGCGAAAAAATACAATTTGAAAATCAATCGAGCATTTAATACGCCGACTTTACGCGTTCAGCACTATTGTGCGAAAGCCGGTTTAGTCTTTACTAGCTGTTAAACATTAAACTCATTTTAACCCACCCGGACACGGGAGAAGTAGACCACTCCCGAGAATAACCAGATAAGATTTTTATCCTCTCGAAATTTGCATTCTTAACGCGAGATGATTTATCGACCTAGACTGTTTTCTCGACGAAACCATTCTTCTCCGTTCATTCATACGAATGCTAGCAAGGAGTATCACTGAAAGGATTTGCGGGCAGGTTTCGCGACACGAAACGACTCTGCGATAACAGTCGATTCGGGATGTATACGCGACAAGGTTCGCAAGCGGTCCGCCGGAGGAAAGAGCGCAAGGTGATGCAACCCGATGTATATATGGTAATTTTATTTGCAGGAGTCTGGTCAATTTATCTTGACAATATTCCGCTCGTGATTCGAAACTTGCGTGTCCGATTAATACGCGAACTGCTGCGCTGCCTCGTCCCGCGTGAGCGGAATAGAGACAGCCAGCCTGGAAGTAACAAGGACAGTCTAGTTTATGCTCACTGTCTCCCTTACAACAGAGAGTGGGAGGAGGAACACGCACACACGGCCGCATAAATAACGTGGCACGGACACAGAGTTACGGTGCGACCTACGTGTAAACGAATAGTGAGACGAACAAACCGGAACAGAGACGGTCGTACGGGTTGTAAAGCAAGAACGACGAAGACGATAGAGGATGTAGTCGGCGGACATTTACGAAGAGAACCGAGTATCCCCGACATGTGAGAGAGCCCGTAGTACAGAGAGGGGTATCGGTTTTACGACGTTCGATCACCTGAACGAAGATTTTTCAAGCATCGCGGAGCAAAGAGGGAATGCGAACAAGCGTGATCGTCACCCGTGTCGATATCCCTCAATGAATAACCCGTCCTCTATGAACGCGTTCTCGCCCGTCATAGTCCTGGAAGAACGCATTGGCAAATATATTTGCGTTTGTGAAATGGCAACATCTCGAACTGCATCTTCTATTCTTTTTTTATTTCGCTTGTACTAAAAACGCACCACGTTCTTATAGGTTTCGTAGGATGTTTATACAAAAAATTCATAATCGTGAAGCTATGAAGGTGCACCGTTCCTTTAGTTCGCGCGAAATGCATCGATAAAATAGAGAGGGCAAAAGAGTGTCGAGGACTGGTAGCGATATACGCGCAGGAACGTAAGCGAAAGGTACATGGGACCTGAACGAATAGTAGCAGCCCTGGTCGCACAATACGAGCATGAATGAAGTATCGCGTCTGGCTCGCGTGGTACGGTATACGAGGCGAGCAGGATGAAGCGGCGAGAGGGATCGCAAGCGTCACGGTGCTTTCGTGGCGTTGAGGTTGCCGTAACGTGTGTGTCGCGTGCACGTGTACACCACCGTGTGCGTGTCAGTGAGCGCGCGCATATGCAACTTTCGGTACGACGGAGTGCGCATGCGCATCGCGCGCACCCCACCCACGGTGAGACAGGCCGCTGCTTTGCTGTTTGTAACAAGCAGAGAGTTTGGAACGCAACACCAGCGTTGAGCGTAGCCGGCCTTACCTCCAATCGAGACACGATTTTACTACTGCTGTGAAAATAAACGGTGTACGGTACTGATTGTGAGAAAAAAAATATCGACAATACAAAAGAAAAAGGGGAACTAGTAGTGTGAGAGAAATCGCGAGTGCACGCGCGCGCGTAACTATTTCGCTCTTTCCAACAATCAGACCAACACTACGGTCCCACAAGACTTTCCGTGTGAAACACGAAAGGTGTTCGCTCGCCCTCTCCACAAGAATCGTCGGTGTGCAAACGCATTTATCCGACCGGTCGCGTTCGTATTGTGCCCGGTCTTCGCAGAAAAGCAATTGTTGTGTATCGCTTTTGTAAACGTGTGGGTGCGATCGAGAGTGACAAAAGGGAGAAAACCGATGGATATTCGTGGGTTTCGACATCGATGCGACTGTCGTCCAGCGGAGCAGCACGGATGAGCGTGAAAAAAAAATTGAGAAGAAGAGAGGTTAGAAAAGTCGTGGACGAACCGGAGAGATTGTGTCTCGTGTACGTGATCGCGAAGCCTGCAGGAATACGTGGCGAAGGAAGAAGCGAAAAAAGGTGTCGAGGAAAGAGAGAATAGGAGAAGGAGAGAGAGAGAGAGAGAGAGAGAAAGAGTCAGCCGGGGGAAAAAGGCGAGAAAATAGAGAAGGTGTTGAGTGGTGGCCCTGTGGGCCGGATAGTACGTGCCTGGGCTGCGCTCGCACGATCTACACCGGCATGGCCGCCGAGGCCAGCTGAACTTTTTCTTCTCTCTCTTACACGACGATCGTTGCTCCCACCCTCTTTATCTGTCTTTCTTCCTCTCTTCCTTCTTTCCTGCCTCTTTTCTTCTCTTCTCGCTCGTGCCTTCTCCGTCTTCGTTCACGCCCTCCCACTCTACCGACTGTCTCGTCGTTTCGTCCCTTTTTTTCTTCCATCCATCCAACTCGTTCCTACTCTCTTTCTCTCCCGCTCTATGTAACGCGAGAGAGAACCGTGCGCCACGAATACCCAGGCTCTGTGTGTGCGTTCAACTGTGTGTGCGCGTAGTTCGCCAACCATCGCGGGGATTCGAGTGGAGGCTTGCCATTCGAGAAAACCAGTGAACACAAGCGAAACCCTTACGCTGCCACTTAGTTCTTCAATCGCGGGTAAACGCGTCAGATTTATCGCAGCAGTGATCCGTTTCGAGCACACAAGTGTGGTGGTTCTTTGGGAAATCATCTTCAGCTTAGTGACCTTAGTGGAGTTTCGTATCCTCGCGTAACCAGCAGGAAGTAACGTGTTACGGTAGGACAGGAAGTGTGGCGCGAGAAAAAGGGACTGTCAGTGACGACATTCAGTGAGAGAACTCGGTTTGGATTTAAATACAGAGGAAGAGAGCTAACTACGATTGAAAACAATCGCTGATCTCGAGTTTGGTGACGATTGTTGGCGACGGTAAAATCTGTTGGCTTGTTGGCACTGTCAGTGAGAAAGGACAGGGCGACAGGAGCGATCGTGACGCACCTGTCGGCATCGTCGTGCGTTGTGTCCAGAGGTGTGCTGCTGACAGTGGCAGAGCGTGCTAGTGTCTCGTTCGCCGACAAGAGGATACGGAAGAATAACGGAGGGCAGAATAAAGGGCAGGAATCCAGCTCGGTGAAGTTTACGCACGAGGACGTACACGAGAGGGAAGATACGAAGGAAGCAGCGGTGCACCAAGGAAAAGAAAAGAAGGATGCGCGAGAAGAACACCGGTGAGGGCCTCCTACTCGTTGCTTTTCCACAGCGAGCAGCAGTACTGTTGTTCGAGGTGCGAGCCGCGTGACACGAATGCGAGAGTGCGAGAGAAAGGAAAGGCAGGTCCGCGGGAGAGAGAGAGAGAGGGAGGAAAGAGATCTACCCAACAGCGAAGGCATATCCGGCCGTGGCGCGTACGCGAGACAAGGACAGAGCGAAGTGGTTATTTCTGTGGAGCATAGGGGGCCGCCCGTATAAAATAAGCAGTGAATGAAGGAGCCTGTTTACTGGCAGACGGCCTACGCGAGATTCAGTCGTCGGTTCTCTCTCTCTCTCTCTCTCAATCGTCGTTCCATCGTGCCTTCTCTATTTCTCGCTCTTTCTCTGTTTCATACTCTCGTCCAGGCAAGCGTTCCGTAGCGGAGAGAGAACAGAAAAAGAGGAAAGAGAGACGGACAAGCTTGTCGTTGCCACGAGAGAGAGCAGTGTCTGTTCCACAGTGCGCGAGAAGAGCCCGCAGTGTATTCACCGATCTTGTCCTTCTGTCTCGCCTCGTCTTGACTCGCTTCGATTCGACTCGTCTCGCCTCTCTCCTCGTCTCGCCCTGTCTCACCACACCTCACCTTATACCACACCGTACCTCTCTTCACCTCTCAGCCATTCCTTCTCAGTTCTGTACCCCTCGCCACACCTTGTCGAGCTTTACCGTCCTCTTCTCGTATCCCTCCACTCGGCTCTACTACTCGGTGTAACGTCGCCTCGTCTCGTTTCGTTTCGTTTTGTCTCTTCGCGACTCGCCTCGTCTCGACTTGCCTTACCTCGCCTCGTATCGCCTCGCCTCGCCTGACTTCGCCTCGCCTCGCCACTACTCGACTTGCTTCTCGTCGCTTCTCGTGGCCTGTGTTTTTCTCGGCACAGCTCTTACGCCGGAGCCACTGTGCTGCATTCGTTCCTAACCTCGGAAATCTTACACACGATAATCCATAGCTCTCGCCTGGAGGATATTAGCCTCGCAGATTCCTTGTTCCTCGGTTACGTTTTACCGCGTTCCACCATTTATTACATGTATATTATATCTATATCGGAACATGTGTTTACGTGTTGTGACGTGACCAGTGCGAGGGAAGTAAAGTGAAGAGAGAGAGAAAAAAGGAGATACGAAAAGAGGCTGAAAAGTTTTAGTAATACTATACACCTTTCTCGATTCATTTACCCCATTCCGTTTTAAACGTAAATCGCGTGTTGTGTGCTCGCGGATTCGAACCGCGAAAGCAGAAAGAAATAGCGAGAAAGGAAAGTCGCGCCGGGTTCGCCCTTTCGATGAGTTTGTGCGTGAACACGTGCCGCGAGGGCTGCATTAAGAGATAAAGCTAAGGAGATTTGTGGTTTGGTGAAGGATACAGGTGAAACGGAAGTGCCGAAAGTGTGGATACCTTGGACTACGAGCCGCCCCCGGTGCTGCCACCGCGGCGCCCGCCCTGGCCGTCCAACAGCCCGAGCAGCACCGCTTCGAGGTACATCGGGCAGCGCACCACCACAATCCTCACCACGTCCTCGTTGACATCGACGGCGGCTACGACGACTACCACGTCGACGAAGCCACTGGGCTCAACGACCTCCTCGTCTGCTCGAGTGTCGCCGCAGCCGCCACCCTTGACGCCGCCTCAGTATCCTGCGCCTCCACGGCCCCCTAGTCGAAACGGTGAGTTCACATTTTTCTGTGTACAATGTTCTCCTATTTTCGTGAATGAACGCGTCGCGATACTTCTGTTTATTACCTTCCACTATGGCGATCTGCTTTGCCACCTTGGACTCTGTATCCCGAGTAGCAATATGCATATACGTTATGCACATTCGTTTCCCCCGAATCGAACCTAGTCGAAACGGTCCTTCGCATTCTGCGCGTACTTTTCTTTTCACGAATGAACGCGTTCACCTGAACATCCGTCCATTCCTTTCCATCGGTCCGATCTCTGTTTTGTCACCTTGGACGACGTATCCGAGTAGCAATACTCTTGAATCGAGCTCCATAACAGCGCGGCGTTCTGTTTCTCGTTTCTTCCTTGCTACCTTCCCTCGCACCAGGAACCCGATACGCGTGCAGACCTATTAAAGCCTCCGTGCAAGAAGTTTTACGGGTTCCGCGTGTACAGTATATTATATTATACCGTGAATCCTGGCCTACGTGTTCTACCATTCTTTCGCATATCCATTAACATTCAGTACCAATTAAGCTCACCGGCACGAACTTGTTTCTCTACGGGTCGAAGATTGAGAGCGATTTCCATCGTGGCAACTTCATCGACGATCGAAGCAAGCGAGCGTGACTCGCCGTCGATTGAGTCACACTACGCTTTCATAGAGGCCAGTCACAAGGCGCGGAGCCGAGTAGTGAATGAAATTTACTGGTGTAGAAAGTTTGCGAGAAAGTCGCCGCCACCTTTCCGTTCATAACACCGAACACATTCTGCGGCTGTATATATGTATGTATATACATACGTTGTGGCGTTTCTTCCACGGGTATTCGGATTAATGCTCGCTAGTTTCCACTCGTCGCTTTGAACGGTGACCTCGTAGGCGGTGTATAGGTACTTGCACGCTTTCGTGGAAAGTATTCGTACATTGTGACTGTCTCTTTAATGCGCAGGACGCGAATTCGATTCCTCAGAGAGATTTACCAACGGTTCCATTGTTCCACCCGTCGACCATTCATTCACGTATCTTCGAATTGGTATAATTGGAACGTTGGATTCCGATACGGAAGGTGAATCTGTCGTTGCGATTTCTGGGGAGAACCAAAATATGAATCTGACTCGAAGTAAACATCGCTCTTTATCTCCCGTTATCTCCGTCAGAGTTGATTCGCAGACCTACGTTAACTGGATACTTTTTATCTGCTTCGTGATTATTTTACACCTCTACCGAATACATTCCATTTCTACATTTCCTGTAGAGCGTGCGCGCGTACATTTTCTCCCTCGAAATCGAACGATCCATTGGAAGCAATTGAATGAATCTTGCTCGTAGTTCCCTCCCCCTCTCTTATGGAGTAGAATACGAGCGTGAAATCGCGCCAACACAGACGCGTAAATTCGTACAAAATCGCAATAAGAATGAATGCCATTCGGTTTGGCGTACCTGCAGAGTTGGTGTGCATGTGCTCGCATGTTGTCACGCAAGTCTCCTGCGTATAAATTCGTCGATCTGTCGAGTGCTCGAAGAATCTCGCGTATTTCCCATCTCTACGAGTAACGACGACGCGTTGCCTCTGTTTTCCGCGAAATTCGAAAACGCGGAACGCGTTGACGCGTACCTTGGAATCATGAATCGAGTACGAGATTGCGTATCGTTATCCAGAAACGATTGGCCGCTCGAACGGCTTAGTCAGGATATTAGGATACAAGATCTGATACGTAACTTCGATATCCGATCGTTGATTAGATACCTGCGATATCACGTAAGGTGGTGTAATCTTGCCTCGAAGCTTTTAGTCTCGAGGAAGGCTTATCCCAGAGCGGTTTTTTTTTCCACCCGGTAAATTCGAGCTAAGGGATCGACTCGAGGTTCGCAGACAATTCTCGAACAATAGTTTTCGTCAACCATGTTATTTCGTTCCACGAGATTGAGAGTATGGTCGCGACAAAATGGTTTTGTCGGACTTTTAGACCAACTTGTTGGAGCAGTTTGCACGGCACTTGCGAGACAAGATATCGGCACGCTCACGTGCATCGTGACACAGATATGTACACACACGTTTACGGGCACACACGCGAGGTAGCGTCGGTCTCTCTGGCATGAATGAAACCATGATTTCTACGCATGGCGCATAGGTAGGTGACTCGTCTGGCGCTGTATTCGTCGATGAAAAAGATTAAAGCACACATATATACACGCTTCTGTTTTCGTTTATCCCTGCCATCGTGCCGTACTCGTGCCTGATGACGGGGATACCGAGCGCGATTTAATTTCATTCCAATTCAGCTGCTTACGAATCGATAAGATATCTTTTCAATGGCGATCTGCAGAGCGCGTAATGTCGTAATATCGTTTGTTCGCAGGTACGCATACTTTTGAAAGCGTTAAATCATTCGTGACAGTTGTTGCGTTCGTTGCATCGTTTAAATGCCGCCCGTGATTATCTTCGGGGCTGAATGTTAGCCGACGATTAAACATTGTGCCGGTAGTAAAAGTGAAATTGCGTTTCTCTTCTGTGTTCGCTCGAAAGGATTATTCCGTTCGCGTATGGCGTTCCATCGAAATGGACGTGGCACAGTCAATAAAGCAAAACGCGACGCGGTACGCGATTTCCCGATATTATCGAACGACCGCATCGCTTGCATACTGAATAATTCGATGTACGTTCGTGATATGCGACAAAGATATTCATTAGATCTCGAAAACATTATCCGCCGTCGGCAAATGTTGAAACTTCTGACGAGCTCTATGCGTAAGAGATTTTCCAGATATCCGAGGTGAGAGAAAATTTCAGCAACTCGCCGTTAAACAATCATTGTTAGCTGAATGAAATAATCGAGACGATGCATTGCGTCAGTTTCGCGGTAATAATAATCGATTCACCTATCTCATTTTGCTTCGCATTTGCACCTACTTCAACTTCCACTTTGTCAGTTTCCTTTTCTTTCGCATAGAGTGGCCAACCTACTAAGTTTTACTTATTCTTCATTTGCTCTCCGAATCTAGTTTCTGCCGTATCCAAAATGGGTCCACCTGTCGACTAAATAGTTCGGCCACCTTCGGCACGCAACATTTGAACCCAGAACCTTCGTTGCTCGATTGCGCTACCATTTCTTATATAATGTGGCGCAACTTCGCAACAAATGCGATGCAGTAACGCGTTGCGAATGCGCTTTAATGATTGCCGCGTAAAGACGACGTGTCCTTGAATAACATGTGTCCGGAATAATCAATCGGAAGAATATGAACAAAGTCATAAAAGGAGTGGCAGGTGTGTTGCATGGATCGCGCGCGTTTAACTCGTCAGCGAGGCATTTAAATTACGCACTGCAACTCGCATCCTTCTTCTTTCGACTCGGGCAAAACAGGCTCGAGTATTCATTAATCGTAGGATTCTCGTAAATCGATGCGAAATTAATTCGACGCCGAGGTCTCTAGGCTTTCCGGCTTTCCGTATTAAAAAAAACCCGACTCGGAATAAAGATTCATTGATGCCTTTTTTTTTTCTTTCTTTTTTTCTTTCGTTTTTTGCGACAAACGCGGGAAAACGTTGCGAAAGTTCTCATTCCAGATTCAACGTTCCACGTGACGCTGACACTGTTATTGTCGCATTCTTGGCGGATTTTTTCCGCCCTCTTTTCTTCGCGTCCATGAGAAATCAACGCGCAAACCTCGAAAGAAAGTTCACTCATGCGATTATATTTCTACACATATAATACGTTATTCAGCGCTAAATATCGATTCCAGCCGGAGCTCGTATTTTCATGGTGTCTTTGTTATTCGTTCTGCCCGCGCCGGTATCGCGTTGAGCAACAGATATTCATAGCATGCTAACAATCGGGTACATTTTCAACGTGGAGTTGCCAAGCCTATCAACCTATCCCACTGTTTTAATGTCCCGGAGTCATGCGCTGGAATCTTCAGCAAATAAAACGTGATTCTCCTTGCGGCGCGGCTCGTCGTCGAGTATTACATTTGGATACACTATTTATGCGACAGAGGGGCAGGAATCGGAAAACCCTGCCAGGCTTCAAAGGAAACTTATACGGGGCCCATACGTTTCTCAATGGTATGAAACTTTTTACACTACAGAGTCGGCAAAGCGGTTCGGTACTCCGATTGGACGGTCCGGCAGTTTGGTTGCTGCTTGTCCTTTGCAGAAGAACGATTCTCTTCTCTCCCTGGCTGTTCGTAACGCAAGATCCGTCGCTATCTTCGTGTTTGCCAACCCCGTTATCTCTTGTTCCTCCGTCTTTGATCTACTCTCTTGCTCTCTCCTGTCCTCTCTGTCCACTCTGTGTCTTCTACCCTTCTCCCTCTTTCCCTCCCTTTCTTTCTCCATTCCGTCTTCGTCTCCCAGCCGTTGGCACTCTCCTACCCTCCATGTTTGTCGTCATCGTTTCATCAACTCGCTCCTGCTCGCCTGCTTTTGCACAAGCACCGAGCGCAATCTACGATCATCGTTATGTGCTGTCGCGTCACATCCGGCCTGCTTGATCGCTCGCCTTCTCCCTGTTCGCCGTTCTTAATGCTCTTCTTTTCGTTCTTCCCGCTGCTTCCCCGTATCGATCTAGGCGCCTGCTCGTTGCCACGGTTACTCGGTTATTCCTTTTCGTCGCTCGTGTATGCAAATCGCTCTTCGTTGCGCATTCGAAGCGCATCCTCGTTGTGCAGCTCGGCCACTAGTTTTGGAGCATACTTGCGCGCGATAATCGATCTTCGTGCCGTGGAGCCAGCCAACGCTCGCAACGTTCCGACACCGATGACGTTTAGCCCCGACGCTTCTGTTTCCCGCCGACCCTGTATCGGAAACCATGGTGGCCCGATAGGGGGAAGACCGACGTAGTTTATTGCCACGAAGATATCGTGTGTCGCGATCAGCTCGTGGAGACTGACCGGAAGTCGCATGGACGAAGATACGAGGCAGGCAGCCGCTTTAATTGGCGACTAGTGGATTCGATTCGGTTCAGGGTTCAACGAATTGGCCTCTCGGCGAATTAATTTATTGTCACTGTCACGGGGCCCAGCGCTATGATACACGGATGCATGGACTTTTATTGCCACTGCGAATTACACGCTCATAAACGGGCCGTAAACGATCGGTTACATAATACCACGATAAAGCAACGGTTTACAGCTCGTCAATTTCTACCTACAATACCGATTTCTGGTCCCTGCGGATATCATTCGCATTCCTCGCGTTACAGGAACGCGTTGGCGCAAGCGTAGTTCCCTTCGATCCTTCTCTCGATATGCTTATTGAATTCGTGCAATGAAATTAAAATTGATCGATAATACATTATCGTCGCGTATCGGGGAAGCATACGCAGTGCGTTGGCGTCATTGATAATTGCTTGCTTTCGTGTTCTAGAATTGCATCCGATTTTCAATAACCATTTATCAAACTCTGTCGAGCGCTCGTGGTATTGAACGTTATTCATTGGCCTTTCGTTAGATCGACACGATCTGCATCGAAAACGATTCTAAACGCGAACGGTTTCAAAGCTTTCTATCAACTTATGTATATCAGGTCTACCGGACTACTTTTTACCATTGCATTTCTAAATATGGTCTCTACCAAATTGCATTAGCAACGATGGAGATTAGATTGGTCAGTGAATATTAACCCTTATGTTAGCATTACTGTATTTCCTTTAATAATTTTTGGATGTTCTTGATGAAATATCGCAAACCCGATCCAGATCACGATTCTTTGAACAATTTTACGCCAACTTACGTTTCGTGAGAACAAATTTATACAATATATTTGAAATAAGTAAGCGTCGAACTTGTACATTTCAAGAAATCTATCGAAAACGTATTATATTCTTCGAATTCGAAAATTGACAGAACATTCCGGCAGACCTATTTTATATACTAAATTTTGACTATACGCGATCCATCGGTAGAAGGAAGGACTTTTTCTCTTGCGATTCTGATTGTGAGAGTTTGATTCTTCTAAATATGACAGTTCCATCGAAAAGGAGAACGCGAATCATACTTTGCCCCCGTTCGCGCGAGCGAAACAGGCGTTCGCCACGAATCCGTATAAAATCCTAAGGTGCCAAATTTAAGCGGCGTGTCTAAAACCGAGCAGCGCAAAATATTTAGGGCAATCTATTCCACTTTGCGCAACTATTATTAGTGCCATGAAAATTCGTATTCCCGAAATAAATGCTATCCTTTCACTCTTCTCCTCTGTTTCCCTTTCTTCGTGTGCCCGCCCGTGCACAAGTCGGTCTTGCTCCTACGCCCGACTGTTCTTTGACTTTTCTCTGGCCGTCCTTGAAGGGAAGGGAACGTTGACCCTCTCTCGAGCGTCCATCCGCGCGTTCGTTCGGTCGTTCGTTCGTTCGTTCGTTCGTTCGTTCGTCTGTTCGTACGTACGCTCGTCCGGAACGTGGTTTCATTCAGAATGCGATCCCAGCAAGATCGACGTTGATACATACCGGATGAGCAATGATGCTGCAGAACGTGGAACAACACAGACACTTTTGAATACTATTCACCGCGCAGCGTTGTCAACTACCTGGCCATTGGCCTGACACGAATACTGCCGAGTCAGCCGAGGAAACCATCGTGTTCGATACTAATCTGATATCGATGGCAAGACACCACTGCACTATCCTACATAGAAGCAGGCGCGTGTACGCATACGTGAATGCAGGCACCCGTGCAAGAGAAGCTGATGGGTAAATCCAGGCAATACCTGTCTCTCTTCTCTGTCAGCGCAGAACGTCGCTTCATACAATTCCCTCCAGAAACGGAATGGAAACGTATTTTACATCTCCTCGTTAGTTATAATATGGGCCCCACACATATTCATAGTGGGACCCGATATCCGCTTCTCGTTAGTTCAACGCATGCACGACTGCCGTATGGCCCATTGGACCGGCAGAATTCGTCAGAATCGTTCTTTCGCGTAGGTTTGCGCAACTTATTCGACGGATACGGGGCTAGGAGATCGGCGTTGCAGCGAACGCCGGCTCCCTTAACGAGAGGAATTTCCTCTGCCGGTTGGATAAATATCGAGACGCATGTAGGCCGGCAATATGTTTACGTACGTAAAACAGAGGTTTCCGGCGGAGTCCGTAAGTCCGTGCGTATACACAATGCCCGCGTCGAAAATAGTTTTTCAACGTACACGAGGGCCGGCGTTTCACGACATGTGGCGGGGTGTGGGTCCGCCGGTGCGTGGGCTTGTATTTATATATACGCGTGAATACGTAAACTTACGTGCGTGAGGCCGCATTTGATATCCGGATTTCTCTTCGAGCCTCCGTTGGATAATCAGCCGGTCGCTCTCGGCAAAAATATTCAACGCGCTGCCTCGAGTCGCGACGAGAGTTGTGCAGCGATCGTCGCGGCTAGACTTTTCGGCGATATCTTCTGGCGAAATGCGCTCCGGTGTGCGACGGGCGAATGAAATTTCCATTCCGCGGTCCGCGCAGGTGGACAATAAAATTGTCAACTGTATATTTGGCAGTTTCATTGCCTGCTCGCGCGAATTTCAACAGGGCGAATCGAGGCCGCGCGCCACGACGACCATGACGACTACGACGACGAGTGGGTGGTTGGGCGAAGATCTCGACCATATGGTGTCCACATTCCATTTCTCGTGTGCTGGCGATAGCTGCGTGTTTGCCCTCTCGTTTCGCCGACAACCAAGCGAACCTCCTGCCTCGCGAACGCCTGTAATTCAGCCTTCTCGGTGGAAAAAAAAAGCACCGCTGCTTTGACACTAGCTCTGCTTGTTTGCTACCTTCCCATCGATTCTCCGACGAGCCAGCTGCTCGATAACTGCCGTCGATCGCGGGCGAACATTATATTCGCACGCAGGCACCGCAGAGTTGCGCCCAAATTTGAGATTGCGGATCAATCAGTTTAACTCGATACGAATATGGATACGTATTGGAGTCAGTACGAAAGAGGCGATAATAATTTGACGCCCTGTAGCGAGAGACGCGTAGCGAACAGGTGATTGATTATCTTTCGTCAGCGTTCGGAGGGTATTCGCGGGTTAATCACCGTTGTAAATCATAAGCCGGTGCTTTTTCTAAGCGTGAACGACACCTTCCGGAATGATTTTATTGCGCTTTAAATTTGAAACCGATGCCAGATAAAGGTAACAGGCCGGGGCTGGTGCTGCAGGTACGCATCGGGCGAAACAGGTAACGCAAGGTGGCAGGAAAGCAGAGGACAGGAAGAAGGGATCGTAGCGATCCATTGTCTTCCTTCCCTTTCCTTCCCTTCGCCACTCTGCCCTTTCTTTGTGAGAAAATGACTCGTTCCTCGAAAATTTCTTTCTGTAACGCAGTGTCACCGTAAACGACCCTCTCGGATGTATACCTATGCGGAAAGGTGAGAGGGGTCTTCGCTCACAAAAACGTCCTTACGAATCGCTTACACCGACCGACGTTCGTAAAAGCCGATTGTTTCATTCATTAGGATCGGTGCGCATCCCTGACGCGTTCGATAATAGTTCGTTCTCGAAACTCTGTCGGCTGGCAGCTTCCGGAAAAGTCTCGTGCAGTGTGCACGTCTGCGCAAATTGTCTAGCGTGCGTTTTCGTCGGCAGCTGTATTGTTGTTGGCGGTGTCGATTTCACGTTTCGACCGCCCAAGATTGGAAAAAGGGTTATGGATTCTCGACTAGACGGAAACGTCGATAGAAAATGTGATATCCGGGGATGGATACGAGCGAACGGTTGATTTCGTTAAATCGGAAAAAGGAAAGTTTACCAAGTTTTTAGGTATGTACGGTGTATCGCGTGTAGCTTTCAGGGAAAACCGGATGCATCTGTCTCTCTGGGACCGGGATTGGTCGTTGAAAAACCCTCGTCACGGTTCGTCGTATTTTCAGGCTGTTTCCTTTCGTAATCAATTTGGAAAGTGTTGCCCGACGCTCCCGTGGGCAAAGATCGGAGATAATCGAGCCGGGAATCCTACCGACACCGGGGAGAATAAATAGTCGGATGCAGCGAATTTGCCGGGCGACGCTTAAAAATATGCCAGCCCTGCATCGCGCGTAGGGATGCTCTGGTGCATCTTGAATATACGAGTGGATGCATGCGTGCACGATGCGTGGGCGCAGTCTGAAGGATATCCGGTGCTGTCTGTACCTTTCGTTCGTCCCTTCCTTTTCTTTCTCACCTCTGTTCCGCTCTTCTTCAAAACTCTTCCATACATGTACTTATATGCATACACCGTTTGCTAATTGCTATCATTGTCGCGAGCGATCGACACGGTTTCTGTCGCGAATGTAATCGCGGGGTGAAAATCGATCGATCGTTTTCTTTTCGACTTGGTCCCCCGAGAATCGCGCGTGCGTGTCTGCGTTTTATTATGCGCACGAGTCAGGAACGAGCCGAGCGCGAAATTAAAATTTAATAATCCGGCAGGGCTGTCGTCGGGATAGGAATTTATAGTGACGGCCGATTTATGGGCGATTCGTTACTCGAGATTTACGAGCGTATTAAGGCACTATATAACGATTAATTCCTCAGCTAGTAGCGAGAGGATCCGCGCGGTTCCGTCGCGCGGCTACTTTGCAGGCGAAGTCAAAACAGCTTCCGACGACCGGCTCTCGGTTTTCGCTGCGGAGATGTTGAACCGAGTCCGGCAAACATCTGTCGTAACGTTTTCGCTGCGTGGGGCGCGCGTTCCCTGTCATGTATGACAAAAAGCTGCAACATCCTGGAAAACGACGGTGCCAGAGTAGCCGGCGTGCTTCTTCATTTCCTTATTCCTCCTGCTCTTTGCCGTTATGTTTAACGGCTGGGACCACCTTTGCAATTTCTCGTCTATCTCTATCGCAGAGCTGCCAATTTTCTTTTTTTCTTTCTACCGTGGAAACTGAAATAAAAATTGAAAGTCGTGGCCGTGGGGAGGAACTAACGACAAGGTTTTCCGGCACTTCGATTCTCGCAACTCAATTCATGGCGCAATACAATTCATGACATTTGGAAGAAAATGCGAGGAAGATGCGTGTTATACCTGGAATTACGATTGCGACGGGCAGAAGGTTTCCGTCTGCCACGTTTTGCAGCGTAAATCTAAAGAACACCGGACTGTGAAACGTTCTCCACGGAAAGCGCGTTTGCGGAATCGCTAATTTGTTACTGCGAACAGATTGTTTAATGACAGGATAGCAATGGGAACAGGTTTTATCGTGTTTCGTGATAACTGTACTCGCCGAGAACTATCAGAGATTTTAATGGAATTCTGTTTCTTTTTTTTTTTTTTCTTTCCTGCGATATGTAAAAGGCGTGAGTTTAATCGCTTCTTCCGAAATACAGCTCGTTTTATTTGGAATGCAGTGTGTGCCCGGTGTTAGATAACTCCAAGTCCAAGTTACGACCTTTGGAAAAAGACACGCGACTGATAAGCATCGATCGGTTGCTTTTATGGTTGCTTCATTAAGCGCGAACATATTCCAGCGATAGTACATATTTCTCTTGGAGCTGCTAGCAATAAATAACAGCCAGTACCGTTGTTACGCTCGCCGGAACCTTGACTTTGCCGGGAACTAGAATTTTCGCTGCTGAAGATAGTGACACGGTAACATTGTGGGACTACTGTAGTGGCGTTTAGCTTGAATCGCGCGATCTTGACACAGCGTGGAGCAGAATTCTCGTTAAAATAACTTGACGGAGCGGCGCTAATTTTACCGGCGTCACGAACGGGACGCCTCGTGTCACGATGCGTTGAAAGAAAAATATTTTGGATCGCCGTCAACTTTACGTCGACTTCAGCTTGATCGTTTCCCGCGGTTTCGTCGGAATAGAAGGAGCGCGGGAAACGCGGGGACAGGGGTCTATTTATTCGGTTGAATCTCCGGCGTAAAAATTTGACGTCGTGGCTCCTTTACGAGCCATTGTGTAATTGGTTTCGCCAGTGGCACGCGAAGTCTGCTGCGTCCACGAAATCGGAAACGCTCGAAATAAACTGGCCGAGCTTTTGATGCTCGCTAACTCGCGGCTCGTGTACGCGCCAGTCGTTCCCGAGGGACGTATTCTTCATCGTCGTTGGTCGAGCGTGTCCGTTTCGTTATTGTTGCCAGTAAACAGTGACGATTTGGAGAAGCCGCGGCCACTTTTAGAGCAACGAGTGGATGCTCGTGAAAAGTGCATCGGCGTAATCAGTTGGACTTTAGAGGATCCTAGAGATTACAAACAGGTAGAGTGGAGGGAAAAAGAAGTTCTTGTGCTCGTCTGCATGGAGTTGCAAATATTCTTGGGCGTAGTAAATGCGATTGCTTCTATTTTATTGAAACGTTGGGAAGGTACGAACGGTGGTGTTTGGTTGCACGATTCGATGGCAGTAGGTTCGCGGCTCGGAATTTATTTTATATAGAAATTTCTTAGCGCACAGATGTTTGCTCGGAGGCGAGCCAAGCCCTCGTCAAAGTTTACTTGGCTGTTCGCTTGCTCGGCCGCTTCGCTTAACTTTCCTGCGCGCTTGTCTTTCTACGGTTCAGTGGCGTATCGTTGAATTCGCAGAACCCTGTGGAAAGATTGGAAACGTTGCTCGGAAAACACGGACGAACCTCTGGTTACCTTGAGGGCGGAAATCGACAAATTCCCTAAATCGTACCTTTTTGCTTGTTCTTCGCAAATCGTTGAAGATGCGTAACCAAGTATGCACGCGTAAACGGTTACACGTCGAACGAATGCGCTGCTCCAATGGAAGAACGGATATCGCTGAGTTCGTGGTTAATTGCATTCGCGGCAAACGACAGGCGCATAATTTAGCCTGCCGTTTAGAAATTTAGAATGGTATCGACGCTGATGCGACACCCGAGATATACACGAAAGAAATATTACGCTTCGAATGCGATATCGTTTTATCTGCGCTATTCAGTTTTCGCGTGGGACTGCAAGATCCGTGATCCGGAAATATGTACATACATATATACTCCGTTACGCAACTGGGATCGACATTGTCACACGATCGACGGGTCAATTTCCTGACAGATAGTGCGAACATTTCCTTTCAGTCGTTGGTGTCCATTTACCATGCCAGTATCGCGAAACAAGTGTTTCTCGCCCGTATCGTTGGGTTTAAAACGAAACACCGTTGATTTTCCGGAGTGGTATTTAAAAGTAGGAGACAATTACATGGACAAACAAAAATCTAAAGTCAGGGATCGCGATTAACGAACGAGCCATCCTATTCAACTATGTATGCTGAAGAGAAAAATATGTGTACCGAGGA
The DNA here is from genome assembly GCA_963667235.1 of Nomada lathburiana. NCBI lineage: Eukaryota > Metazoa > Arthropoda > Insecta > Hymenoptera > Apidae > Nomada > Nomada lathburiana. Next base: position 21,467,861 of record OY763898.1, read on the forward strand.
AAGAAATCATAGAGCAGACGCGTAAGTCGATGGTAGGCATCGTGAACTCGTTGTTACGCTACTGGCATCTGTCGTGCGGATGTGTGTCGGTAGTGGGGATACTAGTGAGTGGGAGCGACGTGGCTAAGTAGTTGCGCGGGCTGAGTGAACGAACCAGAACGAGAAAGAGGATGATGGAAGAAGGACGAAGAAAGAAAAGAGGCGTGGCGCGCGCAGCTACGCGAAGTGAGCGAGCCGGTGTACGAGAGGGAAAGAACGACGGGTCGAAAGTATATAGACGGGCAGCGGGAAGGACAGAGACGAGATGAATGAACGTGCGTACGCGGCAGAAAGAGAGAGAGTGACGCGACTACGCCGGGCGGCGCGGTAGGACGAGATAGAAAGGGACAGAGGTTCGAATGAATGAACGGTGCACGACGAGGATAGAATTAATGAGTGGGATAAATATAGAAGCGTGTAACGCGGTAGAACGAGACGGCCTATCTCTTCCTCTCCTTCCGTTTCCTATCCGCGCCTTTTCTCGTCCGATGGCGTTCGATGGTTCGCTCGGTTGGTTGCTCGATTTGCTCCGACTGTCCCGTGTGCCAGCGCGATCGAACGACCACTCGTTCGCTGGAGTGCTACCTATGTACATAGATACAAGCTGAACGAAATGGAACGAAAGGATTCTTCGTCGTACTACGCTCCACATTTGCGTATACCGGTCAACTGCTACTGAATCAACGCCATTGCGCGAACGTACCAGACTATCGATAGCGTAGTACGCTTGGAACTCATTCAGTTTCACCTTGCCTCGTTATGTCTCTGTAATAATACCAATCATTTAGAGTTATTTGTCGGCCCTCTTTTTTATTTAGAAGTGAATACTTGTCGCGAATTTCGCGTTTTTTTCACCGGATCTGTTGACAGGAAATTTGTCCATAACAGTATGCGAACTTAGAATTGTCTCTCTTCTCTTCTCTCTCCTCTCTTAGCCACGTGCTTTATTACACCGCTTCTTCCGGTGCACCGTTCGACTTTCACAAATTTTTCAACCGTATTAGGCATCGATCGATGGAATACAGTGAAACGAGGTAGCACGAACTGGTTCCGGATTGGTTCGATGACAAATGCTAACATTATAATACCTCTTGTTCCATATCCGAACGATGAAAACTGTTGAACGTGGCAGCAAATACGACCGTGGCATTTGGATTTAATACTAACGGAACATCTGTGACGATTTATCGCTCGATGAATGAATATTAGCGGGAAGAACGATGCGAACAATGAAACAGTACCGTAAGCGTGTAGGTAAGAGGTCGATATAGGGTTGGATAGGCATACAGTCTGGTGATTAAACACGCTGAGAGGTGCAACCCGGTTACTTAATAAGGCTCAAAGATTTCTCCGGGCACGAGAATGGTATTACGTTATTAAAGCGTAACGGTTCTAGTTTGTTCTCCTATTCGTCGTCCACTCTTTGCTTCCGGGCGATCGACTCAGACCGCAGCTTTGATCGGAGAGAAACGCGTTAAAATACAAAGCCAGTGACCGGAGACCCTTCGGTGTCGAGTAAACGCAAGAGAGACGATACGCTTTAAATGCGATCGATAACGCGACCAACAGCGCATCGAACCCCCGGAGGTCGGACGAAAAAAAAAATTTCCCACAGTGTGGAAGGAGGCCTCTCTCTGTGCGGGTGTGTGGGCGCGTGTGTGTCTGTAGAGAGGCCACGTTTGACAGGGACGAAAAAAGATCATCGCGCGAGCATTGCCACCTCCACCGACGCGACCGACGACCGTCACTGTCGCCGCGCCGACGCTGTCGGTGGTATACACGGTGACGACATAGGTAATGTTTTCATTCAATCTAAAGCTTCAATGATAGCTTCCGCCCATTCATAAAAAGCTTCGCGTTGCGAACGAGTCGTTGGCCACGATATCGCCAGATGGCATACCGTGCACGGAACTCGACCGGCCCTCCATGTCCGTCTCTGTCCTTCGCACTCTTTCCAATCCACTTCTGTTCTTTCTCTTTCCCACTCTGTCTACTTTTTCTCCTCCAACCCCTCGCTCGATTGTCGCCATTCATGGCTTCCTTCCCACCTTCTCTCTTCCTGCTTTCCCTTCCGCCCCTGCCCCTGCGTCCTTTTGCTTCCCGGTCGTTCATTCTCCCTCTCCGTTCATGGCTCGTAGCACCGTAGCACCATCTCACTTCCTCCTCCTCCTTCTGCTCACCCGTCGTCCCATCGATTCGCCCTCTCCGCGGCCCGTTTACGCATCGCCCAATCACCGCGGCGGTCCCCCCTCCCCGTCGCATCGACAGCTCGGCTCGCTCACGGCAGGCTCATTGTCAGTCGTTCGCCAGCAGCTGTAGTGCTCGTTTGCTCTTTTGACGTTTGATTGTCTCTCTTTCTCGTCTTCGTGTCGAGCGATACTCGTTCCTCCAAGTCTCGTGTCGCGGACAGTTTCGTGAAGCGTTAGCAGGGCATGACGAAGACGATAATTTGATAAAGATCTGATTTATCACAACGCACGCGTACTCCAGGTTTCTTGTCTAGTGCGAGTCTCGGCAACGAGGAAAACGAAACAGAGCACGGGTGATGTTCATAGGTTTCGTGGAAACGAAGAAGTCGATGGGACAATCGACACGTACGAACCCTGGAAGCTTCCTGGAATCTGTGCGAATTTGTTGATAAGCTGCGTGACGCGTGCCTGTCCGTCCCAATCGTTGAACGTTGGGTTCGTCGTGGAAATATTGTCGGATGGGAAATGAGAGCGGCACGACGCGACCGATGAGAGGGCGACGAGCAGCTGCCGTTCGGTGGAATTCGACGACGTTCCTAGATCCGTTCAGTCGTCCGAACGGAATCGCCGCACCGAAGTTGTCGTGTTAGTGCGCGTGCGTGCTGTGAGCAGCAAACACGCCTCCAAAGGATTCCGTCGGCCTCGGCGTGGGCGAGCCCACGTTCTTTTCTGGATTTCCGCTAGTCCCATGAATTTTCAGTAAGTCACTTCGTTCACGACTATGTAATCTCTTCGTTCGTTCGCGTACACTCGAATCGCTTCGAATTTCCGTTCGTTTAAATTTCCCTTTCTAGCGAACTACACGTACACTTGAAAATACGTTTCGTTTTACTCTTTTCCGCGGAAAATTGAAATCACGACGAACACTGAGGTTCGATGAAACTATGCGGTTAACTATGTGATATCGCATAGACCGCAGGGCCAGATAATTTTATTGAACGGAAATACGCGTGTCGGCGAGGAAGCACGTCCGGTCTTATCGCGAACATTTCCGGCTGGAATTAAAACGTATCTGGACCGGAACGTCGTTTAAAAATTCGCTTTTTTTAAATGACACTTATTTGGAACATCCTGCCAGAGATGCGACTGCTTCGCAATTTAAACTCCTTGCCAATTTCAATGCGTCTGTTGTATCGTCTAAACTCTAAACGGTTCATTTATTTAACAAAAATATCTCGCGATATCCGTTTTGGTAACGAGCTCGCCTCCATTGAAAATATAAAACAGCACGCGTTATTTATATCTTCGTTCCTGAAATACTTTATCGTACGGACGGCTCGCTTGGTTTACAAACATTAGGTCGGCCACGATTATCGTACCGCACGCGACAAGACAACCGGAGAAAGAACGTCGGAGCGGAGCACGAACCGCGCGATAGCTGGATAAATATCGGCGCATCATCGTTATTACGGTAATCGCGGCGATCGCGCGCAGATATTAGCGGAACAATCATCGTGCCACAATTACGCGATTGCCAATCTTCCCCGAAGCCCTCGCATTCCGTATACCTCCAGAGTGATTCACAAATGATTCGTGACTCTACCTTATCGTTACCTGGAAGGTGCACGATTATTCATCGATTGACCGACGCGACTCGCGGCACGAATACTTTGTCGTCGACGGCGGTGGAAATTTTCGAATGCGAGAAAGCCATTAGCCGGTCGCATCCCTACATCGTGTTGCCGCGGCACCGGGCGACGAAACGTTCCCGTTTCCCCGGATCAGAGGAAAAAGATAGAGATTTGGTCGTGCACCGGCCGCGCGCAAGCTCACGAAACGTTTCTCTTATCTACGCTCGGTCATCGTATAGGGGGACTAAAAGCTCTGACCTATGGCAGTCGGCCGGCGATAGGTCGAACGCATTCCTCTTCGAGTGCACCCTCTGAATGGCCCGCCTGTTTCTTCACGAACACGACCGTGTCGTAGACGCGGATGTTCGTCGTGTGCCTCTGCTCGTATCTGCTTGCGTGGGTTCCACACGTGTTCGGACCGCGTGAGCCGAGTACATATACTCTACTCTCCCTCCAATCCTCTTTATTCTTACGCCGTACATTGACCACGTTCACTTGCGATCCTCTGTACATACTCCAATTCGATTGCACTTTGCTGCCTCGTTCGTTGCTTTTGGCGACATTTCAGAGACCGAGAGAGAGGCGCGGGAAGTTAATGCATTCAGTTTCGTAAGCGTTAGGGCGCCGGTCTCGTCGTATACGCGATACTGGTGCAATGGTACCTACACAGCGGATGCGTGTAGGACGCAGGATCGGTCTGGTGCAGGCAAACGTTGTTTCTTCCGATTTTGTAGGCTCCTCGGGAGTGGGTCGAGACACGTCGAACGCGGTACCAGTCGGATTTAATATCGCGCAGAGTGTCTCTCTATATGTACGTGTAAGTCGAACTTTCCCTGAACACGAGTTACGTAGTTCAAAAACCTCTTCACCGTTGACAAATCAATTAAGCCACAATTTTCATACGTAGGCAATAGATATTCTCATTCTTTCCCAAGTAATTTGTAAATACCTTACTTATCTCGGTTTAAATGTTAATGGTCTTACACTGATTGCCTTCTGAAACCTCCTTATATATGCATATGGATATCTACACGTTTCCTGCTTCTATACTCGTAGTGTCGCAAGTGGAAATGTTTCGCCCCGTTCCAAATTCTGCTATGCCTCGATTCAGCCGGGCTGTCACCGAAACTCGGGTCTTTCGAAATCGTTCGAATTCCGATTTCGTCGAAATAGATTGCGTCGGTTGGTAACAGCTCCGCCGTAGCGTAAGATGCTCGGAGGATACGGTCGGTCCGGACCGAACAAAACGCTCGATTCCTCCAGAACTGTGGGCGCTTCGAGTGGGCCGGTGACCACTGAATCAAGAGACCCGGTGCACACAGGCCACGAGCGCCCACGCGTGCCGCATTCGCCCACATGCAAAGACCGATCCTACCTCTAAGCCACGTAGGTAGTGCCCCGCATACGGCATTCTTTCGTGTCCGTCGAGGTGCGATCCGAATATCGCTTTCGACTCCGCGTTCATTCAGAATCTTACGTCCGTTCACCTAGAACTTCTCGTAGACTCCTCTCCTTTCTCGATACTCCCCATCGAGACGACCATAGCATATAGCTTGACCATATACGCCGGGCTCGCCGTGGGCACGGGCTCGTTTTTGATCCACCCGATACGATAAATTATTAACACTTGACGCAGGAAACCGTAGGAAACGGAAGACGCAGAGGGAATAACGGATGTGGAATGATTTCAGGTGGGGATGAAGCGCGTGTCGCGAGGGCGAGAGGAAGCGGACGCGGAGCATTACCGAGCCTCATCCTCGCTAATGGAACGCCCTTGTCGAGAGTGCCACCACCTCGCGCGGGCTGGGCAGTGCGGATCAACGAGGCGACATTTGCTACCCCGAATCAGTCAACTCATTGTCAACAGCAGCAGCAGCAGCAACAGCAGCGACAACAACAAAGCCATCAGCAGCATCACCTCAGCAGTACATCGAGTCCAAGTACACCAAGAGCCGTCGAACAATGGGCTAGCGAGCGGGCAGCAGCGTCGTCGGCTTTGTCGGATCGTCGTCCGCCATCACCATCCTCGCCAGAAGCAGCAAGGATATCGGGAACAGGATCGTCGAGTGGTGTTAGACCGGGAGGTGGAAGAGCTGGAGGAGAAGGAGACGCAGAGGACAGCGTCGGTGTCCATTTCGCGGATCATTGGCAGAGGGAGGAAGAGCTGCAGGCGAAGAAGACGGAGGAGCACCGGAAGCGTCGCGTGGACGCAGCGGCGCTTTGCCAAGCCGAGCATCTTGAACTGAGAGGTCGGCCGATGTCGCAGAACAATGCGATATCGCCGCCCTCGCGGCCACCCTCCTCGCAGACGAACGCGAACGGCCTGGACGCCGTGATCGAGCCAGCCAATCCCAGCGTACTCAACGACGGAGACGCGCACTCCGTTCAGCAGCACCAGAACACCATCGTCGGCCGAGTGCACGACCACAACCGGCCGTTTCCACCGCCGAGATTGCCCGCCGTGCACCTCGCCGCCGCTTCGACCGCGCCGCTCGCCGTTCCGTCGAATCCCAGAGGTCTGGTCACCACCGCGCCGCTCAGTCCGCTCTCGAGCACTTTCCGGAGCAGACCGCGGAACGTGGACACCCCGAACGAGCCGAGCGGCCGAGGTCTGCTGTCGAACGACACGCCGCCCAGGAGTCCGATCGGCGAGGTGAGCCTCGCCGTGCCCCGACCGGACGGCGAGAGGGCCATCAACGAGTACGTCGAGGCACCGTTCAAGCATTGCAACCAGGAACGGCGGTTCGACGATGACGGCAAGCGCGGTATCGGCGGCGATTGCCCGAAATTCGAGCGGCGACACCGTCAGAAGGGTGTCACGGACGCGTCCGTCGCGGCTACGCATCGGCTACACGCGAGCAGGACTCAGGCGTTTCGCGGATCGAACGCGACGACCGCGACAAACGCGAGCGCGTCCGCGGGCTCCGTCGCGGCGAATCCCGCGAGCCAGAACGCCGTGACCAAGCAGCCGGTCTCGTTCACCAAGGAACCGGCGAACAGTCTATCCTCTAGGACTTACGATCCGGCCGGTCTGTCGATTATGTGCAATTTCTGCGGGAGGTGCCGGTGCGAGTCCTGCCGCGAACCACCACCGTTGCCAAGCAAATGGTTGTGCAACAACAAGTGTTTCTGCTCGGCCGACACGATCCTCGACTACGCCTCCTGTTTGTGCTGCGTGAAGGGACTGTTCTATCACTGCGTCGACGGGAGTAGCGCGGGCGGAATTGACGGCGAGACGGGCGGGAACTGCGCCGACGAGCCGTGCTCATGCACGGGGAACAGAAGGACCTCGAGATGGGCCTGTCTCGGCGCCCTAGCTCTCGTCATGCCCTGCTTGTTGTGCTACTGGCCGTTCAAGGGCTGCGTTCAATTGTGCGAAATGTGTTACGCTCGGCACGCCGCTCAGGGCTGCAGATGCAACCCGAGCACGGTTGGAAACGCCGGGAACAGGCATCATCCGATCGGCAACGATATAGGGGACTCGAGGGATCCGGAGAAGAGGTTGCTGGACCCGGTCACACCGGAACTGTAATCCAACCGAGTCTTCGGGCCGATGAAGATCCTCGTGGGCGTCGAGGGGGGTCGTATCCCGATTCGAACGGTTACTATATTGTACCCCTCCCCCAAGGGAACACGCGACTGTATACGCCATCGAGAGGGAGCAAAGTGAAAATTGCATTAAGTACAAGAGTTGCATTTACGAATTGCGCGAAAGAGTTGCTTCGACGAATTTGTACGTCTGACGTCGCGAGTGTTTTATTTATTATTCTTCCATGCGCGCGCGAGAGTGCGGAGCGAGAGAGCGAGAGAGTGAGTGAGAACGAGAGAACGTATGGGAAAACGCGAGATCTTGCATCGAGGAAGATCATAGGGGATGTTAGAAGCCGTTGGAAAGATGGCGGTGTATGCTCGGGCGAGAAAGATGTTGAGGTACGCGAGCGTGCGTATTAAAGCAGAGACATACCACTTACGTATAGATAGCTCTATACATAATAAAATATATAAATAGTACGCGCACACACAGGGAGCGAATGCGAACGAATGCGTGGAATGTGGTGGCGAGCGAGCGAGAACGAGAGAAAGCAAATAGACGAACCACTAAAGTATATTAAACGCGAGCACGTGTACACACCCGTTTTCACTTTTCACGCGTTCCTCCTTCATTTTACTCGAAGCGCGTGTAACCGCGTGTACGCCTTAGGTACATAGATATGTATATTGTATATTACATTTGTATAAAGAAGAAACTTTTCTACGGTTAATTTATTCGCGGCTGTACCGCCAAGTTGACATAGAGTTCACGTAGGAGCGCGACACGGCGAAGGGCGAGATGTTTGATCAGCGACAGCAGCAGCAGACCAATTGAACTCTTTCCGACTAATGTATGCGTGTATGCGTGTGTGCATGTATTTCCAAAACTGTTCCAGCCGTTTCCACCGCGACATGGAAACCGCTCGAGAGAGCCGAGAAAGGAAGAAAGATAAGGCGACAGATAGAGAGAGAGAGAGAGAGAAAAGGGTGAGGGAAAGGAAGAAGGAGGATGCTCTGAAAAGAAGCATTGTCCACGTTTCCGAACGGTTTTCCTCCGCTCGGTACGCGACGTATATACGCTTTTATACTCGTTAACACTCGAGTTGTATCGGGCAGCCCTGTCGACTGCGGAGCGGTGTAACGCGAGATCGAGATAATGCACGCGTTCGACTGCGCGAGAGCGAGATAGCCTGTGCGCGAGTATGCTGTAAGAATGAACGGTTTGCGTCTGCGTATGGGTGTGCTGCATGGGGACGACGAGAATGCGGGCAGATGGAAAAAAAAACAATTGCGCGGGGGCATAAGCGAAGGGAAGAGAACACTGTGATCGGCGGGAGAGCAGCGCGCTTGAAATCTCCTCTGTACTTGTACTGCGCGCACGTTCGATCGTCGTTTCCATTTTGTTAATTCACTTCTTTTTTTTCCAGTATTATCTAGTCGTGCGAGTTTTATTGAATATCGTTTCGTTCGGGAAACGGGCGACAAGCGACATATGTACCGCGCGCGTCGTTGCCGGTCCAACTCCTGGCTAACCGTATGCTGTTCACCTTTACCAGATCCGCCCTTTTAACCGGACCCGTCGAGCTTCTTCTTCGCTTCAACGAACACCACCCTGACGCACACGGGTAATCTCTTTCCTCGTCAGCGCGACGCCACTTTTCCCCGACGAGATTTTCGAACGATTCACGCCATCGAGACACTGTTACGGAGAATCACCGACGTCGCTGTTACTGCAGCCCGAAGCGACGTTTAATTGCTCGGTAACAGCGCTTCCCACGCGGGCGGAATTCAACGGAACGAAGGTGTGTTAACTTTCCATTCTTGTTCGAGCGACTTGATCGTTGAAGAATGTACATTATACCGACGAGGTTCCGCGGGACACCGTTTCGAACCCTTTTCAACCAGCACTGGCGGGAAAGCGATTGCGCCGCGTTCTCGACGTTCACGCGCGTACAATCCTGCATTCTGCAAAAGATCGGCGAACGATCGGCGAACACGCGTGCAGGGAAACCACGAAACGTTTTTTGGTAATCGGGATGCTTGTGCGCGACGCGGTTGAAATTCCCTTGGAAGTTCGCAACGTTGCCGAGAAGGAGTTCACGTTCGAGAGAGTCGCGGGAAGGACGATTTGCTCGGGGTAACGATTTTTCTTCCGATTGCTCGCCCGGCTTCGTTCGTCGCGAAGAAGCGGCGAGAAGCGGGAAGAAACGAGACGTTGTCGCGTTCGATGCCGCGCGCGATTTTCGAGTAGCCCGTCGACGAGCTAACGAAATGTCGTCGGGGCAAAGAACGTCGAACGAGCCGTCGAATCTCGAGACTGCAGCTGCCTCTCTCGAATATTCGCGCTTCCAAGTTTGTTTCGAGCCGGCAAACGTGGCGAAAGTCGATTGCAATTGGCAACCTTACGCGTATATTATAGAATGTAGTGTTCACGGGACAAGATGCACGAGTGTGTGCCGCTATTGCGAGGGCTGAGAGGAAGAGAAATCGTTGGAAAGCATCGAACTTCGGCGAGCGTTCGTTTTTCGGTTCTCGGGACCTCGGTAGAGTGGAAACACCGTAACGATACGCCCACGAAGACGGGTATCGAATCGATAGACGAACGTTCGCTGGGACCCGATTGGAGTATAATCGACGCACGAAACGCAGGTGGAAACCGATCACCAAAATGTTAACGAAGAGGGTACGAATGATACGTGTAATGTGTGGTCGCGGGCGTGTGTGTGTGTGTGTGGTGTGTGTGCGCGCGCGCGCGCACGCGAGCTCGCGCGTGTCTCGCCAAGCGAAAGAAAAAAATGAAGTTTTTATTAATATTAACTCTATATTCTCTGTATATGTCTTGTAAATATATATATATATACATATATATATAAATATTATACATACACACGTACGTATATATATATATTTATGCATTTCCGTTTAACATATTGGAAGCAGTAGTTCGAGAACAGCAAAAAATTGTTTCCGATTAACTCGATCCTTCGATTAATTTAGGGGATTGCCTGTCGCTCTTCGCAATACCGTTTGTTGAACGCGCCAGAGGCTATGACACACGTGTCGTCGAGACAACCATCCGATCGATTTCGTTTAGTTTCGCGTTCTTTTTTTCTTTCTTGTTTGTCCTATTTTTTTTTTTTTTTTGTCCTTTTAACTGTCCGGTCCTTTTATTCCGACGTTTACGTTGTCGCATCGTACTTAGGCAGCGGTGGCTTCCGACGTAGAATCCAATCACTTCCGGTGAACCGTAAAAGCCCGCTGTATATACGCGCGAGCGATTGCATCCTCGTGCCGCTCCAAACAGACGCTAAAAGGGCGAGAAAAAGATTCGAAACGGTGTATGTATATTTGCACGGTCGCGCGCATTCGCACGTGGAGTGCGAAAATATCGTTGGCAAAAAAAAAGTAAACGCAACGATCGAGAAGAAGACCCGTACACCCACACGCACGCACGCACGCACGCACAGAGAGCCTGCCACGAAATAAATCGGGACCAGTGTATCGTCGAAAACTTGTAGGGATAAACGAGTACCGGTTCGATATTGCTCGCACACTCGAAACGGGCAACGCGCGAAACGATAAACACGAGTAATCGCGCTAGGTTCGATTGGTCTCTCCCGCAACAGGTGAACGAGCTCTCGTCGCGTCAACATCCTTACCGCGTGGCCTCCTCGTGATGCCTGATTTTCGGGAAACCTTAATCGCGAAGCGTTAAGCATCGACGCGCAACTACGATAATGTATCTCACGTGCACGGACGTGCAATTACTAAAAGGAGGAAAAAAACCCGCAAAAAGCAGAGTGGCGTAAAAACGAAAAGGTACCAATTCGGTGTATTAAACCCGCCGTTCCTCTCCCTCATGGACGACCAATGCAAATTCGCCTCGAACTGAACGATCCCTCTGCCCACGGTAATAATCGATATTCTGTCGCAATCGACAAAAAGGAAAAAGAACGCGGGGAAGAAAAGGAAGAAGGGGAAAAGAAACGGAAAGAACGAAAATTCCATTACTTCCGGTTGATGCGAATTCGTTACGTCCATAGGAATGCGTTGACGCACATGTTGTTATCTAATTGTTAGTAGATTCAGGTTTATACCGGCAATTGTTAATAAAGTTAGTAAGCAAATACTTTTTATTTTCTATTTTTTTTTTTTTTTTGTTTCACGCGCATTTTCCGTCCCAATTCGTCTCACGGCCGCGTAACTTGATTACCTAAATATTTTCTAATCGTATCGCATTTCGCGCCAATTACTCCAATTAGACGCGTTTCGACGAGCAATTCCGTGCAATCGACGACAATCACGGTCACTAGTTGAAAGTCCACGCGGTGGTAAAAGGAGAGTCGAAAATACATATATACACACACGTATACACGTGCGTATCGCCATCTGGCTCGCCTGTTCGTGACCGATTCGGGACGGTTCGGGTTAATCAAGGAGAAGAGGAAGAAGACGATGACGCCGATGAGGGTGCCATAGAAGGAAAAGTATCGATGGGAGCGGGGTCTGAGGAGCCGAAAGTAAGAAGGGAGCAAAGTGGCAGGCTGGCTGGTCCAGTGTTGTCACGTGACCGGAAGTGGCCTCCATCCCACCCTTCAACTCCACCTTCGATGTCGAGATCCGAGATCTGTACACGATGCCCTTCCCCCCTTCCTCCGGCCTCATCCGGTTAACGATGGGCATTAAATTCCGTCCGCTGCAGGTTTTCGTGCCGTCCGGTTGTGTAAAGAGGTAAGGTAAAGGTATTCTCCCGATAGCCGTTAATGAATGAGCGGTGCTCTACGATCGCTCGATCGGCCAACTGCATTTCTTCAAGCACGCATTTATCGTAGGAATTGTATCTTTCAGACGCTCTATGAGAGTATCGCAATGGCTGAAGCTTCGAATATTCGCTGCGATTTGAAGTTGATGGAACCGTTGAACGGGCTACATATATATTTTGGGAAAAGAAAAGCGGATTTCCTTAACGGTAGAACTGCCGATCGGTTTTGGTATTAGTTCGACAGTGTACGTTAGACTATGAGAACGAAAGTGGTTGAGCGGACATTAAATAACAAAAAGAATAGATCCACTCGGACCGAAACTTATTCGTCATTTAGCCTAGGCATTAGGGAGTATCAATCTTTCTGTTACGGGCTGTGCACTTGTCATTCTGCCTGATTGACAGTCATCGTAAATTGCAGCAACCAAGTTCTCGTCAGTGAACGTGTAATTGCGCGTTGCGCTTAATTTTCGTCGCCACAAACATTCTCGTTCTACCTGCGTCTAATTTCGTCGAGCTTTCAAAGCCAATCGAGGGTTATCGTTGATTCGGAACGTTGCCTACCCATTACTACCTCCGATTGCCTATCCCTTCCTCTCCGCTCGAACGAGCGCATCAACGAAGGGAAGATTGGCTTGCTTTTGCTTTGCTTCGCCTTACCTTCGCGACTCGTTGAACCGCGTTCGAAGAAGTCGAAGCCACGACAGACGTCCTTTAACAATTTCTTTCTACCTTGCTTCCCGATGCAGGTTTTCTCGATGGGCAAACGCGTGCACGGGGCGATATTACGATACGGTGCACAGAATTGATCCCCTGCCCTTTCATTCAAGGCACTAGCAACGAGTACGTGTGTGTATGCATACGAGAAAGCAAAACCAAAGCAACGCGTTTCTAGAAGCTCTTTGGGGTGCTATCTCCGGTGGCATGTACGTTCGACTCGATACACTCCGATAATAACACAATCGTTAATGGAGGAACAGTCGTAAAAGCGCGACGATAAGACTGTGATTCGGTCTTCGTGACACGATGGCACGCGGTGTCAGGACAAGAGAAACGGAGAAGGCTCGTCACGGGTTGGAACACGGAGCGACTCCAAACGCGCGGAATCACAAGAGATCCGATTGTTCGATGTAATATCAGTCAAGCCCTGTGTCATACAACTGTATTCGTATATTGTACCATAGAAAATGTCCGACTAGTAGCAGATTAAACGTCTGCGAGTGACCATTGCCTCCAGACGCTTTAACGAAATCTGTCGCATCTTTGTAAACAAATTTGGTCACTCGTATTCGTGCACAATTTCTGCGACGACTCGCGGAGAGAGTGTCGACCGAATATGTTGCACGATAGGACAGCGAAATAGAAGCAGTCATTGTATACGTGTTCATTCGAAGCGCATCGTTCCGGAAACGCAAAAATGCGGACCAGTAATGCAGCCCGGCAAAAAGATAGAGATTGATAGAACGATGTTCGCAGAATGCTCGTGATATTCCACGAATCGCGTGATATTTCTAGTGTCGTTCTACGAACGTCCTATTGATCGTTGGTCGTGCATGTGGTAGGTGAATCGTGGATGAAACCGGCGACTGGATCGTGCGCATATACATACACCGTTCGCGGTTGAAACGCCGATAAACTTTTCAGAAAAGTCGGCACAATCACGGCGAGAGAGTTTCGAGGAATTTCGTGCGACCCGAGTGATCGCGGTATCTCAGGCAGCCGGACGCTTTTACGGTCGATCAGGTTTATCGGGCAGCGAATTAAAAGCGAAGCATCCGGTGACGAAGGAAAGTGGCTTTCCTGTCCCAGCCACCGTGGCGGGCTTCGACGATTTTACAGGGCACCGTGGTAGCGCGCGAATTTGTTATCGCGTTTGGACGTCGAAGCAGCAAGGTCGCGAAGAGAAAGAGGGAGAAAAAAACGAGAGTAATCCGCGAACCATCGAGTACACTGAATATGATTGACGATCCTCCAGGCCGGATCAAGCCGCACATTGCACGGACACGCGGCAATGGAAATTTATTAGCACGAAAGAGATTAGAATGACCGAGGTCGGGGAACGTATCGTAACGTAATCGTGCTACCGAAAGCTGCTGCTTCGGGAGAAAAGTTGCCATACACATTGAGCATCTCGCCGATTGAATTTCAACGCTCATCTCCGATTCGACCGCGCAAAGTGTTGTATATAGTATAAACGGAGCGGAAACGAAGTGCCAAGCGCATGGGTCCTAAACAGAAGTTCCTGTACAGGGAGATCTTGCTTAAAAGTGGTCCGACCGGAGGTGGTCGAAGGTGCCCATGCACACATATGACGACCGAATCGATTCGGCACAGCGCGACGCGGCGATTTTTCTGATCCGGCGCGTTAAACGCGACAGCGGTGTATACGGCTAGCGAGTTTAGCGTGATGTTTTCGCGACAGGGCGTGCGAGTGTTCTATATTAAACTCGACGAACGCGGGTAGGCCGATTGCGAAACGGACGGCTGATATTTTCGTTACATCGCACGAGTAACTGCTTCCGGCCGAGCGTTCCCTCTCTCTGTCTTTCTGTCTCTCTATCGCTCTCCTTCCACGGCCAGCGTCCTTCCTCTCGCATCCTGCTTTTCTACTCGTTCACCCGCTGGCGCGGACTCTATTTTTCTCGCTTTGTCCGCTGCCTCTCTTCTCCCTTGTTTCTCTCTTACTTCTCTCTCGCCTCGCGCCGCTCTCTCGACGGATCCATCTCCCTCTTTCGCCGCTCTTGCGAGCGCGCAAACGAGAGACCGGGCAGATGCCCGTGCTTCAGCCGGCCGGAAACACCTACGCATCGTGGTAGCGTGCGAGGTAGCTGGCTAGCGATGGGAACGACCGTCTAGCGATACTTTTTTCTAGTCACTTGCCTGGAGAATATCGGAAGAGAGCGTGTCAATGACGGTATGTTATATGTACATGTTTAGCTTCATTTCGGACGGGACCACTTTGTGTCGACACATCTTGTACCGTAGTTTAGGGTCTAGACTCTAGAGTAAACGCTGATGCTTATGGAATTTTTCCGACAGTCGTCCGCCGCGGAACAACGATTGCAAAGAACATTTACTCGAAGAATGTATTGTTCAGCTTTGTACGAATTTTTTTTTAATACGATATTAGTTGCACATAAATTGACTATGGTTGACTGCAATTGTGCCTTTCAGTTTCTCCGCGCGTATACGAAGATCTGTGAGGGTCGCAACATGTTGGTACTTGTGACATAGTAATCGTGTCAAATTTTTTCAATTTTTTACGGATATTGAACAGACGTAAAACTTTCTGATGTTCTTTAGTTGAAATTTACCAAGAATTCGAAAGAGGATTACTCTTCTTATGGGCTATTCTGTATCGGCAATTAACTGCAATTTTCTTTGACAGTAGTTCGGTATATAGACCAGTATCAACAATTGCGCAGTATTTGCAATAAATGCTGTAACGAGAGATGCAAGCGAATGTCGGTTCATCGCTAATGAGCTCTAGGCAAACTGCAGAGATTGAAGAACTCTGTGAGAGCTCGTTTCCGTTCCCGCTAGCTTTATTAGCATTGTCTGTAATAGGAGAAAAAGTTCTGCGTTAAATTATTCAATTTATAATGTCAGAGTAATATCAGGGTCGGTAAAATTTATGTGAACAAATTTATACCTCACAAATTGTAAGAGAACGTACAGCAATTCAATAGCAATTGAAAATGATAGATTCGAAAGAATCTCAGCACTGTCGCTAGTTTCGTCTAAGTTTCTTCTCTGCTCGTGTCACGAAGCTGAAGAGTTTTTGCACGAGTTCTTCTTACAGGTATACAGGTATCGTGTCACAACGTCGGCCGATCAACGATTGATTCGCTTTGCCTCCTTTTTCCTTCTCCACTTTTTTATTCCGATAGTTGTACCAGAAAAGGCGGTCCGCTGCATCCTCGCCACGTTTGGAAATCGCAATCCTCTTCTGGACGAATCGAGATTCAACAGTATCGTGTACCCATTAAACAGAACTCTTAATCCGTTCGATACATTTATACCGGTCGATTAGATTTATGGCTGCAAGGTATATTCCTCTGTTAAAAGTCGAGACGAAAAATTATGAATTTAGAATTTGTAACTTTTAAATCCTTCGCGGGCCAAATTGATCGTATCGCCATCGTATTCCCCGTTGCACTTTCTATATGCGATAAATTGTGCGGGGAAACAAAATTATACATATCAATATTTGTTCGCAGAAAAATTAGCACGATAGAAATCAATGTGAATTTTTGTTTATTTGAGTAGAAACTAAATTTAAAATTTCTGTAGGAGTGGATCGAATACAGTTTTCTTTGCTCTTCGATGAGGCACATTTAGTGAACAGCACTGTGGCAGTATTCGCGAATGCTGAATGAATAAATAAGAATAAATCGGGTTGCAAACTTCCTATTAATTACTTGGCTTTCCACGGTGTACCGTACGTCACGTGTCAGTGACCGAAATGTTTATTGAGAAGCGCCGGAAGTGCTGTGAATACAACACGCAGAACTGTGAAGAACGCTCCGTCTCATGGGGAATTGTTCAGAATTGCCCGATCGAAAGAATGGAAAGCATAATGAATCGTTATTTAAGTAGAGGTATATACCGGCAATTGTTTTTCTCTGCATACGAAAATTACCACCAGTGTTCTCTTTCTTCTATTTTAATCATTCATAAGGCAGGATCAAAGATGGCCCCTAAACATGAAATGTATACATATTATTACGGTGAATGAGACGTTATTGCTTACCGAAGTAAGCTTGCCCTCGCGAAGAATGGAACGCGGGGGATTCGAGGAATGCGAGGTGCGTGTAACAGGCGTGACCTTCCCAAGGTCAGACGGTGTGTAAAGGAACAATGCACACGGGAACTGATCTGTGTTAGTCTACTGCGATGCGGTACAACTGGTAATAGCAATTATGGTTTGCACAGAAGGAAACACTGTGTGCCTGTTCCTCCGATTATTCGGCTATTCATAGACACAAACGCCGTTCACGTCGACTTCCATTATCTTGTAAATTTGCGATCAATACCTGTTAATAATGAAATAGAATGTTGATGTTTTTCTTTAAAGAAACACAAAACTACCGATTATTGAAGGATTAATATTCTTATATCCTTTGCAATTGTTTTGATGTATTTTATATAAATGTTGATTTGCTTTGAATACGTTCATGGTGAAAAACTGAGTACACGTACGGTAATGCTATTCTATAACAAAGTTATTATACGTATTAATTCATCATTCACTTAAAATTGTACATTCCTATAAAAAGTTCAATCACTTAATTCATTCTTAATAACCCTATTCATGGACTGTTCACTTACGTTCTTTCACTTGATTTTGATATTCTTTTACGTCAATGAGAGAAATGGTACGTGCCGTAATTTAAAAACGAGCAGACGGCAATGCTAAAGTTTTAAAATTGAACTAACAACGCACCCTAGTGTAGGTCGGTGAAATGTAATGCTCGGGTAAAGTACAACCCGAACCTTTCAAATGGCCACCTACTGGTAACAGAGAAACTTTTCCCGCCAACTGTATAACATCTTTTTAATGGATCTACGGAATTAAATATTGACGAACTGATTGAGCAATGCAATGTGCAATCCAATTCTGGGCAATGTTTAATGCACTGCGGTAAACAGTTCATGTGGTGTACAGTAGTTTTTTTGAACTCTAAATAGAATCTACAAATTCGAAGCACACTGAAAATGTCAACAAATGTACTGCATTGGACGAATTTGCCGAAAGGAATAGATAAAGATTTTGTTTCGTATACCGGGGATTATGATTTCCCACTGTATTTATCTGAGAAAAAGGAATGGGTGAACTTTAACAATATCAAAGGTAAATTTGATACGACACATTTGAAATGATACTGTGTCATCGCACTTTACGGTATAGGATTTATTTATAAATTCAGAGTGTATCGTTATAATAAAGGAAAGCAAATTGTTTTAGGTAAAGTAATAGTCTCCGAACCCTTTTTAATAATGGAATTGAATAGATTAGTGCCCTATTTGGAAGATGATAATGTGAAATTTCATCCTCTGAATATGCCTTATATAAAAATCGGCAAAATTGAGATAGTGGGATTTGTACTATATGTTTCTGAAGACGAAAAATTTTACGAGATTCGGGGTAATAGGAACAAACACGAACATAGCAACGATATGTTTAAATTATAAGAGTCACAGTGATCAAAATATATCTAAAACATTGTTTAACTCCAAATTTCTATAGTCGATGATGGAACGGGAACCATATCAATTTTGTATGAAAGAAAGCATTTTACAATAGCTGTGCAACAGAGACAAAAAATTGATGAAAAATATGAGAGGTGGGCGAACACGATAAATATAAAGCAACTAAGAACTCAAGAGTGTCCGCAGCATTTTCCCAGTCCGCGTCCAACATTCAATTATCCTGTTGGTACTAGTACACGCGATAAAGCCGTAAGTAGAATGGTTCAGCTTGGAATATTGAGTATAAGAAAAACATATTGATACCACACTAACATTTGACAGATCTTTGAACACAATTGGTCGCTGGAGACAAATAACGGATCACTGGGTAGAAGAATAAAGCTCAAAGATTATGTACAAGCATTAGGATACTGTGCACTTGATTTTATGTTCGGTAAGAAACCACAAGAGGAAATTACATTCACAGATTTATCTCAGGCAAAGATAAATTTTTATGCAACCAAAGTTGTGGGTATAAGCGAACATAATTATAATAGAAAACTGTATTCGTGGTTCAACACTGTTGTCCGCAGGAGGTACGACGAACAACTGAATAAACCAGACTTGGTTTCATGAGAACACGATTTTTAGAAATATAACATTATATGGTTCTTTACAAAAGAATGAATTAAGAAATAAGGAAGGATTAGTATAGTATTGAATGCATTATTGAAAAAGACTTTATTTAGTACAGATTGTGAATACTTTATTTATATCTTTACACATCACATGGAAATTTATGAAATGTTGAACTATTAACTTAATAGTTTTCGTGGAATATTACGAATGCGTTTATATTGTTCTGATAGGTCATGTGGCAGCTTGTTACACTGAATCTATGAACTTTTTTCTCATTCTCAGCTGTGATATATACGTAAAACCATAAATTTTAAGCAATCGAGCTCTCTGTTTCACTTGTATTGGCTGTAACTGTCGTACTATCGGTTGCCGATTCATTGCTTGCAATAGGTTCTGCTTTATTGGAAACAATTATTAGTTTATGATATTGACTTCCCGTTAAGGGCAAATGTGGAGCTATTTCGCTTGGTTCCGTAAAAAGAGATGGTGGTGCCTAGAAAAACAAAGATAAATTTTTATATAAATGTATGTATACTACATGTAGTTTCTGGGCAATTATATAAATTGATTCAAATTATACTCTAATATCAGATAACTGCTTACACGTATTTCTTTTACTTTAGCTTCTCTTGTTGTATACTCTCTCAGTAAAAAGTCCTGACCAAATTCATGATAAATTCGGGTATCATTTATCCTCAACATGACACCATCGATTCTCAAAAAATATCTCAGTAAAATGAAAAAGCTACCTGGCATGACGCGCTAATGAAATCAATGAAAGAAATTAGAAAATACTCAGTTAAATAGTTCCCTTTCAAAGATATGCATTCGTAAGATGGTTTCTATCAACTTACAATTTTCACCGAACATACTGCAATACCATTATCGTGAAGTTCGTCTTCGAATAATGTTAAATCGTGATAAAATAAGATTTTCTCTCTTCTCTTTAATTTATTCACATCGATTCGTTCATTAGTGTCTTGAACTTTAAGATTGGACATCGTCCCAGAATAAGTAGTTGTAAATGTCCAATCAAACGGTTTAATCTTTTCTTCTAAATATTCGCTACTCTCTAATCTGTTTAAAATGACATAAAATATGTAATGTCTGTTCAGAATAATACATTGCTCGGAATGTTTTTACCACAGAAGAAAAAAGAATATCAATTCTTATTCTACCTAGATTCTTTCCAAGCTTCCGCGCACGCCAATTGTACATTAATTTTTCCATTGGAAACAGTTTTTAAAGCATCCAAAGCAGCAAATTGTATAGCAGAACCATCTTGATGTTTCAAAGTCAATATGTTATTTGGAAATACCATATCAGGCATATGCGGCATTTCTAAGGTGCGGCTGAAACTATCGCATTAATTAGGATATAAATCAAACATAGTCCTCTAAGCGATTAAACTTATCGTACATGCAAAATTGACAAGCATTTGTGTCCTTATCGCCACATCCATTTTCGCTTTTTGAACACTTAGAATGAAGTATATGCGACTGTGTGTATTTAATATGCCAGGGTGGAAATACATGTTCCTCTTGGTTAACAGGTAGACGTAAGATGTCAATACCACCATGAACTTTCACTGCTGTCATGACCTATAACATTGTACGGATTAACGAAATATATATTAATACAGCTGTATAACTTTATATTACATTCGTTTTTAAATGTTACCGATTAAAATAAAACAGCAACAAATATTAATACAATAGATCCTGCTAAATGCTCTATTCTTATGTCATATCTCAATCACATTTTTCAATAATTGTCGTGACATGTTTTCATGTATCTTTCACATTTTTCCAGTTAACATTATTAATCACTTTCAAATATGTTCGACTAATATGGATAATATTTTATAACCTGTTCTGTATTAACCCCACGGTATACTTGCGAGAAATATCTATTGTGTTTAATTACTAAAATAATTTCCAGCTATCATCGCGAATCTTGTATTGACTTTTTTACTCAACGGTGTTGCTTTTGTCTGAACATTAATCCTTTTTAGTTATCGTAAATTTCTTTTGAAAGTAACAATGGCGGTTCGTCCGTACCACTGTATTATCGACCGAGCGCGAAGCGAAATTATTCTTTACGAAAATGATATTCACCTCCACAAATGTTTATCTTTCAAAAATGAGACTGCACAACAGAACAATCGAAATTATTACCAGTACAAAACCAATCTATTGTGCACTGTAAAATGTGTTCACTATCTGAAAAATATTTAAATACGCGAATAGCAATTAAACTGATGTGAATAATAACAAATATTTCTGAAGTATCAAGAGATTTATCTACATAAGGGAGTTCTTTTCCTTTCTTGATGACTCGAGAAACTTAATGCAATTTAATAGAAAGAAATGTAGGATTAAAATAAGTAGATCCTGCAATAAAGAAATGCTGGACGTTAATACTGAACACGTTTACCGAGTGCCCGTCAAAATGTTAATATAGTGGGAGTTTTAAGACCACACTTTCTTCGGTCTTCGATACGGAAATAACCGGAGTGATTGTGGAAGATTCGAGCGAACCCAATCAGTTCTTCTCGAGCAGCGGAAGCAGTTAGACGTTTCACAAAGTGTGTGTGCTTAAAATGACGACTAAAAAATCAAATTTGTCCGTGAATTTCGTCCAAGGGAGCAACGTCGGAGAGAACATGGAAAAAGGAAAGTTCTTCGCGAAAGAACATATGCAAAAGATCAAAGCGACCGCTGGCCACGTTGGACTTTTGATTACTTTGATGTTCTACACTGCAATCGGCGGCTTGGTATGTTAAACATTTGAATACGAAGGTCTTGAAAATTATAAAAGAAATATTTGCTCCCTGCTCCGCGAAACAGTAGTATAACAAAATATTGTTAAAATTCAAAATGTGGTAGCACTTTTTCATGTAAAATTATGCGCCCTGAAAGCTTTCGACATATCGATGATAAATGCCATGATAAGTTTCAGTGGACGTTCAAATTTTTAACTTATTGTTACTCGCGTTTATATAAAATGTAATATTTACAGAAATAACAACGCCTGTCTGGATTTCCAATGTGGTATCTTTATTTTTAGCAATGGACCAATCGCACTACTCAATACGATTGGTACCAACCTTCTTCGTTGAAACTTTACTTAAATTATTTGTAATTTGTATACACATACTGGTTTTCTTATTCGATGAATTTTTTACATAATAATATACCATTATCTAGAATATATTATTACGAGAAAACTGTAGAACTTTTTCCCTCGCAGAACAAAGTGATTAATGACATCACAGAAACGCAAACTAATCTCGAGATCGGAACAAATAAAACAACGTCGAATCGTCAACGCACTTGAGTGCTAAGAGGTTTATAATTGCATGCATTGAAAGTCGTTAGCATTCAGCATCGTTTTGACAATAAGAAGGAATAGAATTCTTACAAAAATATTTTAAGGAATAAAAAGAGATTTGCTTTCACGGATAGGTGTTTCGACATATTGAACTTCCGGCAGAACTTGCACGTTTGGAAGCATTGCGCGCCAATTTGCGCGCCCAGAGATACTCGTTCATGGATTCTGTATCCAACAATACCGATGTCTCCAATTTAAGAACGTTGGTGAGTCGATATATTTAATACTTATTAAATGTCCGTATTCGATCGTCGATTCAACGGGTAAAACATAATTTGTCGATATCGTGTTTGTATCGAAGGTGTTTAAAGAGGTACACAGTGTACGATAGTAAAATATATTTTTAGGTCAGCGTGAAATTACGCGCGTACGAAAAGGCTGTACAGGATGCAGCACAGGGTGGCCTTTTAATAAGTTTCGTGGCAGATATGATCGATCAAGAAGATCGTGCTACAGCCGATTTACCACCAATCGTAACTGAAAGATGGAGTGTACTCCAAGCAGTCTTTTTTGCGAGCACTGTTCTGACCACAATCGGTAATGAACATATTAAATTGGGCCATGTTTGCCCTGATTTTAGCTACATGAAATATGGTTTTTACTTTCGCATTCACATTTCTATTCTTTATCTAGGATATGGAAACCTTGTTCCATCAACAAATGGAGGAAGGATGTTCTGCATCTTATTCGCTTTCGTTGGCATACCTCTTACGTTAATCGTAATAGCGGATTGGGGAAAATTGTTTGCTGGAGCTGTAGTTAAAATCGCGTTGGTCGTGAAATCGAAACTTCCGTTAGATTTTTCCTTCCCCTGCATACCGTCTAATTCAGCTGGAAGGCGATCGCTTGGTACGTGCATTAACTTGATTCGAGTGATTTAAAATAGAGTACATGTATCGGTACTTTATTACACACGTGTATATTCTTTGCAGGCGCTATCGCGGCCATTCTTTTGCTTTTTTTGTACCTCGCCTGTGGCGCAGGCATGTTTATGCTATGGGAAGATGACTGGAACTTTTTCGATGGATTTTACTTCTGTTTTGTAACAATGACCACCATAGGATTCGGTGACTTGGTGCCGAGTAAGTAGCGATATATATGTTACCTGTCTTTAGAAGATTTTTTATCCGTTCATAGTCTTTGTAGTTACTACTACGTATATACGTACAGTTTCTTGTGCGCGCATAAGATCTTAAAAACAATAGCGGCATTTGTATTCGCGTAGTGCGTGTTTACACATTATTATAGCTACGCTTCGTGTCGTCGCACGTACGCAGAGAAGCCGAAGTACACGCTACTGTGCACCCTTTATATTCTGGTTGGTTTGGCGCTGACGAGTACCATCATTGAACTCGTAAGGCGACAATACGCTCAATCATGGAGAAGACTGCAGAGACTCATTGTTAGTGGACCATTAGCGGAAACTATTCGAAGGCTCGGTGAACAGGCTGGTGGCGATATGTCTGCGTTTCATTCCGATCTCAGGTACATATTTTAATGAATCGTATTATTTATTCGTAATACTGTACCAACAACAGTTACATTACCGTGAATTGTAGAAAGGTGTTGACGGTAATATCGATGCCACGTTTAAAATGGTCAGCGTCTCTAAATCGAGGGGATGCGAAAGATGAAGACTGGGAGGAAGCTGTAGAGGCTGTGCTTCGGGACATTGCTTCAAACGCAAATAATGACCAACCAAAGAAGAATCCTATAGTACAAATTGTTATTTACGAGTCCAGCGTATGATCGATATCCAAATCAACGATAATTAACGCTATCAGTTGTTTCATGTTTTAAGATATTGCCAAAATAGCCATTGACTCGGCATACATATGTGCTGGTTGAATTTAAACGCGCTCCATTTTTTGTTCGGTGTAGGCTGCGCGCGTCGATAGATAAAACCGCGAACGCGCAGGAACCGAGAACCCAGAGTTCGATTAGTAGACTCAATGTTGGACTGACCAGATCAACGAAAACAATAATTTGTAGCCCAGCAGTTACTAAATATAGAAGTTGCAGTACCGCGCGAGGCAGGGACGGGAGACATTGTTCTCTATTCGTTGTTGGCCTTCTCGGTGGAATTTACGATAGTAGAATCGGTGATAATTCGGATCCAATGGTCCAGGTCATGCAAAATAGAACGGAGAGGCCCTCGGCTATTGTGTGCATCGCGTATCGTGTGCGTATTTAAGAGGATGCAAATCACAGTGATGTTTGCACTTGACAGATTTGTATTAGGGAAATTCTAGTCACGTATGTAACATGTGTACGATTAAAGTCAGCGATTGAAAGAACCTAGCTATGTCACTCGAATGGTTAAATAACGAAACTAGTGATAAATATATGATGATTCTTTTTGTAGACGAAATAACGTCAATTTTCAGGATATGATTTTTTTTGTATACGTGCGTAATTGCCTACAACCAGGTTTTTAGAACAATTTATGATTTATGCATGTTCTGTAATACATATTAAGAATTGAAGTTCTATATAAATATATATCTTGAAATATAATGTGTAATGTCATACTAAGATCGAAGGAAGTATACAATATTTTCTGATTCTTACGTCACGCCACCCACGTGTATTTGTGTGCATCGCTTCTCGCGCATGAAGTGTACACTTATTGGTATAAATTATTGTGCAATTGTAGGAATCAAGTATTTTGTTCGTATGGTCGTGCCATATATTTTTTTATACCACAATTCACTGAGCAGTGATACAGTTCCCAATTTTTTCATTCCACAATTTTTTGGTTTAGCAATTAAGCACAATGACTGGATTTAAAGATCCAATTGAGCAACGAAAGGTGGAAAAAATAGAGGAAAACATACAAATGAATGTAGTTGCTAAAAAATCGTTAACGGATTTAACAACTATCTACATGCAAGATTTCTTCAAGTTCTCTAAAGATATGGCGGAATCTTTCAGGTGATCCACAGTCCAATCCAACTGTAGTGCATGTCGATATTGAATATTTTTAATTATTTTTTTAGCACAATAAATAAGGTAATGGTTGTTTAATAAGCAGTCTTTTGAAGTAATGCTTTTCTATTTTTTAGGACAATGTTCGATAACTTGAAAGTTCGTATCGAGCAATTTCGCGAACAAAACCGATCCATATTTGACTTATTTTCACTGTCGCATCTACAAAAGTGGTCGCAACGTGAACCATGAGTTAAAAGTATTAAATACTGAGATGTTTTTTGATAGATCTATTATTTAATATAAACGTACAAATAAAAAGTATATGTATAATTTGACCAAAATATTTAAATCTGCACGTACTTGGTAAAATAAAAATGATGTGAACATTTATGACGGTACTTTAATAAAAAAAAAGGGAAGACTGAGGAAAGGAAAGTGGTTTTCATTTACTTTTCAAGGTATTTACACGCTAAAGAACATGTAAGTTTCTAGTGTTATTAATTAATTGCAAGACAAGCTATTTACTCATTCGAAATATTGAGCAAGATAGTTCTATATCGATAAATCGATATATTCTTTTTCGATGATCTCGATGTGTCGGACATGGGCGCCATATTGGTTTTGCATATTACTATTGCCGCCAATATACATTGTATTACGTCTCGATGAGTTCGTTACGTTCATAACCACAAATTAGTTGGGCGTTGTTTTAATGTTTATAATTGTTGTTTGTATAACATCAAGCATAGTTTATTACTAAACAATCTATTTTTGTTTATTATTTCCTTTATGTTAACATGCCAAGGCAATACTGTTTTCTTTGTGCGAGCGACGAAGGAGTTTTCTTGGAAATTACGGCTGACAACAAACAAATATTTCGCGAACAATTCGAGGTCTGCGCACTTCTTAAGGTACTTTTATTTAAAAAAGTACACATGCATGCAATCATCTACATATCTCTGAAATATTCGAAAAATTCTGTATTTTTTACTGCCGCAGTGACTGAGCGTGCGTCGGTCTCTTATGCACATTGAATGAAACGTAAATAGTCGAAAAAGGGTATGTTTAAATACAGTTCCCCACAATTGCAACTATTTTTTGAAGAATATAATCTATTACTTTTGTTAGTCTCACAGAATATATCGTAGAATATATCGTAGACAACAATATTGTCAGATTTTATCAATTACTACTTTCGTAAATTTTAAGGTTAAGTAAAACAATATTTGATTATTATAGTACAAAGTAAAAATTCGAATCGGTAGAAAGTTAACATTGTTTGGTATTACTTTATAATTTAAGACCATAATAACATAAGACCTCTGTCTTGGTATTACTTTATAATTTATCCAGTTTACAAATATCGTTATTTATTTTTTATATATGACTTTGTTAATTTGCCCTTTAAAATCTTATCATGCATCACTTATACTTAGAGCATTTTTATATGTTATTTTCAAATATTCAAATATACTGTCTTAGGATACAAGTGGAATTCGATATGTTTTCCACAAGGACAATTATATGTTGTCTTAAATGAAATTAGTGCGCACAATACTGACTTTAAATATACCCTGCTAATTAAACATGTAAGCCACTTTGGATTATTTATTCTTCCTGATTTTCTAGGTGTCATGTGGGGAAGGCATGGAATGCGATATTGCTTTCCGAACGGTATTGTGTAGAACTTGTGTATAATAACATTCATGTAATACCGTTCCAAAAGAGATTTTCCATTGCACGCCTCTCCTTTGTTAATGAATGTAATGAAATTTTTTAGCCTTTTTTTATGTACTTATAACTGTAATAATAGATTGTTAGTTTTTTATACAGGTACCTACAGGAGACCAATTGCCAACTAAAATTTGCCATAAATGCGCCTACGAATTAAATCAATGTAGCTCCTTTCTACAAAAGTATAAACGTACTTCGAAAGAAAAGGTGCATGTCCCGAAACAATGTTGCAGTTTATGCCTTGAACCAGCAAAAAACGAATTCATTTTTGACATTAGTAAGGATAAGGGCCTGCAAATTGATTCGCTTAAGAAGATACAAAAACTTTTTAATCATGAAGTAAGCAGTATTTAATATGCATATTGCTATACATCAAACTGTGTTTATAAGATATAATTCTTTATTAAGAATTGATGCGGCCAATACTAACATTACATTTGATTACTATCAACAGGTTGATAAGCTTCGTGAAGACCATAAACTCATATGTTTGTCTTGTCGTTACACGGTAGATGTATTGTTGGACTTAAAGACTGTATGTATGGAAACTTCGACTAAATTTAATGAAATAATCAGTAAAGGTATAGATTATTTAACTTTTCCTAAGGTAATTCTGCGCTAGACTTTTTATTTAAATCTGTATTAAATTTATTTTGTCTGTGCATTATACAGTTTACTGTTGATTTGCAGATAAAAACAAAAGTAGTTAGTCGCAAAACTACCATCACTGAAAGTGCAAAGCTAAATTCATCAGAGGAATTTGAAAGCGATTCTGACAAAATGACACGCACACGATCGCAAAATAACAAGTTAAGCAACAATGAACCAAATGCAAAACCGAAATTACGAGTTTGTGATAAATGTCAGAATTTTGTAAAGGCTGGCAAAGATATGTATAAGGTACATAAAACTGGAGATACTGTGTGTAGAAGTTGCTGGAAAAATATTGATGCTTGTACAAGTGAAGCTGAAACTGGTACATCGCAAAATGTCACAGAAACTAAACTTTGTACAGTCTTTCTGATAGATGTGTTGAAAAGTATTAATAAAAGTGAAAGTCTCTATAGAATCGACAAGGATGATCAAGGAAATGACACATATGTTATAACAGATAGAAATTCGACGAGCAGCAATAAACGCGACAAAGCAGTTGGCGGTGTGGCAAACAGTATAGGAAAACCTGGACAGAAACGTTCTGTTAAAAGTATGACAGATGAAGATAAAGCGACAAGTCCCGAAGACGTTCCAAATAAAAGACATAAATCTAATGCAAAAGATGAGCCAAAGGAGTTAGGGACTGTTGCACGAAGGACAAGGCGACTCGTAAAGAAAACACGTAATCGTAATATTAATCAAAAATCAGATTCAGATTCTTATGTAAAAGCTTCTGCAAGGAGGAATACAAGGATCTTGACCAGACACAAACGGGCAACAGGTTCTTCTTTATCAGATGCAGATATCGACAATAAACGTAATCGTAAAAAGTTGAGCACCATTTTAAAAGGTATCGCCACATTGAAAACTATAGACGTAAGTGACGAGTCATCATCAAACGATGATGTTCGATCGAGGAGAAAGCGATTGAGAATCACACGCATCTCACCTGTGACGATAGATTTAACAGCTGATGAAACACCAGAGAGCTCTGACGTTTCACGTAAAAGGGTCAAGCCTAAAAAAAAATCAAAATCAAATACGATAGTCGAAGTGTTGTGTGAACCGCAGGCACTCGAATCTGATAAAGAAGAAATTATATTTGAAACTGAGACACATGTCTGTGATGAATGTGGAGCTATTTATGAAAATAAACTTGTGGTCATGATACATAAACTGACTCACTATAAACAGCCACAATTAAAATTACATAAATTAAGGAATGAAAGTTTAGAGAGAGATAAACCAGGTCCAAGCGAGGTAGTAGATGATCAATCGGAAGATCCATCCGAGGCAATAGCAATAAGGGTTGACGATGACGAAGAAGAACCCGATGGACAGTTGGACAGCGGGGATACAGGTAATCGTAAGGAGATTGATTCTGACGGTGAAAATAAAACTCATTCCTCACAAAAAGAATCATTGGAAGACGACGTTGACGTAGAACTCGTCTTAAAAGAATCTGACGACGATCGCAGGCATAAAAGCAAAAAAGACTCGGACGAAGGTGAAGAGACAGAAACAAGTGGTACGAAGTTTACTACACGAGATGAAGATGTACCTAAGAAAGACGAGGAGGAATTAGGGAGTAGGGGGAATTCTAACGATAAGACTGATAGGACTATCCATGAACTTCCAGACGATAAAGATACGAATACAGAAGAACAGGATATGTCGTGCAGTGGCAATAAAGATGCAGTAGGCGAATGCAAAGAGGACAAAAAGGAAAAAGATATTATAGAAGAGGACAGTAAAAACGAGCTAGAGGAGAAAGTAGAGAAAAGTGAACATGTAATAGAAAAAGATAAAGAAGAAGGAGATGACAATGATGCGACTAACAGCGATAAGGAAAATGAAGAGGAACAAAACGTATGTAAGAAACAAGAAGATGCGATAACTGATAAAGAAAATTTAAATACATCCAAGACAAATAGTGAAAAGTATACTTCAGACGTAGAGGAGGTAGAATCTATTAAGAAAGTTGAGTGTAATGAAACTGAAAAAGAGGAAGGGAGTAAAGAGTTAGATGTAATCACAAATAACGCCAGTAGTGTAGAGGAAACTGTTGAACAAAGATTGTCTCAACACTCGGAAGAAAGTAAATCCGATGAAAATGAAGTGCAAGCACAAGGAAATATCACTGATCCAGAAAAATCGGAGATTGTTGCAGAGGACACTGTATTACCGAAAGAAGGTAGCATAATTGACGAGGATAAAGTCAAAGTCAATGATGTAGAAGTTCCCGAATCCAAGAGTGATTCTGCTAACGCAGCAGCTGAGGTGTTGCAAGAAGTTCTCGACTTAGCTAGTGCAGAAGTTAAAAAACGGCAAGAGCTTGCTGCAAAAAATACCGAAAATGATTCAATTGAATCAGAGACTCTGGAAAACATATCACGTGAGATACAGAACACTGTTACTATGCAACCTTTGAAAATAGATGATGCCAAAAGTGAGGCCGATACGCATCAGCAGTAACTTCTGTAGGTATATGTATTATCATATTTTTTCGTAGAAAAGTTGGGAATAATTGTTACTATACATATAATATAAAGGTCGAGTTGTATTCAGCGTTTGTCGTACGCTTACATATGTTTCATTAAAAATATAAAATTGTACAATTATTCTGTCATTAGTCGGAATTTGGATAACATACGTAATCCTAATTTATTGTTTTAAAGTGCCAGGTCTCATTTAAATAAGGTACTTTGTCGAGGTTAGTTAAAATTTCATCGTATCATATAAGAAATAACCGTAATGAACGCTCTATACGTGTAATTGGCTGTATAAAGTACCACTCATTTTTTACAATAATTTTATATGCTTATTAGGAATGATACTCAACAGTTGCAATTTTTTGGATTGCAAGACAAACTGTTTTGACACTATAAATTCGCGAGGTGTTTTGATTCGCCACATAATTATAATATTTAGATTTTCGTTTCAAGCTTTAAGATAGGCAATAGATGCTTCAATCAAACGAGTTTATCTTGGCGGATTTTAGTGATTAATTTGTTTTAAATTATTATTCCTTGAAAAATTTATTTATATTCAAGCGTTCTACTTGAATAATCATACAGAATGTATGGCAAATCAATTTTAGTGGTATAAATACCATGTAATATACTTGCTTTCTTTACGTTTTAGTACACTTATTTCAAAATGTTAGAATTAAATATTTTTGCGAGATAAATATTACGAAAGCTTCTTGTACATTCTCATCTACTGAGAAGTACAAGTTGGATAATTGTTATGTTGCAATGTTATCCTACGCAATTATTCACGATCTATTACCGATAGTTGGTCACTGTAATTTAAGTTCTAGATTAAAACATTTTTCATTTCGTTCGATCGTTCTTTCTATATCTTTCGTCTATTTCTATATGTTCAGTCGTAATTCTTTTAAACGTGTCCACTGATGCACTTGCAATAGACTTTGTATTTTAATACCTTATTATTTTCTAATAGCGCATTCTGTTTGTCCTAACGGCAAGCATACATAATATGAATCAAGCGTGTCAACTTGCTCCTTGATTCGATATCGCTACGAAAGTTGTTGCGCTATAAGAATTATTCTAAAAAAAACTAAACGCAATTGACTACGTCTACGTAGTTATTCATTTCACTCGTGTGGAACTAGCTTTGACGGTATATACATATTTATATTCTTTTGTGTGTGTAACTCTACCATTATTCTTTCGAGGTGTACAATTTAAATATGAATCAGAATTTGTGCAGATTGGTCCGAGCATGTCGTAACCTTGAGAAGGGAACCGATGCCGATATTCTATTTAGATGTAAAGCTGTATAAGTGTAATATCGAATAAAAGCAAACGGTGTATTTATGATAATTAATTTTATTATGTATATCTGCTCTTTGTGCATCTTTAAGGCCGGGACTATGTTTTATTATTCTCGATTGTAGAGATAAGCGATGACGATATTGTGTCCAAACCTTCATACTGGATCTCAAAGTCCGATTTGATGTCTAGAACATAAATTGCAGATATTTTTTATTCGTGATAGAATAGTTTATAAAGAACGCGACCAATGTATTCGAACTTTTGGTAAATCTCATCGATCAATTTAGTATACATAAAATAATAATAATGCTGATAACAATAACAGTAGTAGTAGAATAAGAAAAGATTCGGTAGGTCACGAGTTAAAAGGACGATAATTATAGGTTCTCATTAGTTAGTGCGCTTGTATAAGCATTTAGAATTTAAAAAGCACATAGTGCGCATCGTAACATGATAGTCTACTATTTGTTAATCTATATACATTCTATGTAATAAGATATTAGAAGAAATGTCCATAGATTAAGTACGTTTAAAAATCATTGAAAAGGGATAAATCGATCACAGTATATCACAGTGTTTCGCCATAATGTGTGATGAATGTTAAGAAAACTCAGCGTTTCGAAAATTCCGATTACTTAAAAACTTTTTAGGTTTCTTAGGCAATCTCAGTAAAAGAATCAGAAAATATTTTTACTGCTGTTTGATTCTTCAGCGTGACAACACATTTTTGTCACTTAAACTCCAAACTTTTAACAATTTTTTACAACCACTGTAGCTTTCAAAGTATCAAGGAAATTGGGAAGCACAATATTCAGGGGGTTGTTGCCATTCTGAATAAGCAAAAAAAAGCGGAACAAAAAATGTTCTAATAATTTCTGATGATTTTATCGAGGTACTCTACAAATCTGTAAAGCTTTAAAAAAAGGAAACCGTTCGAATTATCGAAGGCCCCTTATGAGTAGATTTAAATTAAATTTTGATTACCGTGGATCTCTTTAGTCCAAAAGGGCTCTCTGCTATTTTTCCAACGGCACAGTTTCAATGTTGCATTTTTATCGTATTCACCACATCTTAATAATAGATCTGTATACTTTTCGATTCTTTCTTGTCCTGTTAAAAGGATGAACATTATTGTGAATACGTGATCTATGGATACTTTAAGCGATATAATCTTTTGTTTTCCGCGGGCAATAATTAATGTGCAAATATAAAAGTAATCGCATTTCTATATCCATTTGTACTTTTCAAGGAGCTATCTATTTTACTTCTCGATACGACTTACAGGAATAGTTATAAATTGATAAAGTATATGTAAAATAGAATAAATAATAGCTGCATTTTTACACACGGGAGTTTTAATCAAAATATTGTCGCTTGTAAATAAACCAATGTGGTACTACTAAATTATCAATTTTGCATTCGCATATTTGATAAGATTACTATATAGAGAAAATTACAAAGGAACCTTTAGAAATTCCTGCAACGCATCTTGCACGATCGGCGTCGGAGGGCAAGCTGGCCCTATTGTATAAATTCAGTGCAGCTTCCAAATGATTGGTAGACAAATGTAATTTTCCCTGCACAAGCAAACATTAGTATCACAATTATCGAAATTAGAATCAGAGTCGTTTATTACTTTGCCAATATAGACCATACGAAATTATTGTAGCTCATATATATTTAAATATATTTTACAAATTTAATCCGAATGAATTAGCTTTTTTGTGGCCTTGTAGCAATTTTTAGAAACGCAGTTCAATTGTATGTACCTGACTCAAGTAATGCTCGCCGGTGTAGTAGTGCGCATGTGCAAGCTTCTCGATATGGGCAAAATTCTCAGCATTTTCTCGGCACAGTCTCAAATGTTTTTCCGTGTTCTCATTATCGTTTAGATGCTACCGTACATAACGAAATTATCATATACATTTCTCCGCTGGCATATAACAAAGATAATGGGGATTACTTTGTAGGCAAATGCTAGTTCCATATGCGCATTGCACACTCCCTCGATATCGGCAACCCTCTTTGCGAGTGCCAACAGCTTGGAGAAACTTTGCAACGCGCATTTAATATCATTTACCGCGACGTAACATTTTCCAAGCTCGAAATACGCTTCGTTCACATACTCTGGGTTTCCAGCTGTTTTCATTACCATTTCCATTAGACACAATAACATACTTTGAATAGTGCATCTACTCAATGGAGATCAGTAGATTTTACCGTCTTGAGCTCTTTGTAACGCCTCGATGGAACACTGTAAAGCGGCGCTAGGATTTTCTGTACGATCCTTTCGGGCAAGAATCAACAGAATTTTAAACAAAAGGATGTTGCTTTCTTTGAAAATAGTACCCTGCTTTATTCCCAGTTTCTTCGATGCGTTCCATATTTTGTTCGCCGAGTCCTCTCGCGCAATTTTTAAATGCTCTAAAGCCTCTTTCGGATTCTGCACTGTATTAAAGTTTTCCCTTATTATAAAACAAACATTTCGTAAATATTGGTCCGAAATAAGCAATAGACATTTGCAAAGGAGAGACTATGTGGAATACTACTAACGCTCGTTAAATAGAAATCGACCGTACAAGTAACGTATGAGCGTAATTGTCTGACTCTTATCATTTTCGATTTCCTTCGCGGCCGAGAGAGCAGTTTGATAGAGACGCTCGGCAATCCACCACCATTCCCATGTTTTCGATTGAAAGAACAAAGCCGTGTCTAAAATTACCATTGCTCGCATAACGAAGTCGCCTAAGGAAAATTATCCAGATAATTAATTTGTTTTCTTGCTCGTGAAACATATTGTCCAAGTAATTCAGCACGGCGATATCACATACCTCTTTTTTTACATTTTTCAAACGCGGCAAATCCGTTCTTCAGGCAACTTATAAGATCCTTCTGATACCGCAACTGTGGCTTTTTCCACGATATCATTCCCGGTGTTCGTTCCGAGATTTGATCGTCGAGTTTGAAAAATTCTACCATGTGATGATACGCTTCTTCGTAGCCTTGCTCTTCAAGTTCCAGAAGAATCGCCTCGAAGTACTGCATATAAAACCTACCCGCAAGATAAAAAGGAATATAAACATTTTGCACAAGAAAAAGCGGGGCATGTTACGCAGCTAGTAAAAGCATGGGGGGGGGGGGGGGGGGGAATTGATTTCAGTAGAATATTTGGTGCACGCAACGGGCGAAGAGGAACCTTCTTACATCCTTGGGACTTATATCCGGTAGCGTTGCCTTCAAATCAGCTATAACCTTGTTCACTTCCTTTCCTTCAGCTTGAGGCAAGGTTTTTAATCTCGTCGGACGATTTAACGTGTAATCGCTAATTTTACTGTCCGAGCTGCTTAACCATTCTGTGCAATCCTTTTTTAGAAATTCTATGATATGATGCTTATTCTCATGCGCAACCTTTCTGGCCATTGTTTTAAAAGGTCCGTCGTAACCTCTTGGCAATGACTCAACAGTTTGTCATTTGAAGCGCAATTGAATTAAATAGTGCGGGGCGGAAAAATACAAATTCTGGGACGTAATGAAATAGCTTTGTTGTCTAAATTTGGCAGCGTTATCGCTGCATAATTTATTGCATAAGATAAATATCAACGTAAATAGTAAATACACCTATCCGCGTGAACACAACCGACGCGACCGCAATATACAAGATTTACAGAAGTCACATAAACCAAAGAAGACTTTCCGCGCTTGCGCATCTCGCAACGTTAAAGTGTCTGGAGCGGAAAATCCTCCACCTATATCGTTTCTCTCAATACAAATTTTTATATAAAATTTCATCTCTTTTTTTTCTTTTTATGCAGTGGCAGCTACTTGGCGCCTTGGCTCGAGCTTGATTTTAAATCCTTCGGCCCTCTTTAAAATGATGTCAGCTGTCAGCCTGAAGTCCGCCTCCTTTATGTCGGATTTCACACGGAAGTTTCTCAGTATCGTGGAAAGAACGATCTTCAATTTGAGCATTGCGTACTTTCGGCCTACACAGGATCGTGGACCAGCCGAGAATGGCACAAACGCGTAGTAATGACGGTTTGCAGTTTTCTCGGGTAAGAAATTATCAGGATCGAACACGTCTGGGTTGGGATAGATGTGCGGCTGTCGGTGTAGCTTGAAGGTAGCAACAACCACTGTACAGCCGGCTGGGACAGTGTAATCTCCGGATACTAAAAATTCCACGAAATTGATTGTCAATGGTTTAAATGGTTTAAGATTCGACAACACGAGACTAAGAAATACGGTTGTCGATATAAAATAATTTCGTTATACCAACCCAATTTCAAGTCCGTCTTGATTTCACGGGCAATAATTGGCACAGGTGGGTACATTCGAAGCGTTTCCAAGAGGCAACGCTCGAGGTACTTCATCTGAAGGGTGTCTTGGAAAGTGGCTGGCCTGTCGCTATCTCCGAAGATCTCATCGAGTTCCTGGATCACTTTCTCCTGAATGTCAGGGTGGCAGCCCATCATTGTTAAGAAAAAGCTGGATCCAGAAGCGGTTGTATCGTGTCCCTTTGAAGCAAACAGTCGCATTTCTCACGGTAATTGAACGTATTACGCCAAGAATAGGCTTACTTCTTCGATATCTTACCTCGAACATAATTGTGTCTACTTGTTGCTTTACTTCTTCGTCGGTGAGGGTGATACCGTCTTGACCAGCCTCGATCAAGAGGTCCAGGAATGCCTGCCTCTTCTTCTCACCAACATCATCGTCCACGTCGAGATCGTCCTTAAGTCCGGTCGATTGTCCAAATGAAACACCCTCCACGACGGTCGTGTTGTTAGTCTGAAATTGACAAGTTTGTCGTCACTTTTTAGTATGATTTCATTCTTAGATGTGCCATCTTGCCACCTTGGATTCGTTCTTCTTGGCGCTGACGTCGATGATGTTACGCTTTCCGCTTTTGTATTCTTCCTTCTTGCGTTGAATGACTCTCTTGGTTAGCCCGTGAATGATTTCGAGCAGCTTGATCTGATCCTTGCCGTACTTAGTCAGATTGAACAGCCAGTCTGGCCTGAGCCACACTTTCGTGTGACGAAGATGAAGAATGTCGCACATTCTGTAAAGGATTGGCTACTATTACCTATACCAATCCGTGCGCGCAACGTTCTACGTAATGCAGTTTATTTTACGAAGAAATGCATGGGGTTTTCTAGCGTTTACGTAACGCCAATTGTAATTGCTGGGTTTAGCAAGTACACGTGTGCAGCAAGGTAGTATGAAACTTTCTCCGGAGAAAGAAAACGCTTGCATAAGACCAGCGGGGAAATTGAGTACGTACTTCATCACAGCCATGGCGTATTCGAATCCACCGCGTCCCTGGGTAGATTTGGAAACGCCCATGGCAGTTTCCAAAAGAATTTCAACGGTGAGCTCGGACATGTAGTTATGGCAATCGAATTCCTTGTTACCCTCGTTGCGCATTTTCGCGACGACTGCCCGTGAATTAGCGTTGAACAGGTCGATGAAGCTCTTCAGGACGTTCAGGTGGAAGGTAGGTGCGATCAATTTGCGATGAGAACGCCATTTTTGCCCTGGAGTTTAATTTGCACGGAATATAAATCGATGATAGAAATGTAACCACTTGCGTTGAACAAGAAAATGTCCGTTGCTTAGATGAAGAAACAGATTGGACGTAGATGCATGGTGCTTCCGGGAAAAGTGTGACACGAAGAAAGCGCGAGAAGGATCGCGGATTAAGTAACAACCGTTTTGCGCGAGTTATAGCACCGACGAGAATGGCGAGAAACAGAGATAGAGTAAAAAGTTGAAAGTACTCTCTGTGAGTTTTCATCCTGTTCGGCCACGTGCTGGCAGACTATTTCACGCAAATGCCATTTGCGTAGAACCAGTGTTACGTATTTCCTCTTAGGTTTGAAACTTCGCAATCGTTTGCTGCGTAGCAATTTTACAGGAACGTTCCATAGATTTATAGTAATGATAATTATGTATCGTAAGAAAATTTGTAACGATAGGAAGAAAAATGTAATTATTTGCAAGGAGTCTATACAAATCAAATGGACCATCTTTAGTTTGTATCTGAAACGTTTGTAACACAAAAGCTATTTCTACTTATGGGATTGGGCGAAGTATGCACGCGAAGAATATACATACATATCGTTTATGTACTTGAGTCAAATCCGTTACACAGGCGAATAAGCGATCTGGACTAATCTAGAGGAATTAGTAGAGGAGGAAAAATAGCTATAACAGGTTTGAGAAAGTTATGATAGCAGTGCACACGATCGTGAAGCTGCATATCGTTTGTATCATCGGAATAGGAGTCACGCTGCGACCACTTTTCTATGCAAAACCATCGATTATTTTGATTACGACTGTAGTTACTCTTAAAAAGCCATTGCTTCTATATTCCTTGCAGGTTTTCAATTAAATTTTCTACCATTATTGCAAAGGGGAGTTTTAAAGTTCTAAATTTACCAGTCGAGATGAGTAGACCATTGCCAAGCCATGGCTTGAAGAATCTGTATTCGGTAGATTTGTCAATGTACACGTGACTGGAAAGAATCACCTCAACGTCTCGTGGGTCAACCAAAAAGACAACAAGCCTCGGACCAATCCATAGTCTGATCACTTCGTTGTATTCAAAGGACCTCTGGTATATCTTCTGGAAAATAGCTACAACAAGATAAGTGAAATAGGAAATTACTTAACTTCCCATCGCAAGCGTTACTTAATTAAAGTTATCGTGACTTATTTCAAGTGCACTGTAATTAATTATATTTCCAAACTTTTTCCAAATTTATTGTACTCTATTGAAATCTAGATACGATACTCGTATTTCTTTATTCTTCTCTAAATGACCACTCACTGTCGGCGCTTCCAAAGAATTCCAAAGCATTTCCAATCAAAGGTAAAGCTGGTGGACCCGGAAGTTTCTCGGCAAGTTCGAGCAAATGGCGTCTAGAGATTCTAAAGTAGGCGTAGTAGAGAACAAGAGCAGGGATGAGGAGCGATAAAAATACAGTGGTTGCTGATAATCCAGTGGTCGTAATAGCCGCCATGGATCCGGCTACTATTTCCGGTCCAGCCGCCGACATGATTCGTAATATCTGAAAGGAACATGAAATTCCAATGAATGAATTGCCAGTTGAACAGTGAACATGGTCACCGGTAAGATTTCACAGCACTTTGAACTACAAAGGTGCTGAATGCTTTAGGGATGTCGATAAGAGCATTTGAGAATCTTCGCGAAAACCGGTGTAATACGAAGAAAATAATTTTCACCCACCAAAAAGTTTCTGCCACTAATGCAATAAGTTGTTCTCGATGAACCACCACTGAACTGATTTTCCAACTTCGTGCGATCTCTTTTATAACCGGGCCTTTCTACGACCACCCCTACTTAGACGGACATCCGCGACATTAATTAATAGCTGCTCCATGCTTCTATTGGAATCGATAATTCTTTCTACTCGTACCTACGTAAAAATTCGTGTTTTTTTTTTTAAAACAAAAAATCATTTGTAATTGTTGTAATTTATCAATTGAACTGTTCATACAGCGTTAAGTGAGTACAATTTAATTTTGGATAGATATTTTTTAATGTTATTTATATACTTGTTTAATGCTAAGCAAATAAGTTTCAATGAACGAAAAATGTTGCATGCGAACATTTATCGTGTGCACTCGACTAATAGAACAAAATTCTATTACCTGCCATGCTTATTTAATGCGTAGAAAATATATGAAATGTACATAGATTTCTTTAATTCGTTGAGACGTAATACTCATTGATTATTAGAAATTGAAATTATCTAAAGACTATACTTTTTTTTTTTTTAATATTCGGGAATATTTGAGGTAACGGTGCCGAAGTCATATGATTTCCTTGCCTTCGACTTTATTCGTTATGTCATACTTAACTGTATAATTAATAATATTTGAATAACTTTTCCAATCGAAAAATATAAGTCAATCGTATTGAATAATGAACGAGACAATTACGTCAAGTCATCAAATACGTAGGGAGTATTTCCGCTTTGACCTGCTCACTCGGCACTCATTTTAACATTTGCACACAATGCTTTTGCATTTGCGTCAGTGCAAAAAGTACTGACTCCGTTGTTATGACTAGTCTTACATCATATTGCATTATTCGAAGAAATTTTCGCATAATATATCGATCGATTGTTCCGATTATTTAATATAACAAGTATATTGCGACAACGAAATTTGGACAACTTCAATAAGTGAAACTAATTATATTTCCTACAAGAGAATTTGTAATTAGCCAAGCAATTTGTGTAGCAATATGACTGACTAGACAATGTTAAATTTCGGGAGCAATCCACTTCGCGTTACTAAATTTACAAGTATGATGTTGTATTTTGATAGATCGTATTTACGAATAGTGGAGAAGCCTACGTGTTTTATGCTTACAATCGCCGGATATTCAGTGACCTGTGACACAACATTTACTTATACATATAGGGCAAATACATTTTGTTAATACGTAGTTGTGTGAATAATTGGCAAGCAGTATTTTATTTATAATTAATAGTTGCGCATGCCATAAATCTTACATTTATTCTTTTCATAGTGATACATTGATATTATGTGTTGATACACGATCTAAATAGCTGAGGGTGAAGTCTGTATTCTGAAAAAGTTTATGTCCTATTTCGTGAGGAAGTGATATGATTTTCTTCCATTTTTCTGTAAAGAAATGCTTGAAACTACTCGTATCCCTGCATTATTTACTGTCAAAGTATAGTAAACTGCTTGTTTTCCTTTAAATACTCTACAAGCAGATATTTATTGCTTAAATTCCTTATATTAATTATACTAACTGTGTTTAGTTTTCCGCAGATAAGTCTAATAGAATTTAGCATGTGCATAGAAACAGGTGAACTATAATTTTCAACGAATTACATAAGATACTATTATTTAATTATTTACTGAAGTATATTTGGTGACCGGAATCATCCATAGGTTTCGTAGCTCTTTTACTTATTTTGATTATTAGACACTACTTTTCCGACAAGTTTAACAAATTGGTTCATTTCCATTTTTATTTACGAAATCAGGCTAATACAGCTTGAAAATTATATAGCTACATTTTTGTTATTCGTCTTTGTATAATAAATGATCTAATACTGCATCTTGGGAATTAAGATGTTCCCCTGCATTGATATTTACTCCCTTGCAATCTTTTTGCTACACTGCAATCCCTTTGGACGCGACTATCCAATTGCCCGTAATTATTATGTAAATTGGTTTCCTTCCTATTTCCTTCCCTTTTATTTGACACCACACAGATTAAAAAATAACCACCAGGAGCCGAGATATAAAATTTATAATTAACATCACTTTTTACAATCCATCGGTAAAGGTGTCAATGACATGAAATGATACTGGGGGCCTAGATATCGCCATCTATACAGAACGCCTTGAAACTACTCGTGGCTCTTACTTACCTTAAGTGTAGATATGGTAGAGACCCGAGTAGTTTCTTTCACACCTGTATAGATGGCGATACTAATGACAATTGATAAAGCAGGCATACATGTAGTTTCGAGCAGTTCTTTATAGATGGCGAAACTAAAGCCACTTTAGGTGTAGATAAAACAGTGATACTGCGGTACGATACACTTCATAGAATTTGGTTATTTATGTCTTCATCTATAAAATTAAGTTAATAATGCTCGAAAATTGTTTCGTATTATCATTTACATATCAATAAAGTGTTAGCACACACGGTATTACAATCTACATTGAAATTAGTATGTAGTAACATTGTAAGTTCCACTGTTCATTTTATTTTGCAACAATCAAGCTCTTTACCACATTTGTGAATATTTTTTTCTTTAAACAAATTTTCCAGCATTAAATAAATACAAACTAATAGCGGTATTATTCTTTATTTCGGTCTCGCAGCAATGAAAGTTGAGCTTAGTGTACATATAACCTATCTTTGGAATACTATCTTAACTCTGACACTCTCATCATCTGTTTCGCTTTTCCTTTTCATACCTTCTCTACCTTATGCATCACACTATTTC
This sequence comes from Nomada lathburiana, assembly GCA_963667235.1. Lineage (NCBI taxonomy): Eukaryota > Metazoa > Arthropoda > Insecta > Hymenoptera > Apidae > Nomada > Nomada lathburiana. The sequence continues at coordinate 21,509,381 of OY763898.1, forward strand.
TTGTCTCTTTATCTTTATATTATACATCTTTTCATTCCTTCTCTGTTTCATTTCAAATTCCTAAGACATTTTTGCGCTATTAATTGCTGACTCTTTCCTGTTTCCTCTTTACTTTGGTACTGTGGTATTGTTCCTGTTTTAATATATTTAAACCATTCATTATATCTTGCTGTTTTATTTTTCTTTTAAGGCTCTCCGTTAATTCACTTACTTCCGTTCTCACCAAATTCATTATTGTCAGACTTGTTCCATTCCTTTTAAAAGAATCCCCTGTTTCTCTTATGCTTCTAGTTTGGGCCTCTCTTCTTTCTTTTTCCACTAAATATCCCTTAAGAATCCTTCTCTATCTTTTGTTACATACTTTCTAATATATTTTTTGCATGCGCAGGTTTTGTAGGCAAAGGATAAGGAGCATCGACCATCAATTCTCATTGTGCAGAAAAAGAAGGAAGAAGAAAGAATAACTCTTACCATTATACTTCAGTTATAGTAAATTGGTTTTGTGGGATTGGAAGGTTTATGCAATGAAGGCTGATGTAAGTGTAATATAAAATATTTGTATTTGATATAACAAGGGGTACAACTCTAAACTAAACGTATACGTCTTAATTTATTCTACAAAAGCCTACATTGTTCTACGCTGTTCTACACTATGCTGCTTCACTCTCAAATCCACATTACGCTGTTGCTAAATCTACCTTCTTCTGATCCTCCATCTACACTATGTAATTCCACTCGTTCATGCAGGCCATTGCTATTCGTCTGCAGACCGGCTGTGTCCAAGGTAAATAGTATTAATCTTTATTTTGGTCTTGCTGCAATGAAAGTTGGACTTACAAATAGTGTACATATAACCTACCTTCACAATATTATCTTAACTCTTGCACTCTCATCTTTTGTTTCCCTCTTCTTTTTCATACCTTCTGTATCTTACGTATTACAATATTCTTATCTCTTTATCGCACATCTATTATACATCTTTCCTATTCCTCCATGTCTCATTTAAAATTCTAAAGTCACTTTTATATCCTATTATTTTTATTTCCATACATTCTGTTAACAGGTGTTCTAGCGTTTCAAATTTTTGTCTGCACATGTCACGTCTTTTATTCTTCTCCTTCTCCTAATATTTCTTCATCCTTTAATGCTTTCGCATCTGTCACCTGCACTATTAATTGCTGATTGTGCCGTCTTCTGTTTTTACTTAGGTGCTTTAGTAGTGCTTCTTTTCTAATATATTTAAACCTTTCATTGTATCTCGCCTCTTCTATTTTTCTGTCACGTTTCTGTTGTTGCATTACATAGTCCCTTCTTTTAAGGTTCTCCGTCAATTCCTTTATCTCCGCTCCTATCAAATTACGAGACTCATTTCATTCCTTTTAAATTCTGTTGTTCTCTTATGCTTCTAGTGTGGCCCTCCCCTATTTCTTGTTCCTCTAAACATCCCGTAACATTTTTTCTCTCTCCTGTTACATGCTTACTAATATATTTTTTGTGTGTGTAGGTCCCGCATACAAAGAGTAAAGGGTACTGGCCGGCACTTCTCATCATGCATAAGGGCGAGAAATGTAAATATTTTAATTCAGTAATTAATTAATATCTGTAAAGGTGTGCTTGAAACTACGCGGGTCTCTGCCATATCTACAGTGCGTGCTTTGGTCTCGCCATCTACACAGGACTCCTTGAAACTACTCGTGCCCCTTACTTACCTTAACTGTAGATATAGCAGAGGCTCGGGTAGTTTCATGCACATCTGTATAGATGGCGACACTAATGACCATTTTGCGTGCAGGTAAGACAGGGTTACGAGTGATACGTAAATTCAAGCACTTCTTTATAAATAGTGGTATGAATCGTTTAGTGCTCTCATTTACATATTAATAAAGTGTTAGCAAACACAGTGTTACAATCTATACATTAATATAAATATGTACGGTAACATTGTAAGTTCCACTGTTCATTTTATTCTACAACAATCAAGCTCGTTAGCAAAGGTGAATACATTTGTGAATATTTTTCCCTTTAGAGATATTTTCCACCATGTAATAAATACATACTAGTAGTCTTATTCTTTATTTCGGTCTCGTAGCAAAGAAAGTTTGGCTTAGCGTACAAGTAACCTATCTTTGCAATACTATCTTAACTCTTGCACTCTCATCTTTTGTTTCCCTCTTCTTTTTCATACCTTTAGTATCTTACGCATTACAATATTCTTATCTCTTTATCGCACATCTATTATACATCTTCCCTATTCCTCCATGTTTCATTTAAAATTCTAAAGTCATTTTTGTATCCTATTATCTTTATTTCCATACATTCTGTTAACAGGTGTTCTAGCGTTTCAAATTTTTGTCTGCACAGGTCACGCCTTTTATTCTTCTCCATCTCCTAACATTTCTTCATCCTTTAATGCTTTCGCATCTGTCACCTGTACTATTAATTGCTGATTGTGCCGTCTTTCATTCTTACTTAAGTACTTTAGTAGCGTTGCTGTTCTAATATATTTAAACGTTTCATTATATTTAGCTTCTTATATTTTTCTGTCTCATTCCAGCTGTTGCATTTCGTAGTCTCTTCGTTTAAGGCTCTCTGTCAATTCCTTTACTTCTGCTCTCATCAAATTCATTCTTATGAGACTCGTTCCAATCCTTATTCAATAATCCTCTCTTTCTTTTACGCTTTTCGTTTGGTCTTCCCTTCTATCTTTTTCCTTTAAATATCGCTTAATAGGCTTTATCTCTTCTGTTACATGCTTACTAATATATTTTTTGTTTGTGCAGGCTCGCAGGCAAAGGGCGAGGAGCTTGATCTACATTTCTCATTGGGCATAAAGCAAGAAAGATGAAAGAATAACACTTGCCACATACTTTAGTTATAGTAAATTGGTTTCTAAGAATAGTTTGTAACTATTAGCGCATAAGAATAATTTAGAGCAGTTGTGTAATTAATTGTTATATATATCTATTATATATTTTATTTTATATTCAGTTTATTCGGTAGATCTTGTATAAACTTTAATATTACTTTTACTACAAGTTCTACTGAATGTGCGTAATATAAAATGAAAGATATAATAAATAATTTACATACGCACAAGTTACACAGTTGCTGTAATTTGCATTTATAAGCTTTTGCATTTAGTATTAGATTAATTAAGCTTATAGCATTTTTGATATTACGTAAATGTTAATTTAGAATTCATACAAGATTGTGCTATGCATTGTAAATAGATATAAAAGAATAGTTCATAAGTATTAGCTTGTAAAATTGAATTGCAACATTTTTGTAACTTGTATCTTCATTGATTAGTTTAAATAAATTTTCTATGAAAAGAATTCCACTGCTCTTCTTATTTTCATACCTTACCAATCCTTGAAAGAACCTAATTCCAATTCCTTATACAAGAAGTACCGTCGACGAACTTTAAATGCAAAGTCCTAAAGCGAGAAACTTGTCAAAATGGCCCTATACGTTATTAAATTTGGAAGCAGCAAATTCTAACTCTTCACTTCTTGCAAAATTGGTTGGCAGAAGTCTAGAAACTTAAGCGCTCAGAAATTCCTGGAATTCTACGTCATTTCTTAGAATTGCTGAGATCGAATACCTCCTCGCACATCATATTCTCCTGATACAAAGTCCAGATTTCCGAGCGCTGAAATTTCTGAGTTTCTGGCAAAAATATCAGGCTGAGAATCGTGGAATTGTATTAGGAGAATATGATATGCAAGGAGGTATCCGACGTCATTTCCAAGAATTGCCGGCGTCGGATACCTCCTTGCATATCATATTCTCCTAATACAAAGTCCAGATTTCCGAATGCTGAAATTTCTGAGTTTCTGGCAAAAATATCTCGCTGAAAATCGTGGATTTGTATTAGGAGAATATGATATGCAAGGAGGTATCTGACGTCATTTCCAAGAATTGCCGGCGTCGGATACCTCCTTGCATATCATATTCTCCTAATACAAAGTCCAGATTTCCGACCGCTGAAATTTCTGAGTTTCTGGCAAAAATATCTCGCTGAAAATCGTGGATTTGTATTAGGAGAATATGATATGCGAGGAGGTATTCGTTCTTAGAAATGACGTCACTTTCCAGGAATTTCCGAGCGCAAAATTTCTGAGTTTCTGGCAAAAATTTCTCGCTGAAAATCGTGGATTTGTATCAGGAGAATATGATATGTGAGGAGGTATTCGTTCTTAGAAATGACGTCACTTTCCAGGAATTTCCGAGCGCAAAATTTCTGAGTCTCTGGCAAAAATATCTCGCTGAAAATCGTGGATTTGTATCAGGAGAATATGATGTGCGTGGAGGTATCCGAACCTCGGCTGTTCTATGAAATTCCAGAAATTTCTGAGCACAAAATCTCAGAGGCTCCCATCAAGATGTTGTATTAATTCCTGGATACTTAGCGCCGAATTTAATAATGATCAGGTCTATTTTTACAAGTACTTCGCTTGTGAACTTTGCAATTTAAAGTTCCTGCACGGTAGTACTTGTTTAAGGATTTGGAATTAGGTCTTTTCAAGGATTGGTACGGATTGAAAATAAAAAGAGCAGTAGAATTCCTTTCATTAAAGATTTATTTAAATTAATTAATGAATATACAAGTTACAAACATGATTTAATTCAAATTTACAAGCTAATACTTATAAACTATTCTTTAAAGTTAATTTACAATACATCCTATAGGTAAAACTTATACTAAACTTCAGTAGATTATATGCTGAAGCTTATTTTAAATTACAGCAATTGTGTAACTTGTGCATATGTAAAGTATTTATTATATCTTCCATTGTAAATTTCGCACATTCAGTAGAACTTGTAGTAAAATTAATATTAAAGTTTATACAAGTTCTACAGAATATACTGAATATAAAATAAAATATATAGTACATATACATAGCAATTAATTACACGATTCTTCTAAATGAATGTTACGCGCTAATAGTTACAAACTATTTTTATACACCAATTTGCTATAACTAATGTATGGAACAAGAGTTATTCTTTCTTTTTTCTTGCTTTTATGCATGATGAGAAGTGCTGGTCAATGCTCCTGCCTGCGCGACCTGCACACACAAAAAATATATTAGTAAGTTTGTAGACAGAGAGAGACAAATAATGAAGGGATGTTTAAAGGGAAAAGATGGGGAAAGGTTCAAACCAGAAGCATAAGAGAAAGGAAAGATTAATTCAAAAGGAACAGAATATGCCAAGCAAGAATAAATTTGTCACAATGGGAAGGAAACACTATAAGAGATACTATAAGTTAGAACCTCAACACTACCGTAGTATCAAAGTAAATGGGGAACAGGGAAAGATTCAGCAATTGAAATAGCATAGGTAAGATCTGCCCTGTGCGGAGACAAATTTATAATGTTAGAATATCTAGTGAGAGAGTGAACGGAAACAGCTAAGGGAGGTTACGATAGAGGATCTGATGCATGGAATAAGAAATGAAAGCTTCGGAATTTGAAACAGAAAGATATATATAATAGATGTGCAATAAAGAGGCTGCTACTAAGAAATAGGGAAATGTCTAAGGTAGAGAAGGTATGAAAGAAAGAGTGGAAGAGAAGAATGAGTAGGCTAAGATAGTAATCTAAAGTTAAGTTATATGTACACAAAGTCGAAATTTCCTAGCTGCGAGGCCGAAATGAAGAAGAATACTATTGTTAGTACGTATTTATTACTTGCTGGTAAATTTATTGAATGAAAAGAATATTCAGAGATGTAAATACCTTCGTTAAGACGCTTGGTAAAAAGATTGTACGAGTCGTTGGTTTGTTATGTTTGTATGTTAAACGATTAAACAATTAAAATTATTATTGCGGGCAACATAATTTCTGGATAAAGTTACAGAAATGGGACTAACACAGGTGAATAACTCATTCTTTTACCTTTCAATTGGCACCTCACAGATTAAAAAATGACATGGAAATGATACTGCGGCTCCAGTGCCATGTAGGCAGTCGGTAATCGGACTAGTGGCGCCATCTCGCGGTTGCGGCCTTTTTCGCAGTTTGCCGCGCCTTCAAAACCAAATTTCTGGATTACAACGTTAATTTAAATAATTGCGTTTTACTCGGCTTCTGGAGCATATTTTTTAACCGCACTGGCCTTAATTTAAAGCTACCAATCATGGCTCTCTTCTCCAAGAGTTTCAACAACGTCTCAAAAGAAAGGGAAGAGAAGCAGCTACACGAGGAAAAATACCCCGATGCTGTAACTATAACCAGTTGACCGGAATAACGATTTCAATTGATTAATTGTTTATAACAAGTGAACTGCACATGGAATAATGATCACATCTATTGGAGATGGTACCCTATACTGCCAGCTTTAATTTATGTCCAAAGATCATTGATCTAGCTCGCCGGCATGTCGAATTAATCGCATTAGTTAATAATTTATTTAAACAAATTCAATTATCTCGGCTTCTGTTGGGCCGATTTTAATCAACGACCTCTCAAAAGAAAGGGAAGTGAAGCAACTACACGAGGTAAAAGACCCCGATGGTGCAACTATATCCAGTTGACAGGAATAACGATTTCAATTGTTTAATTGTTTATAACAGATGAAATGCACATGGAATAATGTTCACACCTATTGGAGATGGTACCTTGTACTGCTAGCTTTAATTTATGTCGAAAGATCATTGATGTAGCTCGCTGGCATGTCGAATTAATCGATTTTGTTTATAATTTATTTAAACAAATTCAATTATCTCGGCTTCTGCTGGGCCGATTTTAATCAACGACCTCTCAAAAGAAAGGGAAGTGAAGCAACTACACGAGGAAATAGACCCCGATGGTGCAACTATATCCAGTTGACAGGAATAACGATTTCAATTGATTAATTGTTTATAACAAATGAACTGCACATGGAATAACGTTCACACCTATTGGAGATGGTAGCTGATACTCCTAGCTTTAATTTATGTCCAAAGATCATTGATGTAGCCCGCTGGCATGTCGAATTAATCGATTTTGTTTATAATTTATTTAAACAAATTCAATTATCTCGGCTTCTGCTGGGCCGATTTTAATCAACGACCTCTCAAATTGAAGCTCTCGGTTCAAGGAACAATCTGATTCGCCATTCGATCGGCCCTCGTGTATAATTTCGATAAAATTCTCAAAGGAATTGTTAAATTGTTTATAAAAAATAAGCAGCGAATGTGGCATGTGTAAATCGTTTATTGTCGTGTAGCGGCATCCATCATCTTTCTTTTGAGCACTCGATCCTTGATCTAGCGCCTCCAGAAACCGAGATAATTGCAGTGACCCGGAGTGCGTCTTCGCCGATTTTTCAATTGTTAATAACTTTTAAACCACAAATGCCATATAGTTGAACCTATTGGGGGAGATAGCTATGGTCCGTAGCTTTAATTTAAGACAAGTCCCGTTGAGAAATCAACACTAGAAGCCGAGAAAAACGCAATTGTTTGAATTAACGATGTAATCCAGGAATTTGGTTTTGGCGGTGCGGAAAACTGCGAAAAAGGCCGCAAACGCGAGATGGTGCCACATGTACGGTTATCGACATATCGTTACCGACTGTCAATGTTACATTTCAATGTCACTGACAACGTTTCTGATAAATTTTTTTAAAATTGTTATCTCGGCTCCTGGTGATTGTTTTATAATAAACGGCGTATCAAAGTAAAGGGAAACTCAAGGAATGAACCTCGTGTATAGTTACTGTGTAATTCTCAATCGAATTTTTAAATTGTTTATAAGAAATAAATCGCCCATGGAATATTTCTAACACCTATTGCAGATTGTTGCATGATACATGCTCCTTGATATGTTATAACTTTTGTGTGAACCATTTTTTTGTATCTTTTCTATTTTTTAAGCCAGTTAATGGTTCTTGCACACAGTATACTAGTTCTGATTGTTATGTACCAGGCCCTTAAGTAGTTTCTAGCACAACTTTATAGATGGCAGCCTAATGGATGAAAATATTAACTAATTCTATCTATTTGTAAAATTAATCTGCATGCTCTAGATTCTAGAGTGATCTCTATTATAGTTATGTCGAAAATAATTGAATTTCGCTGTATTTAATTAAACATAAAAAGCTAATAATTTTTATACCAACGTCGGCATTGCAGAACTTGTTTGTAACTACACAATTAATGTACGTAAGCAGGTGGCAGTGCCTAACAAAAACAGCAGCTTCCTCGGTGATAACGGTTGGATTTTTGTTACAAATACATTTCAACTATTTAAGTATTAACAAAACATATCGGACAGTGATTTAGAAAAAGGTCTATATTATCTAGTGTACAAAATGTGTAAAAAGACCTAATTGTCAATAAGAGAGTAATATATAAGTATGTGCCACTGCAAATTGGAATTTTAAAGATTTCTATACCTATAAAAACTTGTCAGTTAACGAAATCGACTATTAAGATGTACTCGCGTTAATTAATACAATGTGATAACCATGTGCTGCATTCCCAAAAGTAATTACTAAGTATGTTGATAATAACTTGTAAGGTTATGTTTTTGTTGAATCGAAGATTTGTTAATTCCTGGTAAATCGCACGTGGCTGAAACGGTTGCTTTTCGCGCATGTCACTTGAAAAACGAGTGATAGCCTACTTAAATAGAAATCTGTTCTGTTGTCCCTTTTTCTGTTGGGCCAAAACATAATCGTAAGTACATCGGTTAGTTATTTCACAACATAGTTAGCATTTGTTCATTGTCATGTCGTCAAAATTTGTTACATAACAGCGTTGCATACTTATTTGTGCGAAACATTTTCATAGAATCGCGTTTAAAACTACCATCTAGTCAAAGCTGTTGTTTTTAAACATTTTTACTACCGGATGTAACAGACGTTTACGGGAAATTCTGACAATTGTATATACGTGGAAACATTCCTTCACTTTGTTTAACAAAATCCCTCACGCGTTGCGTAATGTATTCGCGCTAGTAATGCGTTTTTTTCTTCCCGTGGCCGCCGTCGTCGATGTAGTTTTTATCTTTTTTGGTTGCTTCTTCTTCTTCTGCTTTTTCTTTGTAGCTCTTTGCTTACGTGAATCACTCGAATCGGTGTCAGAGGAAAAACTGTCGCACAAAGGAACGATTAAAGGTTGCAATTGCACGTGAGATCGTGGATGCGATTGCAAACGCATCTGAGATTTCCCAACGCTGCTCGTTTTTCCGATGTTCGAAACAGCGCAACTACCGCCATTTTTACGATGCTTCCTACGAGATTCCATTTGATGCTGCTGTACTTGCAACTTAGATGGCACTTTGAGTGTAACCACTTTTAAAGAATCAGCTTTGATCGTTAAAAAGGACTTCTTCCCGTGACGCATTTCATTAACCCTTGAATTTAGATCAACTATCTTCTGCCACTTTAGACAAGACTTTTTCTTCTTCGGTTTCCGCTCGATATCTTGGTGCTGGCCTTCCAGTTCCGGGCTGGTGTTCCTAGACTGCGTCACTGTATCTTCGTATTTGTACTCGTTTTGCGTAGCTGTATCATCTACTGTGTTAATGTACTCTAGAGACTGCAATTTTTTGGTGCAAGATCTGGAATAAAAATATAAGAATCTTGTTCCCGAATATATATTATCCACAGAATAGACAGTGTAAGAAAATTATGCGCACTTGAGCAATTCATCGCTGCTTATTCTTTCGTGGCTCAGCGCCATGTTGGAAACACCCCAACTTAGTGGCCCTTTTCCAAAGGAATGCTCGATACTTTCCTCAATATTTTTGCCATTGCTCAATGGGACACCTAACCATATTTGTTGCCGCAACGAACTGACCTTGATTTGTATGTCTCGACTTTTTAATGGAATTGGCGAACGATGCCTTAACGTTCTGTGGAAGGGAACGCAGAGAATTATTTTTAATTGCATTCTTGTAGAATACTTATATAAACTGATCTGTACCTGACCAACCGCAAATGCGATCGCCTGTTCGTATTCGATTTTTCTTTGGTTAGATTCTTCACTAACGATCTACTGCAAGCCTTATTTATTTCCGGTAAAACAAGATCACTGGTGGTACAGCTTTTCTCATTGTCTTCTATCTTTTGGCCCGCCAGTTGAATCGTTTCTTCGTTGCAGTATTCACGAATCCTTACTGTGAAACCTAAAACGAATTTTTCTTTACTATTTTTTTTTACAATCAAATTGATATTCAACTACTTTACAGTATCATACTTTTCTCTTCGTCCGCCGAATCTGTATAATCGTAGAGATCACTCCCTGGATCCGTAGTTGGCAAGTCCATTACTGCCCTTCGAGCCTGAATTGAAAATTATCCCCAAGTCGAAATGTGTCAACGACGCGAAAAACGTACAAGGTTTTTGTTACCAGCATGCTCTTTCGTCGAAGATAGCTTCTACCAGCCGTGGTTCTTTTCTTGCATCTTCTCTTTGCCAATTCGAAGCTTCGTGGAGGAACGAAGGTTGGCGTAGGTGGGGGTGCACATAGATATTGCGGCGAAAACATCGGTTCTCTCACGGTACAGGACCAAATATTTTCTGCGAAGTCTATATCTTCTTTCTCTGAAGTAGAACTATCTGAAGTGTCCCCTTCGTCGCTAACGGAGAACACAATACACGAATATTTGAATGTATACGGAGTTTCAAGATGGAAATGTACCTGGAGTAATCGGTTAAGTCAATGTTAGTTGGTTCTTCGGCGTTGGAACCCTCCTTCATTAACCTGGCAATTATTTTGCTTCGAAGTTTTTCCTTTATCGCCGAATGAAAAGGATTGGTGATGTTAACAGACATTCATTTTACTGGAGTATTTATGACAAAAAAAACAACAACATGGCGAGTCACCTTAACGGGATCCGGATCAAAAAAGTCGAGCAAAGTTTCACAGAACACCTTTCCAATTTGCTCATAATCCTGGGTAGAAAAATGAGTGCCAGATCTGGAGCCCATTTTCGTTCCACCCATGGACGCCTCCATGGTGTAACTATTTCGCACACCCATGGACCATACGACAACCCTACCTGTGCCTTCTTTGCCCCTTTCTACGTGAAATTTACAACTTTCGAAAGAGAACTGAAATTACAGTGTTACATATAATAATTAACGAACACTTCATTCGTCAAACTACTACTGCAAGATTTATCAATTAAATCGTACACCTTGTCAGCCGCATTTTTGTGAAGCATTAACGGGAACACTTGTTCAGAGAGTTTCGTGTGCGATGCTGTTCTCTTGTTCTCGCAGCCATAAACAAATATGTTATGCTTTCTGGAATGAGCGTGCAGATCGCAGTAAATGGCCACGCCGCATTCCTCTAGTAATCGTCGGATCATTAATTTCGTATGCCAAACAGACGGATAACTTTCTCTCATTACGGTTCTGTATTGCCTGTTCAAATCTCTCCCAGACAACGAGCAACGATTATTGCCGACAATGACGCCATCTGGATTCAGCATTGGTACCAGTTTGAATACAAATTTTTCTCGAAGCACCTGCGAAAGAATTTTCACTAATTCCCTCCGTTGTACGTCGTCGTTCTATGAACATCTCGGGTCACGCTTACTCTGGCCCGATCCGATTCTCCGGTTAAAAAATCGATGATCCCTTTCATCGTCCAGCTGGATGGGGTCTCGCCGGGGTGCACCCTCGCCGTAATAACGATACCCCGTTTCCTTCGGACCTCCTCGACGTACGTAGGTGCGGTAATTGTTAAGTAGTAGACACCATTCCCGGCCAATGTACGACACAATAGTCGCAACTTCGTGAATCTTGTTTTCACAGGATCTGCTACCAGATTGGTTAGATATTCCTGAAATTTGTATCGCAAATGAAATCTGTGCCGTCGAATCGCGCGATCTCCTCAACTATGTTACTGCAACAGTTTTCTCCGCTTGTCCCGCGCGTCTGTTAAATATTATCGATCTCTACAGCGTGTCTGACTTGAACTGGATAGATCTGTCGTGGGTATAATAACTAGCATCGTGGAATTATTGGCCGGTTCAGCGCTATTGCATATACATACGTGTATAAGGATGCAATGCACGGGGATGAATGACGGTGCACGAAACTTTTATTATTACCTGCAGGTCGGTGTAGGTGTACGGGTAGCAATGCGCCAAATAAACGGTGTCTCTATCGTGGGGAAAGGAGACGTTGAACGTCAACGTGTGTTTCTCTTTCTCCTCGTCGCTTCTTGAAAAATGATAATTGAGGATAGCAGCAGATTCGCCGGATAGTTAAAATCATTGCAGAAATCGTAACGTACGATGAATCGTTCCGGTAATAAGCAATGTTCTCGCCGCATCTTCTCCATCCAACGGCGTGCTTCTTGGCATCCTCCGTCGAGTAAAGCAGCGGTCGAAGGCCCTCGTTGTACAGGCTGTCTTCTTTGCAAAGATTCACGATGGACAATCTGGAATGATTTATTAATCAAACTGGTATGTCACGCCTCGTGCATCGAATTGCAACACGATATTTACCTATAAGTTATTCGACTTCTCGTGTTCGATATTTTGAAGTAGTACCACTGCGTGTGCCGCTGAGTGTACAGATCCTTTCTCAGATAAAGCTGATAATACGTGTCAGTGATCTTCACGACTTTGCAAAGATTCCCAGACTCGAAACGCGACTCGAAATGTAAATCTGTATTCTCCTCGGTCGCATTGGACGACCTGGTTACCAGAAGTACGTCGTTATCCGTGTCCGTCGAACTGTTTCCGCTCGATCTCGTTGCAGGTTCCGGTGCGAACGGTACAACCGTGTTTCCGCCCACGCAAGACCTGCTGAACTGTTGATCGTTTGCCGCAGGATCGTCAATCGTAGTGCAATGCGAGAATAGAGGTGCGTTCGTTGAAGTTCACTCACGTAATTGGTGATACTGGTTGGATAGTAACGAAATATCACGGTTCCAAACTCGTCACCTAACGGCTTCGGTCTTGGCTCCTTTCCGGTCGGCTCGTAGAACGGTTCTGGGACGGCTGGATTGTACTCTATATGCTTCACTCTATCCGGAAGTACCTGAAAGGTCAATTAATCGAACGTGCCATTTAACATCTTTTCCTTTCCACCTTTTAATTACTTGACATTCTGTGGGCCATCTGGCCGCTTCCTGATTGACACCGTCTAACGTGCAACGGGTGTCCAATGCGCTCCGAAGTGTCTCCTGCGACGGCACATCTCTGCAACCAAATGGCACAGAGAACAATGATAATTCTGTTTCACGTCGTGGCACCTCGCATCGTCCTAGTTGCAGCAATTGCAAGTCCTGAAGCATGTTAATGCTCGCCAGCGTGCTACCTGCTTCGACGATTAACAAATAACAATTGAATAGACTTACACGCAGATCTACCGCGTAACGTGAATTTGGTGAAAGGGCAAAGAGCATCGACCGCGGTCTTACCGGGAATTGGTTGAACTGGGAATAGCATGGTTTGAAGTTCCTTCACCTTGCTGCAAGATAAGATATCTCTCATTTCGTATTATGTACTCTAGGTCTCCTCGTTCTTCTCACTATGAATCCCATCATTCTTGTAACTCTCCTCAAATATTTCCTCCGAAGTAAATAAACTTATTTTCACTGGTGAATTCGGCAAATTGTTCTCATACTTCTCGTTCTCTTTGGCAAAACATTTGGCTTTTCTTGCGTTGCAATCGTGCTGCCTGATTCCAGTATAGTCGGATTGTTTTTTTTAACAATACACATCCACCGGTATAGATGAGGAGAATTAATTAACCAAATGGTGCTCTCCACACGAATCGAGTTCGCTAACTGCGAGGAGGAACTTTGCCCTCGAGGGAGAGAAATTCCATAAAAGCTGGCCCGTCGATTGCCTGACAACAGAGAAACGGGGGCGGAGCCAGTTGCTGGATGATTGCTCGAAGACCCCTTGTTTCATAATCTTCGATGAACATTTGTATCGAGACAAGTTTGTTTCATTGATAATGCATAAGAATGTTCCAACAGTTCATTCAGCTTTTACAATTTTTCGAGGGAAATCAAATAATCATGGGACAGAAGTGGACACGATTATTTCGTTAAAATACACGAGTGCTATACACATTTAGGCCATGCTGTGATTGTTGGCATTGAAATAGATCTTTCAATGTTAATAAATTTTAGGGAACTGGTTGGACTATGATTGAACGAGAGCCGTGTTATTCACCCGATTTAAAAATTACACATACGACAAATTTTGAGAAACGTATTCGTTGAATTTCGTCATTTACGTAGCCAGATAGTTTACAGTGATCAATTGTGACACGGCACGAATGTTCCATTCATTTTAAGGGATTTCATTCGCAGTATCTTCGAAGCTTTCGCAGACATTATTCCGTTCGCTGGCACGAAACGGCCAAGCAATTTACATCCCTCTCTCTCTCTCTGCTTGCTTCTGAAAATTATTGATCAATCAACGTTCGTCGGACACGAGTATGGATGTGCCGCTATTTCCTCGACAAACATTCTTGCCGTGGATCAATGAGCTTCCAATTGATAGGGCGGAATTGATCGACGTTTCGGTCGTGAACAATTCTTCCTTCTAAAGGAAAATAACATTCACAACGTAACTCCCACATTACATTACTCGCCTGTTCCTATAACAATATTTAAATTCTCCTTCTGGATTTGTTACAGGTAGTGATCAATTTCGGATACTCGAAGTGCTCTGTGAGAAAAAGCTGAAAGATGGGTCGCACGGTGACTGTAGCAGTTTGCACGTTGAATCAATGGGCGATGGATTTCGATGGGAATTCCCGCAGGATCTTGCAGAGCATCCAGGAAGCTAAGAAAGCTGGCGCTACTTTTAGAAGCGGTCCGGAACTGGAAATTTGGTACATCTTTCGTGTCTCGAGAGAATCATTGATTAACCCTTTCTATTCTATTCATAATAAGATGAAAATCTATTCAAACGTGCTCCGAAACAATTCACCGCAATGAAAAAGCATTGCTTTTATTAATGATATTGACGGAAACTCTACTGATCCCTATGCGTCCAGTAAATGTTACACTTAATAATATTCTTGATTAACGAAAATTCTTTATTATTCTCGAACAGCGGCTACAGCTGCGAGGATCATTTCTACGAACCAGACACGTTGCTTCACAGCTGGGAGGTGCTAGCAATGATCCTAAAATCGTCGGTCGCGGAGGAAATGCTAATAGACGTTGGCATGCCGGTCATGCATAAAAATGTGACGTACAACTGCAGGGTGGCCTTTTTGAATCGTCGCATTCTGCTAATCAGACCGAAGATGCAGCTGTGCGGGGAGGGGAATTACAGGGAATCCAGATGGTTCTCACCGTGGACCAAGGTCACTTGCTCAGATTAAACTCGAGATGCACAGAGAATCAGAATGGTCTTGACCTTTCTTACTCGTTGTCTCGATAGCGAGGCGTCGTTGCGTACCGTCCGGCTACAGCCGCTGATTGTTTATTCAGGAACGCACAGTGGAGGACTACTTTCTGCCTAGAATGATATCTCAGATCACTGGCCAGACGGTGGTGCCATTCGGCGACGCTGTTATTTCCACCAGAGACACGTGCGTGGGTTTCGAAATTTGCGAAGAACTGTGGAACCCGATGAGCAATCACATCCCCATGAGCTTGGACGGCGTTGAAATTATTGCAAATGGTATTTGCAAACGCTATAAAATGCTCCTTACGTTCGTATCGTAATTTTGTTAGACTGGTTTTCCGTTTAAAGTTCTGTTCTTAAAGGTAGCGGCTCGTACTTTGAGCTTAGAAAAGCATACGTCACCGTGGACCTGGTGAAATCGGCTACATTCAAATCCGGGGGCTGTTACATGTTCAGCAATTTAAGGGGTTGCGACGGTTCCAGGCTGTACTTTAACGGGGGATCGTCCATTACCTTGAACGGTCAAATCTTGAACCGCGGCAAACAGTTTGCCCTGGACGACGTGGAGGTGATTACCGCGACATTCGATTTGGAAAATATCAGGTTGGCGATGCTTTCCGACGATCCACTTTCTCTCGACCAAACGTTGACTCAAATGTACTGGTAACAATTGATCGTATCCTGTGCAGGAGTTACCGAAATAATATCAGATCGCGAAGCCACGCGGCTGCCAGATCGCCTAGTTATCCACGTGTGAAAGTAGACTTCGCTTTGACGTCCGAATATCTCATTTCAATTCCTCCGGATCGACCCATCGATGTGGATTTGGGTCCTTACGAGAGCGACAATGTCACAGGAAAGCTGCACTATCACAGTCCAGAGGAAGAAATAGCAATGGCGCCTGCCTGCTGGCTCTGGGACTATCTCAGGTTCATTGTCTTTTTCGTGATTAAATATTAAGATGCCTCGGTGTTATCCTTTACTTGATATATGCTTTTGTGAAAGGCGTTCCTGTCAGGGCGGATTGTTTCTGCCGTTGAGCGGCGGCGTTGACTCAGCCTCGTCCGCGTGTATGGTGTATTCCATGTGCGACATGGTCATGGATTCAGTTAACAAAGGAGGTATGTGACGATGTATTCGCGTGGCGGCAAATGTCCACCTATTTAATACACTTTGTGCTATTAGACACGCAGGTGTTGTCGGACATTGGAAAGATAGTCGGGGACTGCGAATACGTGCCGACTGATGCGAAAGAGTTGTGCAGAACCATTCTCGTCACCTGTTACATGGGCACGGAAAACTCGTCCGCCGAAACGAAGGC
This sequence comes from Nomada lathburiana, assembly GCA_963667235.1. Classification (NCBI taxonomy): domain Eukaryota; kingdom Metazoa; phylum Arthropoda; class Insecta; order Hymenoptera; family Apidae; genus Nomada; species Nomada lathburiana. The sequence goes on from OY763898.1 coordinate 21,526,031, forward strand.
GCGATCCGCCGAGCTCGCAAAGCAGATTGGCTCTTATCATCATAACATAGTGATCGATGTTGCTGTGTCCGCTATACTGACCATTTTCCAACAAGTCACGAAACTGACGCCGAAATTCAAGGTCCAAGGAGGATCTCCAAGAGAAAACCTAGCCCTGCAAAATATCCAGGTCAGCGTTGATCTTTTTGCACGATTTTCTACACCCTTGGATATTAACGAAATTTGTATTCTTCACGATATTCTTGCAGGCTCGTTTAAGAATGGTGATAGCTTATCTGTTTGCTCAATTGATGCTGTGGGTCAGAGGCCGACCAGGTGGTCTCCTTGTGTTAGGAAGCAGCAATGTCGACGAGGCGCTTCGAGGGTATTTTACCAAGTATGATTGCAGTAGTGCTGATATCAATCCCATTGGCGGTATAGCGAAGAACGATTTGAAATCGTTTCTCGGTTATTTCAGGTTAATATGCGTACACGTGTCTCATATGGTTTGAAGTAATTTTCTATGAGATGGGCAATAAGAATAACGGTTGCGTCTATTTTCAGAAAGAAGCACGGGTTGACTGCTTTAGATGGTATTCTAGAAGCACCTCCGACTGCAGAACTGGAACCACTTCAAGGTGGACAGCTGTCGCAGCTCGACGAAGTCGATATGGGTATGACGTACAAGGAACTCGGCACTTTTGGACGTTTACGAAAGCAGGATTGCGCCGGTCCTTTCACGATGTTCTGTAGACTTGTTCACATGTGGGATAAGTGCACGCCGAAAGAAGTAAACATCGGTCTTCGTTAGTACGACAGAAATGTATAATGGATACGTTGGAAAATTGCTTTTCCTTGCAGGTGGCGGATAAGGTGAAACACTTTTATAGATGTTACGCGATCAATCGGCACAAGATGACTATCTTGACACCGTCTTGCCACGCCGAGACTTACAGTCCCGATGACAACAGATTCGATCATCGACCTTTCCTATACAATCATACCTGGAAGTGGCAGTTTAATGCAATCGACGAACAGGTGGGCTATGTTATAAGGCACCGTGCACATTTGCAGTAGAGTAAGCGAAGTTGCATGTCAAGAGACGAATGAACCTGCAGGTGAAACGTTTTCTCGACGAGGAGAAATCACCGGGCGGTCGAAAGGATGCGCCAAAGGTACCCGCGAAGACCAGATACAGGCCGTTCGGCACCGTAATCAGTAGTGAGTAAATCAAAAACACACAAGTGTGCGTTTGTCGCTGATCAGGCTCGAATCGTGTGGCAGACGAGAAAGCGCTGCGAAATCATCTCGAAGAGAGTGATTTCCTTGCGTGTTTACCGAGCGTTAAACAGCGTTGACCGACGAAACGGGCATCAAACAACCGGAGGGTCGATGCCGACAAACGACCATCCAGTAATTTTGCCCACCGTGTGCACACTTGTCCGTCGCGTCTCTGCCGAGGAATCATCACACATCGGCATCATTCTCTGTTACAGATGAAACCCATCCAGGAGTAGTAGTTTAACCGTAGCAGTAGCTCTCTCTGTCTCTTATCATTTTGACATTGCAGCCTCGCGAGCGCATCGGAACGAAAGCTTTCCGGCAGATCGTTCGGGTGACCGACGGATCTGTTCTTCCTTCGACGCCGTTTCTCCGGTAAGAGATCGTTCCACGAGGAAGCACAGATTGCGGTTCGCTATGAAGGGGCTGGTCGTCACTGGAAGGATCGTGTGATTCGTTTAATTGTATTATATTAATGCAACTGATGAGCAGCCGTGCTATGTCAATATATACAGATATACATATACCTATTTATGTAAATGGTGTAATTGCTTTCTTGCACAACATATACCCTATAGAACGAGATCAATTGGTAAGGTGTAATACCAAAGGAGGATTCCAAAAATAGGTGAATATTCGAAGGCTATTATAATGCCGACCGAGCTTGTGATTGCCCTTTAAATGGAGGGAAAACGCATGTGCATATAATATTAAATTTATTATCTTTTCCACGTCTACATACACAGATAACGCGCATCCGCATTTCATTACGATTAGCATCAATTGTAATGACGATCGGGTTGAAAGCTTAGATCGGTATCTTGAAGATGGTGGTACAATATCTTTAAATTCTCCAAAATGCGATATACACAGTATATTAAACAGTTGGATAAAACTCGCTATTTCTTCTAGCACGTACGATACAACAAATATACACATACATACACACACAAATACGCGACGAATCGAACGTACGCTCAAGCACTCATTTATATCCGAACTTACACACACACACATATGTTGCGCACCTTACTAAATCGATCTTCCATTCAACAAAAAGAGAAGAGAAGTCGTTTTTGTAAACAATAATAACGACAATATACATATACTTCCATGTATATGTTTCTATATATATATACATATATATACATATACATACATATATATATATATACATATATATATATTTTTATATTTATATATTAATAATATAGTCAATAACCAGAATTATTAAGCAAGCAGCAATAACGATATCAATTATAATATAATATTAATAATTGCTATATTACTAGTGGATGATAAAGTCTTGAGCGTTGGAACGTCAAGATAAATAACTGTTGGTGAATATGGGTGTAAAATGGAGAATTGTATTAATAATAATAGAAATATCTAAGTGCTACCGTTTCTGACAATACTGGACGTAAATTAAATAATCATAATAGATATAATAATAATAATAATATTAGCAATAAAATATTATTCGTGACGATAGACAGATTGCGACGAGAAGTACCATTATCCTTGAGTATTGTCAAGGGAAAGAACGCGAGAAATAGTATACATTACACATATAAAAGGTACTGAATAACCGTAGATTAAGACTCTGCTTCGTCTCGTGCAACCCCGCTAACATTAATTATGTACAATTTATCCGATGTTCCTTGAACAAACGTTAACCGTTCGATATATTAAAAAATTATAAAGGATTTCGAAAACACACGATGTAATAACTACCTGCATCTGAATACTATTTACAATGTTCGCGACTACACGAAAAAAGACTTAAAACCTATTCGAATATGTCCACCGCGGCATTAAATATACATTTCGCGACGTTCCGTATTCTTGCCTTCGCGGTTCATCTCATATTCCTTATCAATTACTTTCTTTACAAGAGGAGAATATGATTCATGCATTCTATTCAACACCCGAGTCGACTGCACGGAGGTGCATACAGTTTCGCGGAGTATAAATACGGCTCGCTACCGCCAGGTCGCTAGCAATTCTATCATATATACATACGTAACCGGGATTTACTCTATCGCGAAATCATTAACTCTTTGCCCCAACGATGACTCGAGTGACATACTTAACGATGATGAATCGATTCCTCAAACCAATTTGCACGCAGTTCGTTACGCATAGTTACTTACGTGTCCGAATTAACGTATGTCCTACCACCGTAGAATTGCACGAAATCCCATTGTGTCTGTGTGTACGTGAGTGTACGGCATCTTTTTCCACTCTTTTTCTTTTTTTTTCGTGTCAATCGTTTAATACAAATTTCGGTGCTAAAGACGCAGGTCGTATTAAATTCAATGTCCAACGTAAAACGATATCGATTATTGTATAAAACATACTGGAAAAAAAACGAATTTCGGGTGTATATTTGGAATATAGAAAGTGCCGTATAAAGTGTATACGTGTGTCGTGTAATCTCGCTCCTCCATGTCCGGTGCGTAACCCCATGAAAAAGACCTAGGTGCGAGAAGCAAAATGTTGAGCGCAAAACGGAGTGAGTAAAATCGTGTCTTATTATATCACAGATTTCCCAAGGTGCGTACCGATAGATGTCTATTAATTTAAAAAAAAAAAAAAGAAAAAGAAATACGTTTTCGCAGCGTACCCCGAACGTGTCAGTCAACGAGGAACGAAACGATATTGGAAATAAGAATAATTACCCCGAGACACGACGTCCTCCGTTCAAACTCTATCGTCGTCTCGTTGTAATAGAAATTCGCGAAGTACCTGACACGTTTCATCGAATGTCAGATATTTCAACGCAATTTCCCACCCTCGAAGTCAGAAAACAACGTAACTTGCCGTGCATCACTTTAAGAAAAAAAAAAAGACATCCCAAAATAAACCAAGCCGTTCAATCTCGCCGCGAGGCAAACCTCGTCGACGAGGAGCAGCGATCATCATTCCTGAAACGTTCGATCCGAGTCTTCGGGTGTGTAGTTTTTCGCGCCTTTGACTTGCCTCTATTTCCTAAACTACAGCTTAACCTACGCATATACATGTACATATACAAATAGCTACAACCGGTAGAAACTTACGCGCCCAAGATCGCGTACTCGATAGCGCAATACTGTGTATACGAGTGTGCTTTCTCTGTGTCGTGGGATCGAATGGATCTTGTGGACAGTCACAAAAATTCCTCGCGGAATTTTCTCGTTGAACCGATCGTCATCGACCTTCGATGCCGTCGTGTGTCACCGCTATAGGGGAGCCACCTGCAGGTACTTTTCGCGCGACGTTTACTTCGTGATCCGCTCGATGTTGTTCCGGTCGAGTAATTGAAAAAGCCGTCCTTCTTCTTTCTTCCACTTCTTCGCGTGCTCATCACTGGAAGCTGGAAGCTCGACCCAGGTGCAACAATATCGTGGCGCTATGAAGAGGCGCATGGATGCGTTTCGTGGCTGATTTTATGCAGCGGCCCGTATTCAGCGTATCCCGTTGCAACAGGCGGTCCTGAAGATTTACATGAACAAGAACCATTTCGTCTGTTCCTGCTTCTGGTATTCATTCGAACGAATATCGGATTCTCTGCTCGTTTTTCTTCGTACTCTACACACGTCATTCTCGATTTCTTATTTACTCTTTCCTTTCGTCCTCTATTTCTCTACACCACAGGAAACTATAACTCTCCCCGTATTCCGATCCGTTTCGTGTATTTCTTCTTCGTACCTAACTCCCATCTCCCCTTCCTGAACCCCTTTTCGATTGTCCTAGCTTTGTAATTTCTTGCTTCGAACGTTTCATTCTCGTGTTGTCTCTTCCGTTTCACGAAGAGCGAACAAACACGCGTTCGTAAGTAAAGATCACCGACACGTTGTTACCTGTTTTTTATTTTTCGGTTTTACCACGACGCGACGGTATCTTAAGTTTCCATACTGATACTCTCTAGTCGGAGCTTACGTGCGCACCTGGAGCAACATGTTGGCGAAATTGCTGTTGGTGAACTTGAAATGTCGTTTATCATAGAACTTCAACAACGCCGGGCTGTATGGGTGCTTATCTTTCAGGTGAAGGTAATGAACCTCCGGCTCCTGCGTCGTGTGACCACATTCTTCGCAGACGTAGACCTGAAGGGAGAGACAAGGAAAATAAATATAATATAATATAATAAATAATATATAATATATATTGTATATTGTACATGATAAGTGCGCTTTGGTAGGAAAATTCTCTTTACCTTTGTACGACGCTCCTTGTAGGCGTACTGATGCTGAACGCCGTGAACCTTCAGGCAGTGACTTTCCAAAGAGCACCTCTGTGTGAAACTCTTCTCGCAGAGATTACACTTGTACGGTCGAACGCCGGTGTGCGTCCTGGTGTGCCTCTTCAGGTCGAAGGTGTCGTTGAAGCCTTTCCCGCAGAAAGTGCACAGGTAACGTTTCACATCGCTGTGACATTTCATGTGACGATTCAGTAACCGCTGCAGGCTGAAGGTTTTGCTGCACACGCGGCACGTGAAACGGCTCGGGTCCTCGTCCTGTGAAGCAGAAAATTGCATTTATAAATTAAGTTCTTTGTCTCGTGGAGTGGTACCGAGCGCGCAAGAGCTGCATAAAGCGTCGCGCAAAGGCGAACTGGACCGCTAATCAGAAACTCGGATCTAGGTGTGTAAAATACTGAATCTAAAGCTCGACTTATGCTATTCCAGTTGCAGCTTAATAAAACGCACGATATATGGTGAGGGAAAAGCGTTAAAGAATGACGTTTACCTTGCCAGGCGGAGGTCGGACTGCCCTCTCTTCCTCGCGACTAGCCGCCGCCTGTCTCTGACCCTCGATAGCCAGAGGATTTTTAATTCCGTGGCCACCGTTAACGAACTCCAATTGACAATCACCGGGCAGTCCCAGCTGCAAGGAAACAAACGATCAAAGATTTTACAAATTGAGAACATGACTTCGCAATATGATTAGACAGTGGATGAAGCACTCAATTTGATTGGCATTGCATAATTGTGCGGGGTTTCCGATACCGTTAACGTTTCGAATAGTTCATGTATCTATATGGCAATGTACCCGCGCTCTGTATTCCGATCTATTGCAATCTGTACTGGAACTTTTTCACGCATTAAATATCAATTGAATTTCGAAGAAACGAGCGTCCTTAATTTACCGAGAAACGTATCGCAACGGAATAGAATAGACGAGCCCAAAAAGAAGAAGCGAAAAGGGACGAGGAACAAGACCATCCTCGAGTCGAGCAACAGTGCCATGTAGATTTCTTTGGCCACGATTCGCTTTGAGGAACGATAAGTATGCTTTTGCCTGGATCAATTTCGGGTGCTTACCCTTTGCTGTAGTGCACTGACCCGTTGCGTCAGCGGTGGTTCGCCAACTTGACCAGTCGATTGTACGGTGTTGACCGACGCAGATGAGCCCGTGGCCGAGGGACTGGGCGCGTGCTCCATCAGAGCACATGACGGGGATGTGCTGGTCGACGCGGCGTCCAACGAACAGCTAGCAGCTCCAGGACTTGGCAGACTTCCACCAACGCTGCTACCCGAGTCCAGCTCCAGACCTGGAAATCGATACAGGTATCGCGTTAAAACCCTATCCCCAAAACTCTTTACTTTCTTACGAACGATTCCCTATATATATATACACTTCGACAGAATATTTTGTACAGGTTGTTTCATAAAGGATGAAACGGAAAGTAGGAGTAGAAACACTAACCACTACCGGTGAAGCTTAAGCCTGGGCTCAGCAAGCCTTGATGTTGCTGATGAGGCGACGTGGCCGTCGTCTGTTGCTGCTGCTGGTGTTGAAGCTGCACTTGGATCTGCAGCTGCTGCAGCTGAGGCTCCGACTGGTGCTGATGGTTCTGGTTGATGTGAAGGGCCAACTCGGGACGTTCCTTCGAGACATTCTGATAGCTGGACTCCGCCGTGGTGTAATTCAGGTCCAGTTTCGAGAAATGTTGGGGCGCCGCCGTGTAATGCCTAAACGGAAACAGTTTATTCGTTTAGTATTACTTAACCATAATCGCCGAGGAACGTTTCGGGTCACTCTGTATCAATTCGTCGGTAGGTTTCGGTTCAAGGAAATACATTCAATCTCCCGGTCGATCTCAGTTGTCAACAACACGCGACTCTCATAAATGTTGAACAGAGGATTTGCAAAGCGCGGTGTATCGCGTGCGAACATCGAAACCGGCCCGATACCGAGAAAAGTATCGCGCGTGGGCATTTACCTCGACGTGTCGAATCCCCTGGTCAAGGCCATGCTGTGCTCCGGGAAAGGATCCACGCTCGGCTCCACCGGAGTGGTCATTTGCCCGCCGTCTTGGCCGATCCCGCTTCCAGTGGACGAGGGGGAGTGCAACGATTCCTCCAGGAGATCGTTGCTGCCGTCTTCGGCTGGTAACCTCGGTAGAAACAAGTCAGCAGCGTCGCTGAGGCTCTCGAGCAGCGCTGTGTGATCGGTGGGCGAATTGAAGGTGAGGGTCGCGGTGAACTGAAGGGGATCGACGACCGCGCCCGTCACCATGTCCACCATCATTCCGGTATCAGTCATATCGTAAGCGCCGTACTGGCCGGAGAGCAAATCGTTCGGCTGGATCTTGTACGGCGACAGATCCTCTTCCTCCTTCAGAGTCAAGCCGTAGGAAGCGCAGACGTTTTGCAGAAGGGAGTACTGCTTCCCCTCCTGCGCGTTGTACTGAGAGTGCTGCGAGTTCACGTCCTGCTGACCCGTGTCGCACTCCATTCCGACCGTCGGCGACGGTGTGAGGTATCCATTTCCTGAAACAGTCGCGTTATTCGTTAGAGAAGCTGTGAATCGCGGACGCGATCCGACGCGATTCGACGCGAGATAAAGAAAACGACGCGAGCGTTCTTTAGTCGCTGGTACCTTGTGTGCTGTTGTATTGATTGGCGAAATTCGCCAGGTTGTTCCCGCCTTTCAGAGATTCGTAGAAAGGGGGCAGCGAGCCGGTGGGCGGTGAACTTGGACCGTAGTTCCCGCGGCCACCGTTCCCACCGGGATTCATTCCGCCGCCAGCACCGCCGCCCACGGCGCCGCCGCCGCCGCTGCCACCAGTGACCGCTCCGCCTCCGCAGTAGCTGCCACCTCCGCCAGAACTCGAGGACGAGGTGCTTCCGGAGTTGTTTGACCCCCCGCTGGAACCGGAACCACCGTTGTTACCGGAACTGGACGATCTCCCGTGGCCGGCAGCCGCGTGGACCATCTGCGGACCAGAGAGCCTCATGGCGAGCAGCGGCCTAGCGATGGAGTTGCCGATCGCCCGCGACACTTTTGCGCCTTCGCGGCCTCGTTCTTCGTCCTCTTCCTTTCTCTTCGGTACCGCATAATCGATCGGCTGTTCCTGCAACGATAACGCGCAATGTCAGCTGGTTCATTCCTCCGGGGTCGGTGAGACCGGTGTCAATTAGCATACGCATCTATATTCATGGAATTCCTCGCGATCTAGATGCTAATTGCCGAAGGGAAACGCGCGACAGAGGCGTGTCCCCCTGTCTTTGCGAAGGACGATCGCGATACATTGTTGTCGCGTGAAATAATCAAATGCATGCAAAATTATTAAATTATCGGGTTCAAGTTACCTGCTCCGGCTCCTGAGTTTGCGGTATCTCGACTTTGTCTCTCTTGGACGACGTTTGACTCTGCGAGGGAACCCTCTGAATTACCGAGACCCTGGTTGGCGGCTCGACCCGCGGTGTCTTTGGAGGGGTGCTCGGTCTTGGTAATACCAGTTTCTCCGATTTCGCGAGAAACTGAGAGGCATCGCTGGACGACGGTGCGATCGGCGGGCTGCTGTACTCCTTGCGCTCCGCCCTGGTCAGCACGTGTCCTCTGCTTCCGTAAGGCACATCACCACCGAGGATACTCGAGATGAATCGCCTCGGGGGCGTGCTGGTTGGCACGTTCGTCGACTGCCATTGCGGCGGCGGAGACGATGCTGGACTGCTGCTGCGAAGTGACTCCGGCGTTGTCGCCCGATCGTCGTCCGGTTTTTCGCGATCTGCAAGTCAGGATGAGTTTTATTATTAAATGATTATTATTCCAATTCACAGTTTGCGTGTCTTATTATTCCTATTACTCCCATTAACGTTTTAAATGGTAGCAGTTTCACGACCCTGAGGATAGGTTGAAACTCGCGAATTCAGTTCGGCTTGGCCGGCGACGAAATTTCAATGCCCGACGCGTCTGGAATACGTAATGAGCGAACGGTCGTAATATGGGCTCTCCTCGTGGAGCCAGGATGGTTGAATTTACGAGCAACCTTGAGGGGGTTCGTAGGTACCGTATGCTATACTCTCTTTCCGCGCGTCCTTCGGGCACCGTCTCGTAATTCGTCCTCGACCAGCGACGCCGCTTCGCGCGCAATCGAACCCGTGCCGGCGTTAAAAATTACACGAAAAACCTCTGCGAACGACCAAGGACGAGCTTCTCTCTTTTTCTCGGCTCGGATCCTGTCCGCCACGTCCGCGGCATATCGTTTATGCCGGTCGTTCGGAAACGTGGAAAATGTTGGAAGACCACGCGGCCAACGGCATTCGAGAAGCTCGAAAGCGTTGGTCGTTGCGTGCCTTAGGTGACGCGCAACTGGAATACCACGATTACGAATAAAAGGAAAGAACCGAATACCTTGCCATCGCGTTCCATGTCGGTTGCAAAATTGCACGGCACTCGCATTATCTTTTTCATTAACGTCGTAAAGTTCTCAATGTATTCGGCATTTGAGTCACGCGTACGGGCATCGAATTCATTCGACTTTTATAATGGAGCCCCCCGTCGAAACTCGTAACGGATTTCGTTCGCGTTCCAACGTTGCTCGCGTCAAACGTAAAGACAATAATATCCAGCGAAAGAGCGGGCCGCATTACTTCGGCCTGGCCGTGCAACTTTCCATCGGGGTACGATCATATTCGCGAGGAGTAAACGCGAATACAAGGAGCGCCCTCCAAGGACAACCAACTCGAGGCAATTACGCGCAGTCTCGAATCGTTTGATCGGCTGGCGCGAGGTGTCTGGCCGTGGGTCGCGTTCGTAATTCCCTCCCATTGTCCCGGCCGCGTCTGCGTTCTCTTGACTTTGACACCGACTGAGTTTCGCGAATGGAGCACGAGGACAACGCGTCGGCCGGCGAAGCCGTTCGAGCGGAAACCAGGAAACCGGCCGTGAGAACACGCTTTTTGCGGGCACGTGCGAGCTGACTGCGCGGTCGGCGACGAGGAAAGCCTTTTCCGCTTCTCTCTTTCGGCCCGAACGCCGGACAAATTTCATTCACTGGCGTTCCGAACGAACGTCGCGAAACGAATCGTCGCTCGAGAGCAACCCTCTGCCGAGTGTGCGTCTCTTGGTGTTGGCGACAATCATCAGAATTCTCAACGACCTTCTCGCCTCTGTCACCCGCGGCATTCGCGAAAGCTTCGACCCTGAGCCGCGGCGCGTTTCTAAGGCCAGATTTCACGCGACCGCTCGATCGACGGATCGGCTGTTTTAAAGAACGCTTCTAACGACACCCGTTTACGCAAGTGGTTGCGTCACGCGTCAGAGTCGAAGGTAAGAACGGGCCCCAGCGGCGGAGAGGAACCAAAATGGCGGTCCCGCTCTCAGTTGAGCAACCTTCCAGTTGAAAGAATCGACCCGTGAACGTGAGATTCTCCAACCAAATCCCTGGAACAGGTCCGGGGCCGCGCTATAAATACCTGCGCGAGCTTCGTGATCGGTGTAGCGATCTCTTTCTTCGTCTCTCCATCTCTCTCTGTCTCTCTCTTTCCTTTCGGCCGCTTCTTCCCTTCTCGAGGATAGCCACCCTTTCCATCTGTCCTTCTCTCCTTCTCTCCTTCCCTCCAGTGTCTCGCACCCTTTTCCACGGTCCCGACAGAGCGCGGGGAATAGGGAGGCCACGAGGGAGCGAGAAGAAGAAGCAAGAACCGGTACTTCGAGTCCACCGGCAGAAACAAGCTCCCTACCGAGACTAGAGATGCCCATTCGAGTCTCGGCGACGCGAGTTTTCGAGCAACGTAGCTGTACCGAGGGACCACTCGCCCCGAATCGTTATCCAGCAACGGGGATCGGACAGAGGGAGGTCCTGGAGGGTCTCCCGGAGGGGTCTCGAGAGAGAAAAAGAGAACGGTGTTTGGAAGCGCGGCCAGTTTTGATAGCCGCTCGAGTCTTGACCGTACGCAACAGCCACGAAGCATTTATCTCCACATTTATTTGCCCTGTGCCCTTTTGCTTTCGAGCGCGTTTCCCTCGGATGCGTCGACCACGTGAATCATTCGGAACGATTATTAATGAAATTGCGGCTGTCCGCGAGACTATTCGGCGAGAATCGAAATTGTCGCGAGATGATCGCGCGACATTGAACGCACTCCGCGGCCAAGTGCGCCCCGCTGCGATTCATGTCTCGACCGATCTCCTTCTAGGAATTCCGATTCCGTCCAGCACGGTCGTTTCTTGCGACGCGCGACGTCGACGTCTGCCGGCGTGCCCTCGCCGCAACGGCCGCAGAAGAAGCGACGAAGAAATTACGATAATAAGAGTTTACACGGGCACGCGGTGCGCCGCGTAGACAGTTCCATTTCAAATGGGGCCCCGCGAACTCGATCGCTATAAAGATATGGTCCAAGGCGAGCGAGAACGCGCGGCCGCTTCACGGGGCTCAACATTAAAAAGTAACGGGTTGGAGAGAATCGCGATGACGAACGCTGTGACGTCGATCGTCTTGCAATTAGTTTCTGATTGTGCGAGCCGTTTCGAGTCAATGTTTTCAGCCAATTCGTTTGACTAATTGGCGCAACATTCTTACCGAGCGACACCTGTACTATCCAGTTACGCGGAAGGTTAGGCAACCCGAAGATTCAGAAACGCATGAAACTTTGCATGCAAGTAGAGTAGACCCGGAAAATTGGGGTGCATTGCGGCTGACACACTTTACCGACCTTCCTTGGAAGCAGGGTGCGTTAAAATTTCTAACCCTACGAGAAATCCATAAAAACTCCAGGAATGCCAGAACGTACAAAAGGGGTTCCAGATAGAAAAGAAATCTGGCCGGAGAAGCGACGAATCCACAGTCATTGGCCTCACACCAGCTTCGTGGCCGGTTGTCCGCTCGATCGAACGAAACACCTCGGCTTAGTCGACCTACTTACGTTCGACCACTCCCTCGGATCCTTTTTTTTTCCTCCAGTTTTTCCTTTCCTTTCCTTTTGGCTACCCGCAGAGCTACGAACCTTCGCCGCCTGCACGCCATCGTTTATCGTTTAGCCGCGCTCACACAGCAGCCGAACAATACACTTTGACTCTTACTTGCTCTTCCCGTTCAGATCGGATCGGTGGCTTTCAACCACCTTGTATAGTACACCTGTGTAGACAGCTTCGAAAGCGTCCCGCGGCGGTTCGATGGTTACGAATCTGGCTTTTGCGGTGAACCAATATCACTTTGGGGCAAGGATGGCTGCTTCGAGCTGGTTTCCACTGTGCGCACGTATGTGCATCGTGATCGATCCGTCTGGATAATTTTCGATACCGATTTATGCCTAAGAGGGTCGATTTCGTCGATCGTGCAGAGCTTTCAGGGCCCGCGAAAATCGTTCAACTCTTTGTTCCGAGAAACTGTTCCCACGTAATCGTTTCGTAACCGCGGGAACGTAATTACGAGGATGACGTCGACGACCGATAACTGGTTCCTAATAGGACCGCTCTGTTCAGCTCATAGGTACAGCCACCTTAAACTGTACGCGGAAACCCCTCTGTTAAGCTTCGTAAGGTAAAATAGCCGCGTCGAACGAGGGAAGGCAGGTAATGGGGCATCCATGAAACACGAAATATCGGGCAGAATTTTATGAATCTGCCACAGTAGTTTCAACTTCAACTTGGACAGCTCCTTTTTCACCTTCCACGTTTGCACGCTCCAGTCCGTCGATTTTTTCTTTTTATCGACGAAACGGAGGCGCAAAGTTAATACCGTATCGCCAAGAGCGAAACGCAAACTCGGTTGCCAGCTTGCACCCGATACACGCGTACGACCAATAAGGTGTGACTGCTGAAAAGAATGCGCACGGAGAATAACAATGCGATCGACATTGTTCCGATGCCTAGCATCGAATCCGTGACAACCGGAGGACGCGAAGTCCATGATTAATTACGGGCGATTCATGCCTCGTGTTTCTCTATTAAGACATTCAGCCGCCCGGTTCCACAGGTATGCCGATCAATCACGGGCGTCCCTTGCATATTTGGCGAGTTGACTTGCGCGCCTCTGCGTAGCCGCGTCGTCGTGCGAATCCCGCGAACTTACCTCGCGCAGCTTTTAAACGCAGAAATCGGCCAAGCGAGTGACGCGACGCGTTCAAACACAATTAGCCGACACTGGAAAGTGCCAATCGTACAAGATATCTAGAAAATTGCCGCAATTACGGAGCAGAAATAATTGTTGCGCCTCGGTGCTGGAAGACGTTCTAATATTTTCAGCGCCGCGGTCGGCGAACGAAACCGGGTTTCTAATTGGCAAAGGAGGACGTGCAAAGAAGTACCCAATCCGGAGGCAGTTTTTCGTCGAACGCTTCCCGAGAAGCGATCGTCGCCGAGGAAATTCTCGAGGGAGAATTTCGACGACAAAAGTCTCGACTCGCTTTTCCGACTATGGGGCCCGAGATTCTGTCTGGGGCATTCGTTAGCTCGCTACATACAATACCGCGGACTTGTCGAGAAAGTCTGTCGGTCTCAAAAAAACTCATACAATCCAAATCACGCCGACATATAGCATGCATAATTCATCGCGGCATTGTCGCCGGAGTGGTGCTGCCCGTGCCGTCGACATACGATTTCAATAGCAATTTCGATAAAAATGTTATCGCTGCAACCGACGATATCAGTTTGCGCACGGTCCATGTATAATGGATTTGTCTGATCGGTAGAGCGCGACGGGCAGCTACGCGCTACACTGTCTCGACGTTCGTCCGTCGTCTGTCAAGATTTCACGAGGCCGTTCGCGAGGCGCGAACACCAAAGACGAATGGGGGAGGGGGGGGGGGGGGGCAAAATAAAGAAAGCCAGCAGGGGTACGGTGCAATAAAGTATAGCCTCGCCGTATCTGCGTAGCGTTTGCGTAGCGGTACTGTGCGTGGGTCGAAGGATCGCGAACAGCAAGGTGACACTGCACACGCAGTCACACGGTTGCCTTACGTAACGGAGACGCACGCTGTCCCTCCACTCCGTTAATTCTTCGACGGCGGTGTCTCTCTCGTTCTCTAACGATCGTCTTCTCGCGCGGAGAAACACCTTTCTATGCGAGACGGAACGGCAGATCGGGGAGGACCTTGCCGCTCGGTGATAACGAGCAACGATAAGAGATATCGCGGTGCGCGGAGAACTTTCCTCGAATTTTGTTATATTCGTTATATCCCTGCTGTCTTCTTTCATTTTTAAACGCAACGATCACGGACCAATGCAGAGAGTCAACTGTTTCGCCTTTTCTCCCCGTTGAGCCCAGAGCACGCTGCGCCGAGCCGCCGGATCGCGGGATCCCGTAGATCACGTTTTCTAGATCCAAGGGAAACCTTGACATTCGTTACGCCGCGGCACACGCGGAAGCGCAAACCTCGTGTACCACCTCTCGGCGGCGTTTTGTAGGAAACGCGCAGGAAAAACCGGTACAGTGCCGGCACGGTATACAACGGGCGCGCGCGACGCAGGCCGATCCGCTTGTAGATTCAATACCAAAGTGGAAAATTTTCCCCCCCTTTTTCCTACGCGATTGCGACTGTTCTGCAATGGCTATCGCGAAGTCGCCAGGAGTGCTGCTTACAAAATCGCCAGCACTTTATACGCGATCTAACGTTTTTGTATAAAATATTCGGTGAACGCATCGGGGCGCGCATCAGAATCGAACTAGCCGTTTTCGTATGCATCGGCGCGGATCGACGCGGGGACGCGAACAATGATAGTTGCCCGATAGTTGCGGCCGTCATTATCCATTATCTATTTGAACGCCGTGAAAGAAGAGAACATTTCAACCGGACAGCGTCACGGATGCCAGTGAATTTTTCGACGCACACCTGCCACCTTTCAGCCGCTCTTATCATTTCGTTTCGCTCGACGCATCGCCGCGATGTCCCTTTACCTTCAATCGAGCGGATAGCGAGAATTCAAGAGCTAATCGCCCGAACCCAGACGGGCAGAAACAATTAAGGGCAGAACAAGTGTGCATTGTGTATAAATATTATTCGGAGCAAACGATCGCGCCCGAGATTCGCTGACTCCTAGTTGAACGTTGGGTATCTAAATTGTCGAAAAAGAGAAAAGCAGAGGCAGTCGCGCGAACTGGCAAGGACGCAACGGCACGCCGTTCGCAGCAGATTTATCGAGCCGAGAGTTTTCTGCACTTGGCCCCCTTGCTACGAAAGAATTTCGGTCACGGCCCTCTTGCGCCATTAGCCTCCGCGGCACGGTAGTCGCTAATGCGGCTGTTCTGTTGCGGGGACCGTGGGCCTCGGTGTGCGTGTACGAGCGTCAGTGAACAGGTGAGTTGCGCGTGTGTGCACACCAGCCAGACGACGTAGCTGTCTTCTACCTGCTTGCGCTGCTTTCGACCGCGGTCTGAACCTGTTCTCCGTTCGGCCAGAGGTCCATGGCGTGTCGCTTTAAAGCCAAACGAAGTGCCTTCCACGGCTTTCACCCGGTTCACCCGGTTCACCCTGTTCACCCTCCTCGAGGCGTCCGCAAGGTGGACACGGCGATCGTCGTAGATTCGGCTAATAGGGATTTATGTGGAGGGATCAACGTTCCATGGGGAGCGAGAGGGGCGGGACGAAAAGGAATAGGCGGTGGGTAAATATTGTTTGAAATACGAAAGAGAAATCTGTCGAGGGGAAGCGTTTTAATAGGTTTTTCGAAAGATCGCTAGAGGAGACCCGCCCGTACGTTCGATGCCCACATACCTGTGTACACAGAGAGACACGCAACACGCGTGTATACGCCTCGAAGTGCACGCACGATGAGCACCGCTCGCGGTGCATTGTAATGCGTCACAATGACTGAACATCCTGGTGTACTAGCCTTTGGCACAGGTGCGCGATTACCTGCGTGTCAACGACAGCCGCGCGTCGCCTCCGGTGCAACGTGCTCGTCTATTTGCGCACGAGTGCGTGCACCCGCTTTGGAAAGTGACACAATTTTCAATTGCATCTCGTGCATCAAGAATTGTCCACCCCCCTCCCCCCTCCATTGCTGCCGAAATGTTTCCCCCTCGAATGCAATACTTCCCGGCACACGAACGCTCCCCGCGAGTCGGCATCGATGCCGAAGCAAACCCCGACAGTTTTCCAAGCTTTGAAAACTCGCGAGCAAATTGTTCATCGAATACCGGTTTCCGCGTCTAGCGCGAGCACGTTCGCTGTTGTTCGCGCCGCGTCGTGAATTCTTAGTAATGCCCGTCGTCGGTCTTCGTGGCGTCAAAAACACATTCCGCGCGCACGGTGACAGCGCGATCCTCTTTTGGTTGCGACCTGCGGATAAGTAGAATGCGCGGGCGTCGCACTCTGAACTGCACGAGACAGCCCGGATGGAACGTCTGGTCTAATGCGTCGATTTCGATCGCAGCCGCTGAGCTCGTGGAATATACTGAAAGGGCGTTCGTAGCTATGTGACTTCCAAAGCGCCACGAAACAATAAGAAACCATTCAACACCCCTCGACGTTAGCCGCGCGAATGTTTATTCATGTGTACAGCGCAACGCTTGAGAACGCCATTTCCCCTATCATCCGTCTAATTTCCATACCCGATGATAAACGCTCGTGCACGTAGCAAATATTCGATAAGAATTCCAATCGAAGGAATGCGAGAGTCTTGTTCGTCTCGTGCGCTGTTCTACCTGCGACGTTGAACCGGCCATGCGTTCTTACGTCCGCCTCTCCCACCGTCTTTCACCGATTAAACATCGCGTTGTTCTAACACCGGCACGCAGGCTCGCCTTGGCCGTCGTGGAATTACAGAGGAGACATTGACGATCGTGACTCGTGCACGCGCTCGCCGCCCCGGCTTGGTAGTTGCGCAATTCCCGCGAGAACCGTGCGAAACCTGAAAATTCTTATTGCAACGGGCGGGCGTTGCGCAATCTCGTGCAACGCCGCGACTAAATTAAGTCCGTGGTCGCGTGGACGAGTAGAGAGAAACCGTCGCGCATCGACGAAACTGTTCGTGGAAACTGTTCCCTCGATTTCGCAGACGTACGGTGAAAATGACCGCATCGCTCAAATTTTGCGAATCGTTTAATGGCGGCGATACCGTTAAATGCTTGTGCGCGGGTATCTACGAGGAGCCACCGTGTCGCACGCTCGAGCGCGTAGGCATCGCGGCGTCCGGCGTATGCGGGCATCGAAGTCTCCCGCTTTCGAGCGCCTTGCGCCGGCGTTCGACGCTCAGCGAGCGACGCGTAAACGCGGAGCGGCGTACAGAAAAAGTCGTCGCAGCGTCGCGCATAAACGAAGAACGCTTTCGTAGTTATGTGGACACGTCAGACAACGTTCGAGCAGATTGTCGCCGCGATAAACCGTTGAATCTCATCTAACGGGTACGCGCAATAAATTTACAAAGAACGATGACTTCGCGGGTATTAGCATGCAGTCGTTTATTTATGTTCGTTTGTTAACGGTAAGCCTGCGCGAGAACGAACGCGAAACGGATAATTGCTCTACATCCGCGCGCGGTATTGGGACCGCGAGCCGATGATTTTGCTAGGCGAATCGAGAGAATCAAACGGAACGGGGTTGCCGCGACGGCAATTATAGGCTGCTCCGAAGCGGAATGCGTCTGGCGATTTAATCTCGTCGGTCTTTTATAAATTGTGTTCGCGATATTAGTGTCCCCTCCAGAGGGACGCCGTTAAATTTACAGCTGCGCGACGTCGGGCAACGATCGCTAATAAACGCCGGAACAGTTCCGCCGTAATTTATCGGGCAATCATCGGGAATCGGTAGTTCGCGTTTCAGTACACGTACAGGTAGGCGCAGAAGCGCGATCGCGAAGTCTTTCGGTACCTTTGATGCCTACGATTACTACCTGCACGGCCGGGGCAGAGATCGCGTACGTCAGTTTTCGTACGTTTAATTGACACACGCGCCCCTTAATGGACAACGTCGTCGGAAAGCAAATTTGCACCTGCGGCCCGTGATAATCGATACGAGGCCATCGACTTCCAGCTCTCGAGAAATGGTCGAGCGCGTCTGTGGTTAGAGAGAAAAAAAAGAGGAAAAGAAAGAAGGGGTGACGAAAAAAGAGGAACCGGTTTCAGTGATTTTTCTAAAACCTGTTTAGGCCCAACTTCGTCGGTCCGTCTACTCACTGTACCGTTGTAAAAGAACCGCGTCAGGTTATCATCATCGCCAGCCATGCCACGAATAGGCGCCCCAGGCTGAAAACCCAATTATCCTGTCTCCCAATGAATTACGTAACTGGAAATCAGTTTCGATTCTGAACCCGAAAATTCCAACGACGGTACGTCTCCGTCTACCTGCTATTCGACCTACAATAGCGCATTCCGAAGAGGGGGAATGAAAATGCCACGACTACACGTTATTCACTTGTTTTGCTGCGCGTGGTACATTTTAATCTGGTTCGATTAGCATTCAGCTTTTTCTCCGGAAAATCCATCCAGTGTTGCATAATTTAGAGTTTGTGGAGGTACTATTGCGCGTGCAATAGTTGTTTACATATGTGTGTACGGTGGTTTACGAGCAATCCCGTTCTCCGTCAACGACAGTTGCGGAAAAAGGGAGACCCGTTGTGTGACGGACACAATAAACATCAGATGGTTACATCATTAATTATAAACGAAGGAGTTGCTCATTTTCCAGGATTTCTTCTTCCCCCGTTCGTTAGATCTTAAACCCATTCCTATTTTATTCCACTTGCGAATCTATTTCCTTCTACTTCCATTAAAAATTACTAAGGCTTGCGGAAGAAACTGTTGTTAGTTACCGATAGTCCTGCAACACGTTTCTACGATTGCCCGACCAATTGGATTGAACTTTAAAAAATGTTTTTTAACGTTTCTTGCGAACATTCAAGGAAAAACACTGTTACGCGAAGCTCGGTGTAATGACTGCGTTGCAAATCAAATTTGCGGACGAACTTCTAAATTGCAACGGCACCTGTGCGCCCGACACGTTTGCACCTGCGGCGCCGGCCCAAAATGTTCTCGCTCGTGCAGTTTTTTTTAGCTCGAGCCGGACAAGTGCAAGAAAGTAGCTTCATCGAGCCGGAGGAAACAGAATTTTAATGAACCCCCGAAACCGACTTGTCGATCTTCACGGAGTATCGATACCAATCTCGAACCGGATTAATTGCTACAATTTTTCAAGATACCGTATCTCAAGTTTGTGTCGGGGTACCACAGTACCCGACGTTTCTCAGTGTTTAAGTTTACGCTGAATCGAAGAAAGGAATTAGAATTAATATTTATGTGTGCCGCGAACAAGAGATTCGTTGAATCTCTAACCATGGAAATCTTGCATGAACAACACCGTCTAGAAGTTCCTCGAAGTTCAGGACTTGCGGTCCCCATTAAACTTAGAATTGTAGAGTAGCGATGATTAATTAATAATGCAGACTTACATTGATGTTTATTCACGATTAGACTGAGGGGTTCGGAGCTGCCAAGAGGACTCTCCTTGCCGCTACAGGGCGGCGGACTCTTTCCAACATGCTGCGCTTCCAGCAGCCTCAGTTGCTGCTGATGCAGCCGGTTCTTGATCAGAAAGATCTTCGGCATCCTGACGGACGTAGACGCGCGCTAACGTGACACTTCACCCTATAGTTTCACGCCACCATTCCCACGTCTGGTCGCAGTCGGGTTCCTTGGAACCATCAACCGCGCCAATAATCACTTTCGTGTCTCTACAAAATGTGCCCCTAATAGCGATCACTGTCTATTTCCCAAGTAACGCGCGGTTCGAGCGAACGTATCACTGTGGCAAAAACGAAGGTGAATCCCAAGTGTTCGTGCTGTCAGTGATCCCAGCCGGAAAGTACACTACTTCGGATTCCAAGTTAAGATACACTTTGAAAAAAAATCCTTAGTCCGCGTTTATTTCCAGCGAGCCGAATATCTTCTCGGATCACTGTTCCAATTAATCACTGTCAACGATGTACGGTGTTGGTCTCTCTGTGTCCTCGGCCAGTCCAAGGTCTCTCTCTCTTTCTTTCTCTGGTGTCTCTCTTTGTCACGGATTTACAGTTATCCTGGACAGAGGCCGTAGATCGAGCAAACGCACACGAACGATCGACCTCTGGTGAACGACTGACTACGTTGGTTGTTCGCTAGGCCGGGCCCCGAGTGCGGAGCCATTCCCCCACCGCAGCGCATCTATCCCCACCGGCACGCTTGGCCGACAGGCCCTCGTGCCCCCACCATGACCGCCTCACACGCTACAGCCCATCCAGATTATTTGGTCGCTTTAGCAGCGCGCGGGGACCGCTGCTGGTGTACTGGAGATGGAAACCTCTCGCGGGACGGCGCATGCGCGTAACGGAGCATCGTACGTGTGCTGAAGCGTGCGAGGCCCCTCGCTTCTCTTCGTCGCACCGATTCCCAACCCTCTTCGTTTTCGCGTCTCTTTTGAACGAAGATACGGCTTGCCCTGACCGTGGCGTATTCCTAAGTCTTTCCCTTTTTTAGATATTTTTCTACAAGTTGTTTTTCCTCCTGGTTGCACACTATGCTTACGGTAGCGGGCCTGTCCTCCGCCGGGGATGCGGGTTGGTACCTTCCGTATGGCTTAACCCTTTTCTGGTTACGCGTGCTAAATCGATATACGCGATAGAAGTTGTTCTTTTCTTTATATGCATCGTGAGTTTTGTAAACGGGTCGTTTTCTTTAGTCTGTAAGGGCGATTAATGCTGTCGATTCATGGAAGATCCACCGTGAATCAATGAGCGAAAATATTGCAAGCGTATGGATGATGTATGTATAGACGTTGCGAGTACCTCGCGGGCTTGTGAATTTACGATGCGTCGTACTTCCGCGGAATAACTACAGCGAATATTTCAAAGCGTAAAACTATGAAACATGTGCACCGAAGAAAATGCACAACTTCCTCGAGTCTGTACCACCTGTGCGATTCGCCGCAATTGCACGCACGGTTCTCCAATAAACATACGTGCATACGTGTGTGTCCGCGTACTGGTTTATGATGGACACGGCTCACGGTTAAGGCTAGGTTCTCGTCTCTAACCACTATGTCGGTTATGCTGTCAAGCGGTATACAGTGTACACGTAGCGGACTAACGTTTGAAACGCGCTGTACACCGCGGACATGCGACTATCCGGTTACAGGGCGTTTTGAAAAATCTTACTGTACATTATCTGAAATGTACTTCGCGGAAGGAGAAGAAACACGTGTATTGTGCGAAGACAGGCATGGAAATCGCTTGGAAATTCTGAAGAGGAGGATACCAAACGCAATGCATGAACTTTTGGGACATCCTGTATGTGTATTATATCCAACAGACACTGCAAGATTTCCTGTACGGTTCGCAGGACGTACTGCTTGCCGCTGAGAACAATTATTGCCATCTATTCGATTGTCACTGACATGTACGACTTGTCCATGCTGGTTTTTCTCATTTACGGCCAATGTTTTATTTGCTGCTAGGGTAACTAGTTTAATTAACCCTCGACATTCTAATTTATGTAGGCAAGGCGTCGACTAATATTTGATTTAATCATAATGCCTTTTCTACTGTGCATCACTTTTACACGGAATTTGCATTTTCGAGATTAAATCCGAGTTACGTGTTGAATTGTGTTTGTACGATTAAAGCACGAAGTCGCAGATGTTAGAGTGCGTTGACAGCAAGTGGAAAAACTTTGACGGAAAATCAATGGGACAAAAGAAGGGAATTATCCTGATACCTGACAATGCCCGATTTCACCACCAATAGCAACGAAACAAGAATTAAGGGTGCTCGGGGGGGAAATTTTTGTTCTCCCTCAGTTTATAACCCCGATTTAGCACCTATAGATTATCACCTCTAAAAACTTTCTACAAAAATATTTACAATAAAAGTAAAGCAATAAAAATATACTAATTTTTATAAGAGAAGCAATCGTGAGCCATAGAAAAAGGAAAGAGTAAAACGTTCCCTCTAATATTAAGATGGTCTCCTACGAAGACTACGCAAAATATAACATTAACTGTAAAAAGAAATTACAGTCATTTAAATATAATGGATTTACACACATATGGTATTGCGTTCCTATTATATTCACTTGACTCTAGAAACCAAGTGCATCGAATTTCCGTCCGTTAGTGGTTCGGGTAACGAGTTAAAAATTGCGGCTACAGAATTTCATGGACAGTTCCCGTAACAAGTTCATTTCCTGTTTCTTGCGATACGACTCGTCCTTCGCGGCACAGATATCCAACAAAATATTCCGAAGCTTTGAAATCAAATATCTATGGTCGACCAGACTATGACAGAATTTCGAAAAGATTATCGAAACGTCTAATATTCCTGCAAACTTCTCGGCTTGAATACAAACTTCTCGTCTGACCCAAGGAGGATGTTAAAGGAAGGAGTAAAAAAAATCTGCTGGCAAAGATCACCTGACGGGATAGAAGAGAAAACAACGCGTACTAACGAGGGAAACATTTCCGATTCTGGATAATGGTTGGAAGATGCTTGAGGTGAGAGTTTTTGTTGAAGCTTCCCGATCCTTTGACTGGAGGCACTTGTTCGAATTGGGGTCAAGAAGCGTTCGACGGTAAATTATGTCCTTGCCCGCAGCACGAATTCGGCAGGTACCTTCGTCCAATCTGGCTGGATCTCGTATGGGAAACTTGAGGGAGATTACGAGAAAAATCCGGCATAGCTATGGACGTTTACGACCTTCTTCACGGGGGACACGCGCTTCACAGATGGAATCTTGAACCCCGGTCGGGACGGTACGAAGATTTTTCTTACGATTGCAGAGTTTTGTCACAAGGAGTGTCTCGGGCGTAATAAATTTAAATACGTATATATAATTCGTTTTTCCAGAAAGTACAGAAGTTTCTGGGGATTTTTAATGCGCGGTGCGGTCTCGCGAAGAAGGTCAATTGCATTGCAGCGTTTCTTTGGATCAATGAGAATTTAATATATATGTTAAATACTTCATTAAGGAGCTATTCAATGGAATTATTTGGCACATTACGATGGAATGTTTGAGGTGGCGTGAAGTATGTTGGGCCCTTTCGAAGTGAGATGTAAAGGGACCAGGTATCCGAGACCCGGCATTCTGAAGGGGAAATTGGTGGTGTATCTTCTATTAGCTGTGCAAAATACTTCCTTTGAATTGAATCGAAGGAATGATCCTTCAGGAGTCGTTCGTTTCGTTTGTGTGGGAAATTTTCGATTGAAGAAGCAGGATTAACGAAGGAAAACGTAAATGGAGGTATGCAAAATTATGTGGCGCGATTACATATAAGTTACTGTTTCGTTTGCAATAGATTTTTATTAAGTTATCCACGCTAATGGATTCTCTGTTCTAACAACTGATTCATATTTTCCTCTTAGTGCACGGCATTATGTAAAGCGCAAAAGTGTTATAAAATGATATCGGTCTGTCTTTCTTCCGCTGTCAGATCAAAGGTGTTAATCGATCCATGCGAGAGAATTTATTCATCCGCTTATATTTTCTTCGCGTTACGAACAACCAATCTTATTTGCATCTTAAAGCCTGTTATTTTACAATTACTATAACTTCTTGGTAATAACGTCTCAACGAATGTCGAGAAATTCTGACGCGAACGCGTCTGGAAACGACGCTGCGGCGAACATTTTATTCGCTACTTGCTCAACATGATCGTTTACTGCATAGTTTATAAAATGCAATGAAGTAAGCCCACTTGTCGCGCGTAAGCGTGAGATCAATCAATGCACATGGCGGTCTCGAATAACTTACGGGTTTTGTGCATGAAAGTAAGAACGCATCATGCCACCGTTGCTCCCGTCGTCTACGATTCTTTACAGTTGCCCAAATGTTATTACAGAAACGGAGCCGGAAAATTTCGAATTTCGAGCAACACCGAGGAGAAAAGAAATAATAGACAAGAAACACATCGATGTTAGTCACAACTAACATATTCAGATAAGCGGCATCCTACTTCGAATCCTATTAACGCCGGTTTATATCGAGAGACAATTAATGCTAGGCAAAATGACGAAACTCGTCGTTAAGCGTGACTTTCCGGCGCTTCCCGTTTCCGCATCACTGAATGCCAGATAAAATGCAATAACCAATGATCGTTCGTACGAATGATCAAGGGAACACCGATTTACCCGCAACGAAACCCTGTCGATCGATACGGTTCACGTTAATCCGAAGAGACCGATACGGAATTCATGAAAAGTGGTCCAACGAGAAGGGAACCTACTTTCTCCTCTGGAAGCGTTGCTAGCTCGCCCCTGATATCTTTCACCGTCTTTCACGGACATCATTTCACCTTGATTACTGCCGCGTAACGATTATGTATTCGATCGGTAACGTTGCGTTGTGTCTAACTACATAGCTCGGTGGATGTAGCCTTGAAGCGACGAGTGTGAGACTTTTTTCCGAGCGTAAAAAAGAAAAGGGTACGATACTATGTTTCGTAATGGAAGCCAGTGATGCCCGGGACAATTTCTCTTCCAGTCCGCTGGCATGGAAAAGAAAGTGGAAAACGGAAACGACCGCTGGAATCATCGTTCCCGGATTATCTAAACTGGACACGGTGTACACGCACGGATACATTAGCAGGAATCTAAGAATCAACAATTTCCCCCCCGTTGCCTCGCCCGAATCCAACGGTCGGCTCGATATTCTGCCTACACGCGATTAGATAATTTCCAATTCAGTTGGCAAATTGCACGTAAGGGACGGCGGTGTGTCCGGAACGCAACAGGCAAGCCTCGTCCCGGTTACTGGTTTAGACGAGGTCCATTTATGGCTGCCTTCGTTTCTATCCGACAATCGACGGGGACGGACGGCCGGGCAAGACCGGCAGACAGACAAAGACAGGGAATATGCCGCAGAAATACGTAATAGCAGGCAAAGGAACGATCGTGCGGCTGTATGTACACGGCTTGCGAAACCGTTCGTCGCCGACTGGCGTCGTTACCTGGTCGCGGTCGTGATCGTGGTCGTAATCAAGAGTCAAAGTCAAGGTCGTGATCGAGGCGCGAGAAACACTTATGCAACTCTTGTTGCTTACCGTCCGCCGCAACTGTCCGCGACAGTCAGCGAAATGGTGGGGATCGGTGCAGGCAGCACGGTGACCGGCTATGCAGGCAAACAGGTATGAAAGAACTGTTACGTATTCCCGGGAAAACTTGGAGACGCAAAGAGGAACGGGAACGTCCGACGGCATTGCGCCGATAAACCTTCTTCCACGTGCTCGTGCATCGTTCGACGGCAATTAATCTTCGCGCGTTTCCATCGCGCACGCGTTTTTACACGTGCCGCTTTCATGAACGCCGCGGGATAATTCTTGCCCCGTTCGTCTAACGAAGCCGTGTGGTCTTTAACTGCGGGGACGCTTTTGCACGCCTCTACGCGCGTACAATTTAAGGGAGGCTCTTATCCGGATTTGCATATATTTGCATTTATGCAGGCGTCAGCGATAAATCAAAGGAAACTCTTTTCCGCGTAGAAGCTACCAGCTTGTACGAGACTCTGCTCAAGCTGCGTCTGGCCAGCTTGAGTAATTAAATACCCCTCGAACACGAATCGGAACGTCCTTTAACCCTTTGGGGCACGGGGGGGACTACTCGTGTCCCACCCAGCATTGAAACTTCTAAGCATTTCTTACGAATTAGCAGAATACTCTCAACGACGATGAACGTTTATCCGCGCAATGTTCTCATCCATTTGGGGAAACAATTGGCAAAGAATTGTTCGCGTACCTGTTGCGTCGACGAAGGAAAGTAACCAGAAGGAAAGCACGTTGCGGCAAGAGAATACCCGAGGATCGGGACGAGGGTCCACGAGACCTTCTGAAAGACAGTGAACGTCGTCGACCCAATTGTTTGGGGCTGTGGGCGTCACCGCGTCCACTTTCGTGCCTCGTTCTTATTGTAACGAACGGATCTCACGCGTTCGCCGGCGCAAACAATAGCTCGAGTGTCCAGCGAGCGGGCATTGTTTCGTGGCGGGCCGCATCGTCTGCTCAGCGTGATGCCGACCCACGAGGAGCAAGAGGATTAAACGTGCCAATAAATTTTTACAGAGATTAGTAAACAATCGACTCGTGAGTCGCTTTGAGTGCCCACCATTTGGACTCGGTCGTCGTCGTGCCACGCCGCATGCAATCCCTAATTACTCTCTTTCTCTCTCTCTTACCTTTCGGCGCGACTCACCTAGACGCCCGCCTTTGTCCCCGTGTCGAGCTCCGCGAGATTAAAGGCCAAGGGATTCGACGAAAATACCCCTCACCCCTGTTTTCAAATTGCACTGTCCGTAATGTTTCCTCCGCTTCCCGTATCATTGCATCGGCGTTGGTTTATTGCGCGCCACCCCGCATAAATTTCCGAGGCGTTTTAATCCTCGGACGTTTCGCTGCGCCCAGAATGCAGGAGACGCGACATGTCCAGCCAATCTTCTTGCCGTGCGCCCAGTCAACCTTATCGCCGCGATCACGATCATTATCATCGGCACGCTCGTGCTTCACGTATCGCGGCCCGATGCCGCTAAAATCCAGCCTGTCGTTAGTCACGGAAGGCAGTCCGCGAGTCGAGTTTCCACGTCGGCACGTTCCCCACGACGGATTTCCTCGGGTCGACGGTACATGCGCACGGTGTGCACGTATTGCACAGCCGTCGTTCTCTAACTCAAGTTCAGTGCCACCGTCCTCGAAAGTTCCGGTCGATGCTCGCCACTCGTGTCCCTTTCATTTTGACGAGCGGTCGTGGACGCACCCGTGACTGGCGTTACGTAACCACCCGGGACGTGGATTTCTTCTTTCACGCAACCTGTCGTCCTCTTTTTGTTCTTTTTTTTTTTTTTCTTTCCCCCCGAGTGTACGGGCCACGAACGGGCGACAACTATCACGGCGACCCACGGAGACCCACGGAGACCCACGGAGACGCTTCTCACGCCTCTTCGGGGGACCTTAGCAAGAGCTCGCAGGCGAAATGCCTGTTGACCTCTCGCGTCTGTACACCTGGCACGGAATTACCCGCCGTGGCACATATATTATACTTTATTACCGCTTTCGTACATCATCGCGTCGGGACAGTTTAATTTTGTGCCGCTAACGAGCGGCGTACGTTCGCGTGCACGTATTCATGTGTACGTGGTTTGCAGATACCCGCGCGATAGAGTGACAAAGGGTCGTACGTAATGGAGACGAGTGTGTCCGATGATAGATATCTCGGTGAATGTGGTATAATTATTGTGGAATAGCGTCCCCTTTGAGAGATCGGATTGCTTCGACGCCGTCGCGACAATTCCTTTAAAGGAGCCACGTGGCTGCCGGAAGGGAAATCGATGTTCAGGTATCGTCCTGGAGAGTATATAAATTTCGCGCACGCAGGACCTCGTTGAATCGCACCACCGTTGTAGTCTGTCTTAATTTTCGTTCGACGTTTGATCAGGCGTTGATCCTTATTCCGTCGCGACCTGACGCGACTCTGATGGACCGTAAACGATTCTCGGTTTGAAGCATTCAGTGGGCCACGCGAATTGCTCTGGTCGACGATAATGGTACCATAGAAGGTACGCGCGCTTGCCCTGCAAAGAGGAGCATCGCGAATGAAAAGGATCCGCATCCGTGGGCGAGTTTAGCGAGACGTCGAGACGCTGTTTCCAGACAGCTGGTTCGCAAGTTGTTATACCGTTAACGTCGAGCAGAGTTGCGAGTCTTGTCGATGATGAACTCGACGGGTAGAAACGTTTCCGCGGGACGGTGATAAAAGCGCTGGCAGAGTCCGCGGTGTGCCTCAGCTGGGGAACAAATTGAGAAACTGGTCGGACGGTATTAAACGTTTCCACTGGAATCAAAACGTGATAAACCAGTAGGACACGTTCACGTAGTTCTCACCTTCGTTTCGCGAACGAGGTTGTTAACGAGCAAACGAATTATGACAGAACGTGTTCCGATGCCGGCCAGTCTAAACCACAAACATGCAATTTAGAAACACGTTTTCTCGCTCGATTAACGTTTGCTCTGTTTCTTCAACTCTTTAGACACGCGGTTTCATTCGACTGGAGGCGTAATCGCCGCAGTGCACGTGTCGTTAACGATTTTATGATCCTCCATGATCCGTCGTGAAAACGCGGCAAACGTAAGTCAAGTATAATATATGGCAGTGGTTAGGACAAGCCTCGAGGAGCAGCACAATGCTGTCGCATTCTGAAGAATATCGTTTTCAATTAGGAGAAAGCGACTATAATAGCATTTCGACCAAACAGTTGCTCAATGGGAAGCCAACCACAATGGCCGACCATTTCGACGAAAGGGTTAACCGTGTACCAAGATTAAAATAAACCATAGTTGCCCGTACGCCCATCGGCGCGGCGAAAACTCGACGACTAATGATTCGCCCTTCAGAAAGCAACGACTGGTGGAAGCTAAAAGTTCGGCGAGCAAATTTCTGCCCTGCTCGGTTGAAATGTTCCACGCGATACGCCGCGAAATATATCCAGGTTCCACGCGTCTCCCAATTTTCCCACAAAAGCGAAAAGTTCCGCCTCGTAAAGTTCC
This sequence comes from Nomada lathburiana, assembly GCA_963667235.1. Classification (NCBI taxonomy): domain Eukaryota; kingdom Metazoa; phylum Arthropoda; class Insecta; order Hymenoptera; family Apidae; genus Nomada; species Nomada lathburiana. The sequence goes on from OY763898.1 coordinate 21,554,997, forward strand.
AGGGGCAGCCGAATTTATTCATCCCAGCTGGTTTCCAAACGATTTTACCGGCCCGCAACGTCCTGGCGCGTCGTCCATCGAGGTGTCGTCCCGAAATCCAGGGCCGTTCTATACCGGCAAGGGTGGATTTCAGGTGTAACCGTGGCAGAGGTGCGCGCGTGCACTCGCCTCGCATAGCACGCGAGCACGACGAGGACACGTCTTTAGGTCCCGTACACTTCCCGCGGTGGCGTGCCGACTTGACCAATTAAGGGCCTCTTCCGTCGAGACCTCTTAATGGTGGATGTGTTGCGTTCGCTCGAGCGTGCGTAACTGCGAACCAGCCCTCGTAACAACGTAATTTTCCGTGGCCGTTCCACCTCGGATCGTTCGGTTCCTCGTCCTGCATCGCGCCTCGTCCATGCTGCCCACTTTTTCCGATGAGCCGAGTCTCCGTACACAAGTTGCCGGTGGATCTTCTTGGACGTGTTCACGCGATAACGAGCGTGCTCCTTTACGGACCCGCGTTTCGGTTCGCCTCTCGCTGCAATGACGCAGACGAGCGTGCGTTGAAAACGCACAGAGAGTTCAATTACGCACGGGCGGAAAGGCGTTCGAACAGTAGCGTGCGAACAGCATTGGACAGCGATGTATGTATTTCGCTTCGCCCAAAGCTCTCGACGTTTCGGCAGTTTCTTAAACGAACGTTTCTCACGCCTGAGACGGGAAGGCGTCTTCTCGGAAAATGCACGGGGTCGTTGCAGGAGAAGGTCGAAGTGATCGCGCCACTTTGCCGCGGAACGCCGTAACCTCGAGAGGATCGGCGGAGGCGAGGCCGATGAATGCACGACGCCGAACGAACGGGAAGGAAGGCGAGACGCGATCACGGCTCTGACCTCAAGAACTCGAGAAAGAGAAAAAAGGGAAAGGAAGAGAAAGGAAGAGAGACGGAGAGAGGGTGGCGAGAAAGAGCTGGAGGAGAACCAGCTGAAGGAGAAGCCGAAGGGCCGCGGGATTCAGCATGTACGCGAGCCGGCCGAGAGAACTCGCCGATTCTTGCTTGCATTCTTCGTTTTCGTGCCTTCTCTTATTCTGTCTTACGGCTTTTCAGGGATACGCGCGGTCGTCGGGGGGAGGGGGGGGGGGCGTGTAAATTTCTGGAACCCGATACTTTCCCGAGGCACGCACGAAAGGTAGAAATCATTCGCGCCTGAGCGGAGAGGCCAACAGATTGACAATTAAAAAGTACGCACTACTTCGTGTTTTACAGATTTCATCATTTGTCGATTCTAATTCAAGGATATAGGTAACATTGCTACGCGATACTCGTCTAAATTTGAGACAAACAATCTGCTTAATTTATTTTTGCAAAAATCTTCTCGAGTTAGTATTGCGATGCAAAAATGTGTGGCAATACAGCGTTAAACGCTATTGCCAAAAAACAGCGTCACTTTTGACTGTGTCGTAAACCTGACAACTGAGAGGAGAAAAGTTGCGGTACAAGGATTAACGGATCCATTTAAATAACTTTCGCTACCAATAACTATCGCAAACGTTTCGTTATGGTTACAACTGTTAGGGCCTCTGGTATCATTTTTCCCATCTCGCGCTATCTCTAGAGAGTCCAGTGTATGTCGCGTAAACACGTCGAATCTAAGGCAACTCGAATTGTTCAAAAGGTGCGCGAATTCTCTTACCGCGTTCTTCAAAAGCATCAGGAATTTCTCGAACGAGGAACGAACAGGAACGAACAGGAACGAATCTACGTTAGTCCCAAGTCCCGCGCGTTTTCCAATTTTACCAGACCCCGGCCACCGGCGCGTTCGAATTTACAAGCGTCGAACGACATTAGACGTTGCTCCTATCGATACGGCAGCGGACGGTAGTAGATTTTCACGGCGCACACGTTCCGCGTAATACGAAGAGCCGGAGGTAACAGCCAGCCGTAATGAATGCGCGCCCGGGTACGTGCACGTCCAACACAGAGGCGCGACGGTGTGCCGCTTACATTAAATAAATTACAGTGGCCGCGGACCGGTAACACGGGAACGCTGTTACCTGGTCTCCTCCGTTCGTGCACGCTGGCACACCAGAGCGTGCCAAAGCGCGAAACCCCATCCATGCGACGAAGTTAACCCGTTTCTCGCTCCCAGCCGAAGAAAATCCACCGATGCTCCCTTCCCATGACCGCGTGCGCTCCACCCACCCTGTATCACCGGGATTAGTCTTTCCCGTCGCCGGGGAAAATTATTGTTCATGCCCGATGCGAGTCGCAGTGGACTCGGGGAGTCCCATTGTTGCGACCGGTCGTTTTCTCGCGCGAGCGTTCTCTCCGCGTCTTCTGCTCTTTTTTTCCATTGCCGTGGAACCGAGTACCGTAACCCATTGCGCGTTCGCTCCCGTCGATTTTCCCGGAATTCCACGGATTTTCACCTGCCCCAGGTGTATCGCGTTCGCGTTGGGGCTTTAGAATTCGAGTTCGGCTCGGAGGCGGCGCCGTTTGACGCGAAACTTAATCGAATGGTTGGACAATTAGCGATGGAAAACTGCTCGCAATTGGAGCAATTAAGGTAAAGAGAGGAGAAAAACGATCGCCATTAGTATCAGGGAAAAAGGAATCGTGGATGACTACGATAGCAGCGAACCGTCAGCGAGCTTCGGATCGGCCGATAAGAGTTCCCGGTGTGTTTTAAAGAGTTCCGAGAAGCTTGGAGAACTGTATCTCTCGGGAAAGGTTATTGCCAGGTTTTCCGTCGCAACAGGGAAACAAATTCAACCGACGCCACGCTATCTGGTGAAAAGCGTAACACGCGACGCCACAGACTTCTGTCGCGTTTCTAGCATTCGATGAAATGGAACAAAATAGCGAGAAAGGAGAAAAAGCGTGGCAGAAGCAACGCTCGTCGACCCGTTTCGCCGATCGATCGTCGCTTATCGGCCACCCGTGCCAGCATATACAGAGACGGCGTCTAGGAAGCCAGCGGGTACCAGCATGACGACATCTGATTTGCCTTCCCGTTGCACTGGATCGTAAAGTTGCTACGGAGATTCTCATGACTTTTTACGAAAACACCTTTGTTGCCGCTACGCGAACTCGCCTCGCAGCCGTCGATTCCAACAACCGTTCTATTTGCAACGCTTTTTGTAGCACCCTCCGTACTTGTTCCACGCCACGGTTACAGATTTACGACGTTATCGTTTCACGTTTTATCCCTGCGGAAGGCTCTCTCGTCGTCGATCTTCGAACGCTCGTGTACCGCCGCGAAGAAAATCGGAGCAACGATTGCCTCGATAGTCCGTTGAAATCGCCTCGCGTTCCCTGCGGCGCGATAAATGTACAGTTTCGGTTGCACAAAAATGCTCGTCGCGACGAAACGAGGTGCAGGTTGGATTCGGTTGGGTGAAATAGAGTAGCTGGATCTCGAGTAAAAAACGAAAGGACGTTCGTGGAGGACAGGAAGACATCTCAGGAAAGTCTGATCGAAATCGGTAGAACTGGTTTCACTCTCAAACGAGCGGTATCGAGTGTGCGAGGAACGGTTGTTCGGAGTATCCATCTTGCTTGCGTTCCTGGCGAACGAAGAAATATACAGGTACGAGCGTCGGGTCCGCCGATACAATTGGCATTTCGTGCTCTTGATCGAGTGAAACGAAAATTTGAGGACCTCTCAAACATTACGATTCCCCTTTCGTTTACCATCCAGGCTCTAGACGGTATTCGAAGGTCCACACGAATGCTCGCTGCGTCGATCGGGAATGTTCCAAAGCCGAGGCATTTAATGATACAACAAAGGCCGAACAGTCAATTTACGTAACACCAATAGAGACTCGGTTAGGCGAAGCGCCTAACGCGTGGATTGGATAGAGTGTGACGAAGGAGAGAGTGTTTTTTTTTTCTCCAACCGTATAGATAGATTGGAACCTGTACCGTAAAAGGAAATACAGCTCAAAAAAAAAAAAAAAAGAAAAAAGAAAATCCTCATACGAGCCTAGAACATTTCCAAACCCACCTCTGGCGTACCAATTAACGATTAGATCGATTCTTGATCAATAATATGAATGAATTCCCGCACGCAACGCTGACCCCAAGGAAAAAGTGAGCCGGTCCGATGTCCAGGCACCTGTGCCGGCACGCATGCATGCGTGACAGAGTCGGGAATAGCGGGCAGAAACGCACGAAACCCTAACCTGACGCAAGTTGACCTCCGCACCTGGATTCGCGATCGCGTTCGGTGCCGGGTATTTAACGGAACCGCGAAGAAAGTAAAGTAGAAGGCTGCGGGGGTCCCATGCACAGGTGGCCTTAGCCTTGCATCGAGAAAAACACGTCTCGCGAACGTCGCGCAACGGAATTCTGTTCGCCGCCGCGATTCCACGAGATCCGTTTGCAACCGTTCCGTGAACAATCGCGGCGGCGAGACAAAAAATTGTTCGTCCGTTGCACGAGCGGCGAGCAATGCCAGAATCACGCACCTCGGACAATGTCTCGTGTCGCGTGGTCTCCAACTATCTTTGGGGATCAATCGCTTGGGAATGATTTACGTTGAACGGGAGGCGAGATTATTCGCCAGGTGAATCATCGTCGTTCCAGGGAATCGTTTCTTCTACGTTCGACAGAACTCGATGACCCGATGTCGAAATAGGTATTCGTGCATCTGCGTGCTTCATCGCAGTTACCCGGTATCTGTATTCCGCGAAGAAGAAGTAGCGTCTCGCGGGTCCCGGTTCCTCTCAATTCTTTCGAAACAGTGGCAACAGATTTCTTCCTTCTATTCCGTTTCCGTGGGCCCGAGAGACGAGCTACATAATCGGGCCGGAAAGAAATTCGCCGTAAAATTTTCGCAACGAGACGAAGAGGGAAAGAGAGAAAAGGGAGGGGTGGTGGATTCTTCATGGTAAGAGATTGTCGCGGATTGCTGCACACGAGTTATGCTCCAGGTCAGATTGATGGAAGCGTGGCCAGAATCTTGCACGTGACTCAGAGAACCTTGAACGGAGGGGACAACGACCTCCGAATTCTACAAACCCGGGACTTTCCTTCGTGTCATCTTTCGGTCGGTCACGCCCCCCCCCCCCTTTCTTTCTGAATAATGATAGTCCGCTGCGCACATTTCGCTCACGAAGGAGCACAAGGGGGAGGGGCAAGGAGGTCAATAAAGAAACAGGGAAACCTTGACACCAGTCGTTCCTACGTCTTTAAATTCCACGCCGCCCAGTTTCTAGACTTTTAAATCAGTCCCGGGGCTCGTCTGCCAGATCCTCGAATCTGCTTTGCTCGGATCGAGATTAGAATCGTATCGCATTTTCGTGCACGCGTCATCGTGGCGAGATTAGAAGAAGAAGAAGAAGAAGAAGAAGAAGAAGAAGAGGAAGACGAAGAACGAAGGCGAAACGAATGCTCGTCGCTCGAACCCTGCAGAAGACAACGATTAGCCCGGGGATCGGACGAGGGGGAAGACAGAACTGAAGTCCGTGCGAGGCTCTGCGACTGGTTCCGTGACCCGGAAAATCGGCGAACCTCGGTCGTCCCAGGACACCGGGGGACATTTGTGTTTCCGGTTCTCGTCGAAGGAACTGGTGACCGGCGCGGCGCGGCGCGGCGCGGCGGTGGCTGCTGGAATTCAGCCGGACAAACAGAAGCGGAGGAAGAGGGAGAAACGGCCGGACGAAGAACGTGGCAGAAGAAAGAAGGAAGAAGCCAGCGCCGGTGTGGACTCTGGGTTTCGCCAAGAAGACTTAACGGTAAATCCGCGGCCGCTGGCGTCCGATGAACCCACTCTCAGCCTCGCACACGGCCTGTATAGCCTGCTGAACACGCGTTCCCTCTTGCGTGTGTGTCGGTTTCGTGCTGTTCCACGTGTACGTGTGCAGTTGTTTGCTATCAGCTACGCGCGCACACGCATACGCGCGAAGGAACGGTTCGCGCGAACGCACTGGTACCCCGTCATCGAATTATTGCCGCAGGAATAGCTATGCGCGCGTGTGCAGGCAAGTTCGCGCGAACAGGGAACATCGTGTTCGTCGGACGTATTTTGCAGTGATTAGTATCGATTGCAAGCTTCTGTCAAATCGATCGAAATGCACGGCGGGCGAAGATCGTTTCCAGATCTTCGCCTTCTGCGCGGAGCGACGTTCGTCATGCTCGTCGGGAGTACGTCTGCTTTGGAACCGCGATTAACCTCGACTAAACGCAGCGTTTAGATCGAACTCTCTCGGTTACCGGCGAAACGCGAAACAAGTCACTGCGTGTGTGCACGGCAAGCGACCTATAGGCAAATGTTATCGGGACAAGTGGATTTTGTAATAAAAGCAGCACGAACCAGCTCGTTGAACAGCATGATAAAACGTGGCCGGCATTTCAGTCGGTCGACTCCGAAGCGAAGCCTTTTTGTGCTTTTCCAGCTCGCCTCCGCTGACGGCCCCCTCCCGCTTAGGGTACGAGGAAACAACCTGGACACCGCAGGTTGCGTCATCGCTCGAGGTGGGGAAGGGTTACTATCCGGAAATTGGGTCGCCCGAGTATGATGTACTTTAATCGACCGACTATCTACCTTCTGCCCAAAGGTCTGTCTCCTTCTCTAAAATCTTCGGCCCGTCTGTTCTCGACTCACCTGGCCTTGCGCGAGGTGCCTACTTCTCAGCCACCACGAAAGCCGTGATTTCTCGTGGACCCCGTCCCTATCTACCTTCGTGTACGGTGTTCTTCATGCTCGCAGGAATATGAGTAGATCCTCGCGCGATCGCGTACCCCGATCGCGCGGTGCAACGCAGAAACGTGGAATTGATAATTTGTCGCGGCGAACGCGTCGTAGAATATCAAATTAATCGAGCAGGTACGCGTTTCGAAGCAACGTATCGAGTATCGCGCGGCATCGATTAATCTTCCGACTGTTGAATCATTTTACGGGAAAAGAAGCCATTCTTCAGTAGCTCGTCCCTCGATCGGGGGAAGCGATTTAGCGCGTACGTATCACCGGAACGTTGAACGCATCCGTTGCAGTTGCATCGAGGGAACAATTTGGTATGGAATCGGCACGCGGGATCGAAAGTACACCGGTCATACGCACGTCGTATGCCGATAGTCAAACGTAATCGCGTCAATGCGGGGCATATGCACTCGTTGATCGAGGTGAAAAGTGAACAAACCCGGAGGGAAATTCTGCGAGCGCGCCGGTGAAATGGAAAACGCCAGACTCTCTCATCTGTGAGTCGGATGGTTTACGTCATTCGGTCGTTCGATCGAGCCTATTATCGATTCAGTTTTACACGCGGTCTTCTCGCGTCGCGACGAATTCGAATTCGAGAACGAGACGCGTCGTTTCGCCAACCCCCCCGGTTAAGGGGTTAAAAATGAAGACGTACCTTTGTCGTTCGGTTAATCCCTTGCACGAATTACACGGCGCCCAGTGCACGCCGAGCAATTTATTCGATTCGTCGTTTATCAACGCGCGTGAAAGGATGCTCTGTTTTCACGAGCGTCCTATGGAAAGGGTTACGAAACTTTGCCCCAAAAGTGACGACTATTTCGACAGTCGGAAACTTTGAGAAAGGAGAAACATTGTATGTCGAAATTAGAGATTTAAAGAGGTTTTATTGTTATTCCGTTCAAGGATTTGGATATCGAGCGTTCTATTATCGTGCGATCAAAGGGATTCGAAATGTTTTTCGTCGCTGGAAACAAGGTCTCTCGGGTTGTGCAACCGAAGCGAGACTAACCTGTTCCGATTACACGTCGGTCGTGATTTCAATCCATGTACCGATCGGTCGATTAAGAATCTCTCTATTACTTTCGTTCACGAAGGAAATTACTTTTGCCCGCGACGAGACGCGGTGGAATTAATTCACAGCAGGTTGGCGTTAAAACGTAAGGTGTCTCTCTATTTCCGTAAAAGTAGACGCTCTTCTTCAGCACGATATCCTGCGCCGCGAATGCACAGGAAACGACGCGAAAAAGGAAGCACGAAAGGACACGGCGCGGCGGAAGACAGAAAGGACAAAAGCACAGTGGAGGTAGAGTACAGTTATCTCGACTCGGTGAGTTCTTGCCGCAGTCGCGGTACTCGCTCTTCTTTTCATCTTTTCACCCATTATCTCTATCCTCGCTTGAACTTTAATTAGCCCCGCATCTAATGAGAGTCCGCCGGGCCCGTAAAAATCTGCCCCCGTGTCAGCAGGCGCAGGCCACGCACGCTGTATCAGCCGCGACAAAAAGGCGAACATCGGGAAAGTACGAACGAATGCCCGAAACTGGTCGTTACGATCCCTGCGCCGGGGGAAGAGAAAGAAACGTAAACGTCTTCAGTTATGTGACGCGAAGATAACAGAATCATCGTTGGAGCTGCGAAGCGCAAAGTTGAACGGCGATTCGCGTCCCAGTTGTCAGCCTCGAGGGCCTCGCCGCGTGGGACAAGAATTCGCGAAAGACGAGGAACGTGGCGCAAGAGCAAGAACCGGTGAGAACGAAACGAAACGAAACGAAACGAAACGAGATACGAGATCGACGAATTTGAACGACGCTCGCCGCTATTCCGTCGCGCCAATAGAATTTCGTGGCCGAATAAGAGCCGGCCGGGCGAACGTGAGAAAGAGGGAGTGCGTTGCGCCCCGCGAACGAGGAGAAGGCGATGGAAATAAAGGGAACGAAAAAGAACACGGCGGACACGCAAGGATTGCATCATCGAGCAAGTGTACGTACAGGTATGAGACACGAAGATGGAAGAGGGGGAGGTCCGCTGTCGAAGGGAGTAAGAGACGCGACGGCCAAGGTGACGAGAGAAGAGGAGAGAGGACGGCGCGTACACCAGCCACATAGGTATACGTATACAGGTATTCATGCATGCACGTAGGAAGATCGATTCTCGAGCAATCGAGCGAGTGCGTGGGGACCAGTGTTGCGTCCCCGTTGACTCGTTGACTCGTTGACTCACTGACTCTTGACGGAGTTACCGTTAACCAGCAAAAGTGAACCAAGTAAGTCGTGTCTCTGGAACTTGCGGTACCAATTGTACAGTATGCCACGTGTGGGACGATTTAAAGCTGGCCATTGTCGCCGGCCGAATAATATCGAAGGGTTCGCATCGAGGAAAGTGCGAGCGAACGATCCTCCCGGTATCTCTTTTTCAGCGGGACTCTTGCTGCCGATAACGAGGACCGCGGGAGAGGCCTCGCCTCGTCTCGTTCGAATCTACAGCCGCACGGGAAATCGTGCGCGCAGTAGTAACGAACGAATCTCGTTCAACATAGAGGGAATAGACTCGGGAATAGACTGGAGCAAATACGTTTCTCGTTGCGTTCGTGTCATTGTTCGTATGTCTCGCTACCGTGCGCTTCATTTCGCGACTAGCTGTACAGATATGCCGCGCGTGAACATCGGCAAGGATCTGGCTTGTTCCGTGCATACCTATAGGCAGTCGAGTGCGCGTGAGAAATTGAACACGAAGGGTATGATGTACACGTGCACGCCTCTGTTCACACACCGGTTCGTAAATTTTGATTTTTCACAGCGTTCTCGTTCCGGGGGGCGTTCACGGTAGCGATTACAAAGTTAAAGGATTGCGCCATATGGAAGACGAGGGAGAGGAGCGGTCGACTTTCAGGAGGTACTCGACCATTTCATCACGAACGCGGGCAATCGCTAATTACTAGGGAAGCCGGTCAAGTTGGCGTGCTCGGGAAAAAAGGATCCATCGAAGCTGGGCGAACTCGGGTGAAAATAAATCGGCTCTGTGGTGTTTCCCGAGGCATGGAAAGCAACAGAAGTCGGGAGCCGTAATCCAAGCAAATGGCGGCAACGCAAAGTATCGCCTTTACCGTGTAATTTATTGCGCGACCACTTACTTTCGGCTCTCGACAAATGGCTGATTATTTCGTTAAATGCGGATTGCGCAGATAAAAATGTAAACGCGAGGGTTCGGAAGTCAATCAGTGCAAGTTCATTAGCATTCAAACCGTGGTAAATAAGGTTCTTACAAATTACTTGGCAACAAATGACAATCTTAGTACCGTCATCTATTGCTTACGCGTGAAAATATTTATTTATTTAATTGGACTACTGATTGGATTCTGATCCCTTCAAATATTAGCTTGAATTCTTCACCAAATAATCTCTGTACCATGAGAATACAGAATAAACGAAAGTTAAGTTTGTAACAATATTTTAAAGTCGATTAAATTTAATTGATATCTATCCACCCTACCCGTCCACGACCGTACGTTCCACGCAGGTGTTCGATTAGTGTCGGCAATTTTACGTACCGCAGCCTAATATTAATTTAAATTATACTATACTAAAGTTGACGATCCATTTGTCTTCTTAGTGACACCAAGTGCGACACTCGAGGTCGTTTTCTAGCGGGTGTACGATTTTCTAACGATAAACGTTTCACGCGGGTGAATCCCAATACAGCGTATCGACTTCCATGAAAATTGTACACACATCTCAGCGATTAGAATCGTGGAAACGACGCGTCGTCGCAGGGACGTCCTTCGCGGTGAGGTGTGTCGATTACCGTAGGTAAATCGCGTGACAGAACGACGCCATTGAGGAGAACCGACGGACCTTGACAGTGCCGGACTCCTCGATGGTACAGCCGTGTCAGTGAACTGGCTTACAGGACGACGAACGAGTGGTAACGCTCAAGGATACGTTCTATTCTGTCTGAAATATCCGTGCCTCGTGTGTGCCTTTTTTGCCGTTCGTCCCGTTCGTTTTTAATTTTAAATCTTCCAACCTGCTGTTGAACGGAACGCGCAAGACCCAATACGGTATTCAATGTTTCCACGATGGGTCGCCCGGGCATAGAAGAGTCCTCATTTATGAGGAATCTATCGATCATCGTTCGTACGGTATGCAAACGACGTTTCCAGTATTCGCCGGGATTAACTTTCACATTTGTATCTCTTTCGGCAAATTTAAATTCGCACCTGGCCGCCCCTCGGCATTCCGCAATCTTTTCCGCCCGATTGTTGACATTTTTCGCGGCCATTGGGAAAATCTTCTTGCGATCGTATTGTACAGATGTTGTTGCGCGGCTCGTCGCAGTTAAGCCTCCATGGTGAACGCGTTAATCTCGAATTATTGTACGAACGAAGGCATTGTGTCGCGTTGGAAAGTGTTCGTGATTTATTGCGCCACGCCGAGAACGTGCTTAATCCATTTACGTTTATCATTGGGCAATTGAGTGTTGTAAGCAGGGGCGCGGTAAATATTGAAGGCGGTTGGCTCGGTTTATGGCAAATAATTGCCGTGAAACGTTCGACGCGATTTGAAAACGAAGATTTGGCGAAAAGAAAGCAATAAAACGGTTCGTTGGGCGATTGCCTTGATTCAATTTGGGTAATTCGCCGAATTCTCCGGGAAGGTACCCCGGCCTTCCATACTTCGCAGGGCGTATTGACGTTTTTTTAATCTCGTACGACCCGTTATTTGCGAGAAAACCCGGCAAGCTTTTCCTCGCCTCCCCTTTCAACCCTTCGAAACACGACCGTCATTAAACACGCGATCATCGACTTAATCCTTTCGCCCCTAGCAGGTTTTTTTTTTTGCTCACCTTCAATAATGAGCCTGCCCGGCACATCACTCGGTGAACGCGGCAAAGTATTCCCCAGGCAGATACTTTTCTACGTTTAACTTTTAAAAGACGCCATAAACCCTTTCGCTCGGAATGTTCGCCGTCACGATCGCTGTATCTCACCTGCAAATCAAAGCGTTTCGACCATCTGAACAGTGATTCAAGCTATACACGGATCGTAAATCGATGGACGAATATATTTCCTACGAGTTCCTATTAGATTTTGCATGAAACGTTCATGGAAATTCGCTTAGAATTTCCAATGTTTCCGATAGTTTACGATATCATCTCCGAGCATAATTGGCTCCTTAAATATTTATATAGTACCGACACTTTTTGGGCATTTCTAATCCTCGAGTTTCACCTAGGCAGAAGCAAAAAAAAAAAAAAAAAAAGAGGAAAAAAAGGATTCGAAAAGCGGCAAGGGTCACATATTTGAAAGGGTAATCCACGGTTCCTCGGATTTAACCCTTCAAGCGCGTCGTAAAAACCACCCTCGTCGAATTGCCGGTTCGAGTTAATCCTTCGAGCTCCTCGAGTCGAGTTTTTCGAACTCCTCCTAAATATCCGTGACCCGTGCATCACGGCCGACTGGATTTTTTCCAACCCTTTTTCCGTCGTTCAGATCAAAGCTTATTACAGCGGGCGCACACTTTTTGCATCGCTTAAACCAAAAGTTAAGCACTCGCTAAGCGAAGTCACTTTTTTTTCCAGCTTAAATCTCCGGTGGTTTCTCGGCGAAATAATAAAAAAAAAAAAATTTCCTCCGCCGACTCGCCGCTCGCTAAACGTACACGACGCGTATAAAAAAAAAATTAACGATGACCAGCGCGTTATGAATTAGAATCGAACCGCGGAGCCGTTAACCGTTTAGTGTTTAGTCCATTAAAGCCATTCGAAAATGGGTCAACGTGCTTGTTAATTATTGTCGCCGGCGTACGTAACTCGTTGTGTTATCGTGTTCAGTGAATCTATTCCAACGTATCCTGTTCACGTATCGGAGCGCGTCTATAAATATCAATCGAGCGATCTAAGCACGGAGTTCGTTAGAGGTGGTTTTTCGAGACATGACGATGACGCCGCCGATAATACTCCGTCTAATAAGCTGCCATAAATTATTTCCCGCGTACGAGCATCTACTATTTAAAAGCGGCGCACAAGCAAGCAATATTGGCAGCAGAAAAATGAAATATACATGAAGCTGTATAGCGATGGACAACAGTTGAGACATCAAGTTCCAGTATCAAAGGAATCGCATTAATTCTATACACCTCTGCGTATATCGGATCGCAGTGCTGCGGCAATACAACGTACGGGGGGGGGGGGGCGGTTTGTCGATTTTGGGGAAACGTGTTGCCTATTCGCTAAAGAAGAAGAAACAGATGCGGATGATATATTGTATTTGACGGACACGTTCGTGCGAACCGAAGGAGGCTTTTTACTGTCGCAACCAAAGAGGTGAGGGATGTTCCGTAAATTCCGTGGAGCTCTTAAAAAGAGGAAAGGGGAACGCGTTTTAAACGTTGAACCGATGCCTATTCAGCGTGCAATAAAGTTTCTGCATTACGGCCATTTACCGTACGACCAGCGGTGGCCACTGGAAAATCTCGACCTCCATAAAAAAGGGTTCGCGTTTGGCCAACTTGGAGGATTAGAGAAAAGGTAGTCAATGAGGGGAAAAAAACATTGTCGAAAAAAACCGCCGATTCCGTTACGGACAGTAGGCAAGGCTTAAAAATCTTCGACGAGCCACCGTCGCCTCTTTCGCCTTTCTTTTTCCCCCCGTTTCTACAATGCTCCCTTGGAAAATGCTCGTTTACTGCCCCACCGTATACAATGTTCAGGGGTTTGGCGGAAGTGTCATCAGCGTGGCGTAAACGGCCAGGTAGACGCGCATACCTGAAAGAGCTGTCCGTAAATTGGAACGACTGTGAGAGATGATTTAGCCTTATTATTTATTGCTGTTTATAACCAGGCACCCTGCCACCACTTTGCTATTTTGCTCGTAATTGCGAGGCCCGGTAACATTGGCGTATAGAAATTGAAGTCGCGTTATATATTAGCGTTTGCTTGAGTAACGTCGAACCGTCCGTGGAATATTGTCATTCTTTTTATGAACGGCAATGTTTGCCGAAACGACCCACTTACAATTTATATTTTTCGAGGCGTCCCTCGCTCACGGAATTTCCGCTTGTTTGACAAATACTTCGTTTTGGAAGAACGTCATCCGATATTTTATTTCGAATCGAACTGCACACCGCGTCGGATACCTCGACGGTTTCAGTGTTCTTCTAGCAAACGGGATGCCGTCCGAAGTATACCCCAACGATAGACATTAACGAATATTAAGTGTAATAAATTGAAATGGCTTAATTATTCAGTCTCAGCTGTCCCGTCGATGATAAAGAGGCCAATAAAATCATCGATTCATCGAATAATCAAATTTCAACGGATAAACAAACTGGTATCCCGTGGTTTACCTTGAGCGTTACACGAGAGAACTTGTCGAAAGATACTTTCTTCCGATCGGGATTCAATCGATTCCGCTCGAATAGGATCAAAGGAGAATCAACTTCCTTCCTTCCTTCGTCTTTTGTCCTAGAGTAATAGGGGGGGAAAAAAGGACGCAGGTGGGAGAGGGGGCCGAGAGATCTATTTCTCGTTCCCTTACTCGAGATACCCGTACGTCAGTGGTTCTTAACGCGTACAAGTGTTCCGCGAAATTATGAAAGCCAACTGCGAATATAATACTTTTTTCAATTAACATTACCTTCTTCTACTGTTGCGCACAATCCGTAATCTATCGTTTTTAATCAAAAGTATTTTCACGTATATTTCTGTTGGCAGTTCTACGACCTCAACGATTTTGACGCTTCTCAAATTTTCCTTCGAATAAAAAGCGCTCCGTGATTTCGTGATGGCTAAGAACCACTGTCATAGGTTCTAGCATTAGGGAGCATCCATCCATCCATCCATCCATCGGTCCATCGAATAGAAGCGTGGGAGAGATGGACAGGTGGTTCGAGTTATCCTACCGGATACTCCGCTCTTCAGTAGCACCTTACCGTGTATTCGATATTTCTGTTCCATATCCCACAGGCACACCTTGTGGGAAAGCCTGCTCGTGTTCCGATCGGCTGCGCGGAAAAGGGTATCGCGATCGATCTGAACGTCACTGTCGATCGGCGCTGCGACATTTGCATACGGTTTTAAGGATCGTTTTGTCGAGGAAATTAATGGGCGGCCGAGTCGGTCTTCGAAATTGCCGATAAGCTGTCGCATTTTAAATTGCATTTAAAATGCAATATCTTGTTTGTGGATCGCACTTTTACAGCGACGAAGGCACGGGGGTTAACTGATAATCAGTTAAATGGACGGGAACAGTATTATGGCGAACGAATTTAATTACTCGATGTTAAGAATGAATGACTTGCTGTTATAAAGACGAAGGAGAACCTGCCTCTCGGCCATAACAGACTTCGTTGCTCACTTACTTATTTCTCGTTGAACTTTTTTCCCCGCTTATCCACGTCGAACATCTGCATTAATTGCACGGCATGCGCGCAGGATTGCACGGAATAAATTACCCCGCGCAGTAATTCCCCAACGACTGTACAAATAACTCCGCGGTTTTTCGCTTAAACAATCTCACTTTCGTACTTTATCATCGACCTTACGCCATCGCCTTCTGTCGGCTCGTTACGAGAGACAATTTCTGCCGGCCGATTACCGTGCAATATCGATTCCTTATTACCGTCAACGATCCATCGCCGCCAATAACGAACGCTTCATTTTCGCATCGGGCCTGCCTGCGATTACCCTTTGTTGCTTCGCAAGGTAATCCCCGTTCCCTCGGCTCGATAGCTTATTAATCCATCAAATTATTTTACACGCCTCGCCGCGGCAAGACGCAGGAACACGCCGGCGCGACGCGAGCGGTTTGCGACGCGACTTAATTTACGATCAGGTGCGCGAAATCCTTAAATTGCCCACCTTTCACGAAACTGCGACTGCTCGATCGAAGGGGGAAGCGTGACGAAGTATCACCTGTGCCGTCGATGTCGACGGCAAGATGATCGTAACCGCGCATCTAAAAATAAACCCAGCGCACGTACGAGCGGCCACGGAATCCTGAATGACGAAATCAAGTTCCGTTATAAATTCCTGAAAGGTACCTTCTGGCCGAACCACCAGGGATGTGACGTAATTTCTACCAAATTATCGTGCAACTCGGCAACGTGATTTCAGGGCGGCTGTCCTGCTTCGTCTAGCTGGAAAACCTGCCATCAGCTTTATCGGACGCGGAGAGAAATGTTCAGAATACGACGGAGCAGAAGGCGTGCGAGGGATCTCCGGTTACAATGTATCGGTGATTGGCCCGTGTTGGACACGCATTGTTGCTTATTGGGAAAATAAAGCAGGGTCCAAAGGGTTACGGTCTTAAGACAGACTTCAACCACAAGGATATCCCGGAGTTGACTCGCATCCGACAACAATTTACCAAATAAGCTTTCCGGCGAAATCCAGTTGTAAATTACACCGAGTCACCGGCGACTGGCGTCATTGTTAAAGGCTTCCCCGACGTGCTTCTCCTTTTGGTTAACCCTATCTTAATCTGGGTGTCGTAATCCTGATCGTATTTCAACACTCGACGAACGCTAAACGCCGGACTTCTGGCCCGACAAAGGCCCGCCATTATGATGCTGGCGATCCGAAAATTATGCGCCGGCCACAGTTGTTCGTCCAACCGTAGCAGACAATCGCCAGGACATTTAAACGTCCTTTAATGATTGAACAAGTACGTCGGAGTGCGCGCCGGTTTCCACGGGTTTAAGTGCGCCGTCGGTCGCGCGAGCATCGAAAGGCCATCGGAAACGATTTCACCACAAAGGCGCGTCGAAAGGACCATGTTTTCGAGGCCAGCGAGGATTTTTCTTTCTCACGAAACTGATCTGGTTCTCGTACGCGCCGCTAAGTTCCAGCCCTATTGAAAACTCGCTCGAACGGTTCATAGAAAACGAGCCCATTCAATATTCACGATCCCCCTTTCTCATCGGTGGAAATACCTCGAACGGAACCCCTTTCATCCCGTTCCTGGCGTGAACGGCGTTATTATGACGACCCAGATTTTCCTCTCCGCGAGGGTGGGCCCCCGCATATGGTGCGAAAAATTTTGGAAAAATCCGGTCGATTAGCTGCGAAAATCCTCCATCGACAGGAGGCAATATTCCACTCGCCAGAAACAGCAGAAACACCTTTCATCCCTTGCTGTCCCATTTTTTCGTCTGTTTTTTTTTTGTTTGTTTCCGAGAACTGTCCGAAGCCGTACAAATTCTAAACCCCCGAATTATCTACATTATTATTGCTTCGAAACGGGTAGTTAAAGGTACCGTTCAATTCACTCGGCGCTGAATGCGTTTCCCGAACAAATAAAGGAACCACATTCATTTGTTACGACGATCCTCCACGTGGCGCGAGCAAGCCTCGTAATGAGCGGCCAAAAAAAAGGAAGAAAAGAGGGAAAAAAAAAAATGGAAAGGCACGAACGATAACAAAAAACACGAAAACGGAAATGCGTGTGGCACGAACCGAACACCGACCACGAAATCCACGTAACCCCTTGCATCGGTTTTCTTCCCATGACCCGAATGTATTGTGCGAGCGCGTTCGCGTTTGTTCGCGTCTCGTTCATTATCTCCGATATACTGTGCACGCCAACAGCGAGGGCACATGTTGCTTTTGCAAATTAAAGCGTACACACCGAGAGACCCATGAAGCGCTGTTGACATTTGCCATTCTTCGGGCAAAATTCGCCACAGGCTTCGGATCCGTTACGAAGCAGCTACGTATTTGCGTTTTCACCGTAGAACGTTCATGCGTGGCACGCGCGACGCGTACCACTATCTTTGGCTACGTAAATCATTTTTTACTGATCGGGGAATTGCTGCTGGTACCGCACTGGTACTCGCGGGGAAAGAAATTTGCCCAAGTTGCACGCGTTACCTGCAAACAGTTAGTCCGCAGTTTGCTCAGCTGACGCTGGACGACGCGTTCGATAAGAAGCAGCATGTGCAACGCACGCGAGTGCACAGTTTCTATCGTTCGAGCTGACTCGGAATTGAAGAAAAATAAAAACGACCACGTAAACGGATAAAAAAAAAAACGCTGCTCGCGAAGGTATTGCGGTTTTCTTCGGTCTGGACATCTTGACACGCAGGTGTTACCTAATGCATCTGGATCGCTTCTTTTCACCACTCGCGACCTTACCTGCGATTCTTCCCCCCGTTTTTAAACTCGACGCGATAAAGCTCTGCAATCGCTCGGATATTTACCGCCTCGCGTTTCGATCCAGCGCGCGAAATTAATATACATCATCGTAAAGGATAAGGTGGATGGGCGCGAATAAATTTCACGCGGCGCATCGCCGCTGAAATTCGCGAAACCGAACTTCTGCCAGCGTCCGTTCGTTCGTCACGGTTTTCAACGCGCATTCCCGGACAATCTTGACACCTTACGCAGCCGGTGATCACCGGAACGAGTGCGCCCGCGAACGTTAGACAGAGTCGGCCGTACGAAAATGATAAAGTACCAGAGCCCATTAATAAAGTCGTCCCTGAAATAGCTCGCATCGGTGGGGTTTTTCAAAAGGAAGAGAGAGAGAGAGAGAGAGAGAAAGAAGGGATTTAGTTAAAGGCGAAGAAGAAGAAGAGGAAGAGGAGGGAAGGCAGGAGCGGGTAAAAAGTACGGGGAGAGAAGGCGATCCTGAAACGGCTCGCATCGGTGGGGTTTTTCGAAAGGAAGAGAGAGAGACAGAGTGATAGAGGGAGGGATTTAGTTAAAGGCGAAGAAGAAGAAGAGGAAGAGGAGGGAAGGCAGGCGCGGGAAAAAAGTACGGGGAGAGAAGGCGATCGCGAGGCGTCGAGGCGGCTGTCCTTGAATGCTCGCGGATCGGTGGCCACCGGCAGTCAATGACCTAACAACGCTCTTGTATCCACGTCGCTTGGTTCGGTTCGCTCGACTCGCTTCGTCTCGTCTCAGCTCGGCTCGGTTGGCCATGCCGGTGCAAGCTCACCTTCGGCCGATTCCAGCCGATTCCAGCCGATTCCAGACGATTCCAGACGATTCCGGCCGATGCTTTTCCACCGTGTCTGGAAGGGTATCGCCTCGACTCATTACCTTTTTTTACCGATATTTCTGACCGACTTGCCTTTCGATTCCACGCCTCGGTCTTGTCCTGCAGCGCAGATCGATACCGCTCCGATTTTTCCCTTCCACTTGTTTAGCCGCTTCTGCGATGCAGGTCTTTCGTCCTGCTCCACGGTCGATGCGGTTTCGAGCCGATTAGCGCGACACGATCGAGGTTAACGTTGGTCGAACGATTTTCATTTTGTTCGTTCCTTCGCGTAAGTAACTTCTATACGCGCATGGTCCGAGTTTGCGATTCCCCGGTTAAAGAATGCATCGTTCGGCTGCTCGGTGTTCCTTGGAGGCAATGGTGTATGGACGGGTTTCCACAGTGTTTCAGCTTTATGGAAAGTTACCGTATTTGTTACGAAAGGCGAGGTTCATATGCAGGAATGTTAGAGAAATTAAAAGTTACAGGACTGCCTGTGAAATGGAGAAGAAGTTCTCCGATTCCCCAAGCTTTGTAATTATTGTTTTCATAATGGGGGGCAATAAAGCTGGCTGGTTTCCCCCCTTCCGGCGTGGCGTTCGTGCATCCTAAAAGATATCCTTTAATATTTCAGACGTATTAAAGAATGGAACGGCAAGACAGTGTATCCAAGAAAGGTAGAGAGACCTTTGTTTCCAAAAATGGCAAACACCCCGTCCACGACAAACGATTCTCGTCGAAGGGTAGCGTTAAAACGAACACGGTTCTCGGAAGCAATGTGCAATTCTCTGACCCGATTATTCGTAATTCAATGGCAGGCCAATAAATTCGAACCGCCGAGAATTGCTGCGGCCGTGTCGTAAAATTTGCGACAGCCGATCGGAAAGTAACGTTCAGTCGACCGGGGTGGTTAAGCGGACTGAAATTGTGCCACGCGAGACCGAAATCTTCCACGGGGCCAAATATTCCTTTTCTTCCCCCCTAAGTTTACAATCGTTCGAGGTAATCCACAATCCACTTTCGATGGCACGATCCCTCGACGGGCAACCACTTGGCGGTCCCGATAAAATATGATCGTGCAATTGCCTCGTTCAACCCCCGGTCCGTGGTTGCGATCATCGAGACATACCTCGATAACCCAACACGCAACGAGTTCGGGGAAACTCTTTGTCCCCTTGGCGAAAGTGTAAAACGTAAAACTATATTGCGAGCAACATTGGCCAGGAATTCCCGAAAGGGAAACGGCTGGGCGATTTTAATTGCGCGCACCCCGATCGATGGGACGCTTAGAACGGTAACTGGCGTTCACGCGAACAACCAGCGTATTTTAACGCAATAAATAACAGTTGCCCGGTGCTGAACGGGAACCGGGACGAAAGGTTTCGCCTGTTTTCGGCGTCGAAACCGTGGTCGTAATAATATACAATATAATGGAAACTGTAACAAGCTTCAAAGTTAATGCTAAGCTTGTCATAACAGTACATTTGTTCGGCAACGAAAATAATGATAGGCGTTCGAAGGTTCGCGCGTAGTTCGTTACAACGACAAAAGGGAACAGCGACCCGTAGAAATGGCTGTTTAACCATAGGAACCGAGCGATCAGCTTTGTCGCGACAAGTGTGCAGATTTACCGTAATTCAACGTGACCTGGCCATTCAGAGATGGTCGCGGGGGCTTTTTGCCAGACCACCCCCGACGGGAACGCTTCCTTTAGCGGAAACCGCTGTCGTTTCTTCGGCCAAGCCGTCCACCAAGGTCGAATCTAGCCGAGGAGATCGGAAAATGCAGCGGCGAACGCCGCCGTTGCTTTCTACGGTGCTCTGCTCGGGGAGCATCTACGCGCACTGCGGCCTTGACCGTTTTCCTCGTGTGTGACACCAACAGTTACACGCGCCCATTCGACCAATGTCTTCGTTGCGAATGACGCTTGAAACGAACGGTGGAACAGTTTCTGGTTGCGTTTCGCATCGACCGATTATCCGTAACGGAACGCGGCCAGAAGCTTCGGCAATGTTCTACGATTTCGAATTTAGAGGAACGAAATCAAGCGCGAAGCTTCGGTTCGAATAGCTCCCGCGGCAGAACTTTGCTCGCACGTAACGAGCAGTGTAAAACCAGGCTGGCGTGACTCGCCGCAAGACGAAACGAGACATCGAAAACGTGCGAACCAGCGAGCTTTCATCGGATACGCCGGTTTTCGATCGTTTCGAAGTTCCCCGGTGAATTCTGATTCACGCGTAGACAGCAAGGTGTCCCTAGTTCGGGTACGACAAAGGCATACCCGTTCCCGAATGGAAGAACAATGTCGGCGACGCTATCAGGCGGAAGTGTTTCACCTTGCAGCGAAAGCAGGCGCAGGTCCCCGTGGTATGCGCTGTTCGTGTTCGCTATTGCGGCGAGGTCCGGAATGCAAAATGCATTTCGGGGTGTGGCAGTGCAGAGCAAACGTCTCACTGACTCACATGCGCGACTTGGATCAGGCCGTACCAATTCAGTCCAACTGTTCTTCTGC
Organism: Nomada lathburiana; assembly: GCA_963667235.1. Lineage (NCBI taxonomy): Eukaryota > Metazoa > Arthropoda > Insecta > Hymenoptera > Apidae > Nomada > Nomada lathburiana. The sequence continues at coordinate 21,576,172 of OY763898.1, forward strand.
GTTCGCGTCGGGGCGCTGGCCAGCGTTTCCAGTTTCACGATCTACTGCGCACGGTTTCTATTGCACTTTCAGCGGACGAGGACGATACTTGCACGGCGGAAACGGCGAATATCTTCGCAGGGACGTGCGAGGCCTTGTCCCAAATGGCCCGCGTCCACCGCGATAAAATTTCCGCGAGACCGGCGACATCCACGTCTATGCGCGCGACGCGCTAACCCAGATCGTTTTCTTGCACGGCAATCATGCTAATGCACCGAGGCCTTGATCTTGAACGGTGCAAGAAGGAGAGGAAAAGCGAGAGAGATCGGGCGAACGGGAGACGCAAGACCCTCTCGAGTACCCTCGTGAACAGATCCACGTGTTCTTACGACATGACAGCCCACTAGCAGCCTCTCGGTCGAGGTCGCGTTTAGAAATCGAAAGATGTACATAAATAGTGTCAATTGGATATCTACGAATCGACGGTATTCCCTTTTTGTCGACGCACCGGCCGCCGCTGATGCAACGACGAATTTCATTACCTAGAGCGTACAGGAATGTACTGATTCCCCGACGAAGCTGGTCTTCCACTTGACTGCGGCCACCGGAATACGGAGGAAGTTATCATTAAGTAAATGAGACACTGGACGTTGCAGACTCGTCGTCCCGGTACGACCATGGGTACAGAAAGCTTCAGCAATGCGTGGCAATGTTCTGTGCATCGATCAGCGGGCTGGAACTTTCGTCTGGGAAAATGGCAAACCATTTGCCGCGGCGACTCGCAATCAGGAATTCATCGGTAAAATCTTCGTGCGCCCGAGAAATATAAAGAAATGCGACGAAAGGAAAGAGGAATCGTGGCATCGGCTCGAAGGAACGGCGCGTTGGCTCGCGACCCGGGTACATTTCCAAGCGGATCGCGGGTCTATTCGCGTTAAAGGCCACGGCGACAGGACGACGCGACGGAACAAGATGAGAAAGGTGGAACTGGTCGAGCCGCGGCCAAGACACTTGTTTACTCGAACGATCGTGGCCTCCTTTTCGGTCGTATACCTTCGCTAATTCACTTCACTTCCTCCGTCCCCCCCCTGGTTCTTCTGTTCATCCTTTCCCCTTTCGTTCTCTCCTCCGTACGCGTTGCTCCCCCCTGTCGCTGTATCCTTCATCGTTCCCCTCCGCCTTCACCTCGGTAGACTTTTGCGCGCTCTCGCAGGTAATCGTGATTATCGGAGCCCATCACTCGTCCCGGCCGTGGCTACCCTTTGTTCCTCGTTGACAACGAGGACTGTGAAACACCGTGGACTAATTGAAATTGAATTTTCGTTTTCGAAAGTTATGGGGTTAACAGTTGCCACTCGAAACGGCCTACATTCTCGCGGATATTTGCGCATTCGAAATGCTACGGTGGTCAATCATTTTCTACGGGATCTCTGACGTTTTTTACACGCAGCCTCTGTATCTCGCTTAATGGATCGGAAAGCTCGAACCAGCTCCGCGGATCTGCTGGGAATACTCCGGCGAGAACTGGACATTCCTGCTCGCTAACAGGATAAAGGGGTACATAAATGTGTCCTTGAGTGCGACTGCCATCTTCGGCGGCTGCTTTGCGGTACGAGCGGTACTGAAACGTACCGTAGGGCCGTTCTCGTGCACCATTCGGCAGAAGTAAAATGTTTGAATCTGGTCAAATAGAATTGCGATATTTGTTCAACGAGGCAAACTGACATCGTGCTGAAGAGACTTTAATTGCCTCGAATTTAAGCGGAATCCATTTCCCTCTCTCAATACGTTGATGGTCGATATCTAGGTACTACTACGGTACGAAATAAGTTGAACGTCGTGTCGAACGTTTGGTAAGAGGCGAAGTACGATCGAAGAATTTCAATGTGGAATATATCGAAGTACAATCACGAACGTTCGACTGGTAGCGAAGTGGGGACAACGAAGATCCTCGATACGGTTCGCCGCGTGAAGTTTGTTGAAATAATACTAGTCGAGCGGCTGATAATTACCTGGCTAACGCCACGCCACACGTAGCAAACAATTATTACTCCAAAACTTGATTCTTTTAACGCCTCATTTAACTCTTTTAAGACAGCCGCGCATAAGTTACTCCGAATACTTATGTGTGACGATCAAAACTTCAGGAGTTTAATAATCAACCGATTAAACGGGCGACTGGACGATTACTCGACAGAACACTTCTCGAGGAAGGCTCGTTGACAGTAAATACTCTTGGAATAAATGCGCTCCGAAGTAAGAACCGCCCGGACTTATTGGACAACCAAACACGGGTGCTCACAATAATCCGAGGTTTACTATTTAGCGCACGAACAATAGAATCGGCGCAATGAAGCAGATAATCGTGTATTCGCTGCCCAATCTCTTCATCCCTCTTTTCCCTCGCGTACGTGAAGAAAACAATTTGTTTACTCCGCTGCACGCCCAATTACCCGACTAGCTGTGCACTACCAATACCCGTCTCGTCCACCTATCCCATGCCCGTCTCCCCAAGATTCGTTGAATCGCTCCGTTAACAAAAGCGTCGATGCTCAATGCGGAGATAAGGATCGCGTCGTTCACGCCAGGAGGAAAGCTCCCACCGCGGTGGCTCCCGGTCGACGGTTACCGCCGGCAATTAATTACGCGGCCGCGTATTGCGAATTGATTATGCATACGGTGTGAAGTTCAAAGTCCCGCTTCGAGGGTATCACAGAGAAACACGTGTTCCCAGCAAGGTTTCGCTACCCGCTCTGCCCCGCTGTCATCTCAATCGACATCCGTCCGAGCCCGATTCGCGGCCGCTCGCGGTCGCGTTTCGAATACCTTCGCGAATTGTGGGCATCGCGGGAGAGTATCGGTCCCATCGCTAGACGGCGAACGCGAAACGCGATTGCGGGAGCAAGCGGAACGTGTCCTTGACTGCACAAGTCCGCTATGTCCTACACACCCACCTACCGGACACCGTGAGCCGGAGCGGACCGAAGAAGAGGAACGCACCGCTCCTGGCCGCAGGATCCGTACGCGTTCAGCGAGCCCGATCGAAAACGAGCAACGGAGCGACGCGACGTGGAGGGCAGAGGGGGGCGAGAAAGGGAGAAAGGGAGAGACGGCCGGGACGACAGGAGAGAGACCACGACTTCGACGGCCGTGCAATCTTTAACGAGCACGGAGTGGCTAAACGGAGGGAACGAGAGGGCAACCACTGCTGCGAGCCGCGACCTTCCGATCCCGTTTTCCTCCCTTCGAAAGTCCTTGCTCGATGCCGGTTATTTTCCCTCGCCCGTCCGGCCCATCCCCCATGGCGAACGAAACGGGCCCCCGTTGCTCTCTATTCGACCGGATCCGCCGCCATTGCGTTCCTACGGGGAGAGAAACGACGGAGAGGAAGAAGCGCGTCCCTGCCGCTGGAGACGATACAAGTCGGGGTTTCCGGTTCGTCGAACCGGAACTGAGACGAAGATTCGGTCTGCGAAGCATCGTCGCAGGCAGAGACGATTAAAGCAAGGGTACTTGTCTCCGACGATCGCTACGGAACATCCGACAATTCCGTATTTCTCGCCGTGACAGTCATACGAAACGTCGTACGACTCAAGTTCCTCCCGCCCGGTCTCCAAGCGGAAGCGAAACTTGAGCGGAAATCGGAACGCTGGGTATCGTCATCGAGGTGGAAGCGCGAATACATAATTCATATCTTCCCAATCTCGTCGCTGTGTCCTAAGTCCTAAGTCTTTGCTCTGCGATGTCCAGGAATAGCGGACACCGATGGGATTATGTAATGATTGCGATGCGTCGCGATTTTCGCGCTAAAAGTTGCTCGGAAATATCGACGGGACGATTATTTCATCAGGATTGCGGTTCACGCGCGACACACTTGTGATTCAACGACTCGAGCGTCGCGTGTTCGAATTCTTTTCGTCGATCGGTTTCATTACCGTCGCCCCGCGACCCGCGATAGAATCTCGCGTGACCGATAGCTTTGAAATTCATTCGACTTCTGCGCACAGGAGACCCGAAGAGAAAAAACAGTACGCACAGCGTCTGCGATTAAAATAATTTGATACTGCTCAAACGACTACGTCGTCGCTGCATTGGACCGTGGGTACCACGAGGACTATATTACACGAACGGTATTCTCTGTTGGAACGAAAAACAATCACGCACACCCTATGTAGGTGCAACGTTTCGAAAGAAAACGTCGGAGCGGAAGACGTTAACGGAAAGAGTTACAGCATCGTCGGCAATGAAAAATAATCGCCGTCCGCGTGTAACTAGCGGCCGTAGAGTTTCCTAGTCGCGACGTGACAGTCAAGGTGGTTCGCGAGAAGGAGATTGAGTACTTGGCGATGGAAAGACGAGGCGAGCGAAACAGCCGATGAGAAGGGGCAAAAGGAGAGAGGGCCACTGTCACTGCCAGGGCTACGGTGAGGTAATATCAGATTCCATGCCACGAGGCACACGTCCGCCATCTTGGTGTACGCTGTTCTCCAAAGCAACACTGCCGTTCTTCCACCCAGATTCCTTTCCATTCGTTCACCGTGATATTCGAGTTACACAATTCCGCGTGACTTTTCACGTTTTTCGTCCCCTCTCGGGCAACGCGTCGACCCTTTACAAATACGACGATTCATCGCCGACGGGATGAGCATTCCCATTTCCGAAGTATCGAAAAGACAGAAGTTAATCGACGTTTCGTGGCAACGAACGAATCGACGCTCCCCTGTTTCAACTAATCGCGAACGGGAACGGTAAAACACGTTCCGGACCATGCATATTTTTACCTCGGAAAAATTGAATATTTCTCGCCCGACAGGTTTCGCGTTATTTCAATTTAATCGCCGAAACACCGGCAAGGACAGCGCGCGGAATTTTCTGTAATTTCGTTTCTGTTCATGATGGACGCTAACGAACGACGCGTGTTACCCGTTCGAACAAAAACTCTCTTCGATCATTTTCGCGTGAACAAATCAATACGATTCTCCAGTGGGTCGATTATTCCCGCTTAATCAATATTAAGTCAAACGCGCGTTAAAAGAGAGAAGCGAAGATCGAAGTAGAAGCGACTACGCTTCAACCTCTCGATTCGACATAATCGAAAATATCCCAGATGTAAGCCATCTGCGAGTTCAATCTCGTTCGCCGTTGTCGTCGTGGACGGCCGCACGAAAATTAGGTAACGGACACCGGGACGCGAGTCGGCTAAAAAACCAGCCGCAGCGGTTCACTGTGAAAAGTGAAAAACAAAATGATCGAAAGCCGGGGAGGAGGACGGTCGAAGTGTAGAACGCGGAGCATGGAAGACGTGGCGTGCGTGTAGGAAGCGTCGAAGGAGGGAAACGTTCATTGCCAGCGGCACAGGAAGAGGCAGGAAACGAGGGGCCGGCAAATGAGAATTAGGAACGAGGAAACGCCGATGGTCGTTGTTTAGCGAGAAGAGGGCGATGACATTTGCCCGAAACGAGGTTCCTCCGCGTGTAGCGTTGCTTGTTTGTCACGGCAACGGAGTTGTAGCCTTCGCTAGGCTGGTATTCGTCTGGTTCGGTCAGGGAGACCAGGAGAAAGAAACGGAGAGACAGACAAAGAGGTTCGTCCGAGGGAAGAGGATGGAATTTCGTGGCTCGGGAGTGGGGATGAAGCGGAGATGATGCAGAAAGAGAAGAGAGAGAGAGGAGAGAGAGAGAGAGAGAGGAGAGGCGTCGCAGGACGTTCACCTTTTCTCCATGGGCCTGCAAGAGCCGGCTTCAGCCGCCATTACACAATCGTTGAGTTTGCTTGTCCGCTCCTCGACCACGGCCGCCATGTTGGTACCGGTCGGTGCGTCAACTACGATTCAAGTTCTTCACGGTGAAGGTCTCGAGAGTTCCATAGACGGCCACGCTACGCCGTGAACTTGCTGGCATATATATGTATGCCTCTCTTTCCCTGCTTCTTCGTGATTTTACGGATTTCAGGCCGAGATCGCCTGGATAACACGCGCAGAGGTAACTGGCGGCGGGCAGCAACGAAATAGGGAAGTTACTCGCTTATTCGGCTTTTCTCACGGTTGAAACGATTTCATTACGCTACTTAGAATGCTCTAAAGTGACAGCAATAGGAAAAAGGGCGTTACTAAATCCTGTCGTGGCTGGAATAATGTATCGTGCCGTCACGGGCGCGCATGACACGAGGCCAATGAACGCTCGTGAAATGTGACACGCAAGAAATGAAACGAGAAACAAATTTGTCGGTCCTGTTACAAAGTACACGCAAATAGAATTCCATAGAGTCACGCGATTTCGCTTTTAAGCTAGTCCGTTGGGGATTCGCGAGGACAACTTTCCTGGGTGGTCTGTACTGAAGAATTACGAATGCGCGCTTATCTGCGTGCTTCTCATTGCCATTTTCGTTATCATTCGTTTCAAACAGCGGGTACGATTGACGATCGCGAAAAACAAGAACCATCGCGTGCAGTATACGAAAGTGGAGGACGCGCGGTGCCCGAACCGAAGATACCGCGGGTGATTCGAACGCGTGGACAGAACAGATTGTCCTGGAGCCGCGGCGTTACGTTCGGCCGGGCCGCGTACGCGCCCCAATGTCCGCGGCGTGCAATACGAACTGGGCGACAAAGTCACGTGGAGTGATCACGAAACGAAAACCTGCCACCAAAATGATGTATCGAGTCGCTGAACTTTAATGTCGCGCAAAGGAAACCGAATGAACGTCGCCGGGTCGTCCCTTTATGCTGCGAATAACGAGCAAAAAGCCACCAAACTGGAATCGTCCGACGAAGAAATCCGAGAAAAACGAGGATAAAGAAATCAACCTTATCCCCGGCCGAGAATCCCACGAACACGTGGAAAATGTCTGCGAAAGCTTTTTTTGCCGCTCGAGCAGCGCCATCGTTTGGAATTTGAGTGCGCCATACCAGCGACGCGAAGAAAAAAAAAGAGGAGAGAGATATTTAATCCGATGCATTTGAGGAACATCGAAATGCTAGAGCCGAGGCTTGCCCCGTTTGCGCGCGGCTCCCGAGATAATTGATCGGGCTAAGAAGAGGAACGCGTTGCCGCACAATATAAATTCTTCGAGTATCGATCGTGGCCGCGTTGTTCTTTTTACTTGGATCCGCACGAAGAAGTGAATTGGTATCCGACAAGCGAACGTGGTAACTCCGCTCTTGTTAGTCGCTACGTTGCCGGCTCTGCAAATTGCGAAATTCCTCTGCGTGCCTGTCGGCCATTCTGGATATTCTCCCAAGTATCTCAAGCGAGTCTACGACCGTAAATCTCGACGACTAGGCCAGTGCACTGACCTTGCCATCGAGCTATTTCAAAAAGCCGGCACCGCCGGCCATTCCTTGAAAACTGCATTTCAATCGAGCAAATCTCGCCACCGATTACGAGGCATTCCAACGCGTTTAGCGCGCATCGTTTCGTTCGGGCACTTTCGGTATTGACGCTTTTTTTTCTTCACGAAAGTCCGAGCTTCCCTTTATGGGAGCTACCGTTTGCGTTAGGCTTCTATCGGTCAACGAAATTTCTGGTTCCCGCGTATCTCATAAACAGGTGGGGTGCCTGGCTTTATGGGACCAGTTCCGGTATTCGTTTTTCGATGCGAAGATGTACGCGTCGCCATTTCTCAATTTAGATTAGTTGTCGCCGGGAATGGAATATAAAATACGTAGCACGCGTCCATCGGGAACAGATGTTCGAGCGGTTACAGGTGAGATTGCAGCGGTACTGACACCCGAGCAGGTATACGAAATCTTCGATGACCAGCGAGACACTTGTGCGCGAAAACGCGAAACTTGTCGTTGGAAATAATACTTGTCGGGATGTGAGCAATAAATGAATCCTGTTGGTGAGCCTGTGGCCGCGGTGCCCGGGAAATGTCGAACCTGGTGATCGGTTCGAACGGCACGGACGAATACCGCCAAGCAAACGAGACGTTTATCTTGCATCAAGGCTGGCATTGGCCGTGCCGATGTTCGATTTTGCACGCACAAAGGACCGGTCCTCGTGCGTATTCCAGCCGTGACTCTTCCTCGTTGGCATCGGGCCCACGGCGTTCAGGCACGTCCGCGAACACGGAAAATCTAAGGTCAACGACGACACGCTCGAGCATCTCCGTGAAAGGTCGCGAAAACACGTAAAACACGTAAAACACATCCAGCGAGTCGCGGCGCTTTTTTATTTGCATTTCAGATTTGCATACACCGCGGGTTCCGTTTCGTCCACGTGTCGCACCGTTCCAAATTTGGCAGCGAAAATTGTGTCGACCCGTTTTCCCATCGTATCGACGCTCGAACGTTCGATCGACCGTTCCGCGCAATCGAAAGCAGTTTATTACATTTCGTTGCCATGATCGTTCGCAGGAGATAGCTTCGTACAGTAATCGACGCCGCACTTCGAGTCGTAGTTAATTCCAAAGAGAATTCCAACGCAGCTATTCATTTTTGCTCGACTTGATACCGTTCGAATGACAACGATATCGGGATTTCACTCGATTCTGGAACATTCTGCGCTACCCTCCGCCACGGGTGGATCGCACGGAAAGCCGTATGGCATTTCTCGGGACGAGGCTACGTGTGAACATGCGTGAACGTGTACGTACGTGAACGTCCGTGCATAAGTAGGTCGGTCGGTTTGGTTGCCTGTCCCGTTACCGAGGAGGGACACGTGTAATAACAAGGCATTACGCGCCTCCTTGTAGCTTCTTGCCGGTCGTACATGTTTTTCTTTTTAACAGGAACGAAGAATTGTCGGCGAATAAACCATTAACGACAATAGAGCACGAAGCTCCGGATAAAAAATTGCGAACAATTATTTGCAACGGCCAGGCGTTCGAACGTTTGCGGCTGTTAATCGGAGACGGTTGCGGATATTGTCACGGAACAATTCGAGGTGATAAGTTTCGAATCGAGACGCGGATAGACAAGTGGTCAGAAAATTCAGCAAATTATTCGAATAACTGGAACACGCATTTACACGTCCCCTCTTACTCCGCCGAGCAGCCCCGTGCTTGCCTCGCATCGCGCGAAAGAAGAAGAGAAACGTCCCTCGCGACGAATACACCAGAGCCATTAAATTTGCATGTTAATTGTAATATCCCAAGCGACTTATTTGCAACGCGGCTGACCGTTCGGCTGGTTAAAAAATGACAGTAACAGTACGTTCAAAAACCGGATTCGCCGGCGAGGAAACGTAATCGCGTCGCGTTACGGTACACAGCGTAGCTTCGATCGGAATCGAAAATATGCAATAATATTCTACTCCACGGCGGCGAACAATGTGCCCGTTCCGTACGGGTGACGAACGACGACGCGTGAAAAGCCGAAGGGCTCGTGGAACCAGGCGGTGATTCGTTGTGCAATTGTGAAACAACTGTCGAGAGTGAAAAGCCACTTTTCCACGTGCACCGCCGTTCCTTCTTGTTCAGAGAAAGACGATTCTTCGACGACCGCATTAATTTCTCGCTTCCGTGGACGGACGGCTGTGTTCGAAAAGAGAAAGAGGGGCCTCGTCAACGCGTTACACTGTTCAGGTGTAATAGTCGGTTGAGTAAGAAGAAAGCGGCCTTGCGCCACTTTCCATCGTTAGATAATATCGGTAATACAATTTTCTCCGAGTTTGTAACTCTCGGTCATGGTACGAGAGGAAAGGCGGCTTCATTGAAAAGCTGCACAGCAGCCCCGAGCACGCTGACCGGCCTCCGTTATTGCAGAGTTCGAACAGGTGCGAACAGTTTCGTTTCGTTTCGAAAAAGTCGTTTCAACTTCGCTCGATATCCGCCAGAAAAATGAATGGCACCGCGTTAATTCTATTTACAAGCAAGACCGAGTGAACTGAATACTATCATCGCGTAGCAGTTTGCACGTTTATCTCAATCTCCGAGCAAAGAGGGACCGGGATCGACTTTAAATATAGAATAATAACGTTGGGTCAGTGTTTTTCAATAAGTAAGAAAGACACTGGGCGTATTAACGAGAAGATTTTCAGGAATATTAACAAGACATCGATCAAGAAAACGATCCAAGGGACAGCCCTTCTACTTTTTTTTACGAAGGAGTTAAAAGATTCGGGGAGATTAAGAGACGAGATACCGGGAGTTCAGTGGGTCAAGGTTGTGGTGAGAGTTTGAGGGTAATCTGTCTTGCTCCGTCCTGTTCTGGCAAGGATTCACGAAAGAGAAGGAACACGGAGAAAGACTGGCAGGGAGGAACGATGTCGGGGGAGAAACGTGGGGGGCGAAGGTAGGGGCACACAGGATGAAGAGGTATTCGTTCTACCGGCGTAACACTTTTACGGATTACGATTTCGTGTTGCACAATCGGCGCTCACGCAACCGACGTTAGATAATCACCGAATCTTTTTAGACAAGCACGGGGAACCGTTAGATACTTATGGACACGTATGGCGAGCGTTAAACAAATCACTACCGCTAAACAGACGACACGCAGAAGATTCCACGAAACGCGAGAGCTTGACAAACCCGTAGACATCTTTGTCGTCTACGGGGGAATCTTTCCTGCAAATATTTGCTCGAAAGTTAGACCGCGTTCAAACTTCACACAGGGAATTCTTTAAACGTCCCGCTTCCATACAACGACGGAGTGACATGGCTTGAATATTGCCCGGGATCGAACATACGATCGTGCTGTCTGTTTAATCGTAATTTGATTTCTATTAGCGTACACCCGGCCAGTGCCGCGACGGAGGAATAAAAGTAGGACGGGTTGACGATTCCGTGGGTATTATAGGAATGGGTAAATTATGAAATGTTCTCGCGGCGAACTCGGTTACTATAGTGTTACGTGAACTCTCGATAAATCGTTAACCAGTTCGGCCTTCCAAAGCTGACACTGAACGAACTAGACACCTGACTGGTGTGTACATGGTTACCGAACGAGAACTCTTCTGTCATTCTGACATCGAACAGGGCCCATCGAAATTTCTTTCAGATTTTCGACGATATCGAGAAGCTCGAAAGGGATTGGCCATCCTACCTGTACCATTCTACCCACAGATATACCACCAAAGTGAACACTCTGGAACTTCATGGAAACGAGGTAATAAAAATGTTCCTTGCATTTGATACCCGCTGACGCGTCATCTATCCTTGAAAAATTCCATCAAACGCATAGCACAGGTCTGTCTAATTGGCACGGCAATGAATTACGGAACGACCGCGGCGAACGAACGCATAAATGGTCTTGTCCTAGTATCATAGACACGGATCCGTACCTTCCCCAGCCAAACTAGTAGCAATCGTCCGCTCTATAATGGCGAACAGAGTCAGTAGGGTCACTCTAACGGGCTAACGGGTTATATAATGGCGTAGCGTGCATTACGCATACGGTGACGCAATCCTTTGACCGACAACCCGCTTCTGCCATTCATGGTTGGCGAAAGTTCGAGCACCTTGCGCAGCACATAGTCGGATCTCAAGGTTAATCGTTCTTAACCCCTGCCGGTCGCATACGTCGCGTCCGACGCGAAAACGCTGCCAAATAAAACCGCGATCTCACCGAGGGCAAGAGTCACGCTTGCACAAAAACGCTAACATTCGATGAGCTGCGTGCAAGATCGCCAAAGAGATCTCGGCTTGTCCGTCATTTCTGACGCTCTCAAACTGTCGCAGATGTATCGGGTACAGGTAAAACGATGCGGCGTAGGCTTCATCGGGGCCGTAAACTGTGTCTTCGTTCGGCCGCCACTTACGTAATCGAACACAGAGAGAGAGAGAGTGAAAATCAAGCGTAATCCTACTTTCGTTGGCGAGAAGAAGCGCCTCCCGGCACTTTAGCCGTGGCCGTGGATCACCGACTAACGGCAGACCTTCCACCGTTGTGTAAACCGTCCTCTCGGATATGAGGTCATCGAGATCTAACGTAATAACGCGAGAAAAGTAAGCGACGTGCGATCTTCGAGCGAAGTACGTGCAACACACGCGGAATACACGTGGAAGAACATTTCTCCGCCCACGCCTGGACGAAACGTTACTTCACCGTCGGCCGCCTTACGATATTCGGGCGTCCCCGTTGCCCCGGCGTATCCTGTGTAATTTATTCATGGGGAAATAGTTGCCTCATATAGACGGGAACGCTTCGACGAGATGTCTGTATAGGTATTAGGAGGCACGGCGGTTTGGAAAGAAAGGAAAACCGATCCCGATTCGTGTGTCCGTATATAGATCTATGGTTTGGGGCTCATTCAAAACGGGCTGGCGTATAAATTGATATCGGGCTGTCTAGAAATCGGCCGTCGAGTTCACTTCATTAAAACAAAATGCTTGCTCCTCAAGGACGGATGGCGCGTTTCATACGATTACGTTACCCTATCGTAGTCCATCGATCTCTGTCCCCGTTAGTCACTCCCGTAACAGAGTTACAGCACAGGAGTTCAACGGACCAAAAAAATTGGAGCACCATTTGCTACGGGTATTTTGGGGAAATCAAACGAAAGGTGAACAATTGTTGAACTCTTGTCATCTGCTCGCGTTGCATCCCGATTGAAGGGATGTGTGAAAAATGTGCAACGAAGGGAAAAGATTAATCGAGGTAAAGCGAAATTTCACAAAATCTGGTACGACGTTACCAAGCGCGGATCAAGGAGCGATTGAACGATAGTCGAGAAAGTTTTCTGGAAAAAAAGACGATTAATCAGTTAATCGTATCGGAAGCTAGATGTACGCGTCGCGCTCCTTTTTCGACACTTTCGTTGCAAGAGTATTCACTTTCTCCCTTTCGATCGCGGCGATGATGTTTAAGATGCAAAGCTAAAACGGCGAAGATAACGTTAGCGTAAACGGTACACCCGTGAACTGTTATCCTTGCCGAGGAACTGATGAGGGGACCCACTGGCCCAGCGATCAAACCGACTCTCAGTTCGCTTAACAATGTCGTTTCGTCGACACTTACAAAAAGACTGGTTCATCCGTGACTATTCGCGTGCGCCCAAGTATTTGATTAATTCCCCGTTGATCTCGAGTGATCGGACAAAAGAAATCGGGGGAAAAGGTGAGCTTTTTCGGACCTTGCCCCTTTTGAAAGTGACCGCGATCGTGATACTGCCGCGAATGTGTTTGCCGGCAAAGTTTTTCACCGGGGTGCTTAAGGTGTTCAACCATTGAGGTTGCTTTTCGAGGAGGACCTGCATAATCTAGCGAGGCAATAATAATTGGAGCAATATGTCCCAACATAACTTCAGTGCTTCGTTTCCCCAGCTCGTATCGTTCAAAATTTTTAAAAACTGCTTCAAGCATCGGCGTCGAATACATTCATGCCTAATAGCAACTGACGGAACACCGTCAGAGTTTCAAAGTCTGTTACCATTCTCGCGTGCATCTCATACATAATGATGCAAATCAAATTGATCTAAACAAGTGGAACAAAGAAGCGGCGCGAATTTCTTTCGAATTCCGTACCCATTCGACGGGCGAAGATGCGCGAAGAGAGACTGGTAAATCGGGCAAAGTGTTTTCGATTCAAGTTCGTTGGCACGGGGGTTGCAAAGGGGGTGCAAGTTCCTCTGACGTTGGTGGCCAGCCGAAAAGGTGTGCAAAAGTGGCCAAGAATGGAGAATGCCGGCGGAACGAAGAAGCGGGTGGCAAGAGTGGGACAGTAGTAAAAAAAGAAGGGGCAAGCATGGTCAGAGGAAAAGGGAGGCAAAGGAGAAAGACGGAGAATAGTAACGCGGAATGCCCGGACAACGCTCCCGTGGAGCTGGGGCCAACTAACGGTCCACGCCACCACCATCGCCACCATCAACTTCGATGGTCCCCATCATCCTTCTCCTCCTCTTCCACTTCTTCCATCTTCGTTTTTCACTTCTCCTCTGCTCGTCCGACGTCTTCGCAGCGACGAGCGTTCCGTGCCGCAACAGTGTACGTAGGTGTATTACACGCCGCGGTTTCATTACGGATACGTTTTCCCTTCAAATCGATCGATTTAACCCCTTCGCGGGCCACTGAAATAACGAACAGGTAGCGCGAACGGACTAAACAGCGGAGGGGTGAAACGGAGTCGTCGCGGTTACAACCATCGGCGATCATCCCGCGAAGATCTCTTCTTCCGCACTTGCTTTCTCCTTGTCTCTCTTTATGTCTCTTCTTTTCTTTTTTTTTCTCACTTCCCCTCGTCGTTCCCAACTGAGCTACCGCGATCCTTTCGTGCACGTACGCGGCTGAAATCTTCGCTGAAAAGGCAGACAGGCAAATGGATCGTTGCAGCATATGGTACCAAGCTAATAGCTAAATTGAGTTATTAATGTAATACATCGTTGGAGCCAACTTCGACGGTCGTCATTATCCATCCTCTCCGCTTCGATCCTTCACCTACACCGCATTCCTATTCAGTTCCTCGCCTGAGTCGCTCTTCGCCGAGGTTACCCGGATGCGTTCAAATGCATTTTACATTATGTTGAGCTTCGATGTACACGATTGCCATTCAGAAGGAATAGATACCGTTATTAATTTCTGTTTTATCCATCCTTTTTCTCGCCTATGATCAATCCGGCATATGGGAATTCTTCCGCCAACGTTTCCGTACCGCCGGCACAGTGCTGCATTCGCATTCAATTAGCAAACTGCTACCGTAACTTTCGTAACACTCTCACGGGAGATCGGACAGGGGTCGCGTAATCTCATTGAACGAACGGTCGCCCGCAATAAGCCCCCCGTTGCAGTTTCGTAATCGAAGATGAGACGAGATTCAGACAATCGTGGCCGACATGCAACCCTGAGAACGAACGGCGGTGTATCCTGCTGTTCATGGAACCCGGGGGGATGAATCTGAAGAAAGGTGTTCCCTTGCTCGATCAAAGATTCGAAAAATTCTCGAATTACGCAGGACGATGTTCCGATCCTCCTACCACGTATTCTAGCTACTTTTAATGTTCATTGTGCGATCTTATTCTTTGGCGTCTTCAATACCTGGCCTAGGTGCAAAAAAAAATATAGTTTTTTGTCGATCCGCAAAAGCACCGCAAGATAGTTTTCCTTTAAAAGAGTCCCGATGAGAATACTTGGGTCTTCCTGAAGCATTCCACACCGGTCTTCTTTTCCCGTCTCTTTTCCAACCCCGCCTTTCGCTCCTTCCTCTCGCCTTCTCTCTCTCTCTCTCTCTCTCTCTCTCTCTCTCTCTATCTCTACCTTCCTCTTTCACCGTTTCTGACAAGTGCGTACAAAGTACGGCCTTACGACTTGCTGCTAGGAACTTGCAGGCAGATTTAACAGCAAGCGAGAGCAATAACAATATTTGTCGGAATTATTTGACAAATCCTCGTTGTGTTATACGCGAAACAAATTGAATCGTGATAATTCGAAAAATATGCTCTAAGAGTTCTGTGTAGCAAACTGTTATTAAAGAATATATAATCGTTATGCTTTCCCGTGATTATTACCGGTGACTACTCGGTCTTTCGTCCACTTTATAATTACAGACCCATCGTAAATAAAGACTCGACGATCGAGCGTCCAGGTGAAACGTTTGATATACGACCAGATAATCCCTCTATTTTTGCATACCCTCGTACAAATAATGCTGGGGCCGAGGTGAAAGAGAGGATATTATTTCGTGCAAGGACACGTTTGTTACACTTTTCCATCACGGTCCACTTTGCTCCTCGCGGACAAAGAATCGCGAGGGACGCGTACAATGAAACGTACAAAAGGAAAAAACAGAGACCGGTCGTGCGGTTGTAAATTAAGTGCATCCTTGAAAACTTCCAAAGAGATTATCTACGCAAGAATTCAGAGTTACTCGCGCTGTAGGTGGTTGCACCAATTTGTTCTACCTTTACAATGTAACCGGGACCAGGTATTGATTATCTGGCTCTCACGATTTGCATCGTCTATTTGTCCATGCAAAATTATAAAGAACGTATCAGATTACGTTGCTTTCGTTGCTGATATCTAATAAAAAAAAATCCACCCCCGTGAAAGCTCTAAACACGACCATCAAAGTTTGTGAGACACCGTATAAAAAAAAATGCAGGTGCAAAATGCGATGTTAAACAAGAAGTGTAATATTTTATAGCAATGACTGCGGATATAAAAATGTAGTATAGCTCAACAATTTTATGAAACTTTTCACTCGAATCTATAGCCATAAATATGTTGAAGTTTAATTTACGTGTATATCGTTAATCATACACCGTCTTGTATGTATACTTATTCCTTATTCAATACTCGACAGTAATGATTCCTCTTTCAACTTGTTATACACAAAAACGCACTACAAGCTAAGAATAGAAGCTGTAATTGGCTGTTAGATCACGTAGAAACTTTTTGCATTAATAAAAATTAGTAGCGCGTAATAAACACGTAATATTAATATCTGTGTACGCATGTTTTATACGCAAATACCTTCGTTTCCATCCTCGAAGTAAGGATGGAATTGGCCCCCCGTATTCGTGCGCAAACAAGCATTTCAATTAAAAAAAAAGTCGTCGAATACAATGCTCACGAAATTCGATATCGATTATCGTATCAAGCTGTGCGGGTGTAATCTAATGTTACAGCAGAAAAATCTCGGTCCGTGGCAAGTGTCCAACTGTGCTTCGAACAATGGCCGAATCGACAAAGAAACCGAGGTATAGGAAAAAAAGTGCGACGAGATTTCAAGGTAATTCACCTTGCGAGTTTCAAGCGTGCACATTCACGGAGATGCACGCGTACATCATTATGCATTCGACCGACGTTTCTTCCGGGAAAAGGTAGAAAAAAAAAATTTTTGAGGAGCGGTATTCGTAGCTGACCCGTCCTCGTGGCCTGTTTTACGAGTCTATAGTACCTACGTGCGGATACTTCGAATTTGCGTATTATGTACTCCAGTCGGTTATCGAATTTGAATATATATATCAGAGCTTGGAGAACCGAATGTATGTGTCCCACTGTGTATAAACAAACCTATACACGATATGTACCACCATACAAGTTATGCCTCGTGTGTAAGCGTCGAACAATTTCAAATTCACACGCGAATAACGTGCTCCAGCAACCAAGTGATTCTTAACATTATACAATTTTCTCGTTATAATTACTTCCGACATGTTAGTTACACATCGGTTCCCGAATCAACGAATGGTAACACTGCGTCCAAGCGAATTTGCTCCAAACGCTGAACTAATCTAATTGTATATACACAACGATGGATCAATTTGTGCATCGTTATCTGAACGTTAAGCACACCGTATGTTTTCCATTCGCGAGATTTCAGAAACAATACATTAACCTTGCAGATGCGCACAGGAAGTTTCAAATCTTGCCAGCCTTTTGTAGATAGAATCAAACGGAAATATCGTACAAACAATTGTTGGCGTACGTACATACCTGTTTGCTCCCTGCTGAACTTCCGCGCGATCCGCTTGACACAAGTCCGAATTTGCAATCCAAATTAACGATGGCGTTGAAAGAGATGCGTGTATGCACTTCAATGGTAAACTTTGTATTAATCAAAAGTGTTACTCCGAGACGGCTCACAAAAATGGCGAACGGTATAAGACGATACACGCGAATTTCGCGTTATTTGCGGTTAGGTTCGTACATCCTGGTGGTAAACTGTATACTGGTGAATATAATAACCTTTCGTTTCTAATATGTACACACACAGATTCCGTCTACGTTCCGCGAACTCACTGATATCGTTCGATACTTCGCGTGTAGAAATGAAAAAACCCTTGTTTATACGATGACATTATTTCGACGCTCGCTGTCAACGCTTACTTTCTCGATATGTATACAAGGGCCGATTTGTATTTTTGCATTGAAAGGCCGAACTTACCCGCGATTCCGCCATGATAGACGCGTCATTAGATCGATAAAATGAATTCCAATAAAATCTCTTTATCTTTAGTTTAGTTTCGTACTTTATGGGTTTTAAGATGGCGCCTCGTCCACTTTCCTCTGTTCGATGCGACTAGTTCGTGCCGCGTTAGGGGTGGTACTTGTGTTTAGTTTGCATAGTTATTTTCTTAAAGCTGACGATTATGAACTCGTGCGATTCGTACAATATCCTATCCGACAGCGTGCACGGCAATAATGTTAGAGAATGGGAATTCGGGAATTTTCGAGAAACTCATGACTGGATCGAATCTGAATCTACAACCTATCCTGGCAAAAAGTATTTCTTCAACCTGAGAACACGCTGCCGTACATGGATTAGGCCCGTATCAAAACACGTGCCACTGAACTCCTATGATAAACAATCGGTAAGTACACACGTATTTTGTATAACCTATTGTAACGCTGATAGAATTCAGTTCTATGTACGCCTTTTCAGACCAATCGGTGTCTTAATAACTCGTTGAATATACCGTAAAACGGAAGTAATACGAGAAATGTCGAATAACTTTTGAAGATAAACGTAGTCTCCTAACTTAAATTTGTAAAAGGGCAGAAATCTTGTTTATCTAAGGAATTATTATAATGATGATAAAGCAGGGCAATGTTTCTACAGAGCATATACCGTAACAATTTGACGTCTGATCTAGACGATCCACCAATCGGGGTATCATCGGAAAGTGAAGATGACGATGAGTCAGAGAATTCCAAAGGAAGATTCTGCATGAAAATAGCTCGCAAAAATTACGAAATTTTTTCGAGATTTTTTTGTTTCACTATAACCCTTGACTATCCGAATGATAATGATTATAATTACATTCTCAAATCTTTTTGCGCCAATAATAATTTCTCTGAATTGCGTTTTCGCTCCCGTATGAAACTCTTTAGAGACTCATTGGGACAAAATGACAAATCTAAGAAAGTAGAAATTTCTACATGTCCAGATTCGTCAGCTAATGTATCCAATCCTTCCAAAATCAAATTATGTGCGCCAAAAAATGATTCGGCGCTTGAAAGGAGGAACGGACGGCCAATACGTACAACTTCCTCTGTTCAAGCAAACGAAAGTGGCATCGTAAAAAATTGTTGTGCAACTCGTATGCAAAAAATTAATTCGGGTTGTTTATTGGAAAAGGTGATTGCAAAAAACAGAAGGAATAAGCGTACAAATGAAGGAAACCAAACCCAATTGACGAAAGAGAAATTGAAAGCCAAGCCAATTATTAGCGAAATGTACGGTACGAGAACGTTTAATTACGATAACATTGAACCAGAACTTCCGCCTGGAGTAAAATGTACAAATCTTAGCGATAGCAGCGTAATTTCTGTATCCTACCAGACAGATGGTATTAAATTTGTCATTTCAAATAGTTTCGAATTTCCTAACGCGAATTTCAACGTTGATCTTTCGAGTACATCGAGTACATCAAGTACATCGAGTACACCGAGTACATCGAGTACATCGAGTTCGAGCACATGTTCAAGTAGTACTTGTTGTTCGACATCATCTGATACAAGTAGTACCACTTCTTCAAAGTCTAATAGTGCCTCCAAGAGGGAATAAAGTGTACAAAGTTATACGTTTTATTTTCTATATTGCTCATCCTAAAGTTACTACTTACGTAGTATTCAATTACGAATCATTCTCGTACTATTTAATTTTTTGACCCCCGCCGCAAAGACTTTCAAATTTATTTGACGACCAAAGCCCTGTACTTGGTATCATGTATAAAAAGATTGTATTACATTTAAAATAGATATCCCCATATGTATTTTCGTTTTTTAATGAACTTGTGACTTTAACTTTCTTATTCTACTAATACTTTTCCTGAATTCCTGCTGTTTTTCCTTTTCTTGTGTTTTCTGTGTTACGCGTAAAATCTTTATATTTGATCGACAGTATGCGCACGACAGTGTACTTACAAGCCATCTGAATCGTTTCGCTTGAAGTATGAAATGTTCTTTACTTGTTTTTTAGTACACCTCGTAGCCAGTGCCTCATTTATACTCGTGTCGCCAAGGCGTAAATAATAGTAGCAATACATTAGATCGAAAGGCATACTTAAATAGAGAGACAAATTTTCTAGTGTATCATTCATAATCTTTCATTTTCTACTTCACATTCGATAATGCAAGTACCAAATCTGCAAATAATGCAAATCGTCATTAATGTTTTACATAAATGTTAGAAAAGCCTGACATTAACTATTAGATAGCGAAGGAACAGGCTGGTCTGTCTGTTTTTCGATTTCCTTGCGGCAACGATGCCGACAAAAATCACGGCCGGTTTCCACCTTGGCATATGGCGAACGTTACCTCGACGCAGCCGGTGCAGCCGTAAGTATGTACTGCGACTATTATCCTCGTCGCCGTTGACGAATCACTACGCTCAAAGCGTAACTGGCAAAAAGATCCAAGCGGAAATACAATAAAGCACTTTTGTCTTTTACTCTGCAGACTGTGATCTCCTGAGGGTAAGAGGTAAACGGTTTATATACGATCTTTTATAGGCGGGAATATTCGTGAACCGAAACCAGAGTCGAGATATAGGAATAGACAAGGCATCCAATGTATTTTTTCGGCTAGCATTTCTGGGATCCCGGGTCCCATTACCATTTCCGTGTCACTCGCAAAGGTTACCAACAGATTATAGAAAACGATCCGAAAAATAAATAATTTTAAAGAATTCTTTTGTTCTTTGCCGCAATGAAAGGCGACAAAGGGTATCAAACAATTAATGTTAATTAAAAATCTGTTAACCCTTCCGCTCCGTGCTCTATTCGACTAATATCCATTCTGTAATACTTGTAACAGAAAATATGCAGTTCGACACGATATTCAAAAAACACCGCCTTAAAGAAAGAACAATACCTCCCACCACTCACCCGGTTCCAGCCAATTAGCGCAATCTATTTCAAAAATCTGCCTCTTTCGCCCCACGGATCTCGTAGTGAATAGACGTGTTCAGAGTGTCCGGCGAATTAAGGTATGTCACATAGTCTAATATATTCTCAAAAACAGGAAATGATATACGCATTGTTATCATTTGCCTGTCTTCCAAGTTTTCTGCAGTTTCTTTGTTGATATTAATGAATATTTTGAAAGAAATGAAGAAAATATTGCGCAGTGTACGGAATCACACCGCGTGGCGTGCATTTTCCAATCGACTCGAGTATGCATATACGTATTATCTTTTACGTATGCGTATATGTATCTCAGCTCAGAATTCCATTATCTTGCAGCACATTCTGCAGTTTCTAGCAATGTTATTATAATATTGATGATTATTAATACATTTATCCCTAATTTCAGTTCGATTCTGTTCCATGGCGTTCCTTTCGTTTGCTTCGAATCCGGATTGGCGGAACGCGTTCGAACTTGACGTTGACAGGCGGGAATGCGCAGGACCGAACTCGCCCCGCGCCATATTGTCAAATCAACTTCTCGCTGACAGGTAAGCTTTCTTCAAATTTCTTGTTTGAAATAAGTAGAATTCTAGTATTATGTCTGTAATAAATTATAATTCATACGACGTATAATACTTGTATGATATAGAGTCGTGTTGTAAACAAGGAGTAACATAATACGAGCGATTATTTTCGAGTATTTCTTTGTTGTTTCTGCCGGTGTTTTTCCTGGAAAATATAGACAATTTGTCGCCAAAGAAAAAAAGATAGTTATGAACTAACGTATGCGTTGAAACATTTCTAGGAAACGCAAGCCATCGTAAACAAAAATGGTGTTTACTTTAGTCGAGTATCGAACATAGCCTAACGGGAACGGACAATAGCGAGGCTTCTCATTATACTATTTGACGGCGTGCTGACAACACATGTGGAAGACATCACAGTAAGGTGCGTTCATAATAACTATACCAGAATTATTTTCACTCTATTACCGCTGCTGTTTATTTAATAGGATACCACTTCACATAATATTGCTTCCATACTAAATCTTTTGTTTACATTGTGTGCATGTACATTTGCAAATCGAATATTTACATTTTCTACAGAATTCGTATTGAATTATTGCTTTAATATATCATAATTATCATTACTTTCCTGCACATGTTTAATTCCCTTTGTATTCTTTGCTACAGAAGTATGGAGAGAGTAATATGGTTATTCCATGGTTATATGGAATAGAGTAACCCAATAGATACAATGATGCCTAAGAATTGAATGCAGCCAAGGCCTGTGTATGTGAGCATTTTAATTATCATATATTTTCATTATGGTTTTATATTATATTTTTATGTGACTAATACCAAGATGATACAACCACAGTTAAGATATTTAAAACAATTTAAAACAATTAGATTTTCTATACCAATTGCAATGACAATTAAGTAATTGCAATTGGAATGGGATATTTTATTTTGCACTTTTTGCATAATGCATATGTTTTTATGTTTTATATTTAAAAACATATGCAACAACTTATTGCATTTGTTACTGCATTGTCAATCTTGTATATTTTCCTTGCACATTTCCATATTTTTAATGCACACTTGCTTATGTTTCGTGCATACTTTCATATTTTTATTGTATATTTATATATTTCCAATGCATATCTACAAATTTTTCTTGCACCCTAGTATATTACATATTTTTAGTGCACATTTACAAATTTCTAATGGATATTTACATATGTTTAATGCATATTTAAATATTTCTAATGCATATTTTCATATCTCTAATGCACATTTACATATTGTTCGCTCATATTTATTTTTAACAAATGTCACTGATAATTAACACTCGATAGGGTGAACATGTTTTCTTTCAGAAAATTTTGTGACCGCGCGCAATGCGGTCGGTAGAGTCAATATTTGCTTCGAAGTTTTCTAGCTTTTTCAGAGCAAGTGGCTCTGCTTAAATTTTCGTTCACACTTTAGCTACACGCGATTGTGGAGTCAGTGTTTTTCACGTACTAGATATTAATACTATTATCAGAGCACCGGTGCTCCTTTTCAATTATTCCAATCGCGAAAGTAGCATCTTTATTTGTTCGCCGATATAATTTGCGGTCGCGTACATAGTTTTTATTTTTATTTTTTTCTTATATTCGGCTATGGAAGTAGAGTCAGTGCATCACTGAAGGGGATGTTTTATGCGACACTGGTAAAGTGAGAAATGTAAGTATCTTTTAAACAATTCTCAGTTTTCTGTGAAGACTTAAATTTTGTAGATTTAACAGTATATTTTAATCTTCTTTGCTTTCTTGTTTAGTTACAGTTTGTAAACTTCCGGACGATTGAGTTCAATTGAGCTGCCCCGGTGATGTTCCTGACGTCTTCCACGAGTACTTCCTATATTTTTCCAGTCAACGAGTTGGTGAGTCGCATGCGTTTTGGTTCCTCCGGTCCCCAATCATGCCGTAGGACGATTGGTCCCAATCGGCACGGGTGACTGGTTGTATTTTTTAGTAGTTTTGCGAGCATAGTGACTACGGGTATAGTTTTTATACCCGTCAGTTGCAACGTTATTTTGTTGTGTATTATTTCTTAGATGAGGTTAGATCTGCCTTCTTGTACTCCGCGTTTTGTAATATAAAAAAAATTAAGAACCATGAAAATATTTCTTATTCAAATAAATATTTGATATAATAATGACATGAATAAATACTTTGAATAATTGTATATACATATATTGAGAGCAGTGTATATTAAATTTATAATTGCATTTATAATCAATTGATATTTGTTTTCACTGTTGAGCAGTGCAGAAGTCGGATACCCTCCGACTTCGTTGCTGCAAGTGTTTCGTGATTATAGTAATCGTGCATTAAAACAAATAAATATTACGATACGTATATTAAAATCAGCACTGAATGTGCATAGCCAGTGATAGCACTTAATATTAATTTTCATGTGCTATAGTCGAGTCCTTTTCGTATAAAATTTATTGCACATACCTTCATGTACAAGAAGGCACTTTGTATACGGGTAGATTTTCAAATCGGAGTAGCTATCTTGGACAATTTGCTTCGATTAAGGAATCACCCGAGGTTTATTTAATATCCCGCCAATTTTTCGAGTAAATATTCACTTGCATTCATTTTTTAATTGCATTACTTGTTCTAGTAAATTCAATTTCAATGACAGTCAATTTCCTTAATAAATCAATTATTTATCAGTAGTTTTTGTTGATATTTCATACATTACAAAGTCGAGTCATTTTTAAAGAGATTGAATATAAAATATACTATTAGACCATTGCAATTTTACGTATACTAATCATCTTTTTAGATCAGGATTTTCAGGTTTAACCCCTTCCGTGTTCATTGTCAGGAATTCACTCACGTGCCCAGGTGCTACTTGGGTGAGTGAAAGGCAATGGGCACGATGATCATATGGTTTTTAAATTTATAACATTGTTTGGCGGCTGACATTTGCTAGTGTACCGTGCACGACGTATTTTCCACATTTTGTGTGTGTGTGGTTAGGCTGTGGAATTGCGTCGGCTCGGGAATTTGATAACAAATTATAAACATATTTAGCAATATGTTTTACAATTGCAAATACATACATTGAATACCATAATACATTATGAAAATATGGCAACGACTAGAGTACTGTACGAACCAAGTATATTTGGTTGAAAGAAAATGTACAATATATTTGAACGAATGAATATTTTACACGAGAGTAATGCACTAGCATATACGTTTACGGACATTTACGCAATGGTCGCTAGCCTTTGTCAGCCGATTTCAGGAATTGGTACGTACCCTTAGAGTGTGAATGATTGTATGCCAAGCTCGGGTGTCGGAGGCGTCCCGGGACGTCTCTCTAGTGTAGGCTCTTGCACCCGAGTGTTTGATTGAGAATCGTGGAATGAGGTGTGTTTGTGTGAATGCTTTGCCATTTTTTAAATATAGGTCTAGGTAGGATAGGTAGTATACCTTCTGGTGTGCCTGATAGATATAAGTAGGTAGGGCCGGGCAGGTTGACACAGTCTCTGATCGGGTAGGCACTATTTCGCGTGTTCAACCTGTTTCAGGAAATCTAATTTGAAAAGTCGACGGTAAAGTTGTGGCGCGAACGAAAATGCGTTCGCCTCTGGCTTTGCCTATCGATTTTTCGAATTTTTCGCGGACGTGGTCGCGATTTCGCTTCGAAACGAACGTGACATTATGCTCGAGACTGCGCGTGTAAGCGAAGATCGATTACAATTTTAATCGTAATCTTTACGATTTTCCATAATCGCAATTTTTACGATTGTATTTGGTCGTGATTCGTCCACGTGTGTTCCATTTAGCTACGCGGTTTAGACTTTTATTTTATTTTCTTTTTGTTTGCGAATAGAGTCTCGAGCCTAGACTAAGTTTCAGCGGGCATTGCGCCCGAAAAAAAGAAGAAGCTAAATGCCGAAGAGGCCCGACAAACTGTCTCTCAAGAGGGCAACTACTAATGGCTCTGCATCCTTTGGATGGAGGGCCATTCTTGGTTTCTATTTTGTCACTATGCTCGCTTTTGTATACTGTAGTTGTAGTTTATCGTTTGGCCAGCGCTATTGCCTGGCCCACCGTCATCGTATTGGGCAAATCGCGATTTTTATTAGCGTCGCGGACGATTGAATACGGTTTGCATTAGAGTTGCGAATTAATACAGATTCCGGTTTGAATTAGAGTTGCTTTTATATTAAATTATATTTGCCATATGTATTTGCTTTTAGCGTTGCGATAATAATTTTCGTGTCCCTTTTTTACTCAGGTTTTAATTAGCATTTTCAGTACCGCGATATTTTTCCATCGCAAATATTTTTCTTAGATTTTCATTTAGTGTTGCGGTGATAAATGATCGCGATTTTTAAGTAGCGTTGCGACACAATGAAATGCCAAAATAGGTTCCTGAGTCACCAAAGGCACCTATTAAAGCTGCAGGAGGTGATTACTTCGATGGTAGTCTTGGATGCGACTACCATGACTTTTCCGATATTCGCGTTGCAAATTAGACATGATGGGTGCAGTGAATTACTATTTTATTTTAATATGTATATACGAAATACTAAATGGGAGATAACGAAGCACCGTACGCGATTGACTTTGCAAGTAACGCAGTAAGAGATAATTCACTTACGGTTTTCAATGGGGCTTATAACAAGTGGACGATAATTAATAGTAGAATGCCCCTCTGTCTATTTATTATTCTCTTTTGCCCCTCACCTTTTTATTAACACTAAAAACGAGTTGTTTCATCTTAGTATCCAAGTAAATGTTTCTATTTGTAATTCATAATTATTGTTCAGCATATTTGCATTTTGGAAGAACTCTGTACTACTGTACTATTTTTTCACAGTTACTAATCTCATAAATAAGTTTGTTACAGAATTACTAAGTTGAAGATGTCAATATAATAGAATACTACCTCAAGTACATCGCAATATGTAAGTAATCAGAGGCTCAAATGGGATGCTGTATGGATCAAATAAATCGAAGGAAATCATATGATTCAAAGGAAATGGTATCAATCGGGCTATCATACCTAACAAATATCACTAAATTCTTATAAACTTTGATGTGTTTCAGGTTGCAGGATCACGATTTTTGTGAATGAAGATTCACTATAAAATATACCTTTCCCCTTTCTTTATACCCCTTTAGGTTTTCAGTCAAGCTGGCAATTCTTCAATTAAATTAGCTTTTCAATTAGGCAGGCAATGTTTAAGTGAAGATAAATTTTTAGTCAGGCTGGAGTTTTCGTCTGTTTCAGGTGCATGATCAGAACTTCCTCGAAAGAACTTCAAGATATGTCATATATCTAAATTAAATGAATTTCTAAATAAAATTAGCTTTTTAGTCAGGTAGGATGTTTTAAGTTAAGATTTAATTTACCTTAAGTATATGTGGATTTATTTGAACTACGTGGATGCTAATTTATATTATAATCTTTATTCTTTAGTTTAAGTCAGGTCTAACAGAATTTTTATTTCCAGCTTTCGCCATAACTATTCATTTTAATACATCCTATTTACTTAAACTAACTATGAGCTAATGTGCATTATAATCTTTATCTTTTACTTCAAAAGGTGCAACAGAATTTTTATTTTCAGCTTT
Organism: Nomada lathburiana; assembly: GCA_963667235.1. Taxonomy (NCBI): domain Eukaryota; kingdom Metazoa; phylum Arthropoda; class Insecta; order Hymenoptera; family Apidae; genus Nomada; species Nomada lathburiana. The sequence goes on from OY763898.1 coordinate 21,603,034, forward strand.
CGTTCCAATTATCTATTTTAATACATTTTACTTACTTAAACAATGTATATTCTAATTTATATTATAACCTTGATTTTTTCATTGTTTCATGTTTAATAGAATTTTGATGTTCAGCTTTCGTTAAATTCATTTATCTTAATACTTCCTTCGTAAATTTGTAATTAATAATATTTGTAAATAGATGGTGGATGGTGCGCGGCGGGGGCCGCGCGGGTCTCCATTCGCAGCAACCTCCTCGTGGTGAGACCTGGGCAATCGATGTCATTTGTCATACATTTACCAATTCTATCACTTATTCTTTTGCGATACAATTGTTAAATACATGATAAAAGCGTCGAGCGAATAGGCTGCGATTTTAGGAATAGACAAATCGGCTAAATTGTCGGTGGCCCGGGAATTCGGGCCGAAAAAAAGGCATTGGCCGATTCGTCTATTGCTATATCTCGTCGGTGCTTTTGACACAGACAGCGACGAGATATAAGAATTAACATATCTCGTTTGTGGAAATTGCATCCCTGATTCCCCCCATAGCATTCACATATGTTCACGCAATCGCATGAATCCTGTCCCCAACACTACTTGAGTAAATAATAGTTCTTCAAGTGATCACTGTTCATGAGCAGAGGACGCACAAATCAGCGTGGGATTTCTAAGTCGGTATCTCAGTCATGCTGTGCCACAAAAGTTCATAAGATGTCTTGTCTATTCCTATATCTCGTCTGTGCCGAAACATTGCATTCGTAAAGATTAATCTTGCATTCTTTGTGTCGCACTTCAGCTTAATGCCTTAAGGAGTCATACCGTTTCTATTTGGCACCGAAGTAACATATACGAGATCAACGATGTGGAACGAAGAGGCGGTGAACATGTATACATGCTCTATCGATAAGGTATTAGAATCATAGCGAACTCCAAAATATTATTTCATCGTGGCGCGATAAAATAATGATCATAGCCATATAAATGGATTTCTTACGGTAGTTTGCTCACCAATATGGTGGATATCGTTCGTGTTATATTGTATATTATACAAAAATGACGCGAGATCCATAACGGCTGTACCAGAGTTGAGAAAATTATAGGGGTAAAGAATGGCGAGGAGGTGGTGGCGAGATTATTCGAAGACTTTATATCCTCGTTATTGGCGACGTAATTTTAGCGTGTAACGACTGGAGGGGTCCCCGGACACGGCTAGGTAGATAAAGATCGACGCGCTGGCCGTGAACTTTGCACCGTGAGAAGAGTTTTCTTCGCTTAACAAGTTGCACCAAAGTTCCCGCGCTTCCAGACAATGAATCCTTCCACACTGTGAACAACCGTAGTCATTTCCAGGATTCATAATGGAATGAGAAGGGAAGTTGGATGGTTTCGCGATCTCTTATTGTACACATACTCCTTAGGCGGCTGTAGATCTCAACTGCAAAACAATGCAACGTGAAACAGAACGAGGCATGGGGAAAATAGAATTGTATAATAAGTAGCTTCCAGAAGTTGAATGGATTTTCGTTGTGCATCATATAAAAGAGTTAAACCGAAAATAAAAACATCGATTATACCCGGCTTTTGTGGAAAATAGACGCTGAAGGAGTTTTTAACATTATCCGTAATCGTTTTTTGAAGTCTTCGAGTCTGCATTAAATTATTAAAAGGCAAGTTGAAGTGCTTGCAACCTTTGCGGTAAACGATGCGCTGCATTGCAAAGTTGAATAAGACTTCGCAATGCTGTGTTTAAATATTATAATAACAGCAGCACAGTTTTTATTCTCATTTATTAAATTTGAGTAGGCGTCAAAGTTATTTATTAAATATTTTTAATAAAACGGTACTGATTTTCATTTGAGACAAAATTTTTGTACGGTGCCATTGTGCCTAACCTGCTTCAACAGTGATGGCAACATAACAACAGTGTATTGGAAACACCGTGTTGTATACACGTGATATAGTTCTAACCTCAAAGAAAAGAGAAAACCATGGGACGCCACAAGAAGGTAATTATTTATCTTTTGATTATTTCAATTACAAGTGATTTAACAGATTCGAAAATCATAAGCCTTGTAAAAAATTACAAGTCAAACAGAATAACATTTATTGTTTTATTCTGCGAACATAACCATGTTCTTTAATAAACAGGGTAACTTAGACTATAAATAATGATAATAAATAAAGCAATACTTTATTTATCTTTGTATAAACATTATACAGGGCCGTTGTGTAAAAAGAAACAAGCAGATTAATTTAGAGGAGAATCCAGATGTAGTAAAAGCGCCTCACTCGTTTGTTATTCACCGTGGATTACCTGGAGAGCATATTGCCGAACTTACCAAGGATTTTCGTAAAATTATGGAGCCTTATACGGCTGCGTCTTTAAAGGAGAGGAAAAGAAACAGTATTAAGGACTTTATATCGGTGGCCAGTGTACTTCACGTCTCGCATATATGCATTTTTACAAAAACGGAGCAGGGAATGTATTTTAAACTTTGCAGGTAATAAATACGTTTCACCTTATTAAAATATACATTCCTAAATTATTATAAGTCTTAAATAATAACTGACAGAAACAATTGTTTAACAGGCTACCAAGGGGACCAACGCTTACTTTCAAAGTACACAGCTTCTCTTTAGCGAAGGATGTAATATCGTTGCTAAAAAAGCAAATGGTATACGAAGAATTGTTTAAGAATTCTCCTTTAGTAGTGCTGAACAATTTTAGCGGCGAGGGCATGCAATTGAAGCTTATTGCCTCTATGTTTCAGAACATGTTTCCAACAATAAATTTGACTTCTGTAAGTTTCAAAAGCTTCAAGCATTGAAATGATGATACATGCTTTTATTATATAAATGATTTTTCATTCGTTGAACAGGTTAATTTAAGTACAATTCGTAGATGTCTGTGTTTAAATTATAATCCAACGTCGAAAACCATTGACCTCAGGCATTATGCTATTAGAGTGGTGCCCGTTGGTTTGTCAAGGAGCGTTAAGAAATTAGTTCAAGCTAAAATACCAAATTTATCTAAATGCGAGGACTTTTCCGAGTTCTTAACCAAAGGAACGGTGTCGGAAAGCGAAGCTGAAGACGATCCTACGAATCATATCACGTTACCACAAAAATTGTCTTCGCGCGGTAATCATGCGAACAGTAAAAGTGCTGTTAGACTTTCTGAATTAGGACCCAGATTAACTCTAGAGGTTTGAAATATTTCCATTTCACTTTCGAAACAATGATGAATGATCTTTAATAATTTTTATTACAATATACGTAGTTAATCAAAGTGGAAGACGGACTTTTGGATGGTGAAGTACTTTATCACGAGTATGTTCAGAAATCAGAAGAAGAGAAATTAGTGATAAAGAAGAGGCGAGAGGAAAGGAAGAAACTAAAAGAGAAAAGGAAAAAAGTACAGGAAGATAACAAAACAAAGAAAGAGTTGCAGAAACGAGAGCATAAAGAAAAATCGTTGAAAGGAATACAGAAAAAGAGGGAAGGCGAAACGTTGCTACGAAAAATTGCAAAAGAGTCAGTAGAAATAACTAATATAGCGGAAGATGATGACGCGCAATATTATCGCGATGAAGTAGGGCAAGAACCAGATAGAGGTAAATATAATCTTATAGACGTAAGACAATTTGATCCACTAACATTTTTCTTTTGTCGCAGATTTGTTTCAGAGGAAAGTTGGGGAAAAGAGGCCAAACAAGTTTGCACCGAAGTATAAGGTAAAAAAACAAAAGATTAGAGAGTCGTAAAATTCGTAAAAGATTGTATTAATGGAGAGCAATTATATGATAGAAACCCATAATTTTGTAAAATATTTACATAGATTGAACACATTTTTTAATAATAGTAATAGTTTTAATACAATTATGGATATAGATGTATTCCATTCTACTACTTATTATGTATGATTTACTGTGCGAGAATTATTTCTTATCAGGTCAACTATTTCTTCGACAAAATGTTTAATTTGAATCACAGATTTGACAATAAAACAAGTATCAATGTCAATTCATCCGCTATTATTTTCGTTTTTTGTAATAAATATATAAACATATGATACAATAATTATAGGATAATACTTTTTACTGCTAATTGTTTAAAATACGAGTGCATTGCACAGTGTCTACGTATAAAGAGAATTTGTGCTTTATAAAAGCACATTTGCTTCTATGACTTGTAACTTTTTCCCATAGTTAATATGACTACTGTAGTACGTAATATTAGATCTATCTTACAATACTTCATTCCTTCTCGAAACAAGATAATCTTGCCTCTAATTCTTTTATTTGCCGAGATCGGGAGCGGCATAAATCTTTCAGCAATGACTTCTCCTTCTCCAATTTTTGAATCTTTACATGATCCTATGAAACAAAAAAGGAAACAATTCGAGTATTAGAGTGATACATTCGATAAAAATTTATACCTTGTTATAATATTTTGAATCACCTCAACAACTCCACTGCTAGTACTGCAGAGACGAACTGTGTTATTCGGTATTGTTTGACAGGCTTGGTCCTTCCTATTTACACGCCACCGTCTACAGATATCGCATTCCCATGCATTCACATCATTCACTGTTCTTTGCAGTTTCCTTACGTCCGCGCTCAATTCTGCATTCTATACGTAAAAGTTGTACAGAAGAGTAAGTTTGTCGATATAAATGTTTTATTATTATTACAGCTTATAACATACCTTATTACGGTAAACGAGTATAAGTTCTTCAAGTTCTTTACATTTTCTTTGGTAAGGGAAATTTTCACTTTGAATTTGTATTTCCAATGTTGCGATTTTTCCATTCTTCGATACCAGCTGCAACTCCAACTCACGGATCTTCTTCTTCAACTGCTCACATTTCTCTTCATACTCCTTATACACTTTATCAAATGCTACATTTCTGGGTTCCTTCTTTGCACATTCCTTCAATATACTCCTTTCGTTGGGCATATCGACCCTCGATCTCATTTGAAGTTCCCTAATTTCATTTCTAAGTCGACTATTCTCCATCGCTAAGAATTCTATCTTTTGTTTTATATCCCCAGGCATTTCATTCTCTTTCAGACGCGAATGCAAATTGCTTTCTAATTCCGTACCCTTCATTTGGTTGATATTTATTTCCTTAAGTATAGTACTATCATTGACCACTTTCATTTCTATCTGCTTTTTGTAGTCGCAAATTTTCTTTTGCAATTCCAAGTTTTCTTTCTTCAAGGTGCGTATAATCTTTTCGCTTTGCGTTTTAATCTCTTCCGCGTCCATTTGCAACCGCATTTTCAGACCTTCAACCTGGTCTCGAAGTTTCCCATTTTCCTCGCTGAAAGTTCGCAACTTTTCTTCTAATTCAGTGATGTGTACATTTTCCGTTAAACGAGAATACAATTTGTCCTCCAACTTCGAAATTTCGGAATCGCGTTCTCTAATTACATCCGCGTATTCGTCCAATTCCTGATCCAATTCTTTATTTTTATTGGTCAACTCTTGTATTTGATTCGTATAATCTTTTAACTTTTTATCTTTTTGATCGAGCACTAATTTTTTCCCTTCTAATTCTAACGCGATCCTGTTCTTCTCTTGAAGCAGAGCATCGTATTTCCCTTCATCTGCGAATAAACTTGACGAATGTTTCGATTTATATGAAGAGAGTGTCTTTTTCAATTCATTATTTTCTTGGGATACAACTTCATACTTGCCCTTTAAATCTACTAACTCTTTTAGAGTTTGATTTTTAGTTTCCTGCAAGTCCGTCACGCGATTGCTGGCACCTTCGAAATTATTTTTCAATATCTGATTCAATTCTTTTAACTCCTCAATTTCTGCTTCGGCTTTTATCTTGCTGGTACTGTTTCGTATTTTCCTCTCGAGTTTTGCATTTTGTTGTTCAAGTTCTTCGTATTTTTCTTTCAAATCAGTCAATTCTTCTATTAGAGAAATGTTCCTGTTGTTCAATTCATTTAACTGCTTACTTAATCCAGCATTTATTATTTCTTCTGAATTTAACTTGTCCTTAATAACTACCAATTGTTCTTCTCTCTCCTTTTTCAGTACCTCTATTTCTTCTTTACATCTTTCTATGATCAATTTTTTATCTTTAACACACTCGTTCAACATTTCATATTCAGGCACAATTGTTTCAAGCTTCGATTTGTATTCGGATAACGTGTCGCATTTGTTTTTTAAAATTTCTGTAATTTCTGCAATATGAGAATTCTTTTGATCCACCTCTTGACTCACTTCGTTATATGCTTGCGTTACTTGTTCCAATTCAGCATTAATTTTTTCAACATTTTGATTGTTTCTTTTTATTTCTGTCGACTTCGCTTCTATAATTTTCTTCAACTGCTCTTCATTAGCCTCAAGTCCCTCGATAGTACTGTTTAACTCTACATTTTTTGCCTTGTACGATTCTATGGCGTGAATGAGATCATTTATTCTCTGTTCGTACACACCTTTGTCAGATTTTAATTTTGACTCCAATTCTTCTTCCTTGTTTTTCAAGATTTTCTGTGCCTCTCTTTCTCTTTTCTGGGCTACAATGATTGCTTCCTCCTTGTTACTGTCTACCTTGCAATGCGTATCGAGTTCAGCTTGTAAAGTATTGAAATCCGTTTCTAAGGCCTCCATTTTTTCTCTGAACATTTCCTTCTCGTGTGTGCTTTCCCTTAAAAGATATTCCAACTGAGTGATTTTATTTTTGTATTCGTTGTCGGCCCGTTCTCGTTCCGTTATTTCTGATTGGAGTTTTTCAATTTCTACCTCCAACTCTTTACTCCATGTAGTCGCACGTTTCTCTGCATCGATACACTGTTTGTTTTCTTCCTCTAATTTCTGTCGTTCCTTTTCGTATGCTCCCCGTACAGTTTTAATTATTTCTTCCTCTTTAGATACAAGCGTTTGGAGTAAAACTGTAAAGATTTCGGTTACAGGTTTGCTTGATAGGTCTGTGCAGTTTACGTTATACTTAAGTGATCTGAGCTCTTTGAGCAAACATTTTGTGATATCGTTTAACTCCTCGCTAAGTTTCTTATTAGCGTCGATTAATATCTTATGATGATCAGATGCACGCTCGTTGTCGGACATTATTACATTGCACTTCTCTTTAATATTTCTTAAGGTAGTGAGATCTTCCTTCAGTTTCAAATTCTCGTCAATATATTTATTTAACGTTTCGTTTAATTTTTGCATGTTATTTTCATACTCTTTGATGTGTTGCTGATATTGCTGGTACATCGAGTCGAACTCGTTTTTATATTTAATTTCTAAATTATTTTTAATTTCAACCACTTCCATTTCAGCTGCTTGTAACTTTTCTATAAGTATATGTTTTTCTTGTTCCCTTTCTTGCAAAATCCCTTCCAAATAGATACCTTTCTGTTGGAAATCTCTACAGACAGTCTCTCGATTCGTTACACTTAGTTGCAGTTCATTTATATATGCTTCCATTTCTTTGATCTTCAACATATTGCGCTGCTCCGATTCGTTGTTTTGCACTTTTTCGGTTTTCAATTCCTCGCATTGCTTCCTTAAATACTGCAATTCTTCTTTTTCGCATTCAGGTGGCTGTAAATTAGTTAACTCATTTTTCTGACTCGTGACTAAATGTATTTCATTTTCCAAACAGGAAATATGTTCATTCAGTTCAGTAATCAAGGCATTTTTGCTTTGTTGCTCGGTTTTTATGCTCTCTAATTCTACCTCTAACATCAGTCTGTGATTCTCGAATTCTTTTTCTCGGTTAGAAAATCCTTCGATCTGCTTGCTCATACTGTTTAATTCATTTTCAAGAATTTGTATTTTATTTGTTGCAGCCGTTTCGTTGCTCGACACCTTCTGTTGGAGTTCCTCATTAGTATCCTTCAAACTGTTGATCTCTTCTAATAAATTGGCCTTTTCAATCTTATATTCCTTAAGGGTATCGGCGAAGTTCGTACTGTCTTTCTTCAATTCATCCAAATCATACCTCAGTTGGTCAGTGTAGTTTTGAATCCGTTCTATTCTGTTCCCACTTTTGCTTGTGCTTTTCCTTGGCGGAGAGTCGTCGTTAGAGCTGGATGTATCTTTAGTCACGCCACTTTGAAGTTGCTCCAATTCATTGCACTTGTCCTCGTATAGAACGGACAATTTTTCGTAATCAGTCTTTAATGTTTGCAGTTCGTCGCTCAAGTTTTGAATTTTGCCCTCAATGACGCTAACATTCACTTCATCTACAAAGCTAACATTGGCGGGTGAATCTTGCTCGCTCAAATGTACGTCTTGAGTGATTTCCTTTGTTAGACTTTCGGTGACCGCACATTTTTTATCTAACTTTCGTTGCAGGTCTTCTAATTTTCGATTCAACATCTTGGTTTCTAGCTTAAGAGATCTACGACTTTCGTTGAGATTTCTTAAATGGGCGCACTGTCCACAGGAAGTTAGTTTCAGTTCGCTAAGCTTTTTATTTAAGCATTCGAGATGTACAATTTTATTTTTCAAAGTTATTACTTCATTTGTTAGCGCCTCACGATTTTCTCCTTCCGAGATATCTGGTTTAGGTTTGCAAAATTCTGTACTATTATTAAGTATCATCGATAAGTGTAAGTTTGTGGTATTTGATGTCTCATTACGAGTAGAATCAAGATTTTCCATAGCCTCCAACAGGCTGTTAGAATATTTGGCGTTTTCCTCGGACAATATCGATACCTTCGTTATCAATTCCGCAATTTCTGTTTGTAAAACACAATTTTCTGTTTTTAAATGTTGTAGGTCGGTTTCGGTAACATTTTCATTCATCACCAAAGATTTCTCCACTTTACTTTTTAATATGTCACATTGCTCCTTTAACGCATCGTTTTCTTCTATTTTCTCCATTAAGTCTGAGGAAAGCTCGACAGTTTCTGACAACAGACACTTGTTCTCTTCTGCAAGGGTAGAAACTTTTTCTTTATAGATGCATTCATGATCGTACAAAAGCGATTTACTCTCTTTGATGTTTTCAAGCTCTTTATTTCTTTCTGCGATACAAGTGGACAATTCAATGTTCTCTGCAGTTAATTTATCGATTTTACATTGATACGATGCAAATATCTGCTCTTCATCGTGGGTTGTTGATATTTTTGTACGAATGGACTCCATTTGGTCCTTCAAAATCGCCAAATCGCTTTCTAATGAAATTTTTTCGTTTGTCACTTCAGAAATACGCGCGTAAAGTTCATCAATTGTTTTCTGAAGATTAAGTTCCGCTTGTTTGGCATTTTCTTGCTCGGTGGTTAATTTAGTATGCATTTCCATGTTTTCAGTTGTTAACAAGTAAATAGTTTCTTGCAATTTCTTTATATCTATTTTAAGGCTTCGAACGTCATTCTTTATATCGTCCAGTTCTTGACTCTTCAATTGAAGATTTTCTTCTAGCAGGCTTTTTTCCGCTTCCATATTCACAATAAGATACGAAGCATCTGCATTGCTGTCATTAACTTTGGAGTAGGACAGAATTGATTGGTTTCCTAACTGATCCTTTAAATCATCGTTCTCATTTTGTAGTTTGGCCATGACTAATTGTAAGTTCTCTATATAAGTTTTTAAATTATTATTTTCGCTGATATAATTCTGCTCACTTGCTGCGTTTAATTCGGAATTATTTTGCTTTGTTCCATCGTCAAATTCCTTAGCTCGGTCATCTTCATTATTCTCAGGAATAATATTCTCTGTATGTACTTCAATTTCAGGAATATTATTCAAGACTTCTGAAGTTACAGTTTGCTCTTGTATTGTATTTGATTTTAATTCAGCAATTTTCTCATTTAATTCGGTATTTAATTGATTATTAATATGTTCAAATTGATTCCGCTCGGACATAACTGTTTCAAGTTGATTATTCAATTCAGTGATTTTCTCCACTGCTTTTCGACTTTCAGTTTGCTCCAATTCTAGTTCAGAAGCTTTTTGATTCAATTCAGCACGGAGTTCAGTAATAATACATTCTGTTTCATCCTTCGTGGATGTTGTATTTCCATTCTCCACTTCTTCAGCAATCATTTCCGTCGTCTCCTGCCCTTCAATCTTGTCCGAAGTTGTTTCTGGATTTACTTCAATCGTTACCTGGTTCAATTTGAGCTTCAATTCTTGATTAATATGTTCCAATTCGCTTTTTTCTGATGCCATAGTTGCAATTTGTGCTTCAAGTTCTGAAAGTTTTCTCATTGCTTCCTCACTTACGGCACGCTCAGATTGAACTTTCAATTCCAAGTCCGCAATTTTTTCATTCGACTCGACACTGACGCGCTCGTGCTCTTTTTTCTGTTCAATAATTTCCTTCACACGTTTTTCTAATTCAATCAATTTCTCAGTAGCCCCTCGTTTCTCTGCCTGTTCCACAGCAATTTTCTGCTCAAATTCTTCGGTCATTTGTTTTAATTCGGCCCGCAACCCTTCGTTCTGGCGTTCGACTTCATTCTTTTCCGAAGTTAAATTTTCAATTTCTCCTTCTAGATTTGTGATTCTGTTGTTAAGGGTTTTATCATTTTCCCCTTCCGAATCATTTTTTAATTTCTCTAACTCTAAAGACTTTTGATTTAATTGTACATATAACTCTCGACGCATGTGCTCTAACTCTTTTCTTTCAGAAGTGACATATTCAATTTGCTGTTGCAGATCTGCAATCTTTTTCGTTGATTCTGCAAGTAACTCAGAATTAATGCGTTCGAGCTTACTTTTTCCTGAGGTAATGTCCATGACTTGCTTTTCCAGTTCAGATATTTTTTTCAATTCTTCTTGTTTTATACTTTCCTCCGACATATTCTTTAACTCCAATTCCGTTGTCTTCTTCTTCAATTCTGTACGCAATTGGCAACTCATGTACTCAAATTCATTTCTTTCAGAGGTAACATTTTCCACTTGTTTTTCCAGGGCTAAGAATTTTTTCATTGTTTTGCGATTTGTTCCTATTTCTGCAACATTCTGTTCCTCAATTTCATGCAACTTGCGACACAATTCAGTAATTATATTACTTGTATTCTTTTCTTCTGCAAGACCCAGACTTCCAAGCCGTTCCTTTACATCCGGGGTATATTCTGCATCACATTTTTGTTGTTGGGTCTCTTCCGTATCAGTTTGTCCCTCCTTTTCCTTTAAATGTAAAGTTCAACATTATAATATGTAATTAATCATATATACTAAGTGGTCTTTTGACAATGCGTATAATATATTTGTAATTTATACTCACATGAGCACGACATTGATTTTCTTCACAAATGATTTGCTTTTCCAAAGTTGTAAATTCACGAAGTTCCACAAACTCTCTCGTTAAATTTGTGATATGTCGCCGTAATACATGTTTCGGCGTAGAAGGTGAAACCAGGTGGCTGTGACAATTTTTTATTTGTTAGACGAAATTACATTATCCAATTTTAAAAGTATATCACGTTTATGAATTACCTCGCCGTTTGTGTAGCGCTGTTACACTTTTCTGGTGTTCCATCAAAACTAACGTTCTTCGATCTAATTGCCAGTACATCATCTCTAAATGTAACACGATTCCTACGTTTCGTCACGGAGGCTTCTTCCTCGCTGTCGCTCGCATTTTCCCTCGAGTCGCGGTCCCTTTCGCTTTCAAATAGTTCTAATTCAAAATCGGTGAAAGCTGTTTGAAATGCTGTAACAAATAAGGTAAAAAAAACATTAAAATCGTTGAAAAATTAATTGTCAAGTATGTATATTTTTAATTTGTCGTAGGTGTACTTTGATTCATTATGTCCATAGATTGAATGACGCTTTTCCTGTGCGATTTTTCAAACGATACTTCTTTTATTGTTGGAAGGCCAGCTTTATGTGGGAAAATAGGCAAATGTTGGTTAGACATTCCAGGCCCTCCCCATGTCTGTCTTCGTTTAGATTTATTTTTAAACGATTCATCTCTGCTTGTGCTATCGCCAGAAACAATCCGTGTCTTTAGTAATTCTATGCGTTCTTCGAGCAACTGGTTGATACGATCTTTTTCTTGCAATTTCGATTCCATTTCCTGAACTTCAGCTATACGGTTTACATTCTTGACTTTCTATAACGGTAAATATGTTTTTGGTGCAAACGTAAGAAATGTAAAAGAGGAGCTGAGACGTATTACTATAAAAAGTCATATTAGAAACCTCTAGTTCTTGCTGAAGTTTGGTCAATTGTTTCGCGTAACGTTTCAAAAGCGTTGCATCCGACATAACTTCATTAATCTGTGGTTTGTTCTTCACACTCTTGGCCCGGCATGCGAAACTAAAAATTGCAATTGGATTTTAGAACTACAACAAGGATGAATGGTACAAGTGTAAAGCATTGCTGGAATGATAATAATTATACTAACGATAATGTGCACTGAGTCTCTTCTAAAGCAGCAGGTGTCACTGCACAGATTATCGCAGTCATTGCATTACCACCTAACGAAGTCTGCAGCAATCTTGTTAATTTACTGTCGCGAAAATTAACATGTTTCTGACCGTCCTGTGATTCACTCAATTGCATAATTACTAAACCTAATGTAGTCAGAGACATGTTAATATGTCTTCCCTCCTTAAATCTTTCTCCGGTAGCTCCCGTTTGTCTAGCTCTCTCTGAACCGGCAAGATCTACCAAATTCAATTGAGACACTTGTACAGCACAATCCGAATCTCCACCAGCTTCTCTGCTTTCAATTGTCTAAAAGTAAAATAAATACGTTAATATAGTATAGAGAAAGATCTAACTCTGGTATAAACTTACAATTCTGAAGATGGTATGACTCCTGCTACTGCGTTCGTTCATATTAGTTTCCCCTATTCTTCTATGTTTGTCCCCTCTCTTCATTATACATAACACACTCTCTGGACTATTTGTGATCTCTTCTTTACATTGTAAAATGACCTGACCAGTACCATCCTCCTTTAATTTCAAATCGGTTCCGCTTTTGTTTAAAAGATCGTTAACTCTTTCATTATATATTTCCAAATAGGACACTCTAAAAACAAAGAATAATTTTTTGTATGCACGTACAACTAACATATACCGCCCATATACAGTCGGGTCTTTCTTTATGTGGTATATATTTCATGCAAATGTATTGCAAAGCGCAATGAGTTTCCTTTGCAACTTATCTACCGCATAAGAATAAACACGACAGTACCAAAGATAATTTACAAAAGACAATAAATAGTATACCTCAGCAAAAATTCACGTCCAGCGGTATCGTTAATAGCATCAAACATATGTTCTATAGCCAATGGTAAAATCCCAGGTTCTTCGGTTGTCCCCATCATAGTAAAAGTTTTACCCGAACTTGTTTGACCGTACGCGAACACTGTACCGTTGAAGCCATTTACGGCAGCATTAACAATAGGTTGTACCACAGTATTAAACACCTCTAAATTGGATGATTTCATATCAAATATATGATCTGCAAAGATAACGTTATTTACATTAGGGGATGAATTTCCAAAACAAACCTTTGTGCATACTGAACGTTCAAGCTGCGAAAGAATAATTTCGATTAATTCGAATGCAGACAGCAATTTCATAGCTCGAAGAATGCTGGAGAAATGTACGCGTACCAAAGCAGAATCCTCCATCTCCGCGTCTTTTCATCTCCGGATCAGTGGAAACGATGGCATTTCCTTGAACTGTCCATTGTATCGGTAAATTATCATCCTTTTCACGTTTAATCAAGGGTCTCACTTTAATAGCAACTTTAATGCTGTCCGACATTTTCACTTACTATTTACGTTCAGTTACCACCAAATTAATAAACACTATCTTATGACAACATTGGGTCTATCTATCAAACAATATTTTTCCGACACCTCTCATAGTACATGTCCACAGCTCGTTGTTCCAACCGACTTTTGAAAGAGCGACTCTCGTTTTTCATTTGAATTTAAATTTCATGCAACGCGATTGGTTCGTTGAACGCATGGAGGGGAGCCGGTTAATATGTAAAAAGCCTCCTTTTCATTAAATGCGATTTTTAAGGTAACACGGCGGCAAATTATAGGCAAAGTATTGTTCGATTTGTACGCAGTAGTGAGCACACAAACAAGTATCTACGTATTGTAAATATTAATTATTAGCCGCTTATACAAGCGTTGCTGAGCAGCTTGCGGCAGAATAGCTTTAGGCGCATTTTTCTCGTGCTCCACCTGGCTGCATGCTAGGGTCGTATTTCTACTGGTACACCTGATTCTACGTGTTCTCGTAGTGCGACGATATTCTTGCACAGACTGTACAATAGAGTATTTTCATGAGATAAGAAAAGGGAAGCGATCTTTTTACAAAATATATAATTCTATAATATATAATAATTAAGATATGGTTTAATTCTGTTATTTAGAAAATTATATGCTATCCACTCCTAATATTTTCTACAGATTGTTATTAGCATATAATGTACACATATAACTGATGTACATAAATTCTTTACGGAGAAGTATACAATCTTTTAACAAAAAATGTCGATATATATTCTTTTTCGTGCCTTAAAGATGTTTCCGTACAGGCAAGAAGTTTTCTATCCGTAAAATATAATGAAGACAATTTTTCTCGATTTTGGGCGGGTAAATAGGATGTCCCTAGAAAGCAGGAAGTATGTATCGCAAATTGAAAAATATGCCAACTTCCTGTGAAGCGCCGTAAGCGAATCTTCCTTTTCTAGCGCATCCATTGACCATGCCGTTTACTGCAATGGCGGTATAGATATTTCAAGAAGAAGAAAGTGGACCTTCTGCAAAGTAGGTGGATATTGTTTTTATTATTTTTTTTATACAACGGTAATAACTGTGAAGTATGTAGTTGCGTTTTTATGTACACGCTAAAGTCAAATTTGTGCAATTATGACGTTGCAGGATGATTACGATTTGAACGGACAAGATCTAGTTGTACTTTTATATTCTACAGAATTCAGTTTCTTCCATATTGATCAGTGTGCTAACCAATATAACACAATCGTACGTCTAAAAAAGCAAAAAAGTCCAGGTACCAATAATAATTGTTCCCCGAGGAGTTTACCGCCTTGTAAGAATAGGACGCCAAAGAAATCGCTGTAATCGTGTCCGACATCTTAGGTTAGGATGATTTTACTATTGTTTGATGATTACGTGCAATTTCAACACGATTTGTCGAATTTTAGTTTAAAATAACGTTTAGATCAACATATAGCTTTTGTATTTAAATAGCGATAGTTTTATAGCGAATAAAACGTAGGTGGGTTAGATATGTTGTACCATAAAAAATTAGAGGGAAAACAAATCAAAGAAATGAAATTTACAAACACTTTATAGTTCTTATGAATATTTTTATAGTGTATCGTTGAAAATTTTCTATCCGAATATTTCGTTCTGTATTTATTATTTGTATACCTTATATGTATATGAAAAGTAATAATTCAAAAATTTGGTGGTCGTTGTATCTAAACTTT
This sequence comes from Nomada lathburiana, assembly GCA_963667235.1. Taxonomy (NCBI): domain Eukaryota; kingdom Metazoa; phylum Arthropoda; class Insecta; order Hymenoptera; family Apidae; genus Nomada; species Nomada lathburiana. Next base: position 21,618,425 of record OY763898.1, read on the forward strand.
TGTGGGCTTTGTTCTTTTGTGCCTAATAAATTTAGATCGAATGTATTTGCGTTAGAGTGAACTATATAATTATAATGTAGGTTTTTATAAATAAGTATTGATCGATTTTTTTCTAACTACATTTTTCTTTTAGATAATATTCGGGATTTTATTATCTGAATGGACAATAAGGTGGATGTCTCAGAAGTAGAAAATATTTCAATGATTGGATCGTCTGAAATTTTTTATCTGCCCGAAGTCGCAGAGATATCAGAGGTGTTGGATTCTACTGGTCTTAGCCCACTGACGTCTTCTTTGGATCACACTCTAACTCTTCAAGAGGACAAATTACTTTCGTCGGAAGTTAATATGGGAATAGAAGATACATGGTACAAACAATATTACTTGCATAAATGGTAGACTTATGCAGGATCGATTTTCTTACGAATTCAACATTTATTATAGGACCGAAGCAAATGGTTCCACGTCAGATTATCCTATTCCACTTCCGCCGCCACCTGGTTTAAATGATTTCACAGACGTCGGCGCCGATCCCATCGGCGACAATGGAACTGGCATAGAGCACGGCCCATTTTTACCGCCCGGTACTCCGGCTCTAAATAACTTGTTCTCAGAAGGCGGAGATTCGCAAGATGATTCGCCAATGGGTGCGTATGAACTTCGGTCTACTTCCGCATACAAAAGTAAAGAATTATATTAATTTCATGAAACACCTGTGTTTCTGGTGAAAACAATTTGTTCATTAAATTTATCAAATAACATAATATTTTATTTCATAGAAGACATAGTTTTACGCGCTGGAGTATGCGGTCTTCGTAATCTTGGTAATACCTGCTTTATGGCTGCCGGTTTGCAATGTTTAACTGCAACACCACCTGTCCTGGGACATTTTTTGGATTTACAGCAGAGAGGGGAAAAACTTCCCCCTCCTGGATCGTTGATGGCACATTTTAGTGTGCTTCTTGGTAAAATGTGGTCCGGAAAATACAGTGTCCTAAGGCCTACAGAATTTAAACAAACGTTAGGGGCTTATCATTCACAGTTCAAGGATTATAGACAGGTAACATTGGAATGCCTTTGCGGAATTACATTAATTGTCAGCGAAGATTTGTAATAATTAATAAGAACGATAACCAACAGCACGATTGTCAAGAATTTCTTGCGCTCTTACTGGACTCCTTGCACGAACAAATGAATACGGCAAAGTGTACGAAAAATTGTCAGACTCCCTCATCTACAACCACTGCCAACACAATAAATTCAGTCGAGAATTCAAATGGGAAAGCAATGTCCCCAGTCACTGCCGCTAGTAATACAAATTGCAATTCCGATTTATTGGAAATGTATGCTTGCTTACCGTCACCGGAATGTCCAAACAGTCCCAATGTTACAATGGCAGGTTCACCAAGGGGTAAAAATATTTCTGACATTCACATTAATTGACAATAATCACGTTACCTTATATTTCATTCGTATTTGTTCAGATTTAGGTTCGCCGATAGGAGAAATAGATAGTATTGCAACTTCTCCGCGGGGATCGCCTTTAAATGATGGAGACGACGATGAGGAAACGCTCGATTCTGATGAAACTGTCGAGGCAAAATCAAGTACCTTTATTCATAACAAGGTCGACGAAAAGAATGAGAACAATGTTACGCCTTCGTTGAGGCTAGACACGCTGATCGAACTTTCGAAAACTGTTCCAAAGTATCGCGGTCTTTATGATATTCATAAGGAAGCGAAAACCAGCAATGCGAACTTTCTAGTAGCACAACAGGAATGTAACAATGAGATCCATTACGATTCCCAGAAGTTCCCGAAGGAAAATATACGTAGAATGCCTTTGGACAATTCGAATCTAATTGAGAATCATGACTTTGACAACAAAAGTGTCAGTGTGAAGAGGATAAAGGAAGTGAATGTACAAAAAGTCAATTGCAGCATAGAATATGCGTCGAGTGGATCCGACATAGAGTATGACAACGGCTTAGAAAAATGTAACGTGAAGCGTATGAGGCTCGATGATCAGGAGAAGAATCACAAACGTGAGGGTCAAGAGGGCATTGGTTCTCAATGTGCTCGGGTTCCGCAAAGTTGCGGTAATGGTGCTATAGACGCGGAAGATGAAATTGAAGCCGAGAAACATTGGGCAAAGCATTTGAAATTCAATAGAAGTATCATCGTCGATACGTTCCAAGGACAGTTTAAGAGCAAGGTAAATTAATTCGCGTCATGCTTTACATAACTTTGGAGACTTAACGTTGGGGTAATTGCCTCGGATAATTGGTTTTTACCGTAAAATACCTCCTATACTGAAATTCAGTTGCCAATTCCACCTTGCTTTTAAAAGCACGCGAAGCAAGTCTCATTCTGCTGACACATAATCATAATTAAATACAGTTTATTGTAGGTGTAGGTGCATAATTTTTTGTTCTCTTTTGTAGGTTGTTTGTGCAGTATGTAACCATGTTTCTGTAACGTATGAACCTTTTATGTATTTATCAGTACCGCTACCTCATGCAATGGAAAAGCAACTAAATGTTACATATGTTCCTGCAAACGGCGATCAACCTTTAAAGTGCGTTGTTTCATTAAACAAACAGTCACGCATTGGGAAATTGAAAGAAGAATTGTTGAAAACACTTGGGAAAGAAAATATTGCAGCGGGAAACATTGCGCTTGCCGAAGTGTTAGAAAATCATATATCAAAGATTTTGGTAAGTATATGAAAAAAAATCTATGTATTATATCCGTGATAGACGCGTTTCAATGCAGTCTTTCTCATTTGAATACAGCATGTACATACATTTCAAGAAACTCCCATTCGATTGTGGTCAACTTACTGTGGTGCTATATTATTTTTATACAAATCTACCGATTTAGTAAACATTTGGATAATCGTATCGCTCAGTAAAAATAGGTGGTTAACAATATATTTATTTTACATATAATACTGATTTTGAAGGATGTTTCAAGTTCCTTGTCTTCGGTAGGAATAAAGTTCTGTTTTATTTTATATCATGAAAAAAAAAACGGTGCGTGGGTCTTTTATTATTAATACGATTGTGGAGGGTGAAGAAAGCGGCTTATCGAGTAGTTTCGATAATCGTTGATACTGCCCTCCGAAAGCAAATCTTGTGGAAGAACACTCTCGTAACGGCAAGAGTTAGTTACGAGGCTACATTTCATCAAACAGATTCCCTTTCTTTCTTTCTGTATTTTCCTGCGTTTGTAATTTAACTTTTCCTATTCAATTTCTTATTGTTGGCTCATCGTTGATATCGGTTCCCGATTACATTGTACCCTTGCACCGTAGGTATCGAAAATTATATATCTCGTTAGACGTAGCTTATCAAACTAGACGGAAATGCCACTGTTGGATTATACATAAAGGTTTTACATTTAAGGATGACAATACACTCTTGAGACACCTCAATGATACGAATCGATCTATATATGCATTTGAACTTACGGAACCACCCGATGCGTACACTTCAGTGCCAGATGGTGGTGGAGATCGTGTAACAGAGGCCGATTCCTGTCAGAAGTGTACAGTTGTGGGAGAAGAAATTCCATGCACAATATGCCTCGAGGTATTGGACGGAGACCTGAAGAGGCACAGCGGAAATGATTGCAACATTGTTATGTGTGATGCGTGTATCGAGGTAAATAATACCGTTTATTATTAATCTTTATACTGGTGGTGTTTTATTTTTTAGATACGATACACAAGGTATGAAACGTTCAAACTTTTGTCTGCTTTTCTATAACTTCTTCCATCGTTCCTGGCAACATTTATATTCGGCAACATTTTAATAGAAAAACCCAATGATGAAAATGGCAGCTTCAATCTAGCGGTAGGGGTGTGCAAGCGAGGTACAGAGTTACCACTGTCTCACCTCGGGAAGGTCTGAGATTAAATCAGCGAACGTTCTAGCCGGACGGTATCATAGGGATACGTATGGGAACCAGAAATAGCTTTTCATGACTAATTAGCCCAGGAAACTTCGTTCGAAGTAGAGGCGTTTGGGAACGAGAAGATGGAAACCCATATGATTCGCTATTTGAGTACAATCCGCAAGTCAGACAATTTATGTTCTGAAACTCAATTCAGACTAATCTGAGGCTGCCATGTACTGAGGGTACTATATCGTAAAATCAGTGTGTTTTTCACTGTATCTTTTGAGCATCGTTGTTATTGAAATATCATTATTCGTCTGAATATTGTTACTACATTTGCAATTAATTTATTTTTCATTTCGCAGGGTTATTTCAAGAGCCAAACGGAGGAGTCGCACATGTGTCCAATGTGTTCAACGTACATAACAGCATCCTCTTTTATTAAAATAGATCAAACAGGCAGGCCGAGGCCTGCAGTTAGAATCTTAAATGTACCATTGGTGTTGCGGCAGGATACGGCGAATGAAATGACAAATAATCGTAAAGGAACGAAACTCTTTGGTTATCCGTATTTAGTAAGACTGCCTTCGAGGGTAAACGCTAAAGACTTGCACGAAATAGTCAAAAGAAATGTTGCACAAGAAGGAAATTACACTCTCCATTTTGTTACGGGGCAGGTGAGATCGCTAGTAATCTGCTATCGTATCGTTTGCGACGATTAATCTGTTCGCAAATAACTGAACAACAAAAATGGGGCAACAAATAAAGATTGCACTTTTACAGGGACATCATTGTTCTCGTTGCATCTATACTAAGCACTGCACAGGCTGCAGCGTACCTGAGACAGGCATGGTAGTCTTGTGTAATGGTGATACTCTAGCCGTGCGTTATACGGAGTACGTTCCTAAGATTGCAGCCCCAATTGATCATGTCAGTGTTAGCAAACAGAGGTCTCATCATCCTTTGTCTTTGTACGACTGTCTTCAAGCATTTAGTCAGAGGTATAGTATATTGTTACCGATTGAAATTACAAATGCTGAATTTCTCAGGCGTTTTACACGTAACATTCATGTGACTTCTTTAGCGAAACGTTAGACGAACACAACCCTTGGTTTTGTCCAAAGTGTGAACGAAATCGATGCGCCACAAAAACACTTACAGTTCATCGATATCCCAAGTTCCTCATAGTGTATCTGAAACGGTACGTCCGCCCTATTTTCATTGCATACAGATTTAATATAAAATGCAAACGAGTTTGCACGTGACATCCGATAATTACGATTTCATATACGAATTACAGATTTGTATTTTATGAATGCACCAGTATGAAGTTGGACGATAAAGTCACATTCCCTTTGGTCGGTTTGAGCGTAGGTCAACATCTGTACGATCTTTATGCTTGCGTTTGTCATTTCGGTGGTATGTGCATCGTTTCATTTATTTACGCATAACAAAATTAAATACCGTGCACTATCACTGATATATCTCACAATGTTGCAGGGGTATCGGCTGGGCACTACACCGCGTACGCAAAAAATCCTCGTACCGATATGTGGTACTACTACAACGATGAAATTACAAGCAGACAGAAACCACAGGAGGAAGATTTTAGCAACGCTTACATACTTTTTTACAGCCGGCAAGGGACCAACTTAAAATCGTGCAATATATAACCAGTGCTGGAACAAAGAAACTGGCGAATGGTTAGTGCCAGTGAGATAAAAAGAGTGGGGAAGGGAATAGGATATGGGAAATTGAGAGAGAGAAGTGTAAGAGTTTTTTCGCTGATGTGTTCATCGTACTACGTCACATCGAACGGACAACTGCTCACAAATCTCACGATCTATTTTTCCTAGTAATTCGCCCACGGCCCGCCTCCGTGTCTCGTGTCCCTCCTTGCAATTACCCGATTTCTCGCTGTTCTCGAATTCCTGCTAATTATCTTACAGACGATACAGCGTGCCCGGTATATCCGTGGACATTAATTGGCTGTCGAATATCACTATCGGTAAACCTGTGCGTTTTATGGGTGACTGTGTATTTAGTTGAGAAAGATTGTGTACTACGCCCGATCATTAACAGGCGTTTAACGTGAGGAACAGCAGCTTGTGCGTGGTACCAGTTAGTTATTTGGGATGAACTAAACGTATTTATATACCAGATAGTGCGTAAACGTACGTCGGATTTGTACAGTAGGTGATTAAACGTAGACTTTGAGGTTTCGAACAGACGTAATTTATTAGGGAATAAAGGCGAACGTTACGGACTAGAAGACACTTAAAAATACGATCGTTAACGACGGTGTGTAACCATTTACTGTATCATGATTTCCTTTTCTATCCGAACGGATACAAGACTGCTAAGACGTTTGTAATCTGCATGTACATTGTAGCAAGACAAAAAAACCGTTGTATTTGCAGATTATTTATTAAATTAGTTTTGTTGTAATTTTATTACAAGATATTAATTTTACTTGTTATATTGCGCTCGTATCGACACGCGTACACGCGACACACGCATGCGTTATAATACACGATCATCATACCCTTCGTTATGCGTGCTATTCGTGGCCCGATTGATAGTATTATATGTCTTTGCCGTGCGAGTTATTGTAAAAATGATAAAACAGAAGAAATTATTCCAAATTTTCGATCGAAATTAATTCGTTAGCCACAAAGAGATTGCATTGTACTATGTGTTGATTCGACGTACATGATTTTGTAATTTTTCCTCGTGTTCTATTTAATTGAATAACCAGCACATAAACAAGTCATTGACGAATGCATCGTTCCATATTATCGACTCTTGACTTTGTTTTATTAAGAAAAAAATACAACTATGCACGCTGTTACAAATAACAGACATGAAATTTCGAAATTCCTCAGATATGTCGATGTTCCGACAATTTGCAGTTCGTATTCGGTAAGATGTAACGTTCTAATTATTATCTGAGAGAGTGTAATTGTATCTTTATAGCCATCGAAAATTTATTTGAAAGAGAGATATACAAGTACAAAGGTGGAGATATGCAAAATCGAAAGAAACTAAGGCCACCGATAGGGTAACGATGAGGTATTTTAAATATATATGTATATGTAAAAGACGTTCTTTGGTATGTACATTAAAAATCTTATTGATAAATGTTTCACGATAAATATTCGCATTGTAACGATCAAACACGTTTATTCGCTCGATGGTGTCAAAAATACGCCATTAATTATTGAGGAGCGGTACTCGGAAATTTTTTTTTAAATACTTTAACGATAACCACGAATAATGGTGTGTTGATGTTTAGAATATAATTCTCCAAACTCTGTTCAACCATTTCTTCTTCTAGCCTAAAAAGAATCTACGATTACTCTACTTTTTTTGTTTCATACGAATGGTGGATGTACACGATACTTGTTCCATATCACTCTTCCCACTGCGCTTCGCTGCTACACTTTATACTATCTATACGCGCCTTCGATCGTTGTTCAAATTTCGTTCAGTTAGTGTAAAGACACTGTGAACCATACCACCGCTCCGGGATGCACGAGACCGCCAATCTCGCAGTTTATTGTTCTAGTTTCCCCGTTCAAAACGAAAAGTGCATCGTTCGACGGACTGACCATGTATTTACCAAATATCCCACTCTGTACAATCGGCCTGTTCGGGTTTCCCCATTTTGTTAAATTAGGCGGCGTTGCTTTGCCCACCCCCGTTATCATTTCCACTTTGCCTGTAACAAGAAATTAGTATTTCAATTCGCGGCACGGGGTCGTCGAATGTCTGATAAAAAAAATGTCTAGATTACCAGTAGACACGTCGAGGAAAAGGATATTTTCCTTGTCGATCGATGACGCATAAATATCATAGCCATGGGTTGTTTGCGATGGATAGAGTGCGATATCGCTGATGTTTAATGTTGTTTTAACGTCGAACGCGAACTTCAGACCGTCAGCTGAAAAGAAACGAAATTGTTTTCCGACGTTTCTTTTTTCTTTTTTTTGAAGGAGTAGCATTTTTCATTCTTAGAACGAAAGAAAAATAAAGCTGGTTTCAATTACGTGATATCTCCTGCACAACTAGCGTTACACCTGTATCTTGTTTGTCCAACGTGACAAGATGACGAGAATCGGGAGAAATAGTTGGTCTTCCTAAAAGATTTGGTTTGTGAGCAAGCACCGTGTCGGTTAAATAATCCAACAATAATTGCCCGGTTGGTCGATTGGTAACTGGTTCCAGGCATTCAATTACTACGAATCCATCTAAAAATAAAACAGCAACAGGATGCGTGTACATTTATAAACTGCATCATTTAGGGCACTAGATCTCGAAGGCAAATTACTCACAGAGGACTGAAAATTGAACGTTCATTGGAACACAATTGTGGGAGCTTAAATCGGCGCTGCGCGTGTACTTCATGTTTTTCAAATCGAGTTTATACATGTTGCGCTGATTTGTATGACTAACGTAGCCGTACTTGAACGTATTGTCAATGTCCTAAAATGATCAAGGGGTAATATACGGTATTTATACGGTAAAAGGGAGAAGAGAAAAATGATAACCCTTAATCATTTGGAATCTTACTTGCGGCTCAGGGATATAAATGTTTTGAATGATATCGAATTGCGCATCGATCGGTTCCGGTCGAATAGCCCGATGCTTCTTCTTTTGGGACGCATCCTCGATCACCTGTACCGTTTTCACCCCGATGTCCCTTTCGTTTCTCCAATTTAATATCCATACTTGATCGAGGGAGGGTACGTACCATAGTTGAACGGGATATTTATCTGTCGGTACCACCTGGGAAAAGAAAGATGCAAGTTTCATTTCCAAGGGCAACAATTGCAAATGAATTGTAGTATATAATTAGTATAGAAAATTAGATTTTACTCACGTCTACTATAACCATTTGTATTTCGCTGATGACGAGCACACGATCTTTGTCCGGTTGGCTTACGTATACATACCGATTTGCGACATTGATCGCACGTCCCCATGAGCAAGGAACACCCTGAACTCCGCACACATATTCCTAAATTGCGGAATACAATAAAAAAAAAAAAGAAAAAATGGATAAAAATGCAAATACAGTCAATATATTGTTCGTAACTACTGGCCGTACTCGCTAAGTGTTCGACGGAATTGTTCACAACGACAATGTACCACCGCGATAACACTCAACGAAAGCCTAAAGCAATTCGTGCGATGGATGTTGTGTAATGACGTCGTTGATCTTACCTGCGTACCAGGTATAACATCCGTGGAACGAATTTCGTGCCGTGGCCGACACGCAGACGGCTCGTACACCAAAATGCCCCACTTGTGAAAGGAAAAGAACTTTCGCTCTTCGTTCTCGGTTGCTGGATAAAACGCATATTCCCATTAATTTGTCTATGTAACTAATAAATGACTTATTTTTATTTAGATGCCCGGTGTGTTTCATAACGAAAGAATTTCCCTTCAATGCTTTCATCCCAGATGCAGTGAAATGAACGACTCACTTGGGGTAGGTTGCTCCTGAACCACCAAACTACTGATATCCCTGGTCACACCACCGACGCTGCTGGCTTGACACATGTAAGCACCTGTGTCGGCGTAATCCACGTTCTTGATGACCAACTTGGTACCGTTTCCAATTAGATCGTACTTTTCAGGTTGATCGTGGTTCAGGGGCTCGTCGTTTTTCAACCACTGCACTCGCGGCAGAGGTTCGCCAGCCACGTGACACCTCACACTCGCCTCCTCCTTCAAACGTTTCGCTTGGAACCGCGGTACTACCTTCACCTCGGGGATAGCTACGAGCGAGAGCAATTAAAAAAGAAGAAATTCTTCCTGTCTTTAAGAAACGTGCAATTTTCCGACGAGCTTACTGTGTATGGTCAGCACGTGCGTCTGAACAACGTCCTGATTCCGAACTGCGTGACAAGTATAATTGCCGGCGTGGATGAGCTGAACCTTCGTTAGATAGAGGCTGCCGTCGTTGAAGACTCGAATCTGTGAATGAGGAGATCGATGATTATTGCCGGAACATATGGTTCGACTGCATTAATTACTGAATTATCAAATGGTATCTTAACGATCGTACCTCCGGTTCATTTAGCGTTTCCAAATCAGCCCCGTTGCGTCGCCACACTAACGGGGGCGGCGGTGTGCCCGTAACGTCGCACTTAATCTCAACGTTATCGCCCACCCTCGCTGATATATGATTCACCTCCAGGGATTTATCCAGCGACACCACAGAGACACCTGCAATGGATGCATCTCAATTATGGAATTTATAATTATACTCGTGCGTCATAGTTCTTATAGGAAATTATTATGGCGATAGCTCGATGAACGTCAGGAGGAACCGATACTATCGATCCAAGATTTTGCCGCTCTCACTTTCACCGCCAGGACGAGCGCAGCGCGAAACGTTTCAACGAACGAACACTCACTGTAAAGTTTACTGAACGCCATGTAAAATTCGTTCACGTTCAACTTTCCATCGCCATCGGTATCGTCGTAGCTTATCATGTGGCCCAAATTGCAACCCCTGCACAATTCTTCCAAGTCCTCGTTCTCCGCGATCTGAAATCACGTTGTTTATCGTGTGAACCGTGACAGATAGTAATAAACACGACGATAGTAAATCTGCCGTTCAAGTAGGAAGAAAAATCCACCTGTTCCAATTCTTCTCGTTCCAAATTGCCATTGTTGTTACGATCGTAATGGGAAAACATTATGCTGACGAGGTACTCTTTGCTGTGGTTGCCTTGGGATATTAATCTCGCATGGTTGTAGAGCAGCAAATTATCCTGCGAAGGAGTTCATTTTCATTCGTTCGACGTTCTACACTTTTCCACGACGACTAAGTCCTACCTTCATTATTTCGTACTCTTGATTCGAACACTCCTTCGAGTCGGACTCGTTCTTCTCCGGTATCAGGTTATCCGTCAGGTCTTCCTTCTTTCGCTCCCAGCTTTTCGGATATGAGGCGATCTTGCTCGATTTAGATGACGTTCTGTTCAGGTGCAGGGTTCTTCGAACGTGCGCGTTCTCGAGATCTGCGGCGAAGATCGGTAATTGAAACGCGGATACGAATTTAATCTAGTCTGGCCTGAGCTTATTCAATTTGCGTAATTTGTAACTGGCATGTCAGACGAACTAACTCGATATTCAGTGGCCGATATTCAGTGGCGTAGCAAAAGATTTTAACGAATAATAAAGTAATTTTACCGTGATGTAGACATCGCATCAGTCTGCTCCTCCTCAACCACGACCCGGCGTGGCAGGCGGCTCTGTGAAGCTCGCAATGATTCGCATAGATCTTTCCATTGCTCGCGCAAACGGGTCGATGCCTTCGCGGGCATTTTCGCGTGCAAACGCAAAGGGCGACGGTGCTGTTCGGCGAGAGCTCGCATTCCTTGCCGATCCCGCAATATTTTTCCGCGCAAGGATCGATCGTCCGTGGACCTGCGGGAAAAATAAGAGAATCGTCACGCGATTCCGCTCTGGGCATCCAGCAACACCGAGAGCCATCCTCGGGCGATAGATTCGGCAAATACAGTCTCGATTTGCTTTTCCTATCTGCTGTGTACCGGTTCACGAACGAGCCCATTGTAATTCTTAAAGGGACTAAATCGGGACTAGAATTATTCAAACCTTCCGGGGACAAGGCGTATACATTCTTCTTTTTCTTTCTCGACGGTCACAGAATACATACCGGTCGTGGCGTTTCTGTCTTTCCTTCGTCAAACAGACCTTCGAATATTTTATTAAGAGGGACTCCGGTCCATTACGGTTTCGAGTCCTCTCGTGAAACGGAAGGGGGGACGCATATTGAACAAAGAATTACAGCGGCCGGCCGTTCAGCCGAGAACGTTGGACTCGCGTTAATTTATCAGAAGCGGAAACGGTGAATTTTTGATTGAACGTCGACAGATGAATTGCTCCTGGAATCCGTCGCACCTGTTTACGGGGCAAACATTTCATGCGAGTACAGCGGAACGAGTCACGAACCGGACACGAATCGTAATTAATCAGCGTACAGTTTAATAAACTTCGCGACAAAAAGCGTCGCGCAATGAAAGTTTCTACAAATTTAATTATTCCTCGATCCCGCAATATCGCGATACGGTGGCAATCGATGAATGCTGCAGCGACACAGTTATTAGTTATTCGGCACGCCCGTTGCATGCGATATCAATGAACAGACTCGAAATTAATCGCGAAAAAAGAAAAGGTCGATACGCGCGTTCCCGCGTCACACCAGAAGTTCGGGGCTGGTCGAAAGTGTGGCGAAATTGCCCCTATCGAGATGTAAAGTTTGATGTGCGATGTGCGCGGTATTTTACATCGTCACGACAATATTAATCGCCGGTCTCGTTTTGTATTTGATTCTCGCGGCGTATCACTTGGTCTGAGAGGTACCTTCTCGGGGAAGAATTGAAAGACCGGAGGGGCGAAAGCGCGGCGGAGAAGTAATCGCGAGGATCACCGCGGCCGTGCAAATCGTCGACGCGTTGATTATCGTCGCCGTGGTCCGCTTCATTCTCGAGCTACAGTGCTTGCAAACGTTCACCTCGAACCATCCGGAAACGTTTGTTTAAAAGGTAAGAACGATCTTCGTTCTCGTCGTCCCCTCTTCGTCTTTCATTTTAAAGGACCCGACTCATAATAGCGCTACTGCGCGCCGAAAATAATGCATTAATCGCGATAACGATTTAATTACGGCATGCTCAACGTCATAAGGAAACCCCGTTCACGGCGTTGAAAGACTAACGAGGAATTCGCCTTGGAGAATTCGCGGCCGCGAGTGAAACGTTCACGGTACATATCACGGGAATAGCCAGCTCTTTTTAATTGTTGCCGGGTCGCATCAAACGTATTCATTTATTTCTTCCGGAGCGCCGACTGGTTTTCTGGCCTCTTAATGTTCGCCCATCGCTCGGGACGAAAGGATATGCAGCGAGCGATCAAATTATTATTAGGGCAGATTATTAGAATGCGTTTGCATAAATTCAACGACAGCTGGATTGTTTTCCACGCGGTGTATACTTTTCGAAGCAGTGATCGAGGCAAAGATTTATTAGAAGAAAAGAAAAAAGCAAAGAATTTCCTGGCTTGAATTCGTGACACGCCTGCAGATCAACTATCGCTTACTTTCAGGAAGGTATGACTCTTCGTGATGCGGGGATCGATCGATCGTCGGCGGTATCGTCATCGAGAGGCTGTCACTGTTGGACGATGACGCATCGTAGCTCTCGGCCACTGTAAAATCTCGATGCCGCCTTGAGTGCTGAAAGGATTGAAAAATGCATACGTAAGAACGGCGAAAGAAAACTGGGTTAAAGGCGCTGGAGGGTCAAGATGGTGTCTTGGGTGTCGCTAACACGTCCGATCGATCGGCAGTTCAGATTAGGCACGATCGAGCTTTGAAAAGAAGTGCATCGTTAACGAAAATCAGACCAGACACCCTCTGCGCGAACGATCGAGGACGCAGCAGGAATACATAGTCCAGCGTGTCCGTTCCTTGATAAGTTTCGATTCGAACAACTAGTTCGCGACGCACCTCTTTCCATTACTTGTCGGAACACCGAACTCGGTGGGAAAATAAGAAGCGTTGTTAGTCGACTTTCTTGCGAAGTAATTTCCTTTGCGAAACATCATCCGCTATGCAAATTAATCTCCTTAATAATGCCGCACGAAAGATGTTTCGAGGAGAAGATCGCTTCGTACCTTATGGCTATCAAAGGTTTAGGTATTCCCCTCGAATTTTCCCTTTAAATTTGAATGCAAGTGGTTACGAATGGTAAACGGGAACTGTTTCGTGAGTCCGTAGAGAGTCTCCAATATTCAACGTTAAATAATTCTTTCTCTCAGTCCCTCTTTCTGAATGAACGATGACGAAGTAGCAAGTATTGGAAGGCAAACACGTTGGAGAACGGAACGGATATATCGTGCTTCTTATCTGTTTCGATTTTTCATGCCCGTGGTACGCGATAGATTATAGCTTGGCCAGTCTTCGTCATCGTCGCAGGTGATGGGGGAAAAGAAGGAAAAAACGAATTGGTTCGCGGAGATTTCGAAACGATCGTCGCGCACGCCGGATACGTACCGGGATGTTCAGCGGGGGTTAATATACGAAGCTGAAATATCAGGAACGACATCGGGAAATATGAGTAGCTTTAGGATCCATTCATCCCCGTGGTAAAATTTACGGGGACACCGCGGCGCCCCGTGTCTCCATTAGCGTCGCCTAAAATTGTTCGTTCCCGGAACGGGTGTTTTCAATTGCTGCCCGAAATTACCGGCCGCGGAGGAACAACTCTTTGAACTTTAAGAATTAATTTAGACTAGGCTAGATGCGAACACGCCGTTTAACAATCATTAAACTTCAAGCCGCTCCGTCACTCTCACGTGGTCCACCATGAAGTGTCGCGTTTGCAATTAACCGGCATTCCCTAAACATTCTTCCGTTCGTTCGTTTTGTGTCACCGCGATACGGCGAAGCGTTAGAACACTTCCGTCGAGTGTAATTGTATTTCGAAATAAATGATTGCCAGCTGAATTTAACAGCAACGCTTAATAGCCCCCGTTAGTTTACCTAAATTGGTCCAACGATGCGTCTTTTCCGTAATTTGTCACCCAAACTGCAACCTCTTGTCCCGTGGATGTACCTATTTGGCTGGACAACTGGGCGTCTTTCAAACTGCTTTAGCCAGTTTTCGAGCCGTTCGCGTTACTTGCACGCGGTTTTATTAAACCGATCGCCGCGTTACAACCAGACGATACCCTTTGGTAAATATCGCGATTCGCTAGACGCTGTGTTCTCGAATTTAATTACGGCTGGGTGATACTCATGGCTCCGAAACTTGGCGTAGTGACGCGTTATTTTGGAGTATCGATTAACGCCGTCGGCGAGCCGTTCTCATTGATTGTATTACAGCCCGTCAGCTTCTAATTTTTCGACAGCACTATTCAGGTCTGGAGTCCCCTTGTAACGTTACTTCGAGTTAAAAAAACTTTCAATGCTGCATCGAAGAGGAGGCTATAGTAGACAATGGAGTTGTACACGCTCGGACATTCATCGGAAAGTAAGGTAGATAGAACGAGCTGGCTCGCGAAGCAACGAAAGAATGTTCTTCGCCATGAAAGGGAGTTGCAAGTTTATGCACGAATTTACCTTGCCGTTATCCTCTACGAGATAATTAAATGCCACAGGGGCAACGCACACTGTTCACAGCGGAATTCTTGAACGACGACGAAGATTAATTGATGGTGCCATGTTGCCCCCGTTAGTTAAAACGTCTTATACAGCATTTTTCAATTCTTTTCCTTCAATTTTGGGATAAAGCTAGGCCAAATTGATTTATCCCGATTGCTTTTTCAAATGGTTTTACCAGTTTATAATGCCCTATGTACCACCTGCTGATTGTAAAGTTTTCTTCTGAAATGCAGATAGGACATTTTATTGCGTCAGGTCATCCCTTTAAAAACGACACGACTTATAGGATGACCAAACAGTAGGGTAGCTTGTACGTATCTTTGGGAAACAAGTATTACCAGCATTAGCAATAACGAAGTGTACGCTAGGATGTGCACACAGGGTGTTACGTTCAAACGCCAATGGTCGAATATCTCGCAAACGGTCGAAGCTATCAAAAACATGTTTCTGCAATTGAAGGGCTCATCGCTTCGCGTCGGGCCAACGTTTGCCCGTAAAAATTGACGAAACATCGATCCCATCAGTTCACGGTTTCACTAAACGGAATAATATGATACAGCGGGTCGTTGAATTCCTCTCCAAATATTGGGTGACGTTTAAAAAAAAAAAATCATCCGCGTCGCATAATGCGCCCCATCGCGTCCGAACAAAGTTTCCAGACACATCGTTCTGACAGCTTCAAACACACCGTCCCGGTTGAAACTTGCCCACACTGTACACGTGCATGCATGTATTCACAACGTAATCGCGTGAAACGCAACGGACCAACTGAGAGCATCGTCAGGATCGGAATCAGAAGAACAACCGATATGGAAATCAGTCGGTTTGCAGCGGTTGAATTCAGTTGTCAGACGTTATTTGCATTTACATTTATCATGGTCGTCGGCGCAATCAAATCCACTTCAGAGCGCGCGGCGAATTGCCCTAGCGTACACGAGCAATGTACAAGGACAAACGCCAGCACCGATCCAGCCACCTATGCGCCGGGCAAATTCTGGCACGCCAACAATTATGTTGGGCTACAGCGTTACGCGATCCAGGAGACAAGTGGTGTCCGGCATTGCTACTGCGCATGCATCAGAACAAACACTTCCGGTCAACATTAGCGGAACGGCCAGCACACGCACTCCAGATGACTGGCACGTCAGATGTCCGCGTTGCGATGCTGCATGCACGTTTGCAGCAGGTTTATAGCAGGTTTGGAGCAGGTTTGTGTGCTTTGCAGCACCGAGATACACGCGTACCGGGTTTTATTAGGAATAATTTGTTGCGCATTTGGAATATTGCCAGCTAAGTTTGTTATAAACTGAAAGAAATATGAATTTAAACGCCATGGAAATTACACCTCGCTCTCTCTCGGCTATGAATCTCTGTACAGCTCTCGCGTCAACTCTGCATACTATGTCTTAACTCGACTCTGCCTACGATTCTCTCTGCTCTGCTTCGCGCATACATCATCCATCCTATATATTCTTTCAATCTTAGTTACTCTCTCATTCTATTTCTCATTTGCTCCCACTCATTTGGGATACACACCACCCTCCTTTCGCGCCATCTTCTCAAGTACTTAGCTTCAAACACGTGTCTTTCGCGCCTTGGAATCATTCTAAATAGTCGCGCCGTATTGCCAATCCCACAGATATGATTGGGCTGGGTTTTTAACCACCCTTGGTTGAGCCGGGTCGATTCGCACGAATTTGGGATAGTTTGGTCTCGTTCCCAGTGGGTTCAGAATGGTCAGGGTCGGTTTCACGACTCGCGCTGATATTCTTTAAAAAACAGTTCCACGGAAACTGTCTAACTCGAAAGCTAAGAATATCGTCGCACGTTCGATGATTTCGTTTATTCAGAATTCTGGGTCGCATTGCAAATAACTTCGCCCCATAGAGAATGCATGCTATTTTAGCAAATTGTATTTAGGTTTGATCGATTATTCCTGTTTGCTGAAACTGGGTCGCGGCGCTCCGGGATGCATTGTAAGGAGCCAGTTATGCTGGTTTTTTTGCCTGAAAAGAAGTTGTCAGACGCGTAACGTCGTTGTACATGGGTTCACTGGTCCGAGAGAGGGTGGCTTCGACGTTTCAAACGACTCTTTGCCCGTCCCTTTATGGAACTTCCATTGCAATCGACAGTGTTTATCAACGATGCGTGTTCCATCCCATTTTCGATTCTACTTCGAATATTTCGCTTACTACAAATTCTACTTCGCCTCTGAGCAATTAACGTTCATCTAAAAAAAAGGAAAAAAATGAAGAAGCAAGAAACCGAAGTATGAATTCCACAAAGTTGGCCCCCATCCATCCTGCTTCCTCCCCCAACAATTTCTTGCATGCATCCTCGTCCTGTCTGTCTGCCTTCTTCGACAACTTCGTGCTCTCTGAAGAGCAAAACGGCGCGGCGCGTCGGCGATGCGGGAAAAAGGTTTTCAGAGGGTGCACCAAGTTGATCCATAAATCTGTCCACAGAAATATTGTGCGTCTCCGTGGCAGAGGAACGTGGCTCGACATGCAATCGTATAAGTTATCACGGGAGGAAAACGATTTCACGTGATCGTGCTATTTCTACGCCGTTCTTTCTCTTCCATTATTCGCGACGAACATTTCTCTGTCGCGAACCCAGGCACGTGATACTTATGTCGAGCGGGGTATCGCGTAATACATGCTTTGATATTCACCTTGTGACCAGCGACAGACACCACGTAGGTGGAGGTGATCGACAGCAGCAGCAAGTAAAGCGCGGCAATTTCAGATTTTCGTCTCATCTGTAACAAAAGCGGATACATTAATAGAAACGTTTCGCGGGCGGCAGTGAAATCGGTTCGGCTCGAATACCGGTGCCAGCCGGGGCGAATAAAAACGCGCTCGAATGATCCACCGATGATTTACGGTGGCGCATGGATCGCAACGATTTAGCCGGGAAATATTGAAACGGCCGAAACACGGGAGAACATTTCGATAGCAGCAGACGTGTGAATATTTCACGATTTAATGGACCCGCGTTTCCAACGCGAACACGGCGCGGCGAATAAAGAAACCGCTCGCCACCTTTTGTTTCGATAAACGATCGAACCGGGTGGTTACGCGAAACGCAACAGTGGCCGTAGATTCGTTTAATTTATCCGGCGCAGCGGTCGGGGGGGGGGGGGGGGGGCTGATAAATAAATGTTTCCCCAGTTCGTGGCGGCTGGTTTTCAATTAGCCGACGAGCAAGATCCTCCTCGATTAGGATCCCTTACGATTCACCGAGGTGAAACGTGTTTCTAGAATTTGAACGCCTCCTTGCCAACCGACAATCTACCGCGCCAGATCGTTTCGGTCTTTAATTACCTATCCGGAACGTAATTGCTCGCAACGATATTTATTCGCGATCTCCCGCTTCCAGCCGGAGGTCGTCGATTTTCTTCCGTTTCAGCGTCGTTTTTATAAATCGCGCGAACAAACGCCGAGCCCATTGCGACCCCGGCAGCGCTTCAGAGTTTCCTTGCCGCGAGGGACGTCGAGATATTGGCTGTCAGGCGGTTTAGCAGATGGATTGGCAACGCGTGTATGCTCGATGCACGCGTGACACCGTTACGGAAAGAACGTGCACGCTCCGGTACTCGTTTCTAATCGCTTTATCGCAAAGGCGATTCGAGTAACAGTTTCATTCGCGTGACCCGTTTATCGCGACCGTGGGTATGTGTATCGTGCATGAAAAATGAAGACGCCGTGTCAGCGCGCACGGTGCGCGTATTAATTAAAAGTGCCAGTCTGCTTCACTTCGATGCGAAAGTCTGCTTTGGGTACGTGGGAAATATTTCAAACGCCGTTGAAGCGTTCGAAATGTTTTCAGAGAGACGCGTCGCGACGGATTATCGCTTTTGTGATGCTCGTTCGTCGCGGATGCGGTAAAATCATAGAATAAACGGCCGTTTCGTTTTACGAAAGAGCATTTTGGGCAATGTTTATGCGCGTGCAGTCTTTGGATTTCTGGTCCGACCTGCGGTGATCCGGAAATACGTGTTGCGGCGTACTTTAAAAGTAACATTTAACGCGGAACTTTTCTGAACGCCCGATGTTCGATACTTAACCCCTTCCTGCCCATGGACGAGATAACTCGCGGGTAGATAGATTAATGATTTGCCATGGGTGGCGTGGATCAAGTCCTCCAAAGATGTTCTTCTTTACGTAAGAGCATCAAGTGGTATGAGAAGTACTTTTTGCATTTATTAGATGTGTCAATCTATAATTTCCCTCGTGGTTATTTGCAAACGAAAGAAGACATCGCTCGTGGTTTGTTAAAAGGACATTGCGCACCACATAAAGATCGCGGAAGAAAGTGTTGTAAAAAACATCCCCCTCGTCTGAAGTTCAGATGCTTCCCGGCAACAATACCCAACGAAACGTTACGTCGTATGCAACGAAAACGGAAAACGCAGGGAAGCACGATATTGTTGTGAGAAGTGTAATGTTGCTTCATGCATAACACAATGCTTCGAGTTATGTCTCACCTCTCAACTCAGGATACATACTTCAGTCCAGGCAAACACTCACCGGACTCTTTATGGGAAATTGAATTGCTTAAATCGTTTATGCACCAACGCGAACAAATTTTGCAATAATCAGAATTTTTTCGGGGCTTCTTATTTAGCGTTTAAGCACTCGGCTTTAACCGCTGCAAATAATCATTAATTTTCTCCCTGCCTTGGGTGCTATTTCTGTTATCTTTCTGTCCTCTCACTTTGCCCTATTTCATCTGATTTCATTCATTTTTCTTTTTCGTATTACCTTTGTATTTTGCACTGTACACGATACTACTGCCCTGGGCGTATTTCAACGCATGTATACTAAAGGGTTCTCAAATCCGTCGATTAACAAACAAATAAGCGAAAGAAATAAATATCGCGCAGAAAGTAAATGCAATTAATCTCAGCGAATTAATGAAAATTGCATTTACTTCTACCGTTTAGTCATAAGAATTTGGTTGCAAAATGTATTCGTCCATGTGACGTCAGACCATCGGTGGTAGGTGTTAATCTAGTCGCCAGATATCTCGCCCATGGGTACGAAGGGGTTAACATCGTTCTACGTCCGTACAGCTTTCCTCCCCTCGCACGTACCGTACGACCCTTATTCGTGTCCTATCCATCGATCGAATCCAGTCATTCTCGCCGCCGCGATTATTCGGCTAGATGGAAGCCATTTATTCGGACGTTTCGCGACCTAAGTGTCTCCGTGACGGATTGCGTTCACCCGCCCCCGTGAGAGGCGGATAGAACCTTTCAGGGCGGATAGAAAATTGCTCTCACGTACATGCCATAATACCGTTCGGTGAGAAATGAATTTTCCTCGACGGTGCCTCCCCCGACGATACGCGATTCTTTATTTAACCCGTTTTAATCCGCGCTCGCGAGCGAAAAGATAAATCCGACGACGGTCTCAGCCTCGCAAGCCGTAAATCGGCCGTCTCGACGCCGGGCAGGAAAGAAACATCGATCTCGACTTAGCCGTACCGCCCTTTCGAAATTCATTCCAGCTTTTCAATGCGGAGACAAACAGCGTTGATAAAGGCGGAAGTATATATTGTTATTGGCCGGAACGCGCGATCCGTTTTGCCCAGCAGTGTATTCGGGAAACGTTTATACGCCGAACGGCCGGCCCGCTCTAAATCTTCCCGCCGATCCTCCTGCCCGGAGAGATTCTTAGTACTTTCTCCAGGCACGGGAGAGCAGAAGCCATTCTAACGTGCTCATAGCGATAGCGGATCGATTTCGCCGCGCTTCGACTTTCGAGCTTCCAAGCCCGACGCGTGCCTTTCCCGCGACAGCCCCAAAAGTTGTATACGCGCCAGAACCAGGGGGAGGGTCGCCCGGGCCATTTGATTTTTCAGGCAGTTGTCCGTAAATCGACGAAGATTCCCCGCGACTCGATCGTTCGGCAAAGTACAGGAGCCCTTCTCGGTCGGTTTAGCATTCGACTATCCGGCGAGTTTTACGAACCCCTCGGTTTAACCGCGTTTCCCCGCGAGAAAATGGAAACGCGATTGAAAAAGTTGAAGAGCGATTTCCTATCTCTTAGCCGTAGAATTTTCGCGGTTCGATTAAACGATGGTGCCCGCGTACCTGTGCCCTTATCGAAGAGTCTAACCGGATAGACGGTAACCGATCCTCTATCGACGAACAGTAACCTATATGCGCTTGCCCGCGTTTCTTTCGCGCGATCCCGCCTCGCAGTAAATTACAGAACGTAGGAACTGGGTTAGGTTCAATTTGTTCGTCGTGGTAGCCGTGGGTCGAACGTGGGCGATCATTCGTTCGATTTTCACGGGGGAATCTCGTCCCAGCGAGAAACGATTCAATCTTTCGTCGGGTCGGCGTTGCGCACGCCAAGTTTTCTTCCGCTTCTGGTAGATCGAAGAATCCTTTTCTCATCCGACGGCTTAATCACGAAAGTCGCCGGTGTTTCCAATTTGCATCCCGTATCTTTGTCTCCGTTTAAAGAGCTCAGCCGCCGGAGGACGAGTCGCGCGGCTCTGTGATTATTCGAGCAATGAGAAACGGCGAACTGCGAGTCAAGGGGGGTGCAGCGAGGGTGGCTGATATATATTTTTTTTTTCTTCACCAGGACGGTTGTGTGAGAGGAAATGCAAAGGGGCGGGGGAAACACGACGGGAAGGGAAGATGGAGACGGCGGGGACGGTCGAAATGGTTTATCGCGTGCGAAGATAATGGGAGAATGCGGGTTCTATTCGAGTTTCTGTTTCCAGAATCGCTTTCGGAGTCTGTGGGGTATCACCCGTTGTCTCGTAGGTCGTTCGTAGATAATTGTTTTATCGGCACGGCCCGCAGTGATTGCTTATAAAGCTGTGCTTTTAAACATTCATAGCAATTACCGTACCTTTTCACAATTTCAGGTGTATAAAATATTGAATTTATAATGTATATCTTGGTGAGGCGAAAATTACGACGAGTCCGAGTGCATACTGAAATATTTCGGTGCTTATAATTAGTTTTATTTATCGAACAAATATTTGTTTGTCGTTTGCACATTTTATAGAAAGTCTGGCAAATCGAACAATTTTTTTGCCTCTGTTTTTCGCCCCCGTGATATGTACCTATGTATGTCGTTAGAGAAAACTTATTTTATCGCTGCTGGATTAAATTAGCGCACAAATCACCGGCCTTTCTCTCAATCGTGACCGAAAAAAAAATGAAACAAAAAATGAGTTGTTCACGGATAGTTTATTACAGCGCGAGGTATATTTTTATTACTTCCGCGCGCGCGCCGTTCAATTCTCCTCTTCGCTGTATCGTTACTTTCCTCTGATCATATCATTTCGGACGCGACTAAATTTTACGGGAACCCGCTTAATTACGAGGAGCATGGACAAACAATTCCTCCGCTATCGCGTTACGCGGCCATCATTGTCATTATTTACGGATTTAAGAGCCCCCCTAAGAACACTGGCTGCCCGATGTTTGGATGCATGAATTGGCAAAGATGGGTCAAGTACCGGTGGAACTTGCAATCACTCTAATTGCTTCGATCGATGTGGTACGACGGACATGACGAACGTTCTGATGTTTTGCACTTTCATCGTAAAACGCTGGCAGGCTCGCACGTGATCGAAGACAATCGTGACGTTTGGCCTTTGGACCGGAAGCTTCCCCTCGATCAACCGAGAGTCATGATTTGTCGGTGAACAATATTTCATTCGGCAAGAAAAAAGGAAAAATAATGAAGATACAGAAGATAGAATTTCGAAATGCAGAGGAATGCAACATTGAAATCTCTCGATTTAATTCCGCGATGCATGAACACGAACCTTTGACGCGTTCGCGTCGTGTTCGCGATATTTGGGTCAATTGCCTAGTTCGACAATATCCGTACGTTTCATACGTGTACACGTGGCCACGCATTCAGTTCGGTCGGATAATCAGCAGCACACGGCTGAAACTTGTAACGCCATGCTGCGGCTATCATTTCTGCGTGCAATCTGCCAACCAAACGACGCACGGCAAACATCGCGAATCCAGAAATTGGAATGCAAACCGTCGCGCAGAAAGGTAATGTTAGAATATTCGAAGTACGGGAACGGCCGAGACGGGCCATACGCATATCGTCGATGCACACTATCTTTCCCTTAGGGTTAACCCTAAAATGGTTAAAAAGGGACATGGTGACGTTGGCGTCCTCGCCACCGACGCTTTCGCCAAGGATTCTTGCACAGACTGCGGTCGTGAGAGCTAAACGGAACAATTTTTTAACACATACACGCCCACACAATCATTGGATTGACAGTAACTCGAAAGTCTTAAGTCGCGGTAGGAATGTCAATAAATAAGTGGATTAATAAAACTGTTAACAAATCTCGCGGACACGTAGAAGAATGTAAAACTATTAACACCAACTACTGCACGGATTATTGACCATCTGTCGCCTCGAAGCAGATGGTAGGTTTCACAAACGGCAGCGGCTGGTATAATACGCGCGAGTGTCTTGCAAGTTTGACGAGCCGATTGTGCCCCACATTCCACCCGATCCGTCGTCTAATCCTCCTCGTTTTAAGTTCTCCGGCGGTTCGATCTCAAAGAATCGACGTTAAATACGGCTCGTCTTCGGCTGACGTGCCTCGGTACGAATTCGCGTAATCAGGACGGTCCAATTTAATTCAGGTTCAATCGGTCGAGGAAACGCGTTCCATTTTCCGATCGTCGCGTCGAGACTGGATTCACCGTGTCAGCAATTTATATTTCGCATTTTCGAGCGTCGAACGATCGCGAAAACGGCAGCTCGCTGAAAGGGCGATTTATAGCGGGCCGATTAAAAGCGTCAGATAGCGTCACTCACGAGTCCACGCCCTTAGTTCTTTTCTGTGATGTTAGCGAGGCTATTTAATCGATCAAGACCGGCGAGAGGTGCCGCCGTCTAGATTGACGAATCCCTTATCGCTGTGCATCATTCCAAGAAGAGGAGGGAGTGGATCTTTTCAGCGACGCGATAACCGGGGGTGGAGCAGCGTGAAAAATAGGGGTGGATAACGTTGTATTTCATTTTTCGTCAGGTCTCGAATTGGATATCATCCTGCGTAAATCTTCAGGTTCGTTCAACATTTTCGAAATTCGATACGTATTAGTACGTATCGAATAATCTATATATTAATTAATGCATGAAACATACCTTTCAAGTTTATGAAAAAACGTAATTACCCACTCGTAAAGTCATTATACCGTCACTATTAAATTTCTGCGGTTTTTCGTTAAAATACTTTTCGATGTTTGTTTTCAGGGACCCGACATTATCAAATTTCTTTTCCGGCTAAAAAAGTGTTCCATTGACCGGAATACGTGGTAATCCGATGGAGCAATATCTGGAGAATATGGTGGACGTAATAAAATTTGCCAACCAAATTCACGTAATTTCTTTCGCACGTTTTTTGTGCCACCCGTGATCTTGCATTATCGTGATGAACAACCACGATGTACCGATTCACGAGTTTCGGCCACCCTTATTGCTTCTTTCAATTTATCACCAAAGTGTAAACGCATCCGCCGCGCGAACTTATGGAACGATCTAATATACGTATACATACGCATGTAAATACATTAATATTTGTGGAAATAACGCGAATCGTTGCGAATCCTCGGGTTGCAGACAGACCAACAATAACAGGGACGTGCCAAACGACGTTTAGCTTTTGCGTATCGCGCGTGTCACGCTGCATGCGCCTCGTCCGTTGCAGAAGGGTGCGTTTACGACGCTTTCTATGCCAAAGATTCGCCGAACGGCCGGCCATACGCGATTTACACCACCACTTTTCGGCCAAGATTGCCCCCTGCCATGGCCGATATATTTCGCCCACGTTTTCGCGCACTCGTCGCGCCTGCAAATTGCTCGCGTACCACCGACTTTTGCCACGATTGTTCCCCTATCTATTTTTATCGTTGCCCTTCTCCGTTTTCGCTTCTGCCCGTTTCATTTCCCGCCACGTCACGCCCGACGCTCGATATCCCCTCGAAGTATTTTTAAACGGCGTTTCCAGCCACGTAACGGGAGACGGAAACTAGTTCCCGAGTGCCTCGAATGTACAGCAAACAACTCGGAAGTTCAAGCGCAAAGTGCCGGGCACAGCTCAGAACGACACGTGCGGCGTTATTCCTGCCGGACATTATCGATGCCGCGAGTTCGCGTCGATTTAACCGACGAGTGGAAAGAAACGCGCGACAGAGTGCAACGAAGGAGAAAAGAGAGATGATGGGGTAAACTTCGAAGTATGTATCTCGGCGGTTCTTCGACAAAATCCATTTGTTCCACGATCCCGTCCCCGATAAGAGTTTCCCCGAACTCGCCCTCCAAACATTTATTCCCGGACACGATTAGAAGCGGCCGCGGTGTACGAGCTCGTTCGGTTTATTATTCCAGGAGGACAGGGAAATGAAGTTAGCGGATAGTTGGAACGAGATAAAATTTATATCTCGAAAGGGGGGCCGATACCACGGGCACGGCAGGAGGGTAGCGATGTCGCAGAATTGGAAAGCGCGACACGCTCCAACCTCAAACTTCGGCATTCACATACGGAAATAGTTTGTAACAAGTAAAAACATTCTTCAATATTCCTCCCCGTCTCGATGCCTTGTCATCGATGAATCGAACAGCTCGAGAGGCTTCGCGCGAAATCGTTGGAAGAGGCATAAAAGGGTTGCACGATGTCGGCGTTGATTGTATCGCATGATTCGCGGCTCATGCTGCTGGAAATAGTCGTGGAGAAGGTACGCAATTGCAGTATACGCGTTTCGAATCACCGCGACGTTAATGCGTCCAGCACGTTCCAATGTTTCTCGCTTCGTGTCGTCTGTCAGAAGTTTCTGCGCGCGGAGTACTTATTCGGTTCCCCGATTGACAAATATCCGTTCGAGCGTCGTAATCTCGCATTAACTTTCGAACACAACGCACAGTGCATTTCACAAGCAACACTATGTCCCCTAAGATAGACGCGATCGGTTTGATTATTTGCTTAAGTCAATAAATGATCATACCGATTGTGCGTCGTTATTGGGATCTGTATATTTCTGTACAAGTCCGTAGGAAGGCTGAGGCATAATAGATGTAGATTAATAGTGCATAATTATGTCCGTTCTAGCTGTACAAGTTTGCAAAAAGGTGCATGGCCCGTTAATTCCTTTATTCAATAGTAATAATAACAATTATATTGCACGAACCAAAGAAATGTGAACCACACAGCGCAGACATTCATCCTAAAAAAGAAACAACCCTTTGTACCCCTATATTTAGGGAATATCTTAAACAGTAAACAGTGACAGTAACGCATTTATGCGACCGTACAGTTGTATATGCCATGGATCGACGTGTTCGACGCGGCCCTCATGAAAAAGACGATCATAATGTTTCGGATGCTGGACGACGAGTGGACCATCATGATGCCGAACCGTCGCGATTATCAAACTTATCGGGGCTCCAACTACGAGACCGAACACTTCCACGGCGGCAGGTCCGTTCTGTTCTCCGTGCCAGAAGCTGTGCTCGAGCAGAAAATGTCCGGGGTGGATCTTCAGCTGTCCGTCTACAGGGGTATATCGAAGTACTTCGAGCTGGAGCCGCAGAGGAATTTCGGATTCACCCTTATTAGGGTGGACGATCTGCTTAACGGCATTATCAAGGATCTCGCCGAGCGGAAGGAGCTGGAGGGTTACTTTTCCAGGGACCTGCAGCGGGAACCTATATCAAGGTGAATGAATTTAAATACGCGGGCCAGGCGTTTATGCAAATTCGCCGACGAAACGGATTACCGGGTAGCAAATGTTACCGCGGGCTTGCTAATGTAATTTAAAAATCCGCTCCGCCAAGTTACCGGCCCCCTCCCCAGCACTGCTTCGAACGACCCGTGTTCGCCTGTATCGGAAGCCGGCCGGGTTGTCTGACCCGTATCGGCCAGAACCCTTTTGCCTCTCTGAAAACGCTTTGCACTGCTATTTTCGGCCGGTCTTTGTTTAATCTCGTTAAACTGCACGAATTAGCCGGGGAATGTTTGCCCGACGCTGACAAACGCACGAACTCGGCTGTTGCCGGCGAGCAACGTAATTACGAATAGATAACGCGATACGCGAATCAATGAGACAGAAATTCGGGGATGAAGGAAAATTGGAAAGGTTTTCAAAAGACAAATTTATGTTAATCTTTGCAGGTCCACGCGAGGCACGTTCGCTCTGCTCAACGACAAACTGAGCACAACCAACTCGACCATCGAGCTCTACATACGCATCAGCTACCTGGACAGGTGCGTCATAACCGAGATGCACGCAAAAGCCATGAGCATACAGAAGGCGTTCTACGCTCGCGAGGAAACAGACGAGCATTACCGGTATCAGTTCCGCGAGTTGAACACCGCGATCGTCGAGTCCCTCCGTTGGGGTAGCACGACCATTTTGCCGCCGCTCGACCCGGACAAACTGATCTGCGAGTGCAAGATGGAACAGGACATTGGTGTGGGCACGGGACGAGGGAGACGCAAGCGAAAATCTCGCTCCGATATAGATAAAGCCATGGTGGCGAGATTACAGGCAGAGGTCCAGAGATTGTTGGCTCTAATGAAGGAAATGCGAAAAAATCGACCAGATGTTCCACCGATCAGCGAGCAAGCGAAAAAAGTTTGCCCGCCGACCGTCTGCGTGTGTCCATGCCGTCCACCCTGCAATTATGCCCCGCCTTCCGCTTGTTCCAATCAAGCAACGATTTGCTGCCTTCCACCGTCGTGCTAGATGCATACGCCAAGTGAGACCCACGGAGAATTTGCATAGAAAAGGGCATCGGCCGGGTTCAAAGGCGTACCATCGCCAGAACGCGGCCGAAGTTTTACTATTGTTCCAGCTAGATCATCCGGAGGCAATCACGGGGTCCGTGTCCCATCGTGCTTTATGATCCATTCGTCCCTTGCGATTGGCCGATTTCCCGAACTGCCGGGCGTAGTTTTACGCGTCTGCAAGGGGACGAGGGTGGTTTGTGCGGACGCAGTGGAATCGGCGGTGGTACACACCGGTGGTCGAGGGTGTGAGTTCGTGCTCGGGAACTACTTATTCGATTCACAGAAACGAGCCTGTGGGGGGGGGGGGTTTGAAGGGAAAGGATTCGCCGGGAATTTTTCTTCGCCGTGTGCAGGAAACGTAGAATAATCTGGACCGGTGTCGCAGGGCGTTCGACGGCTGCAAGGCGAGCCGAGAGCTGTCTTTGGCGGAATTCCGTGCGCCGGGTACGTGCATGCAGTTTTTCAGCCCGAATATTCCGATATTCCATGCAATTGAAAAAGAGTTTTGCATTTTGATTACCGGATCGCCGCGTACGTGCGCGTTCGCGTACGGATTTCGATTTGCTCGATGGAGAGTATTTTATCATCGCTGGCATTATGCAAAGATTCGGGCCCGAAGTGAGTCGAGAATCTTTCGTCGCGGGGCAGCCGGAAGAGGGTTTCGCGAAAATAGAGCTCCCTTTCATCGGCTTTCTTCGATTTCTACGGGAATCGAACCCGTAGGAAACGCTTCTTCAACGGTCAGAACGGTCGACGCCACTCTAAAAAATTCACCGTCGATGTTTTGTTAAACGTTCAAATTGGATAACGTGATTACTGTCAATGAATAAATCAGTGCTTGTACATTTTTATCGCGCGTGTGCCTCATTGCCGCCGAACGACCGAGAAGTTAATAGCCTGCTGCATTTCAGGGAAAGTCTGGAACGTTGGAAACGTTGGAAACGTTGGTGCGCCATCAATTTTGGACCGAGGCACGGCGAATGCTAAATTGCTATAATATCCTGCTTCAATTAATTATACGCCATGACCGTGTTTCTCGAGTTTTCTATAAAAAAAGAAGCTGCGAATTTTTTTTCGCCGTGAGCCGAAAAAATTCCCGAGATTCTTACGAGCTTCCCGGTAAAGGGGTTCGCCAAGTTTTACGCGAGTAAGCCTTGGCTGACCGTGCGCAATATTTGCCGTCGCCGTTCATTGTCAGTGCTAAACGTATGCGCCAAGGGGGGGCTTTAGAATTCCACGTACAAACTCATCCGTTTGATGCGGCTCGTAAAAGCGAATAAAGATTGTAACTAATCGCATTAAAAATACGTCCACCGTTAAACAACATTGAAGGAATGTGCGCATAACTGGGTATACAGTACTTAAAAATATTTAACGACGGTCGTAAACGGAGATTTACGTTCGCAGGACATTGAGAATGCGAATGGACATTTCAAGCCGGCCAAGTTGGGCAGAATGTGTGCTGAAGGGGAGGCGTAATTTCTGGTCGAAATAATCCAAGAAAATGATTGAACGCGGTGAAAAGAATTGCGCCTGGTGAAAGTAGAAGTTTTTACGCGTTCGTAGACCTCCGATAATTAGACAACGATAAATCATAAACGTAAAAACGCGATTCGCGCGAGTGCCGTCGAATAGGTATTCAATGCCGCTAATGAATTTCCATATGCATTGCGGCGTCTGCTCTAAAGCAATGTTACTCACAGTAACGTACGAATACAGTAACGTAATTTGTAATTAAAAGATCGGAGCATCTGGGTATTTCCTTGCTGGATAAACCTATTAACATCACAAAGGCTCCGGCATCCATAAACACACACAATATCGAACATTTCAATTTCGGATAAATACATATTGCAGAATTCTTAATTTACTATATCCTCGGCAGAATCTCCTGGTTGGGCAGCAAACGGGTAATTTGTGTTTGGAAATCAGATAAGAGGACGGTGTTGAAAGGTGTATTTTGTGAAAGTACCGGAAACACGAACGAAGCGAAATCGGTGTGCTCTTTCACGTGTCGCACTTACGACGGTATTGATATTTGCGAAACAGACGTGAAAAAAAAGGGAGCATGTTGTGTACGCGTGTTGCGTACGATGTCCCGCCACGCTCAATATAATATGCTTCTCTTGAATTTTATGCGGCAGTGGTTTTTACCGGATACTCGAATTTTCTCGTGCATCCGTTTTTAATTTACCGCAACGTAAAAGGGGACGCGAGCCGACCCGGTCGTACGAAGTCGAAAGTCCACGGGAACACGGTTTTTCCACGGGATTCAAGTGAAACATTTTACGTAGATTAGCGAGGAACGCTCCCTGTATATAAAATGACCTTCTTCCTCAGCCGCGCTTGTTCGAGAACCGAGCTGTAATTACGTTATAACACGTAATACACATTTTCAGCGATTGCGTTACAGAATTCATTCAATTTAGCAAGTCAATTTGGGCATTTCTTTTCCAAATTGGCCGGGCACCCGAGTGGCGCGTTAAATGCTTTCCATTTCGATTCGTGTGGCATAGAGACATCGGCCCGCCAGGTGCCGCAGAAACGAAATTTCAGATAGATAAATCCACCGACGTCCGAAAATCTGGCCGCGTGATTAAAGGCACTTGCAACGCGTCTCTTTCGAATTTGACTGCGGCAATCTCGGCAGAATCTCGCTCAATCATAGTCGGAAACGCGGACAGCACTTTCTTCCCGCGGCTATGCCGACGTTTAGATAAATAGCGAGGGATCAAAATAGAAGGGGAGTATACGAGGGCAATAGTTCGGCGAGAATAAGTGGGATGCGAAATGGTTTCGCCGTAAAAGGAAAAATACGAAGCCCGATACGTGTTGTTCCGTGTACACGGCTCGTCTAGACGAGCGCAAGTGTGCACACACGGAACGACGACACACAACGTCGCGCAACCCACCGTGTGCACGGCAGGATGCGGAGAGGACTCCGGGGAACGAGATTACAGGAGATCGAGGAGAAAGGAGGAGTAGGGGTTGGAACAGCCAGAGAGACTCTTTTCCTCCCTGTTTTCCACCCAGAGACCCACCGCCATGACTAGAAACTATGGTTTACTGGTAACGGTCGCCGGTCTATCCCCTTCCAGCATTGCGCCTTGCGTATCGATATTTGAGGGTATTAGGGGGTATGCACTTTATAAATGTTTAGCCGTGAAGGGAATCGCCGTGACAGCTTTTCTACGAGCCAGATCGTACGCGTCTGGCGACGTTGATATCCGTGCCGTGGTGTTTTCAACTGGGCCCCTCCCCACCGAGTGGCTGGTAGTCCGAGGACAAAACGGGTGAGTAGATGGAACGAGGCAAGCAACTTGACGGTCCTCGATTTTACCCCAAGCTTTGGTGCTCGCGGTGACATCGGCGCAGACAAGATGTATCGATTACTGATACTTAAGCACACCGGTGCGGCGTGTGCGACGAGATGGGCGACTATCGTCGTTTCGCGACGAGGCACGTCGCGTATACGTCGTGGAACGTTTTCCCCCCCAGTTCTAGGTCAAATAACGTCGGTCTTCCGGGTTTTCGGGCGAAGTAACAGTAATTAGCTGCTACGATTGACGTGCAATTAAGGTGTCAGGCTAATAAAAAGGAAGGGAAAAGAAAAACGGATAGCTTCGAGGTTCGACGTTTGCAGAATTCGTCGTTACCCTCGAAGCACGTACTGCACATAGATACGCACGCAGTCGAACGGTGGCTCACAGCTTGCCGCGGAATAAATCATTTTAGTGGATCGCTTTGAAACGGCCATTTAATCGCGTAGCTTCGTTGCATAATGGTTTTAAACTACCCTCCACTGTAAACTGCACCGTGTACCGCGGTTACGTCGAAAACATAGTAACGTCTTTGGTGATTATCGATAATCGATAGATGATGCTCCATTACGATGTATCCAGCAAATTACATGCACGTATACACGTTGATAATAATTCGAGGCGGTTAACGCAGTGGCCCTTCGGCTTGGGATTTGATAAGCCGGTGTACAGCTATTAACATTTGACGAATGATCCGAACGGGTAGACACTATGATCTAAGCATCGCGTAATTGGTGAAATTAGATCACTTTACGTACTCGTGCTACTAGGATCTAGTAAATCACTGACTAACGAGTTCGTAAGGTGTGCATGCACATATATGGCGCGTGAAATGAAACAGCGAAACAAACTGCACGGCAGCGAGACTGTTTCGAACAAGAGCCATCGGCCACGAACTCGGGTTAACTAAGTGCACCGCCACATCTGGGAATAGAAAACAGTTCATTGGATTTACAGGCATCATAACTTGGATAAT
This sequence comes from Nomada lathburiana, assembly GCA_963667235.1. Classification (NCBI taxonomy): domain Eukaryota; kingdom Metazoa; phylum Arthropoda; class Insecta; order Hymenoptera; family Apidae; genus Nomada; species Nomada lathburiana. Next base: position 21,650,616 of record OY763898.1, read on the forward strand.
TGAAAGGGACGGTACGAGTAACAGCCCTGTTTTAGACGTAATTGTCAGGTATTCCAGGTAATTAGCTAGTCGAGTCTGTGCGCTGGCAAACCAGTTAGAATCCTAATTTGCTCATCAAAGTCGCTACGTGATATAGGAGCGATATCCACGTGTGTGCTTGTCTCATCGATTGTGTAATAGTCGTATTGAATTGCTAATTACTGCGCAAGCCCCCTTCTCGATGTGACATCTTATTCTACTAATATATTTTGTCCTTGCCCCAGAAACGATATGATTTTGTGCAGTTCAATTTTCTTCCCGCAAGTTTCCCGCTTCAATTATCCAACGCTATCTCGACGAATTTTTTCTTTCGGGCATCGACAACATTGAACGGTTCTTAGATAATTCATCGTATCTGTATTAGCGCAGCGTGGACGTTGCAACGCGTTGGAGATACAATTCGAACCACTCGAGAAATTTTCGACCACGTTCGGCAATATACGAGACGGGGCCACAAGGCTTGTAGCCTCGATGTTACACGCAACTGCGAACATTTTCCACAATGTTGAAGCTTTGAAAGATTACAACTCGAACTAAAGTGTTTGCGAACCTGTGCTTGTATCGGCTTGCCCCGTTGCTACTCAAACGCGTATCTGAAGCGGAGAATCTTATTTCGTGAACCGCTTGTACCGGTTTCAAACGGTTCGAGTCGAGCTTGATTTCGGGTAGAGAGTTTCGCCAGGCTCGACAAATATTTCAATTGATTCCTTCAATGACTCGAACGCGTTTCCAATTACAACCGTCTTTGCGAATCATCGCGTGTACCGACAATCGCAGGATAACAAAATTTCGCCGCGCGAACCGTTTCGAATTTCGTTTTTTGAACGCACGTCGCGCGTTCGCTTCACTCGCAGAATCCATTTCCTGCGCAGCGACGAATGCTCGAAAGTACGATGGAACGCAATATCCGGGACAAATTTTTCGACATTACCCGGCTTTCGACATTCGCCCTTCAAAACGATCGAAATTCACTTTACCAGCGTGCTCCATTAATTGCTTAACATAAACACGATTGCACAAATCGACTGTTCTGAGCCTCGGCGAATATCGCAGCGATAGTAATATGGGTCGCGCTTCAATAAAGAAAATGAAACTTATTTTCCCCGTAAACGTTATCGAAGATTAACGACTTGCTCGAGCAGCTGACCAGTTCGCCCGAAGTCGTTTGCGCGACATTATCAATTAAATGGTGCTCCTCTTCATCACGATGGAACAAATCGTTGCGGATTTTCCACTAATCTTCTCAACGTTAGATCGGGCACGTTACTTTTACTTTCAAAATCGCGGACCGTGAATTGAAAAGTGTGCACTGCACAAGAAACACCAATTTCCAGCTTTCTCTCATGATCAATCTTTTCATTCCGATATCAGGGAGACGCGTCGGCACAAGAATGTAATTCCCTCCTAACTGGTGCGAAGCACGTTCTCTTGGAACTTTTGCTTTCGCCTGCGACCGGCAGATTTCCTTTCGATTCTTGTTTTCCTTAATCGACGGAGGTCCATGGAGTTTCGCGACGCATTTCCCCAACTGTAATTCCTCCTGTAACTCCCATTAAGTCCCTACGGTTACACGAATCGCGGAGGCGTCATTAACAGACGAAGTTAATTACAAAGCGTCGCCCTCGGCTTTGTTGCACAGTGTTATCTGCAACTTGAGGCGATCGTGCCTCGGATTTAACGTCCGCGTATGTATAATGCGCTTGGTTCAACGTAGACAATTAATGTACAAATTAACGGGACCGTGTACATTTATTTCTTCAAACAGAAAGCAAACCGTTCAAAGAAATTGCGTAAATACGCGGCCGAGATTTCATTCGAATTCGAAGTGCTTTAGTCACATATTGACCGTCCGTCTCGAGAAGGATACACCGTTACAAGTGTTTGCCCAATTCCTAAAATTGACACAGTCTTAACCGCGGGCGAAGAATATTTTCTAAAGGGCATAACCGGAGAATAATATTCGCATGATATTTCCCACGCGGACACTGGATAAGATCGAATTTTACTTTTTCCTCCAGAAATCTTCTCCCGACGCCTGCGCACCGAGCTGGCGCTGAAAATTCCATTCAGCTTATCAGCAACGTTATCGTTGCCGATATCACGACGCTGTACCCGTCCCGTTGCAATGAACAACGCGAACACGGCCGTTAATTCCAACGTACGAACGCGCGAGATTGCACGGCGCCAGTTGGACGATTCTGTCGTTCGTCGGTCCATCGTGCACGTGTGGTCGATCTCGCAAGGTGCATACACACACCTGGCCACGGATCTCCGAGCGAAATTTTACGATCTGGCGAAGAAAACGCGGAGGAAATTGTCGTCGTGTCGGGTGACAAGATTTTATGATAGAAAGGGAGCACGGCGGTCTCGGTTTGACGCTCTCTACGTGTGCTGCACTGCAAATTACTGTTTCATCGAGTTTCGAAAGACTCTATACGGGGGCATAGATCGCGGGGAAGAACGCACGCAACCGATTAATGAGCTGAGCGATCAGCGACTGTACGTACAGATAAATTCCCAAGTACAAGATTATAAGATGCGGCGATGTATCGTCGGTGATTTCTGTCAGCCAAGAAACGCTCATTTGCTCGACAGATTGGTGATGGTCGTTGTCCGTTTTTTGCGACAACGTATGCGCAGTCACGTAATTGCAAGTAAACGCGTTCGAAGTTTCCTATCATGGCCAACGTAAAATTGAATCTCGGAGGATTCTAATTTTCTGTGCGAAAAATGTGTACCAATGAGATGTCGATCTTTAACACTAGAACTACCCGTAGATTTTGGTAGCGTTTAGATAGCATACGTTAGACAGATTAAGAACACGAAAGTCGTTGAATGAACATTTATAGAGATATCCAATTGTCATTCTTATTAAAAGCCTTATTAAATATATGTTAATAATTTTAGAGAAAAAAATCTGAAACAAGTCAGTTTGACTTGCTTGGTAGTTCCAGTACTAATCATAATTTTCAATAAATACGATTAATTTCGCTATTATCGTAAGCAGTGGGTACTTGGAAAGTAATATACATTTCATAAATATCGATTCGAGGAATTTGATTTTTCAGCAGATGAACAGCCAATTCTTCAATCTGGACCACCGTGCAGCGTGTATGTACGGAAGTTGCGGATGTCGTGTGTGCAATTTTGCACTGCGATCAGATACCACGGCCACTGGGTCGCTGGCGTGTCGTCGATTTTATCGAATTATTAATGCAAAGTCGGACACCTGCTCCATCGTATCGCGATCGCGTTCCAACAACCGAGACCGTTAATCACCTTTTTTCCTCGTCTGTGCTGATTTATCGTAAAGCGATAACAAGGAACGAGAAAGAGCGACGCACATTCTGTCCCGTTCTCTCCGTTGCTAACTAATTCCCCTGTAAACTAATTCGCCCGGCGCGAAATCGTTCTCGAATGCATTAAACTTCTGATTGAATCGCGAAACACCGAGCAAGGTTCGGCGCATCGACCAGAACGTTACTTCCGCGATACTTTGGCAAATTCGTTCGCTCGATTAAAGCATCCTAGGCAAATAATTGCACGGTGCAAACCAATCGTCGCGGATATTATTGAGTCGACGAATGGCGGATTTGTCGCCGAGCCGAAAAACACAGGCCTTTGGGGGTGTCAGAGATGAGAAGATGTTCTCTCGTGAACGCGCGCGAATGACGGCGTTTAATCAACGACACCGTCCAACGTCATCTCTCGTTACTTATCGGTGCTTAATGTGGCTACTTACGGTAGTAGCGAGGCAGGTGAATAGCGCGATTTACACGGGAAGGGAACCGATTAACTGAAACGTAGAAAGCGCTGTTTATTTTGCGGCGGTCGCGCGGCATTAAGAATCCACCACTCGCCAATTACCTTCGTGCTCGGCTGGCCCAACGAATAATTGAAGAGTGCGATTTATTCACAGTTACATGAATTTCCGTCAATCTTCGCCATTGATAGAATCGAACGAGAAAATGTATTTTCACGCGACTCAATAATTCCACGGGACGCCGCAATTTCTTTAATTAAACATCGCCGACTGCGTCGTTATAAAAGTTGGGCAATTTCCTTAGGCTTGGCGAATCTCGTTCATCGAACGGATTATGCCAGTGAGAGCAATAACGCCCGTTTTTATCGTTCGCACAAAAGAAGCGAGGACCGGTGCGATACCACTCACGCTGATGCAATTACCGCTTTTACCTCGCAGATGTAATTGACGATCGCTACGTCAAGGCTTAAATGGTTAATAACGTTAATCAACTAATGCAGCCGCGTTATGGTAATCGGAGTACCGTATGGACGTATTATATTGAATTAACGGAAATTCGACAGGGTTACGGACGTCCGTGAAATTTCAGCGGAAGCAGCGAAGACCCTTCTCACCCTCGAGCTCCGACGTGAAAGAGCGATCGGTTTTTAAATTGAGAGCAAAAATTGGGTGACGTCTACCCTCGAGGATGTATAGCACGACGGTGACTCAGTACGAGGAGAAGAAAGTCCCCGTTCAGAGCGTGGAGGAAGACGTGGAGCCGCTATCACTTCCGGGAAAGCTAACCCCTGCCCGACAACCGATAATATGGCAGAACGTGATTGTTCTCGCTGTGCTTCATGTCGTCGCCGTTTACGAGTTCGCCACTGGCTATCGAGAGGCCAAGCTGTGGACGTGGATTTGGAGTGAGTACATATCGAAGTCCCCCGTATCGACTTCGTTCCGGAAATTCGACTCTCTTTAAATTTCCTTCGTCCCTCTTCTATCTTTATCCGTACAGCTCGACGGGATCTGCCGTTGGCTTTATAAATATGTGCTATCCGCGAAACGATCTTACTTCTTCTTCTTCTTCTTCTTCTTCTTCTTCTTCTTCTTCTTCTTCTTTTCTCTTATTTCTTTCTACATTCTTCAACAAAGTTTCACATCTTTAGTGTTACACGATTTTTGTGACCAGGTGCAACGTACGGCATTGCGTCTGGTTTCGGAGTTACTGCGGGGGCCCATCGACTGTGGGCACACCGAAGTTACTCCGCCAAGGTTCCCCTGCGCATCTTTTTGGCTTACCTATATTGCATGGCCGGCCAGGTGAGTTCGCACTCTACAGTCTCCTCTATTCGCACCACCGTGCCAACGAAACGGGGCTAATGATCTTATATATGTATATACGTGTTTCGTTCGATCAGACGCACTTTTATAAATGGATACGAGATCACAGAACGCACCACAGGTACACAGAAACGAGCGCAGATCCGCACGACGCGACTCGTGGCTTTTTCTTCTCGCACATCGGCTGGCTAATGGTCAGACGGCATCCGGCCGTGAAGAAGTACGGCAGTAAAATCGATATGAGCGATATAGCCGCGGATCCAGTAATAACGTTCTTCGACAGGTAGTATATCTCCACTAAACGTTCACCTGCACAACTTTCTCTGCGCTTGCGGGAACAGAAAAGCATTCTCGAATCACTTGCCCGCGACCCGCATTCAACGAGGTCCTCTTTTCTAAATTAGATTCGTACAGTTTGTCACATGCTTCGATTTATTACAATTATTCCCACGAAATAGTTCCATAATTAATACCGCGCGGTGGCCATTCGGAACGTTGGGTAACGATAATATGTCAAAGCGAAATGCCGACCCGCCTCACTGAGAGGGTACGAGCTGGCAAATGAATGCCCCCGAACGGCAAATACGTCATTGAACGTCCAATCATGGAACTGCTACAAGATCTCATTCGCGTTAACGCAGCGCGTAACGCGTTTATTTGCACATTTTCGTCTCTCTCGTTTGCAGGTATTACGAGATCATTATGATCTCGTTGTGTTTCGTGCTGCCGATGTCGTTGCCGGTGTACGCGTGGAACGAAACGTGGCACGTGAGCATTCACGCGGTGATCATACGCTACGTAGTGTTGTTGCACGCCACTTTTTCCGTGAACAGCGTGGCTCACATGTGGGGAAATCGGCCGTACAACAGGTAAGTTTTCGGCGAACCGGTCGCGTGGCCCGCGTTGATTAAAACTTTCGCGCCGCGGCCCGTTCTACCCGCGCGATTTAACCCGCATTTCCCGCTTGACCGCAGGAGGGTCATGCCGACGGAGAATCCGGTCGTGTCTTTCGTCGCACTGGGTGAAGGTTGGCACAATTACCATCATTCGTTCCCCTGGGACTACAAGGCCGCGGAGATCGGAGCGTACGGCCTGAATCCTAGCACCGGCTTCATAGAGCTGATGGCCCGCCTCGGCTTGGCTTACAATCTGCGAACGCCGAGGAAGGAGGTGGTCGATCGAACGTTCGCGAAAAAAGGGGACGGCACGGACAGCCTTTGGGGACATCGACGAAATTGAAGCATCATCGACGACGTGGACTCCTGGAACGGATCCCCGTGATCCGCGCCGATTGGGCTCGGTCGTTGACTCGTTAAATCGTCGTTAAAATGGGAATGGAGTGACCGATGGACGAAATGTTGTTTTCTCTGTTCGCAGGGCTTTTTTTTTATATCGTTTTAATATTTATCGCAGGGATTTATCCATTTTCGACGATCAGCGTATTATCCACGCTGCTACTCGCTGTAGGTTTACTCAGCACGTGTTTCTTTCCCTCTCTTTTTTTTTTTTATGCAACCCTGGCTAGCTCAGAGGTATGCACGAACACGGAACGCGTATAATATCTGTGTGCACGTGCAAATAGTTTCAGCTACGTGTTTTCAACGTGTATGCATATATTTGTCTGGAATTAATGCCTACTCGCGCGCTTTCATAATGGAGCCGGCGATCAGTGAAATTGAACAACTGGTAAACACGAACAGCAGCAATAAAACACGTTTATTGACTTTGAACCTGCATTCTCGTAGATAGAACACTGCATTTTCATGCGCCAGATACAATATTTTGACCAGGGCCGGTACACAGTACGTAAAACAAAAATGAACAGAAGGTCCTCGTGGAATTTCGTCTCACAATGCAAATTGCATTCGCAAATGGAACGAAGTAAGGCTTACAGGCTTGCCGGGCAACTTCGCGAATTTCCCGTTGTAATATACGCAACCGTCAGTGCTGAGCTGACAACAAACTTTAAACACAGTTCACCGTTTGCCAGCCCCAAATACTGGTACGACGTGAATGCCATTTATCCGATACCTTATATACGTTACGCGACGATCGCTCTAAAAGCATTTTCGAATATACAATAGCGCGGGCGTGCTACGCATCGCGTTGTCCAATTTATCTAGATAGACTGAAAGAGTTGTCCGAAAGCGGCCTCGTTCTACCTGCATTAATTGTTGAAGCTGCAGTGACGGGCTGCCGTTTCAGGAGGCGCGCAATGAATGCTGCAGTAATGAACCGTCTTTGTCCAGTGCTTAAGCTACACCTATATACGTACAGCACCGTTGTTTTCGGCTGACCCTTTGTTTCGTGCAACGAGCAACGTTCGTGCCCTCGAGGGCGACTCAAATTCGTGGGAAAATTTTACTAGCATCGATAACCCCGTCTTCCCGCAGCGACGTTCAACAATGTTTACTGCAGTTGCGAGAATCTCAACTCTTTCGACGTAGGGAGCGTAGTACAACGAAACGGGGAAACACACTGCGCGGTCGACAAACTTCTTACTCCAAATGTATTTCGCGTATATCCGTCACCAGGCCAAAATGAACTTCCATTCCTGAACGCGTATACGCGCCAGCAGTACTCAAAAGGTTAAATCGGGCGTGGCGTTTAGTTCAGCGTGCACCGACGGGCATCCGACGTGAACACGCGACGGCTCCAGATAATTCACCTGTTTTGCAGTATCTCCCGCGAATTTTCGTCGGAGAATTATCCTCGAACCGATCGTGTATCGATGGCCAACAGGGTAACCACTTTCACTCGGCGAACTCTGGCACGAAACGATGGGGCATTAGTCGTGGTAATGTTGGGAATTGATAATCGGTTCGGTAACGGCAACTGAAGCTTTAACGATGCACTAATTGTTACACACTTGCTGCACATTGTACACACAAATGGAAACACGTGCGCCGTCGTGTTTGAGATCGTTGAATATTTCCCCGATTCGCGTTGGCCACGCGATAGATATTGTTACATAGATTACGCGCTTTATAAATACCACGCGTTCATGCCCCCCTATGTTGGCCTTGCGATATTGCGCACCTATGCTGTAGATTACTGTCCCGTAGAGCACGTTTATTTTTACGCAGAGGGAGAAAAATGTACACGGAGCCGTGCAAAACGGGCCATCGTAAAGTCGAGCAGAAATACATCACGAGTTTCCATAAGTATGATACGACAGTCGAGCGTAGTTATAGCTCGGTTTCATATTTATAGCCGGACAGAACATTGTTTTTCCGTGCATACGGCACGGACGTCGTCGCCACAGGCTGCTGCCCTACGTATTTTTATCTTCGACGGATATTCTGGGATGATAAATGAACAATAGTAACAAGCTGCGGGTCATTTTTTCACCGGCTTTGCCGCGTACAACAGTTTCGAATGGAGGACAGGCCGCCGGTGGAAATGAAAATCGACGAGTATTCAATTTCACGGAGAACGAAGCGTATTATTAATCGCTGCGTAGATTTGTTCAAATAATTTCCGAGTGACGGAATTAAAATAAACCGCCGATCGAATTAAAATGCCGCTTCCAATTTCCAGGTAACGGAGTTTCAATTAAAAGTACCCCTTTGCCGTACCATTTACCTCGACGAAATCCGGGCCCAATCGGTAGAATACCTGTCCTCCATTCCATTCCTGCGAGGTATGCAATAGGTAATCTCTACAGTACGGCCCAAATTCGATGCCACTGCGGCCACTGCGACATTCATGCTTGGCCCAACATTTTTATCGCGAGTCAGACTCGTCAGAGTACGGCAAGGGGTAAATATTTCCGCGACGAAACTCGCACTGCTACCCGTCGAATCAGCTCGCTTTCAGTCCCAATTGCACCGCATTCCAAAAACGACATCACGGCAATCCCTGTCTTAGCTTTTTCGGTAATTTTAGAACGTGTATCGATTAACGATGCGGCGCGAAATCAGCGTTTACGCTTCTCGCGGCGCCGGGTACATCTTCCCCGGTACCACCGAGTATTTTCCTCCATGAATTTGTTATGACCATCGCAATAGAACGGATCGATAAGACACATTCTGTCTGTGCGCTGCTCTGATGTGTCTTTTACCGCCGCCCCGAGGCCGTCGAATAAATTTGTATCGCGTACATGCGAAAGGGTCGTTCGCTGATCCGATATGACTTGAAAAATTGGATTTCCTTCATTTCCTCTCGTTTCTTCTCTTGGCCGCGTGTTAAACAACCAGGCCTGTCCATTGTGCAACTTTTCCTCCTTCGTGTCTATTTTCTTTCCCTTTATCAACGGTCAACGTTTTTAGCAACGCTCGCAGCGAACAAAATTTGAGCGGCTGAAGAGCGATTGCGAGACTTTGGAATCGAGGATAATTTATATTCGAAATCTGCCTATCTGCAGGTGCATCAATAGAATGTACCGCCGCGCTCTTTTCATTATACTTGCTATTCGCGTGTAGGTACTCGTAATTCATATACGGTAGAAAGGCCAGCCGCGTTCTAGTACTGTAGAACATCTCCGGCTACTGTCCACCATCAAAGGAAGTAGTAGACAAGTAGAGCATTGCGAGGGAATCAAAGGTGAAGAAGGATCGTCGCAGTAGAAGTGGTAGACATTCGAAGCAACGGTTCGGCGTTTAATCTAGCGAGAGTGAGCAAAAACTGCCAGATCCGCGGAGTGATCAAAGGAGACATTAGGGAGTGCATTAAAGCGCGACTAGAAAAGAGAGGAACGACAAACCGCGACGGCGACATTTCCGGCCCGTTTCGGAGGTCGCGAGGACAGGTAAAAGCGTGGTAGACATTATGCACATGGATCGTGCTTCGAAGGCGGGCAGAAAGCCGGCGATAATAGCGTAGAGTGTGCGTGTGTGTGTGTGGGAGAGAGAGGGAGAGTGGCGATAGTAGTCACTCAAAGACTGGGTGGAAAAAAAAAGGGAGAAAAAGAAGGAAGAACGGGTTAGCAGCAAAATGGGTGAGCGACGTGATGCGAGCAGGTAGTACACGCCGCGCACAATGTTACCTTCGAGTATAAGCGTGCTCATTCGTACTCCCTGGCAGTGCACACGCAGTATTGTTTGGAAAGCAGCTCATCGGCGAAGAGCCTCTCGTTAAATCTCCAAGAACTTTGTTCGCTTACTCGCTCGAGATCGATACGACTAGTTCAGCTGCATACATATATGCAGGCACATGACAAAAGTTCTGAACTTTTGACCCGACGGCGACCATCGCACGCCTACACACGTTCCCCTGTTTCCTTTTATCCCGTGTTGCGCATTTCACGCGTGCGGGACACACACACACACACACACACACGCACACAGAGAGAGAGAGAGGTGAACGGGGTGGCCGTTTTGCATGCACCCCTTCACGCGTATGCATATAATACACGGGTGTTTTGAAAAGGTAATACAATTCATAACAGGGCACGGCGATGAGCTCTGCTTCTATTTTCTCGTCGCCGGGCGTTACGCGGTCTTAAAATAATAACGCTTACGAAACGTTAATAATCATAAAAATGCTAATGTTAATGGCGCTGTTGCGGGGTCGGCGGTCGTGATATTAATGGGTTACGACAACGTGCATGGGACGCGATAATACGAGTAATGAAAACGACCAGGACAGCAATGAGCATAATAATAGGGGGGGAAACGTGTCGGTGAAGCGGACAATATTGTAGCTGTAACTGCGGGTGCCGGGGACGCAAAATTGTTTAAATAAGATTGCTCGGATTATCGTTCGCATATTCTTTCATTCTTTCCTTCTTTGTTTCTTTATTCGTTCATTTAAATACGCAAACGGGGTCCGGGTCCCATTAGAGTGCAGAGACATTTTAATAAACGGTGCGCCGCTATTAAATGCGTGCAGGACATGTCGCACTCAGTATTCATGCGAGTCTCGCAGAAGCATTTTCAAAGGATGTAGTTGTTCCAGCAAACAAGTTTAACGAATTGCAAGAACAATTCGCTCCGTTGCGTATTCGATTTACAGAGTCAGGGAGGGCAAGGTTCAAAATATGAAGATGAGCATAAAATGGTTTAACTATCCTGTACGATCTCATAAGGGCATACAGCGATAGATAATCCTATTGATCAACTTAAAAGTAAACAGCAGATCGCATACAGACCTACGAATTTCGAGCGAGTTGATGTTCAGTAGAATAGCCAGCCATGTGTCAGACATCGCGGTATCTTTTCATTCTTGTTGAATATCTTTCGTAAATTGCAATGGATCAATCCCTCTTCTCCTCGCGAGTTCTACTAGACGCAGATACACACATATCGTATCGTGTTGGCAAATAAAAACGTCAGCGGCTTCGATTAAACAACCGTCTACCTTTCGAAGAGGGAAACGCGCCAGCATCGATCCACGTTGTTTCGGCTTTATTTTATTCCGCGGCAAATGTAATTTTCACTTCAGTGAACGAAACGCTGTATAGTTTTCTCTGGAACAATATATCTTTTGGCCGAGAGGGGATCGGATTGTGTTTTTAGATCCCGAATATCGCCACAGTGCCTGAATAAATTCTGCTCGCTACCGGAAATGGATCGTTTCCGTGAAAAGGTGATTCCCTTCACTCGTCGCACAACTGACGATTCTTGGAGAACGTGTATTTTTGGTCAATATCATACAAAAGAATCACGGAGGAACATTACTCTTCTGGAGTAACTTCTTCTTCGATAAAGATCGTTGAAGTAACAAAGAATAAGAAGAAACGATATCTCAGAAGAAAAATTGCAGAGTACATATTATCTATCTTGCAGGGGGTTGATTTTCCTTAAGACTAGCTTCGTAAAAAAGAAAGGAAGTAATATTAGAATACGTAATCTTAGACAATGACATACGTAATCTTATCGATCTTCTCGTCGCTAGTTACTGCCCCGCAGACTATACACGCGCTCCTGTGCTTTGTACGATTCTCTAACCCCAATAGTCGAGTTGAAATAACAAAAACTGTTGCGCGGAGGATGCGTTCTCTTGTGAAAAAAAATAAAGGAAAATAAAAAATGCAATTCTATTGATCCGCGTACTCCGGCGCCGCTCTGTACCACTGACGAATAAATCTAGCATTTAGCCTCGCGTACACCAAGGTATCTACAGGTGGAAGCGCCTGCGCGTCATCTTCAGTTATTCGTAGATGTCACTTACACCTGCGTGGCCACGGATATGCAGCTGTCTCATCGTATTCATCCGCGCGCATTGCACTTGCAGCCCAGAACCGAGGCATTTTTTTTATATCAATTTACTCTGAACTGTGCTGCTTCTCTTTTTTCTTTTATTCTCGTCTCTTCTACGTCCATATTTTTTGCTGTCCTTTTCTGCTTCCGACCGTGGTTTTTTTAAAGCTCGTGGCCTCATTTACTATGCAATTTTTTAGTACCGCGAATTGTCGTTAATAGGGCCGACCGCATTGTGCATCGAAACCGCCGGTTGTTTGTATTACGGATGTGAAATGCGTCGGTGTACGTACGTACGAATTAAACACGATTTTCCCTAGTGCTTTGTTTGACTTTTCCTTATCGCGGTTACAAACGTGGGGTTAACTAACCCGTGATTGAAACGTAATTGCACGTTGGACGGGGCTGTAAGCGTGATTTTTGTTTCGCGTGGAGGTACGAACACGATTCATTGTGGCCAAACGTTCTATTAATTGACCCTTAAAGTGGATGTGCCGTACAATTTCGATAAATATGTATAATTCAATTCGGTTTCGGTGAAATATACGACAGCCTTCGCGTAATAAAGCTTCAATTAATTGTGCTGGTCTTGCATAATTTTGTAATATACAAATTAGACGACTCACCCTGAGTTACTGGTTCCGCCGAGGATGTTTGGTGGTAACAATGTTCACGGCCACTGCCACAACCACCGTCGCTATACACTTTTCAAGTTTTTTTAGTCTAGCTAAAGTTTCATATGCATTTTCACATCGATATGTTAATACGGTCCTTGATGTATCAAAAACGGGAGTGCCTGGCAGTTCAGGAATTTTAATCGTCAATTCTGTGTCAATTCGAATCGTTGGAACTACGGTTCAAGGTGACAATTTCCTGCTCTCATTTGATCGTTGCTCACTGATCTGATAAACAAAGTGCAGGAATTTTCGCATCGATGCGTGAATCAATGTGCAGTTTAACAAATGACAGGGCCAGACGAATGTATAAACAAATACACTGATGCACGCGTGTGTGCTATGTATGCGCGTGCATTTGTCGATGGCAAGTGGACAGGTGAGACCTACCGACCGCAGTGATAGCTTGGGGTGCACTGAACATGAGGGGGTTGGAAAACGATGTGGAATCTAATCCAACCTTACCTAACACAGCGGTAGTGGCGCAGCGTGCATCCTGTAGCGCGCCTGCGTCGCCGCAGCTTCGCTTAAACTTTTCCGGCAATTCAAGCAATTAGGAAGAAAAACGGAAACGAGATTAACTAATGCGTTCGATTCTTATTGGATAGCCGTTACTTTCGCATAAAAGTGCTCCACTTTTAGAAAGAATCCCATGCACCCGCTTCCTTATGGAATTTGTCGGTGGGATTAAGCTAAGCGCTTTACGATAAGTGGATACGAGCTTTCTTACCTTTACGAGATAGAGATGTGCAAGTACCCGCAAAACTCTAAAAAAAACGACGGCAAGTGCCAGGCACGTACGAATTTTCATGCAGCCCAAAGCTTTCCGGCATATTCGAAAGAGAAAAATGTCAGGCAGCCCTATAGGATCCTTACGTTAACGCGCCAAGTCATTTGGACTTTCGCGCCAGTGCGCGCGCACTGCGAATGTCATTTGGGCGCGAACAGCCATCCAATATAAGGCGGCGTCCTAGAGCGACCGCTCAGTCGATTCATGACAGTTGTATCGAGAGGAGGTTTTTCGTTTGGCACGTAGGGACAGAGAGCTGCCTAACCAACAATTGAGCAAACAGTTCCATACTTACCGGTGATCATCTGCAAATAGTAAGTCGCATACATTTTAGTTCTTTCGGTGCCCGCTGCGCTATAAAATGAAAAATTCGAAACGTCACAGGCTCTGGATGTATTTTTATTTTGCATTATAGCGAGTGTATTAACCTCGAATTTTCGTTGCTCCTCAGACGCGGTTATTTATTTTTCTATTATTTTCCCGAATTAAAAGTACTGCAGTGGCTATACACTTCTTTTTTAACTGTGAATGTGAGGCTCTTGTGTAGCTACACTCGTTTCTGAAATTACGAACTGGCATAGCATTTTTCTACTTTTTTAATGCTACGTTGCTTTACTCTTGCTTCTGAAATTATTTAATAGAATCCGAACATGGACAAGGTATTTAATGATGGGTAGTTCGGACGAGAAATTTAAGATGGGTCACTATTCCTTAGCAACCTCCAAGTGGTATGACCCGAGATCTCGATATTACCTGTCACATAATTTTCGAATTATGTTATAAATAACATCGTGGTAGTAGCTACAATTTCCTTCGATTCTTTCAACTTTCCACATCAGTATATACATTCTCTATCATACATCATTGTTGCATCTCTTTTGCTTAAGTATGTATAGCCCCCTTTTTATTATTATTTGAAAACTCGAAAAAAAGGCAATGTTTTAATATTTAGTACATATATATATGTATATTTATTTCTACAAAAGTGTACATCGATTAACATATGTGTGTGTGTGTATACATATATATTGTATATTATGATGATATTAAAATGATTAACAATTTTGTCATGACTAGCATCGTATATAAGCTCTTTTCTGTTACATATAGTTTGTCAATTGGAATGGACATATTTTTTCATTTGATCCTTTTGTCTCTGGTATATCTAAATTTGCACAATGGTAACTTGTATTTCTTAATATATAGTGCCACTAGATGTTATTAGTATCTAACGATAAAATGATTAATAATTACTCTCGTGATTGAGCTATTAATATCTATTGGTAGTAATTTGTAAACAATGAAGTACCAACATAACGAGATACTCCAATTTTGCAAAAATTTGCCCAAAGGTGAAATAAATAATTGGTTTACGAGTACTGTAATTCTCTATGATCCGCAAGCAAGACAGCTCAATTGAGCCGGCCAAGTATTTTTGCCGGATTAGTTGTCTATATTCTTATCAATAAAGAATAGACCCAATCCACTTGCCAACTATGCACGTTATTTTTAGTAATCATTTTTACAACAACATACCATTCTCTACACTCTATGCTGCATTAGATTTTTAATCATCTATCAAACAATCGCAAGCGTACCTCTACAATGCTTTTGTTTTGTGATTCTCTTTGGTCTCAGGACGAGACTAAAGATAGCATTCTTCTTGCCATTATAACGTACTCTGTGCCTTCCATTATACGGATCATAAGCATACGCTTGGCAATCCGAATATGCATCGCCTTGTAATAGGAATACGATATTACAATAAACTAAATTAGTAACTTATATACAGAACTGCAGTAAACAGCTAATATTGTAATTTATGGACGGATTTGAATTAGATTAGACGCATGACAAAACTAATGCAGTATAATAGAATGTAATAAAAGAGGGAAAAATATCATTGATATCAAAATTATTCTATTGTATCAGCAACGGTTTCGCTGTATCAGAATAAGTTTGATCGAGATACCTGGAATATTATGATTATGCTATGACCAATGCTGAAAATTTCAAACGTTTGCTAACTGTGATGATAAACCAGTAGAAATTTGTATAAAACATGTTTGTAAAAATTGCGGGATGCCAAAGAATCGTTATCAAAATGTGATGATATCTTTCACCTTAATACTATTAAGTCTGGTTAGTCACTTATGTGAATAACACATTAATTATTGGTTTTCAACAAAACAAAATCTATGGCCATAAATCTTAAGTACGTTTGTGACTAGCGTAAGATATGTTATATCATGTTCCCATATATGGAAGAATTATTACATGCTACTCTCCTCGTAAAAATGGTTGAATGTAAATTGGCAGTTTCCATATCCGATTCAGTCTGAAATAATGTTGTAATTTATTTGAGCTGTACTGGAGTGGATGATCGATCGTAAGACGACGGAGTAGGTAAAGCTAGTGATGGTGGTAAACTGGTAGTACTTGTCAAAGTAGAATCCAACTTTCGAGCTTCGTGTTCTAATAACACTGCATCTAAAGACGGATCTTGGGCTACAGTTCTTAAAGAATCACCTAAAGCCTGTCTTAGTTGCTGCATTTCTCTGCCAGCTCTTGAACTTCGCAACACGTATAATTGTCGACGTTTTATTTCTTGATTAAGTTGCTCCCGTAACAGTTGTATCTGTTATTCACATATCCGTTCAAATACAAATAGTCACGACATTAAAAAAATTTAATGTTCAAGAAAGATACCTGATTTTCCAAACGTAAAACCTGTTGACGGTGACTCTGTTCTCTGGCCTCCAATAATTTTTCAGCTTGCAATTGAGCCGCTCTAAGCCTCTCGATTTCTCCAGCTCGATCACGACTAAAATCGTATATCGAATGCGTATGCCCGTAGCTTGATTTTACTCTTATCAGCTCAGCTTCTTTCTCTGCGAGTTGTGTTTCTAATCTGCGAACTTTCAATCTCAACTCTCTGTTTTCTTGCTCGTAATGATCTGTATCGAAACTTGTGCCCAGCAATTCGACGTGTGCCTTTTCTGGACGTTCGTAGCTTTTGCTGCGGTTCGTAGACTTGAACAATGCTAATTGTCGTTCTAAATTACGTTTATCGGCTTCCAATAATTTCACCTAAAATTACAAAAGTTATCATCCGCTCCTT
This sequence comes from Nomada lathburiana, assembly GCA_963667235.1. Lineage (NCBI taxonomy): Eukaryota > Metazoa > Arthropoda > Insecta > Hymenoptera > Apidae > Nomada > Nomada lathburiana. Next base: position 21,667,471 of record OY763898.1, read on the forward strand.
GTAGCTCTTTAGTAGAAATATTTACTTTATCATTCAAGGCTTCCACTTTCCCTCTCATTTCACTTCTTTCCCTCTGTGCCGTTTGCAACTGTCGTAATATTTCTTCGCCCTTGTTCGTACTTTCTTCTTGAGGGTAAGTAACTAATCTTAATTGAGACTCTAAGGCGCAACGTTGTACTTCATTGTTTGCCAATTCATTTTGCAGACGAGTTATTTGTTCTGTTAACGTCTGATTTGTATGCTTAAGATCGCTTAAAGATTGTTGCAAAGACTCCACGCGTTCCGATAAAATCCTGCGTTCGTTTTCAGCATTTGAAAGCTGTTTTTGAACCTGAAATATATTGAGCAATGATTTGTGTTCCACGATCAAGTTTTATGTTCCTACCTGTTTGTTCTTTTCATTCGAAGCCTGCAAGGTGGCTGTCAATTCCATGATGCTGTGTTGCAATGAATTAATTTCATTTTTTAATTCGCTTTCCGTATTAGATGCTTTTTCTAATGCAATATTTAATTGCTCCACCGTAGATTTCAACGATGCGCAACGTTCCTCTAAACTTGCCATTGCTCTACATTGCATATCGTTTCGTTCTTGCAGTTTCTGAAAAATGAATCAAAGTAGTACTTCATTGTTACCCAATGCCAGACTAAAAATCATGCACAAAATTATACATGAATATTTGCATCTTTCTCTTGGAACATCATTTGCAATCTCTGAAGATCGCCTTCCAATGACATTCTTTGCCGTTCTAACTTCGTAGCACGGGACTCGCTTCTGCTAAGTTCCTCTTGTAGATTGCGTTTTTCATTTTCTACTTTGTTCAATGCATGTTTCAATCTGTCCAATTTTTCCTGCGAAACGATTGATTACGCAATGTTAGAAGGGAAGTGTGTTATTTCAAGAATATATGCAGAGTGTCTTTACTTCGTATTGTACTTTCTCTTCAGAGCTGCTACTGATCATTAATTCGAGATTGGTCATTTTCTCTCGCAATTGCTCACACTCCTCCGTCTTTTGTTGCAAAGCATTTAACTAGAACAACATACTTATCAGCATCGAGTTAAACTACCAAATATACGTGAAATGTACCTGCATTTCGTAGCCACTCTGCTTTTGCGAAAGTTTCACTTCCAATGAATTCTTTTCATCCTGAAGAATTCTCATATTCGTTAATAAAGTGTTTATCTGCATATCCGACTTATTCTGAACCTCTTGAGTTTCTGTCAGTTGTTTTTTCAAACTACACAATTCCGTGTTACAATCATCCTAAAATGTACATGGAAAACAATTAATAACTGTCGATTAAACTGGTCATCAGTGTAATTACCCTTTCACGTTCAATTTGGGCTACTTGTTGCATGAGAGATCGCACACCCTTCCTAACTGCTTCAGGATCCACGTCAAGTATTGCATCTCGGCTAGAGTCAATATGATCTTGAGCTGGATTATAAAGTTAACATTTAATTGGTAAAGAACATATATGAATGTAAGAAATTAATACTAATAAATCATGTACCTCTTGCTGGGCTCCATCTTCTCGAAGGACTCATTAATTTAAAGGGCATATTAACGCTTCCATCCAGTTGGATGCCAGCGATTCGACGTAACGTTGATGCCACGCTACACAACTTTTGTTCGATATCTTTCTTTGCCATTTCCAATTGCGATAATTGAGCATCTAAAGCACGAACTCGTCCTTCCGACCCTCCAAGACGTGCCTAATTAATTTTGCATTTCTTAATATCATTTCTCTGTGAAAACTTTTGTTATTATTTTACCTTAAGCTCTTGAATCTGTTGAGAAGCATCAGCCAAACACACTTCCAAATTGTGTTTTTGGTCTTCCAGTTTCCTTTCGCGACATCGACTATCCTCAAGTCGAACTACCAATTCTTGGTCTCTAGTTCTCCACCGTTCATCCTCCTCATCCGTACGTGAACGTAATCTCCCAAGCTCTTGTCTCGTTACCTTCAGGCTATTGTCCACGTCGACCAACTGCTTAGAAATAATCATTAAAAACCGATCTCAATACGTCTGGTCTGCTTCATACCTGTTTCTTTACTTGATGCAGTTGCAACTGCAAACGTTCCCTTTCTTCGGTTTCGTTTGTTAGTCGAGCTTGCAGTTCCTTTTCGTCGTTGTGCGCCTGAGCATTATTCTGTTGCGATTTTTGCAATTCATCCCGCGTAAAATTCACTTGCTTTTGCAGCTGCAAAATTTCACGTTCCATCTCACGTAACTGTGTTTGAAGGCGAGATCTCTCTGCGTCTATATTTACTTTCATATCTTCCAGCGCTTCAAAACACGTATACAGGTATTCATAGATATTACATAAGAGCGGGGAGTAATTTATGATTGTAATATTATACATTACCTGCTATTTTTTGATACGATTCTTCCAATGTTCTACTCTGTTCTCTCTTTTCACTTTCGATACGTTTCACATGCTCGCGTAATTCTTTATTGCTACTATTATACTTGTCCTTCTCGTACGTAGAGTCGGCTAATTGTCTTCTGGTATCCACTAATTCTTTCCGCAATGTTTCGTTAACATTTTCGGCTGTAACATTATACTCGTCACCATAAGAATGATAATTAATGTGCATTAATATACGAATATGGAAGGTAAATGCAAAAAATACCATCTTTAAGCTTTCGAATAGTGTCGTGCAATTGATTTTGCAAACTATCAACCCTGTCTTCCGTCATATGCAACTGGACTTGTAATTCTTCTGATTCTCTTTGTGCTGATTCGCGTTCTTTCCAAAGCTCTTCAATTTTTAAATCCAACTTAATTTTTTCTTCGTCTGCTTTCAATTTGCTTTCATCGAGTTTCGTTTTAAGACGATTCAATTCATCGCGCAATTGATTCGAATTGTTACGCTCTTGCTCTGCACGCGCTGCGGCTTCTCGTTTTACACGTTCAACATTGTTCTTCTCTTCTTCCATTTCACGCAGAACGCCTTCAAGTTTTTCCATCAATGCCTGTTGATCGTGATGCGCTGCAAAAACAATGATCGATGCACCCATTTGTTAAAGAATTTTATAAATGCGATTCGGAATGTTTCTTATTTTTCACATAAAAATTACCTATCAGAAGGGCTTGCTGTTTATCATTTTCTGCTCGAAGAAGTACTTCTTCGTGCTGCTGACACAAATTTTCTATGTGCTGCTGCATTTCTTCTATCCTTTGCTGCAATTGGTTTATCTCGTTATCTTTCTCCCCGGAAAGTTGTAACAAAGATTGTTGAAGTCGTTTTTCTAGATTTATTTTTATTTGCTCCTGAAAAATCAACCGAGTTAATATAATAATTTGTAGATTATAATTCCCATGCCTCTATTACTAAACGTAATACCTTTTCTTCATTCAATTTTTTTACGCTATCTTCGTTATGTTTTTTTATGTTCGAAACTATTTGGTGGAATTCGGCTTCTTGATCGCCGCTTTGTTGCGTTAAAGTTTGCTTTATCTCTTGCGCTCGTTTCTCGCTGTTCTCCAATTCTTTCACTAATCTTTCGACCTGTCCCTTTAAACTTTCTTGTTTTATTAATAATTCTTTTTGCTCCTTTTCCAGTTGTGTCTTTTTTATATGCATATTTTCCAAATTAGTTTGTGTATCAAACAAAACGCCTTCCAAGGTCTCTTTCTCGCTTCGCATTGATGCAACTTGCTCCTGCAGTCTCTGCACCTCTTTCTCATTAGTTTCCAATAGTACCTACGCAAAGGGGAACGATCCTAAATAATATTTATAAACAATTAACAAATCTTTCTAATAATGCTTTATAATAATTACTTGTTTTTCTTCGTTATCTTTTACAAGATCTTCCAAATTTCGGTTTATTCTGCCGTTCATTTCGTTCGCCTGTTCCAATCTTTGCCTAAGCCTCATTAATTCTTCATTTAACGACTCTTTCTTCCGTGCCAAAACTGACAGCTGATTACTCAAATCACCACGTTCACGCGTAGCTTGTGCCAGTTCTATCTCGATCTTTTCCTTTTCAATTTCCATAAACTTTACTTTCTCGTTCAGCGTTACTTTCTCGGATTCTAAGTCGAGCCTAGTTTGCTCCGTCTGAAGTAATTCCTTTCGCAAGGAACCCAAATCTCCCTGCTGATCGGCACATTGGTTTGCCAATTTATTTTTTTCATCTGTTACCTGCGATTAGTAAAACATATACCTCGCAATGCATATTGAAAACGTTTACGTTCACTTTGTTAAACGTTACCTTCTTTAGTTCTTCGTGCAATCGTTCCTTTTCCTTTTCATGATTGCTACAAACTGTTTCCAATTTTATCAGAACCTCTTGCACATCTGATTTCTCTAGTAGTACGCGTTCCAGGTCCAGTTCCAAGTCGCCTAAATAACAATTCAATCAATGCAACGTTAAACTGGAATGAAGCAAAATTCTAAAAGCACGGAGCAACGATTGTCGATAAATCACCTTTGCTCTTTTCGATTTGTGATATCAATCCATCTGTTTCCAGTTTCTGCTGTTCCAACATATCTTTTGCGAGGTATGTTTTACTTAATTCTTCTCGCATTGTTAACAGTTCCTCTCTCATTTTACTGCATCTGTCTTCTTCCGAACGCAAATTTAACTCCCTAGTAATGTAACTTTTTAGTACATCAGTTAATAGCAGAAAAGAGATATGGTTTCCACGTAACATACCGTAATTCTACGTCTTTGGACACTCTACTGAGCTCGCTTTGAAGATACAACTTTTCATCTTCCAAATTGTCGCACAGCTTCTGCAACTTGTTGTTAGCCTTCTGCAACTTTTCACAATCGCTGTTCAAATTTTCCATCTACAAAGATACACACATATATGTATTGTTTTTGTTTTGGTTATTGATGCATACGACAAAAGATACACGTATATACTTCTCGAGAAGAAAATATATCGCACCATACTATTAACTTCCACTCTACTTTTGTCCAGTGCATTTTTCTCTATCCTCACAGTGTCGTGACTTTTCTGTAACATATCTTTCTCTTGAACAAGTTGCGAACAGTTTGACCGTGCAGCATCCAGTTCGTTAATCAATTCCTCCGCTCTTCTTTCTAAAGTTTTAACGTTCTCTTCGGCGCTTTCGCATTGTCTACGAGCTGTATGTAACTGTTCCTTGTTCGTTTGCAATTTTACCTAATGCAATCAAAATTCGATGCAGGTTATTAATAATATAATTGGGTTTGCTATTACACGATGAATACTTTGGTTTAAGAATTTACCAAACCACATGATATAAAATCTTCACACCTGAAGCTCGTGTATAGTCAATTGATATTTATGTAGAGCTGCTTGCACGGCACTTATGGTACTTTCGGCAAAGGCTGGAATAGTGTTGCCTCTGGTGCCTCTTTTTGGTGATCTTTGAGGAATTGGTCCAGTAGGAGATAAATGAAGATGTGGGGGGGCTTGAGTGGATTCCATTTCACGACTCTCCGCATCTTGAATTACAGCATGCGCTATGTCCCTCAATGCAGATTGTAAAATTTCTATGTCATCTTGCAACCGTGTATTTCGATGCATTTCTGCCTCTGCTTCTCCGCATCTTTCTTCCTGAACATACCATATACATACGGGAGGAATTTATTTATATCAGTTTCTTCTTTATATTTACCAAACTGTGAACATCACGAATAAGTTGATTGATTTTCTCTTCTTTTACACGAATTTCGTTTTGGGCTACGCTGTACTGTTGTCTAATTGCTCCCAATTCTGTTTTTAAGTCTGTTGCCACCTGTTCCTGTGCCTGTTGAGCTTGATGAGATATCTAAACAGAATAGGAACGCAACGTACACGTATGATTGCATCGCACACAATTCTTAATCCTGTAAAAGTATAAGCATACCATTGGCTGCATAGCTGATTGCATTCTTATGGCGAATCCGGTACTATTACAAGCCGATGAGACGTCATTAAAAGTAGAAATAATGCTGTTCTTCATTTTTAATAAATCTCTTTCTGTGCTGGATTTTATGTCTGCGAATAATCGTTTCACGGAGACAACGTCGCGCCAAAGATTTAATAATCTATTATGTTCCGAAGTATAATATTCATTAAAAGCTTGTTCTTCCTCTCGCCACTCTTCTTCCTTCATCGCCAATTCTTCCCTTAAAATATCCCATTCGTTACTTAATTTTTGCAAGTCATTCGTAAGTGCTTCATTCGTTTGGTGCGATTCGTCCAGTTGATCTTTCAGTGTAGTATTTATTTGTAACAGTTTTTCGCATCTGGCCAAGTAGAATGATAGTTAAACATTTGTTGCAAGAACCATTGAATTTTGGAAAGAAGTATCTTTCCAATCAGGTACCTTTTACGTTCATCGCCTAGCTTTTTCACAGCGGTATCTAAATCGTGAATTTGTTCCTCGCGCATTTCCCGCAATGTTTGATGAGCGGCATCCAAAGCGGAAGTTGTTGAAGATGTAGGATTCGCTACTTTGCTAGTGTCGTATGTAGGAGATTCTGTCATCTGATTTTCCAGTTCTGAACATCTTTGCTTATACTGTAGTACCTAGAAATGTGATTTGTTAATACACTCTTGTTAAGATCAATCGTTCATTCACATACATATTGGGAAACCTACTTTAGCTTGCAAACGAGAAACAAGAGCTGCCTGATGTTGCTGCGCTTGTCTGTATGTGTCTAAACGTCTCTTATAATTGGCCGCTTCTTCTTCAAGGCGATGACGAAGCTCATAATTTTGTCTGACCAATATGTCTGGCGAAAGGTCTTCATCGCTCAAACGATCTCCTGTACCACTAATTATACTGGCCGTAGAATCCATTTTACCCCCTATATTTTTGTCTACCTACGAAAATATTGCCCATCCGCAGAGTAGCATATCATTTTAAATACGACAGTATAATAATAGTTTAATGGTATGTGAAAATCTTTGTATTACGATAGTCGGTTTGAAATTGAATAAAATCGCACCAAGGAATTAACTTTACAATAACTTACACGTAAAAATAAATATGTATGTATAAAGTTTTATAAGTATGGATTACTTATTGCTATGGATATTAATCACCATTATCGCACATATTGCATTGCTTCCTAAATTTTTGTTTTTTATTGCATCATAAAAAAATAGTGCGGTTTTTTAATAAAGCGTAAAATTGTGCATTCATCATTTAGGTTATGTTTCTGTTTATTGTTTACTGTTGCTTGGGAAGCTATATCTATAGTATGCATTCGGTGACGCGGTCAACTATGACTACACGCGACCGCCGAATTTTTGAATGCATCAGAAACACGCATGGCAAAATTACTGTTTGGTAAATGAAGTTATCTAGCAAATAAATACGAGTTACCACTAATTCCGGTTGCTAAGCAATTGGAAAATATGCATTTAATCCCCCATTTATCTAGATTAAAATTATCCATTATCATTGACACTATTTTCCCGCGATTTATCTTAGTAAATCATTTTTGGCTTAATATGCATGCGATATTATAAATACAATATTATACGTACAGGTCTCTCAAATATTATATTTCAAGGGATATAATCAAGAGGTACAATAGCAATTAGACAAAGAAGATAATTTACAGTACCTCTTTCGGCTTACTAGGACCTCTGAGAAACGGTGGTCGCCGCCTTTCCATCTGTCCTCGTGTTGATAATTGAGAAATACCTTTGGACAATGGCTAGAACATATTTTTGCAACGCTTAAAATAGAATTGATATCGTACATCTTATAATGAAGAGAATTGTTCACAGTTAACGTTTGCATGATGCAAATCTAAAGTATGCCGATGCAAAACAATTTCCATGCGTAATCGTTGACATGAAAGCCCCTCTATAAATTATTCCAACAAACTGTAAATTGGAACAGTGCGTAGGAAAAGAGAGAAAGAAAAAAGCTAAAGAATGGAACGGCGCGAAGGGGAAGACATTCACAACATATGACTCGTGTTTTGCGGCACGTACTTTAACTCATTTACGGTTACACTAGGTCAGCTTAATCTCTTCACAAGAGCAATAAACAAATTCTCTGCAAAAATATCACTATCGATAAGAGAATAAACTTTTCCACGCGCAAGTGTTACAGAACTCGAGATTTCCCTTCCGTTTTCACAATGTTACGCACCGACCCCTAGGCAAGACGATTTTGAAAAATCCCCTCACGCGTGTATGCACATTATACATTAGCAGGTATGGCAAGGGGTTCTTAAGAATTACGAGTTTCTTGATTGCATATGAAATGGACAAGGAGGCCCCGGTCGAACGTAGTCGTGCCTCTCGATTTTCCTCTTTTGTTAAAGCTTTGTCGTATCCGGTATCTGTGCGAATGGAAGTAGAAGAAGCACGACTCTCTACCAGGCACCGAATGGCACCAATCGATATGAATGTGGCCAAACTGGCTCCTCGCGAGAATATCAACCCTCGAATACGCCGTTCCAACTTTTCTACGACTTCGTACACATGACTTTCAATCGGTGGAGGGTTTCAACCGATCGAGAGGCAAAGTTAGGAACATTGCTCGTTGACTGGAAACTACCCTATCACTTTTCTTGGATCGTAACGGAACGGTGTCCGTGGTGAATCGGTATCCATCGTTGCTACTTACAAATGCTTTCCCAACGTCTAAGAATTCGCCAAAAAATTCATCCACTTGCAATTAGATAATCAATTTCTCCATCGCGATCGAGTGAGTTCCATAATAAAACGGGAAGTTATGTAAACTGGTAATCAATTTTGTAAAAAAAAATGATCTCGCTACTATCGCTACATCAACAAGATCTATCCCGCGTGCGAATCAGTCTGAAAAGTTCAATGTACGAGTTGCACGCGGCATAGAAGCCGCTCGTTGGAGCAAAACCCCCTGAGAATCACACAGCTGGACTAATAATCACGACAAGATAAACCGCGTCGGGTACATTCGATCTTTCGCTTCCGATAGTAATAACAATTATCCACGCGCGTGTTGAACGCCGCCTAAAAGTTTCGAAAACTCGACAATTTACAATCCGCTTTCGATCACGTGTCCTGGCCGGGAACGATATCCAGTTTGAAACTCGGCCGCGTTGTAATTGCACGACATCAGGGAACGCGATTTAACAGAATTCATCGAATTCGACCGACTTTTTTCAAATAAATCCGCACTCTGACCATCCATCGAACTGTTCCAATTATCTAATTATCAACGATAGACGTTCCAATGGAATAGTTTCAATCGTTTGTTCCCTTCAAATAGCTGCGGTCGTTCGTTGAGGATGGAAGTAAGTAGAATGGGTCTACCATTGAGCAGGTGTCGGACGTGATGCAAACGGTGCACTGGATACCAGTGGTCTGGATACCCGTTTTTCGTGGCCATAATTATTTTAGCGTTACTTCAAGATTTAAGGGGACAGTATAGTAGGTCGTTGAATTCGTCTTGATGCCAGCTATGACATTACATAGTAAGAAATATATAGTAATGTGTAAAAAATGCGGTGACTTTGAATTTCTTGTAAAAACAAAATATTTTATGAATTTTTTTATATTGAAACTTGTAGAAGGCTGAATGCTGATTAACTTTTATCTGAAACATCTTTTTGTCAGATCATTTTTATTACCCCAGAACGAGCACTCTTCGGCGTTCATTTATTGAAATTCGTACAGATTTTAAAGTTGCGGGAGGTTGAACCTAAAATTTATAGGGCAGCCGAAAGCTTCGGAGGGCTGTCACTTTATAGCAAAATATTAAACTTGAGAAATCGACTGTTGGCCACAGAAATCGGCTCTCGAAGCGAACGTCGCAAAGCTTCTGTCTTCTGAGACAAATTAAATCGCACCACCTTTCCGAGTATCGTACGGCCCCGAAGACGCTTGCTAGATCGCGACAAAATTATTACATCCGTAATCATAGACGGTCGTGGTGGAGTTTGAACCGTGTCAAAGCGACGAAGGGAACGAACAAACCGGATTAAACTGTACACGTTCCTATCTAAATGAGTTTTTGCAGACAGCGGTTCCGTGGGTCATTGAGGCTTCACCTCTTCCATCATACGCCTCCCTCTTTTCTCACGTTATCCCGTCGGCGATAACAGCACTGTGCTATTACGGGCGTAGCTTTTCGCCGTATTTCTACGGTAGTTTTACCGCTTTCCTTGTTCATCTCCTTTCTCTTCATCCTCATCGCGATGTTGTCTCCCGTCGTTGCACACGCCGAGCAAAGTTGAAGGTAACCGTTGCATTCACTGCGATTGCGAATGCGTATTCGAGGCTGTTTTCATGCGTGCTCGTTGCCATCGGGTGCGATAACAGCAACACGCAGGGCAGCGACAGAAACAGCTCATCTTCGACAATGCGTTCCGGTAATTGAAAAGATAAAGAAGAGTCGCCTTCTTCGGCGCTATCGTTGCGCCCCGATTGCTGGCGCACGCATCTCCATTAGTCGGGCAACTCTTTTCCAGCAAACCCGTCATCTCGATCATTTTCTCCGGCGAACGTGCATTGTTATTAAAGAATGGCGTCTCGAAGCCGCGAATAATTGTGACAATGAGTCAGGCGTTTTAACAAGTGGAAGGAAAGGGAACTGCTGTGCAACGATGGATGCTCGATCATTTTTTTTCATTCGGACGGGAGTTTATTTAGGTTAAAGTAAATGCACGTTATCGGGCAATTAATTATCGCAAAAAAGAGGCAACATTGGACGATAGCGCAGTCGGAAATTTCTACGAGTTCCATCCAACTTCGCCGATAAGTGCATCGAATGGGCATAGCGTGAGGGAATCCGGGCTCGTTGCGCGAGAATTCACGGTCGCATAGTTTCACAAAGGGACCCTTGTACTTGTCCTTGACCATGAGAACGAGCTTCGAACATCGGAATCGATTCATAGTCCAGCGCCGTTGTTGAAACTTTCGCCAATTAATATCAATCTGCGTTAAACTTGGCCGCGCGCGCCGAGTCGTCTATTTCGAAGAAACGGGGGACATAATTTCGTTCGTTTGATTTCCACGTTGATTTGCGAGAAATGTACAAATTGAGGGGGCAAGGAAGACCTAAATACGTTGAAACGAGTAAACGAGTCAATCGACGATTCAATCTGACGACTTGCACTCGTACAATAATGGGAGGCTCGCATAATTATTATTATCGTGCGCAGAAGTTCACTTCTCCGCCGGATCACGAAATCCGACGAGAATAGATTATCTGCACATTTCCATTTGGACATTGACATTCGCGTGGAATAAGTGCTCGGCCAATAATCCAATTACTTAATCGCTCTAGCCATAAACTAGAATTTAGCAGCCGCACAAAAGTGTTACCGAACATATAGTTACATCATAAACGCGCGCTTTAAGATAAGAAACGACGATCTAGGAGTCGCGGGGGCAACAAGCGATGTATGTACATACCTAAATCATCGGAAATAACGGAAATTATCAATGGACAATGTCCAGCTGGATACTAGATTCCGTGGGCGGTTTCGCCATCGGATTGTATTAATTATTTATTTAATTCGTCTTAACGGGCTAAGGCCCTTAATGTTCAATGGTAACATATAAGTAGACCCCGGATGTTTATGCAAATGCATATGTTTATAGAAAACGGATAAGGCATTAGGACCTGGGCAGAAATATGTTTCATGATTAGAGAATTCTGAAGATATATTTTTTGTTAGTTATACATATATGCAATAACTTATTGCATATGTTATTTGCCCTGTATATATCTTTCTTGTGGTATGTCACAATAATCGCAAAATGTATTATTAATGTTATATATTTTTCGTGCATAAATGTCATATGCTTTTTGCATATTTGATGCGCATAAACATCCGCAGTCTACATACAAGTAACGTTGCAATACACATAATCGTAACCGTGAGACTTTCAATTATCTCCTGTTAGTTGTGCACCGAAACCAAAAGGGTGTCAAAGATCGTCCTTTAGTAGTCTACATGCGTCGGTTTTGAAAGGCGCAGTACTATCAGCAAAAAAGTAAAGCCTTCGGAAGTAAAAATTGGCTGAATTGTACATTCTCTTTATAGGATCAGATGTGATGTATTTGAGTAAAGTAGGTCTAAAAAGTAAATGGGTATTATCGATGGTGCCCCATTATCTCGGGCATAAATTTTATTATTCGGCCGTCGCATTATTCCGCAGATCGAAGGTTGCGTGTTCTTATGTCTCTGCCGTCATTGAGGAAGCGAGTGCGCCCGTTACATTAATGACACATCGCCGCGAGAAATTAATAACATTTCTCTATCGGGAGCTCGTTAATTTAATAAAGACAGCGAGACGCGACAAAGTGAACGTTTTGCAGAGTCGAGGAAATTGCCACGGTCAATGTTCATCGTTCCTCCGGTTCGCGTGCTGAATGATACAATTCACGCAACGTAGAGAAATGATTGCGAAAGCGTAATCAAAAATGCTATTCGACTACAAGCGGTTTCAGTGCAAAATTGATTGGCCAATCCTCTCGCTTCTTGCGTCCTTCTTTTGAAACAAATAATAACGACTTGGAGCCATCGACGATGATAAAATTATGTACTTGCTGATTGCTGACCGTAGGTTCTAGCTTCACTTTTAACGATAGACAAAATATTTTCTGTCCATGTTAACAGTACCAAAGGACAAGGAGCATCGCAAGAAAAATGTCTGTTCAAAGATCGGTTTCGTCAGAGCATTGTACGATTGAAGTGGAACAAAATGGTTATAAGTAAAGGATAGATGCTTCTTCTGGCAAGGAGTGCGTTTAAAATGATTACGTTACGCAGTATCGACCGTTCGCGAGGACGACATATGTGCAATGGATTGCGTGCGGAAAACCCGCTTCACGTACGCATATTTTACTGGTTAAGTAGAATTCTTATTATGACACGCGACGCATCTGCCACGTAATTCCTTTTCTTTTCTTCTAACAATACACTCTATCGCTGTAGTACGAGGTGCAGGAGTGGAGCTTAAAGAAACGTGCGACACTCACCGATAATCTAGTCAGTACACGATAATTCACCTCGACAGGGGTGTTGGGTGACACGTGCCCAGAAACAACCCTAACGCCGAAACCCGACCGAATTACTGTATTCGACTGTGCACGTGCTACCCCCTTCGAGGATGTGTCACGTCTGTGCGAAAGTGGCCACTGGTCAACCCAGTGGCCACGATTTTTATTTATTCATAGGCGTACCGGATGCGAGATTTTTAATCGCCCCGAATGTCTCACCGCACGAAAATCGATGAAGGGAAAAAAATGCCCGGCGACAGCAGCTGCACAAATATTCGTAATTAATCGAAAACCAAAAATCATTACGATCGATCGATCCTCCCCGCTTAGCGGAGCAGAAGCGGCTCCACAAGTTTGGAAGGTTAATTTTCGCGTAGAATTTGTTGCGCCAGGGAAAGTTAATTGCCGCGTGCAGACTGGCCCGGTAATTGTAGGTAGTTAATGATAGACAATTATAGGTCAGAGATCATTATCCCGCGGCACGGTGGGAGTCCCGAGAGTGCCGGTGTCGAGTTCGTTTACTCGATTCTCCATAGTGTTGCCCGGAACACGAGTTAATGGAAGGAGTCAATCAATCCGCGCCGCTGCGAAACTAGTTAACCAGCAACGATAATTATCTCATTTCTCCACGGTGAGTTTATTGCGCCTGGAGATCCCTCGGAACGATCGAAGATTTTCTGTTTGCGTGGCGTGCCTTATCGAGTGCCGCACTCCACGATTAATTTCGCTCTGTGCAACGCAAAGACAGAAATCCTCGGGCGATCATCCCGCCGATTTACCGAACCGCGCGGATAATTCCCTGTCGACGGAGCAACTGGACTGGTCGGATCGTGCGATATGCGTTAGCGAATTTTGTGCCAAAGAAACGAGTGTACAAGCGGCGAACAGACAAACATATGCAGTTCCATTATAGCCGCGATTATTTGCCGCGACGCAACTCACCCGTGACATCTTCGAGCGGTTTGTCGTGGCGAAAAGACGAGTATCTGCGATGATTAAAAAAGAGACGAGAGAGAGCGAAGTTCGATGACGGAGGATGGTCGGCGGCGATACGGTTTCTTCAGGGCCTGACGACGCCCGACGAGGTTTGACTACGCGTTCGACGCGGTCGAACGGCTGGCCTTCACTGAAACGCAGCGCCGTCATCGCCGACGCTGGCCCCTGGCGTCGGCATCGGCGTCGCGATGCTCCTACCGCCCGATCCCGATCGCGTGCCTCGGGGTGTCTACGCGAACTACCTGGCTGCCCGATCCAGCAACGACCGGAGGTAGATGTTCCCGTCGTAAACTTAGATTTGTCGGTTAACGACGCCCATTAACGGCTCTCGTGATAAACCTGCTTGCTATGTACACCGCGTAATTTACGAGATCGCAGTTTTTAGGCCATCGAGAAATTGTTTCATCGTATCGTGGCCTGTCCCGCGGAATTTATGGCGAAACGAGTTCCCAGCAAATCTTCGCGGAACCGATTTCTTCCTTGCTGTCGAGAGTTTCGCGTAGGAGCGTCGAGTGTAAACGTTTGCAGCTCGGCGGTAAAAAAAAAAAAAACAAACTTGTCTGCTTTAATAACGAATAATATCTTTTCCTTTTCTTTTCTTTTCGTCGCAATTGGACTGCCACACAGCAGCAAATGTTCCTCGCGATTTATTATTCGTCGAACTTGAGGTCGGAGGATATCTGCGGCTGGTACCCTTCGGCGTAATGGTTTCTCGATCTTCCGGTGCCTTCCTAGGAAAGTTTTATTGCAGCCAATCGGTCCGGTCACGACATTCCAGGACATTCCAGCTGCGCGAACTGAACTGCGATACCTCAGGCTTCCCCGTTTATAAAATGAATTACGAATTTATAAAATCGTGGAATTACAGTAAATTTATTAAAGGTCAATTTATCATCGCATCGTCTATGTACAATCGAAAGTAACAATTAGAATGAATTAAAGTTGCCGTTGGTGTGCGGCTTTCCGTAAACGTAGACGCGGTAATGAAGCCCCCTGGAGTACTTCGACCTGAACTTAATCTTGATAAAGTTGTGCCCTATTCCACCGGATGTAACCCACATGGCTCCGTTGTTTTCATCGGACAGGGAATCGACTCCAATGCACGTGATGGTCACGCCCGTTGGCCCATACTCCGCCTCGACTTCCTGCGGGCAGGAAAATATCGAATTGAAAACACCAATATTGCATCTGCCGTTTTCCACCATTCTGTTCATTTTCCTGCAACCGCTTCAATTTTAAAGTTATCCAGTGGGAAGGTAGCAAAATGATAAAGGAACACGGAACGGTGTCAATATTCGACACAGCTCGATAACCGTGAACGGTAAACCGCGAGCAATACGTTTTTGCGCAATTTAAAGAAGAAAGAAAATGCATCGCACGAAACATTAATTGATTAATCTCCGCGATGATAGACGGTAACGATACAAGAATATCATAGATACAGAGGTCGTCGACACGAATCACATCGCACGCACTTGATATGCACCGATCCTGTACGATCGTCTGACGTCGTACTCCCAGATTATTTGCTCGTCCGTTCTTCGTTGGCACTGTTCATTTTTGTAGACCTCGGCGACGAGCTGGTGGACGAGAAGACAGAACACGAGCAGCTTCATTCCCCCCTTTTCGATGGCTTCCCGGTGTATCAGCGGAAACAATAAGAAATTGGAAAACACCGTTTATTATCGAATAAAGCACGATGCTGCGTGTGGCAACTAACAGCCAGGCTGTATTAATAGCCGATCATCGATACACCGAAACTTCCCCCATTCCGCTTACAATATTTACTCTCGTTGCACTCTGACGGCCGCTTCTTCAGCGTCGAGATTAGATATCTACCAAGCTGGTATCTTACATCGTGTTCGCCGGCTCTGTTATTTCGACCAGTTCCATCATCAACGCCGTGAAATCGGCAATGATATTGCACATCTCCGATGATATAAATACATCGGTTTCATGCTTCTAATGTGGATTACGCTGCGCGTGTAAAAATTAATGCAGTAAAAAAATATGCGCTTCATGTTTACATAATACCACGGCGGACGCGTATACGTAGATAATATATACTACTGGAGCTGTGCGCCTTCAGTAGTATGACCCGGCAGCGGTCAGACCGAGCCTCGAGCTTCCCGTCGCTACCAAGATAAGGCAGCGTACAGTCATGGCAATGTTGCAAAGACTGAACGAGTACGCTTTGTTAAATTTGGAGTAAAATGGAATAATTGGGGAACCTTGTTATTAATTGGATTATCTCTCTCGACGCCGCTTGTGGCAGTTGGCACACCACGATAATACTGTAAATATTGAAGTTTATGAATAATCGCTCGTTACGTTGCTGAAAGATATCTTTTTATTCGAACAAAACAAGTTGACAAATTTTATGTTGCATTATGTTGCCGTCTTTTATGTAATTGGAAACCGAATTGGTATTTCGTTTTTATGAAATAAATTCATCGCAAGTGAATCCGTTCGTTTGACAAAATTATTAAATACAACGAGTTCTATCAAATAATCTCGTTTGCACCCGAGGACCATAGCGTTATGTTAATACCTTCTTGTCGTACGAAAATTGGCAGTGAGGTGTAAGTGGTGGCAGTAAACGGACCACCATTGGTATGCGGAGTCAGGTGAATCTGTTCTCACAGAACCGTGCCTGGAACCACGTGGCACGCGTTACCGAAGAAAATGACTATCCTTCTTGTTACTCGCAAACAAATCGAGTTAAGGGCCTTTGAGGCACCTTTTACCGTGCCACTCAACTATAACGTAGCCACAACGAAACTGTTTCGACAGGCTTGGATGAGAAAATAGTGAGAAGCGGTTACTGACAAGCAGTTCGGTAACTTTATTTTGCGCTTGCCAAATTGGCTTTTTAGCAAATTCTACCACCATCTAAAATATACACGTGCATTAATCTGGGGGAAATCTAATCGTATCGTGCTGTACATGATACTTTACAGGCCGGTCAGTGTATAATTAACGAATCGATAGTGATACTGCAGAAATGGATGTATGCACGAGGCCTGCGTTCGATATCAGAGGTCGACAGCAAAACAAAAAATTGACAACCCGATTCCGAAATAACTCGTTACGAATTATCCTGCTTTTACACGAGGTCGGGTACAGGAATACAATTCACGATACGATTCGATTCGGTGAAGCTCTGGGAGATTACGCCTCGATAGACAGATTTGCGAAAAATTTCCAAGATTTAGACTTTTATCCCAGCTTCTCGAAAAGAAACTATTTGATACAGTCTTCTATATTCCATGTTGCTATTACTTCGTTGGAAAATTTAAAGAACCGAGTTTATCGGGTAGATAGAATATCGTTGGAATTGATATAACTCCTGGCAAGGGAATCATGCTGGTTTCGTCTCCTCGTTGGATGAAATATAAAAAAAAAAATGGAGCTGTTTACCTATTGATTTATTTCCCCGGGCGTCGTCAAGGAACTGCATTTCAATATTATCGCATGATAAGATTGCGTTACACACTCGCCCTGTGCGTCTTCGAATCTCCAAAACTTCGTCCGATTTCATCGTCAAAAACGACACCCATTTCACCTGTCGTACGACAATGTTATTTACGATCGCCATTGATCTATCATGATCCTGTTACACGAGGAAAATGTCACGCGATTGCGAAAATCATCTACGGTCCGAATACTACATCACGTCCCAGGAAAATCGTGGCTGCAGAAAGACGTATAGTAATTCTCTATGTATCACAGTTGATCATTTCACCGTTAACAAATTTTTCGTCGAACCGATTTTCAAGTAAAAGGGACGAAGGCGAGGCAGAGATATTTGCCGCGAAATTGTACGTTTGTCCAGGCAGTTGACAACAGCTGTCGACGATAAAGATTCGCCTGAAACGAAGAGGAAGGGAAATGTGAGAGAAGAAATGAGAAACACAGATGCGCGATAGTACCGGCCGCATCTCTCGAACCGGACGACCCCAGCCACACAAAGTCCGTCAAACTGTGGTGCCCCCAGGTCACCCTCTCATCTATAACGAACATTATTTACACTGCCACCAATACAGCCGCGAGATGCGATTAAACTCGTTCCTGTGGCTGCTGTACAACTTGTTTGTTGCTACTGCTCTATCAGATATAATTATGCACCGATCGATGAGTCTATTGACAAGACGTAACCCTATCGTCCAAAGACGACAATATACTAGATATTTTGTAATCGTTGGCCCTGTCTGTTACGATGACGTAGCCGGACGGAGTTGAATCAATTACGCTAATGATATGTAATTGATCGTGAATACGAATCTGAAATCGGCGAAGGGAACGTTGGTCGTTCTGGTTCATGCAAGCTGCAAAATTTCCATTCCCTTCCAATATCCGTTTGTTAAACAAAAAGGGTTGGAAAGAAACAATTTGGAAAGCGTCCCGATTTGCACAATTTTTTATTGACACTTTCGCTCTTTACGTAATATACTCGCTAATATTTACACGAGTCTGAATGTTAGACTTCTTATAAAATATCAAATACTATAAATACAGAAAATTTACAAAGCCTTGGTATCCATGTAAAATAGCAGAAAAGTTCGCAGGACTGTCTGCACATAAATGAACATATTTATAGATTCGAAGAATCATTCTCGAGAATCGCCATAACGCATCCACTTAGTACATATACGTATTATAGTATAGTTAACATTATTTACAGCTCAAAAAGAGCTTAACGCAAACGAAGTTTCAGTAATTAAATATAAAATTGTTTCACATCAACTATGTGTAGGTAAATATATACGCGTATGCGTCGTGCGTGTATCCGCTTATCGGTGTGTAGTAGTCGCGGTTCAAAGTCCAATTGTCCGCGCGTGGTGGGACAAAAATACACGCGAAAAAAAAAAAAATGATGGAAATCCGAATTAAACGCGAGAAAACTGTTGCGCGTCGAGTGAATAAGCGTGATACACACTATCATTGAACCGATAACACGCTACTATTTACACGCGACGGTACGCAATAATGTCGCACGCTCGCGAGCCAAGAGATTTTAACTTGCTTCTCTTGCCACTGTACCAGTCTACCAAGATAGGAACATACGTTAATCGCGGCGCGCAAAAGTGTCGCATCCAGCGACAATAGCACGTGATTCGAACGTGTATTATTTTCTTTTCTTTTTCTCCTTCGCTCGCCGTCAACTCCCGTGGCGATTCCAGGCCAACTTATCGACGATAAAAACGAACTTGACCTTTAACGGTCTTCGCGCTCCCTTCTCGCACGAGACCTCCTCCTTTCGTTCCTGCGGCTCGATACATTTTTCACTTCTGAATACTGGCGGTCCACGCGAGGCTACGCAAACTCCGTCCTCTGTCGAAGAGACACGCGAGCGATCTTCGAACGATCATTGGATCTAGCTACTTTGGACCCGCTTTCTCGATCGTGCACACTCCATTCTGTTTCCCTTCGCCCTGACGCTGTTCACGCGCCGTCCGCCGCGGCTGCTTTAAAACACATACGTGCAGCATTAAAGTCTGTCGGGCAATGTTGGGGATATTTTACATAAATATCCTACTGCTACTGCACCACCGCCAAAGGTGGATTATGCTGCGCAGGCTGTGCTCGAATCATACCCGCGAGCCGTCTGAACGGCAGCTGAAGATGACAGTAAGCGCAGTACGGCAACGGATCCCAATAAGTGAATAGGGTTTCCCGTTTGTCCAGCACCGTTCCCATCAGATTAGGCATGATCTCCGCGGTTGGTCGTTTCGATGCCTTGACGACCGCTTTATCCGGTAGCAAGTATTGGTCCGGAGTGTTCAGGGTGCCGGAGTTCTGCCTGGAGAAGTGTCTGCAGGGTTTCCACACCAATCGAGGGTGTATTCCTGTGTGACAAATGTAAGGCAAGCTGACGCCTACCCGACAGCCAATCGACACCAGCTCTCCTTCCTCCGTCACGGCCAATCTGAATGTCAGGTGTCCGCTGATCGTGCCGCCAAATGTGCCGGCGAAAAATCTGTCGAGCCACTGGACCACCTCCGGTCTCTCCTCGGGAATCAGGCCCAGCTTCTCGTCCACTAAGCACGTCACGTTCGCCGCTACCTTCGATCCCTTCACCGTCGTGCAAGTTATGTAATGCTTACCGCTGGGATCGCGGAACACTATCCATGGTTTATTCTCGCTAATCTCGTAATGATGGTTCCTGAGCTCCCTGGCCGTCGGGGGTAGAACTATCTTACCGCGATCGTTCATCCCCATCGGGCCTGCGGCCACCATCAAGTGTCGGCCGGTAGCGAAAGCATTTTCCTCGTACAACCTGAAAACGTCTTGCATCGAGTGTAGAACGGTGTGGGCTGGCGTTGGTAGGCCCAGTGCGCGACATCTCTGCAGAAGCTCCAGAGGATCGTCCAGGGTTGTCACTTCACTGGCACTAGGCACGAAACACTCACAGCCCAGTACCTCCAAGTAAGGTTTCGCTAGAGCATCGTAGTAAGCTGTGTTGCAGGCGCTCACCGGGATGTAATACAGAGCCTTCTCTTTCTGAACGATGTTCTTCAACGCTTTCACGTACTGAATCGCGTTCCCCGGACCGGGCCTGGGGATCGTGTAGAACTTGGAACACGCCGTGGAGAACTTGGCCAGGGCGAACAGCCCTTCCATTTCGCAGATCACGACCCTCGCGCCGGCCTTGTAGAAATTTCTCGCCAGGTGCACTGCCTGCACCGTGCTACCGCCGCTGATAAGGACGCAGCGTTTCGTACGAATTCTCTCTGCTGCTGTCGTGAACAGCACGTTCAAAAACCACTTGAAAGCGGTCAGGGGAAACTGGAATATTACCCATAATATGTAAACCCAAATGGAGATCCACAGAGCCGGTGCCCAAATCGCACAGTTTATTACACTGATAATACCCCGAAGTATTCCAAATAGCAGGTTTATGTACGCGATTAAGAGTTTTAGCAATATGGAATCGTTTCGATTGTGATTCTGTCCTTGTGTCGGCTGGGCTTGATAGTTCAGCTGTAACCTTTGCTGCTGTTGTTGTTTCAAGCGTCTCGGTGCAAATATCACTGTAGGCGTGGACGATTTATCCGGCAAGTACGAGACATTCGATACGTTCGAGGCACTCGAGATGTTCAAGAACGATCGATTCAACGTTGATATCGGCGACGTTGAAGACGGCGAGGTGGACAGAGGCGAGCTAGGCATAGGTGGAGACGCGCTGTTACTCCTTGATGTTGGTGGACTAGAGGACCAAAACCTCGTGACGCTTTCACTGGTACAGGCTGGCATTGTGAATCACTACTTTCTTCCTCTTTGCACAGAATCCTTTCAGAGCCTTGGAGAATTATGGTCAATCCGAGTCCGCGTTGTTAATGGATTTTCTCTTGAAGCACGAATTCATAGTTCGATGTTGAGATAGTGGAACGCAGATTCGAATTTTCTCTTCCGTACGAGGTACTCCCGGATAAGAAATCAATTGGCGATATGTCACATGGAAGTAGAGGTATGCGTGATTATTCGCAGTTTAGGGCAGATTCGAGGAGAGATTTATTTACGTGGCACGTGCACGCTACTCGTCAGTCGCGCGTTGAACTCTCGATTGAAAACTGGCTCGCGATTTTCCAACGGATTCGCCGGTGTGCACACGCAACTTTAACTGAGGCCGGTCCTCGGATCTCTTGGTCTCTTATGCGTTCTGCATCTCGGACGCACTATGAACCGAGGTCTTATCTAATCGTACAGCTTCAGACACCACGACTGAAAGAAAGAAGGAATCGAGTCCTCGCTCCTAATCAATGTCTCGTCGTAGTTTTTCACCAGAAAATACGCAGAGATCGGTTTAGTGAATTAGGATTACGCACCGCGATCTGTGGTACACTGTAACACACAAGCTAAATTTTCGTCAGCGTGACCGGGTGATATTGGCGCTCCCTGTACAATAGAAACATGTAGCAGTGGGAATATTTGTAACTTTATTTTATTTTTTGCACAGATATTGGTAGTCGAATTGGATCGTTCTTCATTCGAAATTGAAAGTATAAAAGTATCGGCGTGTGGACTATGCGTGCGAGAGCATATTATTGGTAATTTTGTTTGTTAACAGTTGCGTACCTAATTATGTCATAATTAAATTAAATACAGCCAAAATAATTATACGTTCAAAAGTAGGGAATATTAAGTTCTTGTACTAAAATCGCTTTTCGTTTCCAGTGTATGAGTTTAGATTCTCTTAAATGTTCCTTTCTTGGTATGTTTATTGTCAAAATGTAATTGTTTATTGTTCGAGAATAGTACATGGATTTAATTTATTGCGCATTAAATATATTATTTTATTCTGTTTTCTGATACTCTAGAAATAATTCTTTAGTAAGATAATTCATATATGTTTTGCCTTGAGATATACATTTTCTTATTCCTCAAGGAGCCTTCATTTCTATAAATGAAATATCCATGTATATACTCTATTTCATTAATTAATTAATATATGTAAAGGTATGCTTGAAACTACGCGGGTCTCTGCCGTATCTACAGCGCCTGCTATGGTTTCGCCATCTATACAGAACTCCTTGAAACTACTCGCACCTGCTATGGTATCGCCATCTATACAGAACTCCTTGAAACTACTCGCACCTGCTATGGTATCGCCATCTATACAGAACTCCTTGAAACTACTCGCACCTGCTATGGTATCGCCATCTATACAGAACTCCTTGAAACTAATCGCGCCTCTTACTTATCTTACGTGTAGATATGGCAGAGTAATGAATTTAGATAAAGCAGCCATACAAGTAGTTTAGTAGTGTTGATGGTCTAATGTCTAATATATTTAAAGGTTTCAATATATCTTGCTCCTTCTATTTTCCTGCCTCATTTCAGCTGTTGCATTTCATAGTGTCTTCTTTTATGGCTCTCCATCAATTCCTTTACTTCCAGTCTCATCAAATTCATTCTTACAAGACTGGTTCCATTTCTTTTTAAATAATCCTCAAAATAATTTCTTATGCTTGTGGTTTGGCCTTCCCTTCTTTCTTTTTCCTTTAAATATTCCTTAACAATCTTTCTCTCTGCTGCTATATACTTACTGATATAGTTTTGGTTGTGCAGGTTTCCCAGGCAAAGTGTAGGGAGCATTAGCCGGCACTTCTCATCGTGCATAAAAGCAAGAAAGAAGAAAGAATAACTCTTACTACATACTTTAGTTATAGTAAATTGGTTTTGCGGGATTGTAAGGTTTACGCAATGAAGGCAGATGTAAGTGTAATATAAAATATATGTATATGATATAACAAAAGGTACTACATGAAACTAACTGTTTATATCTAAATTTATTCTACCGAAGCCTATGCTGTTCCATAAGGTTCTACACTACGCTGTTGCTCTTGGATCCGTGGTGTTTCACTCCCATATCCACACTACCCTGCTGCTCAATCTACCCTCTTCTGCACCTCCATCTACACTGCATAATTCCATTCGTTCATGTAAGCCACTGCTGCTCACCTGCTGAGCAGCTGTGTCCCAGGTGACCCGTTCATAAATGACCTATGTTTGGATGACAAATGCTACGCACTCTAAGAGTTTATAGAAATAGTTTATAACCATTGTCCCGTAAGTTTAATTTAGAGCAATTGTGTAATTAATTGTTATGTATATCTATTATATATTTTATTTTACATTCAGTTTATTCGATACATCTTGTATAAACTTTAATATTACTTTCACTATAAGTTCTACTGAATGTGCTGAATATAAAATGAAAGATATAATAAATAATTTACATATGCGCAAGTCACAATTGCTGTAATTTGAATTTACAAGCTTCTGCATATATCTATAAGATATATTGTAAATTAACTTTAAAGAATAGTTTTTAAGTATTAGATTATTTATGCTTATGTGTTATGTGGTATGTGGTCAGAAAACGTAGGAGCCCAGTAGGACCATCCCTGGGATCGCAAGTCCGGCTAAAAGTTGGTCAGAACTTGCAGCAGTCCAATAGGTATGACCCTAGGACAATAGACCGCACGGCCGCGGTCGGTAACCTTCGAAGATTTTCGGAAATAGCGAATAGCACCGAGCGCAGCCGGCGCGCTAGCGCGACACGGAGTGGGGGGGCTCGAGGAGTGGGGCGGCCGTCGCGCGGTGCGCGCGCCTTCAGTCTTAATTGAAGCGTCGTAGCGTACGGTCGTTCGTGCTGTCGAAGGTTAGTGACATAATAACCCTACAATGTAATAACATCTCGGGGTCCACTTTACCACCGCATACGCTTGACTATTAGCTTCTATTAATTAATACGCATTTATTTAACAACCGTTTGGCTATCGCGAATGTACGTTGAACTGTTTATCGAGTCTCTTTTGCTGGACGCTTGACCGGTCATCCCGTACCACCGATTCTTTGATACGCGATAACTAGTCGTTTATTAAAATATCGGGTTAATTAATTTATTAGTTTGAACGGTTCTTCGAATCTTTATTATATATTATTACACGATTATTCGGATTCGATGCGGTGTTAAGGTTGCGTTTATTTTGTTTGCAATGACACTTACATACCGATTTTGATTTTAGCACAGGGTTATCATGTTGCTTTTCTTTTTGTTGCAGGTCCAATGGATGATTGGTTGGTAGAGAATAATATATTGAGGCTGCAGGAATAGAGTATTGAGATACAATTAATACGACGCTTAACAATTAGTCTGACGACTTTTGATGATGGACTGGTAACGTTTAACTTATAATTTCAACGGTTCAAGTATATCTCTTGTTATCTGGGGATTGGTTTTTGGCTCAAGTTCATTTCCTTTGGTTGAAATTTATTGAACACTTTCCTTATTGTAAATAGACTGCAATACTTTCTTCTATCAATTCGTATATCCACGTTCATTAAGTAATGAAAACATTGCAAATAGAACTTATAATATTCGCGATTGAAACTAGCGACTGTAACTTTCATTAATTCTAAACGAAAAATTGAAATACGTTCATGTTTCGCTGCATTTCGGTCGCGATTTCTATTATAGCTTCACTAATGTTTTTGCAGACACTTTCATTATTTCTGTGACCTAGTCACAAGTACGGTCAAATTGTATTTTCGACGCAGGATTGTCCGTGTAGTTACATACTTGTTGCCATGCCCTTGAAGCATGATAAGTAGTTTCGAGTTTCGATTTCTGCAAGCAGCTACGAGAACTTATAAATGCGCGATGTTGTTTACTTACTAGGATCATGATCACATTCAAAACTCTGACAAAGAACAGTCACAGTACGCTTTTGATAAAAACTATATTATATAATAAACTATAATAATATATCTTCAATAGACAATTAATAATACAGTAGTACTTTATTAAAACAAAAGCAGTAATTCCTCAACAGACATAAAGAAATAAGAAAGAGACAAATAAAATCACATGTGTATTGCTTTAATATCTACCTCCCTTCCTCATTTACTAACTTGTGCAGATTTTCTTTCAGAAAATTTTGATGACCGCGCGCAATGCGGTCGGTAGAGTCAGTGTTTGCTCCGTCAAAGTTCTTTTTATTGTTTTTAGAGCGCAACCGCTCTTAATAATTATCATTAAATGTAAATAGTAGTAAAGATACGCGAAAGTAGAGTCAGTGTTTGCTTCGAAATATTGCCCTCGCGAAATTAGAGTCACTTTGTTCGTCGATCACATATATAAAACGCGCGCGATAGTAGTCTTTTATTTTATTTTTTTTTTATCGCAATACGTATTCCGGTGTTAGAGTCAACCCCTCTGCTGTTCGGCGAGTTCGGGCTTTCATCCATCAACTCGAAGAGTAAGTATCTCTGTTGTATTTCTTTAATCTTATTTTGCAATGGTCTTTGATAATTTTCCTGTTCGAAAGGTACTGAAAATGCAAGGATTTCAATGTTGTCTGCTCTTTTGAATGTTTCAGAAGGTGCCTTGAGCTCGATAGTGTCACCATAAAGATATTGTTGACCGCGCGCAATGCGGTCGGTAGAGTCAGTGCTTGTTTCGTCAAAGTTCTTTTTATTGTTTTTAGAGCGCAACCGCTCTTAATAATTATCATTAAATATAAATAGTAGTAAAGATACGCGAAAGTAGAGTCAGTGTTTGCTTCGAAATATTGCTCTCGCGAAATTAGAGTCACTTTGTTCGTCGATCAGATATTTAAAACGCGCGCGATAGTAGTCTTTTATTTTATTTTTTTTTTATCGCAATACGTATTCCGGTGTTAGAGTCAACACCTCTGCTGTTCGGCGAGTTCGGGCTTTCATCCATCAACTCGAAGAGTAAGTATCTCTGTATTTCTTTAATCTTATTTTGCAATGGTCTTTAATAATTTTCCTGTTCGGAAAGTACTCAAAATGCAAGGATTTCATTGTTGTCTGCTCTTTTGAATGTTTCAGAAGGTGCCTTGGGCTCGATGGTATCATCATAACGATATAGTTGGCCGCGCGCAATGCGGTCGGTAGAGTCAGTGCTTGTTCCGTCAAAGTTTTTTTTATTATTTTTTGAGCGCAACCGCTCTTAATAATAATTAAACGTAAATAACAGTAAAGAGGCGCGAAAGTAGAGTCAGTGTTTGCTTCGAAATAATACTCTCGCGAGATTAGAATCACTTTGTTTGTCGATCATAAGTGTTCCATTAGAGTCAGTGTCCTGTTCGGCGAGTTCGGGCTTTCATCCATCAACCTGACGAGTAAGTATCTCTTCATTTCTTTAATCTCGTATTGCGATAATCTTTGATAATTAACACATTCGAGTAGTACTGAAAATACAAAGATTTTAATGTTGTCTGCCCTTCTTGAATGTTTCAGCAGCTTCCATGGCTTCGACGGCGACGAGCTTGACCGCGCCCCTGGTGAGTCTGCAACCGGTGAGTGGCATGCTTTAAAGTTCCTCTGGTCACTCAATCATGTCGCAGGACGAAAGGTCCGAACCGACACGAGTGATTGGTTGTAATTACGTAGATTTTTCTGGCAAGCACTGTGACCATGGGTATATGGAAATATACTCATGAGTAGTAACTTGTATACTGTTTTATATTATATGAGGATAGGTCTTCTTGTACAACGCGTTTCAAATTAGTTTGAGAATTTTTAGTGAGAAATTTAGTATAAAATGTATCGCTATGCATTTTTTTATAATAGAGTATTTAAATAGTTATTAATTATTAAATGAATATAAAGTAACGTCCAGTATCATACGTGCATTTGTGCACGTGCAGTTTGTAGTGGAGAAGTCGAATACCCTTCGACTTCGTTTATTTGTCAGTTGCAATTAGTGCACAGTTATAATAAAATGCATAATGATTGCTGTTAGTAAGAACGTAGTATTTTTTTCTTTTTTCTACTTTGATTGAATATAAAGTAGAGGTACTTGTATACCTTGTCAATTTGTTGGAACTATCGAATAATTTTATTATTCGATATCCATATTAGTCTTTAGCGTATAAAGATATCAATAAATTCACTTCTTCCGTACAAGATATTAATTAAACCTGTATGTACAAGAAGACAATACGCGAACGGGTAGATCTCGAAATCAAAGCAATCTACTTTAAAACCAACCTTGCGTTTTAGAACCAATGCTTTGATGACGGGAACACCCGAGGATGTTTTAATTTAATTCAAAGTATATTAAAGTAGAGTCATTGAATAATTTTTCTAATAAAGTAGAGTCATTGCATAATTTTTCTAATAAAGTAGAGTCATTGCAAAATTTGTCTACTAAAGTAGAGTCATTTAATTTTCTCTTCAATAAAATAAAATCATATATTGATCTGGTATATATACATATATTTAGCCCGTTAGAAAATCAGTATGTCTTTATCATCTTTTTAGACGAGGATTTCCAGGTTTAACCCTTTCCGTGTTCACTGCCCGGATCCCACTCACGTGCCCCGGTGCTACTTGGGTGGGAAAACGGTGGTAGAGCACGATGATATTTTTTAGTTTATAAGCCATAAAATGATTTATTGTTGGCGACTGACAGTGCGTTTGGTGTATCGTGCACGACGTAATATCCGCATTGTGTGTGTGGTTAGGCTGTGGATTTGCGTCGTTCCGTACCTAACGTAGTTACTCTGACCAAGATAAGATGTCCATTAACTTAAAACAGAGACATCAGTTTGACTATTAATTGCATTACCGATCCCTGCTATAGTTTCAAGTACCTTGATCAAGTACCTCTTGCATCGGTGCCATTTAACTATTTGATCAAATATCTATTAAATATCGCAACCGCGGCGTGGCTTTTTCCACGTGAACGCAAAGATCCCAGCCACTGTCAGTCGATTTCAGGCAAATGGTACGTACCTTAGAGTGTGCAAGTTGTGTGACAACACTTGGGTGTCGGGGGTGTCCCGGGACGCCTCCCTAGTGTAGGTTTTCGCGCCCAAGTGTTTGAATGAGAACCGTGGAGTGTCGTGTGTTGGTGTGCCTGTTTGCCATTTTTTAAATATAGGTCCAGGTAGGATAGGTAGCATACTTTCTGGAGTGATTGATAGACATAAGTAGGTAGGGCCGGGCAGGTTGACACAGTCTCTGATCGGGTAGGCACTATTTCGCGTGATCAACCTGTTTCAGGAAATCTGATTTGAAAAGTCGACGGTGAAGCTGTGGCGCGAACGAAAATGCGTTCGCCTCTGGCTTTGCCTATCGATTTTTCGAATCCTTCGCGGTCGTGGTCGCGATTTAGGCTCCGAAACGAAACGCCTTACATTATGCTCGAGGCTGCACGCGTGAACGAAGAACGATTACAATTTCAATCGTAATCTTTGCGATTTTCCGCAATCACAATTTTTACGATTTTATTTGGTCGTGATTCGGTCGCGTGCGTTCCATTTAGCTCCGCGATTTAAACTCTTTATTTCACCTTTATAAGTTTTTTTTTATTTCCGAGTAGAGTCTCGAGCCTAGTTTAAGTTTCAGCTGGCCCTCGGGTCCAACGAAAAGAAGAGGCTATATGCCGAAGAGGCCCGACAAACTGTCGCTCAAGAGGGCAACTACTAATGGCTCGCCATTCTTTTTAAGAATGGGGAATCATTCTTCGTTACTACTTTGTCACTGTGCTTGCATTTTCAATCGTAGAATTTTTATTTGTACTTGGCCGACGCACATTCCGGCCCAACGATACAGCCCTCCCAAAAATATCGCGTTGCTTTAGAGTTGCGTTAAATGCCACGCGCTTTTTAATTAGAGTTGCGAGCAAATGAAAATCGCGATTGATTTAGCGTTGCGCAACGATGTCGCGATTGTACTTGCAATTTTGCCGTTCTTATTTATAGTTGAATTGTAGTATTTTATAATATATTTGACGTATGATAAAGTTTCTAGTGTTGCGGAAATTATTCTCGCGTCTTGAGCTTTCAGCTAACTTTTCAGGGGATCTTCAATTAGCTTGTTTTTTGATATTACAAATAATTTAATGTTTGCATTCTATCGGTCTTGATAAATAGTGTTGCGAAATGATTGCATCGCGAGTTCCAGTTAGTGTTGCGTTGATTAATGATCGCGTTTTTAATTAGAGTTGCGAATGCCAGTCCCTAATTGCTTCCAATTGGAAGCCTGTTCCTGAGCCACCCTGGAGGGTGGCACATCATCGTCAGCCAAAGATCATGGCTGACCAATTCTTTGGCAGTTCTTGTTGTATATGGTGCAATTTTTCTTTTCAGTGTTTTATATTTGTCTTTCTTTTTATTTTTTTTCTTAATAATTATACTACCTGGAATGCCTGTTGATGGAAATACTGCTAAAAATTTGCATACATAATAGTAAATTACTGTGTGAACGAAACGAAAAAAAATGAAAAAAAAATGAAAAAAAAATAAAAAAAAAGTAAGAGAAAAGAAAAGAAACAAAAAAAAGAAAGAAAAGAGAAGAAAAGAAAAGAAAAAAAAATAATTCGAGATAGTAGATTTTAATTAGAGTCAATACTAGTGACTGTTCTTTATTGGAGTTTAACTTCTAAATATTATCTCTTAATCGTTGCAATTTTATTCTCACCCTTTTTTTTAAATAGAGCCAATTTTTAAAACTTTTCGACCTTGCTTTGTAGAAATTGAAATTCACTCGCGATATCCGTAAATGTTTAAACAAAAATCCTTGCACGAAAAATGTTCTTGGCTGTAGTTGGACCTCGGCATAGTGATAGTCGAAGTTTGATATTTTGCTTACGAATAATCGTTTGTCGCTTCTTTTTAGAAGCAAAATAGAATCAATTGTAGCGAAATGTGACTACTTCAATTTAGAGTTTTTAATGAAATTGATACTACCATTCAGTTTGATCTAAAAAGTAGAAAAGAATATATCAACTTGGCCGAAATCCAATTACCAATTGTTATTAAAATCTAGCTACACTTTTCATATGAATTAGGATTTTATCTTCGATAAAAATCGGTTATTACGAATTCAAAGCAGCTTCATTTCAATATAACATGGCGGGGCTTGGGGATGTTACTAATCCAATGCATGAGATTGTTACAGATCAATCCAATTATGATATATTAAACAAATGCAAGTACGGCAGAGATTCAAAAGTGGAATGTATACAATACAAACCCAGAAATATTATCAAGGACACGATTGGAAATTATCAAATCAAAGAGCCAGCCCCGTCGATCCAATTTCGGAGAGTTTAAGAATTCATTTTTATAATTCTGTACTAATTATTTCGAGTTTGTGTTTGTTTCAGAAGCATTGAAAAGAATCAACTAAAGAAGAGGATTCATGAAAATACGTATAATGTAACCACATCCGCCCCGCCCCCGCCCCTGCCCCTGCCCTTTTAACTAATTACAGGTGTTAGATAATTAATTAGGCAGGCCCAATTATAAATCGAACAATACTTTTAGCTCCTTATGTAGGTAGGGTTCATTTGAACACACAATCCTAGATCTTTAAACAGGCAGGTTTTACACGAATTGACCTTATTATTAGACTTTTAATTAGGCAGGGTTTATACAACCAAAACTGGTTGGCAGGTGTTTCAGTCTGTTCTAGGAAACCATGGACCACGATATTAATGTGGACTAATTGAAGAGGAATTAAGTATATACGTACTTATACCTACATGAGTATGGTAAAGTATCTATCACAGTCCTATGTAGGTAGGATATTATTGAAATTGCTCTTTTAATTGAACTCTTAGATGTTATACTAGGTAGGGTCATACTAGTTTTAAGTTAGATTTTTAGTCAGGCAGGGCGCATTTGTATCTAATCTAGTATTTCAGAAGCGAGTATTTAATTTTAAGCTGTATCTTAGTTTTTAAGACAGCAGTGTTCACCACTGCAATAATATTTCGTTGTCTAGTTTTTAAGATCTTAAGATATATTTTTTAGAAAGTTTTATTTCAGGAAATTGGATCCTCTTGCAGATTTTCTTTCAGGTTTCCTTCGGATATTCAATTTAGCTCGCGGTCGCGATTCTTCTAAGTACTCCTGTTGTTGTCGTATTTGTACTACGATCAATTAATGAACGTTCTACAAATTGACAATAATAGGGGATTTTTCTTCCTTACAAATGATAGTAGAATTAGATTTTGCGTAATTGGAGGGTGGAAGGGCCGTGGCTAGGGTGGGTCTCCATGCGCAGTAACCTCCACGTGGTGAGACCTGGGCAATCAATTATTTACTGTATAATTATTAAACGATTCTTTACACAATCTCACAGAACAGATAAGATACGTTTGATAATTATATGGAAAATAATTCGAGCGAATAGACTGCGTATTGTACTTAGGATACAAAGTACAGTAGTGCCCGCTTAATGTTCGCGGAGTCATCCCCACCAATTCTTGGACCTGCTCCGATGCATGGCGGATGAGCGAGCGTCGTAGTTATCTCAAACTGTTATCAGCAATAGAACAACATTTCCTGGAAAATCGCACCCCCGGATGCCATTCGTTAAGCAGCCCCGAACCAGCGAACATTAAGTGGGCATTATTGCTCACTATAGCTATTTCATTGCTATAGACAAGAATGAAGTAACCACGTATATATTTTAATTCATAAATTAATTACTATCTGTGAAGATATGCTTGAAACTACGCGGGTTGATAAGGATCTACACTGCCTGCTATGTTGTCGCCATCTATACAGAACTTCGGGAAACTACACGCGCCTCTTACCTACCTTAAGTGTATTTATGGTAGGGACCCGAGTAGTTTCACTCACATTTGTATAGATGGCGATATAAATGACTCTAGATAAAGCAAACATACTTGTAGTTTCGTGCAGTTCTTTATAGATGGCGAAACTGAAGCCACTTTAGGTGCAGATAAAACAGAGGTACGAGCGGTACTCGTAATTTCAAGCAGTTGTTTATAAATATGGGTACGATTAACCTCGTAGAATTTGGTTATTTATGTCTTCATCTATAAAATTAAGTTAATAATGCTCGCAAGTCGGTTCATACTGTCATTTACATATTAATAAAGTGTTAGCAAACGCGGTATTACAATCTATAATAAAGTTAATGTGTAGTAACATTGTCGGTAAGAAATTATTCAGCATGCAATAGATACATACTAATAGCGGTATTATGCCTTATTTCGGTCTCGCAGCAATGAAAGTTGGGCTTAATGCACATATAATCTATCTTTACATTACTATCTTAACTCTTACACTCTCATCTTCTCTATCGCTCTTCCTTTTCATGCCTTCTCTACCTTATGCATCACACTATTTCTTGTCTCTTTATCTTTATATTATACATCTTTTCATTTCCTCTCTGTTTCATTTAAAATTCCTAAGTTATTTTTGCGCTATTAATTGCTGACCCTTTCCTGTTCCCTCTTTACTTTGGTACTTTGGTACTGCTCCCATTTTATATATTTAAACTTTTTACTATATTTTGCTTCATTCATTTTTCTTCCAAGGTTCTCCGTTAACGCGTTAAGTGCCCAGTAGGCCCCTACGGGCCAGCATTTCATTTTTCGTTTTCTCTGCCGTGCATGTCCGAGATTTAACTAAAGGTTTTAAATGAGTATCAAAGTAAGTATCAAAAATCAATGTAATGTATTCAAACAATTTAAACATAGATTGTCATTTGTTTATTCTTCAGGTCACTCGTCGAGTGGCGTGAACAAAAAGCAAGGCAAAACCAGTTGGGCACTTGATGTGTTAATTCATTTACTTCAGTTTTCATCAAATTCACTATTGTCAGACTCGTTCCATTCCTTTTAAACGAATCCCCTGTTTCCCTTATGCTTCTAGTTTGGCCCTCTCTTCTTTCTGATTCCACTAAATATCCTTTAACAATCTTTCTCTATCTTTTGTTACATACTTTCTAATATATTTTTTGTGTGCGCAGGTTACGTAGGCAAAGGATAAGGAGCATTGTCCATTAATTCTAATTGTGCCGAAAGAAAGAATAACTCTTACCATTATACTTCAGTTATAGTTAACAAAACCAATTTAGTTTTGTGTGATTGGAAGGTTTATGCAATGAAGGCTGATGTAAGTGTAATATAAAATATTTGTATTTGATATAACAAGGGGTACAACTCTAAACTAAAGGTATACGACTTAATTTATTGTACACAAGCCTACTCTGTTCTATGTTGTTCTACACTATGCTGCTTCGCTCCCAAATCCACATTATCCTGTTGCTAAAACTACCTTCTTCTGATCCTCCGTCTACACTGTGTAATGCAGGCCATTGCTATTCGTCTGCAGACCAGCCCCGTGTCCCAGGTGAATAGTATTAATCTTTATTTTGGTTTCGCTGCAATGAAAGTTGGACTCAGTGTACATATAACCTACCTTCACAATATTATTTTAACTCTCGCACTCTCATCTTTTGTTTCCATCTTCCTTTTCATACCTTCTGTATCTTACGTATTACAATATTCTTATCTCTTTATCGCACATCTATTGTACATCTTTCCTTTTCCTCCATGTTTCATTTAAAATTCTAAAGTCATTTTTATATCCTATCATCTTTATTTCTGTACATTCAGTTAACAGGAGTTCTAACGTTTCAAATTTGTTGTCAGCGTAGATCATCTTTTAATGCTTTCGCATCTGTCACCTGCACTATTAATTGCTGATTGTGCCGTCTTCTGTTTTTACTTAGGTACTTCAGTAGTGCTTCTTTTCTAATATATTTAAACCTTTCATTATATGTCGCCTCTTCTATTTTTCTCTCTCGTTTCTGTTGTTGCATTTCATAGTCCCTTCTTTTAAGGTTCTCCGTCAATTCCTTTATTTCCGCTCCCATCAAATTCACTCTTACGAGACTCATTTCATTCCTTTTTAATTCTGTCTTTCTCTTATGCTTCTGGTGTGGCCCTCCCTATTTCTTTTTCCTCTAAACATTCCTCAACATTCTTTTCTCTCTCCTGTTACATGCTTACTAATATATTTTTTGTTTGTGCAGGTCCCGCATACAAAGAGTAAAGAGTATTGGCCGGCACTTCTCATCATGCATAATGTACGTGAGAAATGTACATATTTTAATTATTTAATTAATTAATATCTGTACAGATGTGCTTGAAACTACGCGGCCTTTGCCATATCTACAGTGCCTGCTATGGTCTCGCCATCTATACAGGACTCCTTGAAACTACTCGTGCCTCTTACTTACCTTAAGTATAGATATAGCAGAGGCTCGGGTAGTTTCATTGCCATCTGTATAGATGGCGATACTAATGACCACTTTGTGTGTAGATAAGACAGGGATACGAGTGGTACGTAAATTCAAGCACTTCTTTATAAATGGTGGTATGAATCATTTCGTGCTCTCATTTACATATTAATAAAGTGTTAGAAAACACAGTGTTACAATCTATACATTAATATTAATATGTACGGTAACATAGTAAGTTCCACTGTTCAATTTATTCTACAACAATCAAGCTCGTTTACAAAGGTGAATACGTTTGTGAATATTTTTCCCTTTAGAGACATTTTCCACCATGTAATAAATACATACTAATAGTAGTCTTATTCTTTATTTCAGTCTCGTAGCAAAGAAAGTTTGGCTTAGCGTACAAGCAACCTATCTTTACAATACTATCTTAACTCTTGCACTCTCATCTTCTGTTCCGCTCTTCCGTTTCATACATCCACTACCTTATGTATTACAATATTCTTATCGCTTTATCGCACATCTATTATCATCTTTCCTTTTCCTCCATGTTTCATTTAAAATTCTAAAGTCATTTTTATATCCTACTATCTTTATTTACGTACATTCTGTTAACAGGTGGTCTAGCGTTTCCAATTTTTGTCTGGACAGGTCACGTCTTTTATTCTTCTCCTTCTCCTAATATTTCTTCATCCTTTAATGCTTTCGCATATGTCATCTGTACTATTAACAGCTGATTGTGCCATCTTTCATTCTTCCTTAAGTACTTTAGTAGTGTTGCTGTTCTAATATATTTAAACGTTTCATTATATTTAGCTTCTTATATTTTTCTGTCTCATTCCAGTTGTTGCATTTCATAGTCTCTTCTTTTAAGGCTCTCCGTCAATTCCTTTACTTCAGCTCTCATCAAATTCATTCTTATGAGACTCGTTCCATTCCTTGTTAAATAATCCACTCTCTCTCTCTCTTTTACGCTTCTGGTTCGGTCTCCCTTCTCTCTTTTTCCTTTGAATATCGCTTAATAGGTTTTATCTCTCCTGTTATATACTTACTAATATATTTTTTGTGTGTGCAGGTCTCGCAAGCAAAGAGCGAGGAGCTTGACCAACGTTTCTCATTGGGCGTAAAGCAAGAAACAAGAAAGAATAACGCTTGCCACATACTTTAGTTATAGTAAATTGGTTTCTAAGAATAGTTTGTAACTAGTAGCGCATAAGATTAATTTAGAGCAATTGTGTAATTAATTGCTATGTATATGTATTATATATTTTATTTTATATTCAGTATATTCTGTAGAACTTGTATAAACTTTAATATTAATTTTACTACAAGTTCTACTGAATGTGCAAAATATAAAATGGAAGATGTAATAAATAATTTACATATGCACAAGTTACACAGTTGCTGTAATTTGCGTTTATAAGCTTCTGCATTTAGTATAACTTTTATCTTGGAGATATATTGTAAATTAACTTTAAAGAATAGTTTATAAGTATTAGATTATTTAAGCTTATAGCATTTTTGATATTACCTAAATGTTAATTTAGAATTCATACAAGATTATGCTATGCATTGTAAATAGATGTAAAAGTTCATAAGGATTAGCTTGTAAAATTGAATTACAACATTTTAGTAACTTGTATCTTCATTGATTAGTTTAAATAAATTTTCTATGAAAAGAATTCCACTGCTCTTCTTATTTTCATACCTTACCAATCCTTGAAAGAACCTAATTCCAATTCCTTATACAAGAAGTACCGTCGACGAACTTTAAATGCAAAGTCCTAAAGCGAGAAACTTGTCAAAATGGCCCTATACGTTATTAAATTTGGAAGCAGCAAATTCTAACTCTTCACTTCTTGCAAAATTGGTTGGCTGAAGTCTAAAAATTTAAGCGCTCAGAAATTCCTGGAATTCTACGTCATTTCTAAGAACGAATACCTCCTCGCACATCATATTCTCCTGATACAAGGCAACGATTTTCAGCCGAAATTTCTGAGTTTCTGGCAAAAATATCTCGCTGAAAATCGTGGATTTGTATCAGGAGAATATGATATGCAAGGAGGTATCCGACGACATTTCCAAGAATTACCGGCGTCGGATACCTCCTTGCATATCATATTCTCCTAATACAAAGTCCAGATTTCCGAGCGCTGAAATTTCTGAGTTTCTGGCAAAAATACCTCGCTGAAAATCGTGGATTTGTATTAGGAGAATATGATATGCAAGGAGGTATCCGACGTCATTTCCAAGAATTGCCGGTGTCGGATACCTCCTTGCATATCATATTCTCCTAATACAAAGTCCAGATTTCCGAGCGCTGAAATTTCTGAGTTTCTGGCAAAAATATCTCGCTGAAAATCGTGGATTTGTATTAGGAGAATATGATATGCGAGGAGGTATTCGTTCTCAGAAATGACGTCACTTTCCAGGAATTTCCGAGCGCAAAATTTCTGTGTTTCTGGCAAAAATATCTCGCTGAAAATCGTGGATTTGTATCAGGAGAATATGATATGCGAGGAGGTATTCGTTCTTAGAAATGACGTCACTTTCCAGGAATTTCCGAGCGCAAAATTTCTGTGTTTCTGGCAAAAATATGTCGCTGAAAATCGTGGATTTGTATCAGGAGAATATGATATGCGAGGAGGTATTCGTTCTTAGAAATGACGTCACTTTCCAGGAATTTCCGAGCGCAAAATTTCTTAGTTTCTGGCAAAAATATCTCGCTGAAAATCGTGGATTTGTATCAGGAGAATATGATGTGCGTGGAGGTATCCGAACCTCGGCTGTTATATGAAATTCCAGAAATTTCTGAGCACAAAATCTCAGGGGCTCCCATCAAGATGTTGTATTAATTCCTGGATACTTAGCGCCGAATTTAATAATGATCAGGTCTATTTTTATAAGTACTCCGCTTGTGAACTTTACAATTTAAAGTTCCTGCACGGTAGTACTTGTTTAAGGATTTGGAATTAGGTCTTTTCAAGGATTGTTAAGGCGTGAAATTAAAAAGAGCAGTGGAATTCTTTTCATTGAAAATTTATTTAAAGTAATCAATGGAGATACAAGTTACAAAAATGTTGTAATTTAATTTTACAAGCTAATACTTATAAACTATTCTTTATATCTATTTACAATGGAGCATACAACTAAATCTTGTATGAGTTCGAAATATATCTCACAAATAAAACTTATACTAAACTTTACATGCATTATATGCTGAAGCTTATTTTAAATTACAGTAATTGTGTAACTTGTGCATATGTAAAGTATTTATTACATCTTCCATTTTATATTTTGCACATTCAGTAGAACTTGTAGTAAAATTAATATTAAAGTTTATACAAGTTCTACAGAATATACTGAATATAAAATAAAATATATAATACATATACATAGCAATTAATTACACAATTGCTCTAAATTAATCTTATGCGCTACTAGTTACAAACTATTCTTAGAAACCAATTTACTATAACTAAAGTATGTTGCAAGCGTTATTCTTTCTTGTTTCTTGCTTTACGCCCAATGAGAAACGTTGGTCAAGCTCCTCGCTCTTTGCTTGCGAGACCTGCACACACAAAAAATATATTAGTAAGTATATAACAGGAGAGATAAAACCTATTAAGCGATATTCAAAGGAAAAAGAGAGAAGGGAGACCGAACCAGAAGCGTAAAAGAGAGAGAGAGAGTGGATTATTTAACAAGGAATGGAACGAGTCTCATAAGAATGAATTTGATGAGAGCTGAAGTAAAGGAATTGATGGAGAGCCTTAAAAGAAGAGACTATGAAATGCAACAACTGGAATGAGACAGAAAAATATAAGAAGCTAAATATAATGAAACGTTTAAATATATTAGAACAGCAACACTACTAAAGTACTTAAGGAAGAATGAAAGATGGCACAATCAGCTGTTAATAGTACAGATGACATATGCGAAAGCATTAAAGGATGAAGAAATATTAGGAGAAGGAGAAGAATAAAAGACGTGACCTGTCCAGACAAAAATTGGAAACGCTAGACCACCTGTTAACAGAATGTACGTAAATAAAGATAGTAGGATATAAAAATGACTTTAGAATTTTAAATGAAACATGGAGGAAAAGGAAAGATGATAATAGATGTGCGATAAAGCGATAAGAATATTGTAATACATAAGGTAGTGGATGTATGAAACGGAAGAGCGGAACAGAAGATGAGAGTGCAAGAGTTAAGATAGTATTGTAAAGATAGGTTGCTTGTACGCTAAGCCAAACTTTCTTTGCTACGAGACTGAAATAAAGAATAAGACTACTATTAGTATGTATTTATTACATGGTGGAAAATGTCTCTAAAGGGAAAAATATTCACAAATGTATTCACCTTTGTAAACGAGCTTGATTGTTGTAGAATAAATTGAACAGTGGAACTTACTATGTTACCGTACATATTAATATTAATGTATAGATTGTAACACTGTGTTTTCTAACACTTTATTAATATGTAAATGAGAGCACGAAATGATTCATACCACCATTTATAAAGAAGTGCTTGAATTTACGTACCACTCGTATCCCTGTCTTATCTACACACAAAGTGGTCATTAGTATCGCCATCTATACAGATGGCAATGAAACTACCCGAGCCTCTGCTATATCTATACTTAAGGTAAGTAAGAGGCACGAGTAGTTTCAAGGAGTCCTGTATAGATGGCGAGACCATAGCAGGCACTGTAGATATGGCAAAGGCCGCGTAGTTTCAAGCACATCTGTACAGATATTGATTAATTAATTAATTAAAATATGTACATTTCTCACGTACATTATGCATGATGAGAAGTGCCGGCCAATACTCTTTACTCTTTGTATGCGGGACCTGCACAAACAAAAAATATATTAGTAAGCATGTAACAGGAGAGAGAAAAGAATGTTGAGGAATGTTTAGAGCAGTGATGAGCAACGTTTGGCTCGCAGTGGGCCAAACAGTTGAAATCTACTACTTTACGCGGGCCGCAATATTAAATACTCAAATATATTAATCAAACAATTTAATTGAAGACGCAAATTAGCCATTTCTTATTTGATTTATAGCAAAATTGTCTTCTGTTTTTTTTAACATATACATACTAATATACAATACATTTTATAGTGTAAAGGGGTATACCTTTACATATTTTTTTAATTAAATGCAGCTAATTAATTATTGAAATTTAATTAAATGAAGTAATATCCTTGATTTTGTTCGTATTGTCAATATTAGGATACGATATTAGATCTTAACTTTTGGCCAAACGTTGTTCAAAAATCACGCGTGACCCGCGTGTCACTTGTTTTCGCGGGCCGCACGTCTGTGGTCGGAGGGCCAATGTGGCCCGCGGGCCGCAGTTTGCTCATCACTGGTTTAGAGGAAAAAGAAATAGGGAGGGCCACACCAGAAGCATAAGAGAAAGACAGAATTAAAAAGGAATGAAATGAGTCTCGTAAGAGTGAATTTGATGGGAGCGGAAATAAAGGAATTGACGGAGAACCTTAAAAGAAGGGACTATGAAATGCAACAACAGAAACGAGAGAGAAAAATAGAAGAGGCGACATATAATGAAAGGTTTAAATATATTAGAAAAGAAGCACTACTGAAGTACCTAAGTAAAAACAGAAGACGGCACAATCAGCAATTAATAGTGCAGGTGACAGATGCGAAAGCATTAAAAGATGATCTACGCTGACAACAAATTTGAAACGTTAGAACTCCTGTTAACTGAATGTACAGAAATAAAGATGATAGGATATAAAAATGACTTTAGAATTTTAAATGAAACATGGAGGAAAAGGAAAGATGTATAATAGATGTCCGATAAAGAGGTAAGAATATTGTAATACGTAATATACAGAAGGTACGAAAAAGAAGAGCGGAACAGAAGATGAAAGTGCGAGAGTTAAGATAGTATTGTGAAGGTAGGTTATATGTACACTAAGTCCAACTTTCATTGCAGCGAGACCAAAATAAAGATCAATACTATTCACCTGGGACACGGCTGGTCTGGAGACGAATAGCAATGGCCTGCATGAACGAGTGGAATTACACAGTGTAGACAGAGGATCAGAAGAAGGTAGGTTTAGCAACAGGGTAATGTGGATTTGGGAGTGAAACAGCA
The DNA here is from genome assembly GCA_963667235.1 of Nomada lathburiana. Taxonomy (NCBI): domain Eukaryota; kingdom Metazoa; phylum Arthropoda; class Insecta; order Hymenoptera; family Apidae; genus Nomada; species Nomada lathburiana. Next base: position 21,708,096 of record OY763898.1, read on the forward strand.
TAGTGTAGAAGAGCGTAGAACAGTGTAGGCTTGCGTAGAATAAATTAAGACATATGCGTTTAGTTTAGAGTTGTACCCCTTGTTATATCAAATACAAATATTTTATATTACACTTACATCAGCCTTCATTGCATAAACCTTTCAATCCCACAAAACCAATTTACTATAACTGAAGTATAATGGTAAGAGTTATTCTTTCTTCTTCCTTCTTTTTCTGCACAATGAGAATTGATGGTCGATGCTCCTTATCCTTTGTCTACGAAACCTGCGCATGCAAAAAATATATTAGAAAGTATGTAACAAAAGATAGAGAAGGATTGTTAAGGGATATTTAGTGGAAAAAGCAAGAAGAGAGGGCCAAACTAAAAGCATAAGAGAAACAGGGGATTCTTTTAAAAGGAATGGAACAAGTATGACAATAGTGAATTTGATGAGAACGGAAGTAAATGAATTAACACATTAAGTGCCCAAGCAGTTCTGCCTTGCTTTCTGTTCAAGCCACACGACGAGTGACCTGAAGAATAAACAACTGACAATCTATGTTTAAATTGTTTGAATAAATTACAGTGATATTTGATACATACTTTGATACTCATTTAAAACCTTTAGTTAAGTCTCGGACATGTACGACAAAGAAAACGAAAAATGAAATGCCGGTCCGTAGGGACCAACTGGGCATTTAACATGTTAACGGAGAACCTTGGAAGAAAAATGAATGAAGCAAAATAGTAAAAGGTTTAAATATATTAAAACAGGAACAGTACCACAGTACCAAAGTAAAAAGGGAACAGGAAAGGGTCAGCAATTAATAGCGCAAAAATAACTTAGGAATTTGAAATGGAACAGAGAGGGAATGAAAAGATGTATAATATAAAGATAAAGAGACAAGAAATAGTGTGATGCATAAGGTAGAGAAGGCATGAAAAGGAAGAGCGATAGAGAAGATGAGAGTGTAAGAGTTAAGATAGTAATGTAAAGATAGATTATATGTGCATTAAGCCCAACTTTCATTGCTGCGAGACCGAAATAAGGCATAATACCGCTATTAGTATGTATCTATTGCATGCTGGAAAATTTCTTACCGACAATGTTACTACACATTAACTTTATTATAGATCGTAATACCGTGTTTGCTAACACTTTATTAATATGTAAATGACAGTATGAACCGACTTGCGAGCATTATTAACTTAATTTTATAGATGAAGACATAAATAACCAAATTCTACGAGGTTAATCGTACCCATATTTATAAACAACTGCTTGAAATTACGAGTACCGCTCGTACCTCTGTTTTATCTGCACCTAAAGTGGCTTCAGTTTCGCCATCTATAAAGAACTGCACGAAACTACAAGTATGTTTGCTTTATCTAGAGTCATTTATATCGCCATCTATACAAATGTGAGTGAAACTACTCGGGTCCCTACCATAAATACACTTAAGGTAGGTAAGAGGCGCGTGTAGTTTCCCGAAGTTCTGTATAGATGGCGACAACATAGCAGGCAGTGTAGATCCTTATCAACCCGCGTAGTTTCAAGCATATCTTCACAGATAGTAATTAATTTATGAATTAAAATATATACGTGGTTACTTCATTCTTGTCTATAGCAATGAAATAGCTATAGTGAGCAATAATGCCCACTTAATGTTCGCTGGTTCGGGGCTGCTTAACGAATGGCATCCGGGGGTGCGATTTTCCAGGAAATGTTGTTCTATTGCTGATAACAGTTTGAGATAACTACGACGCTCGCTCATCCGCCATGCATCGGAGCAGGTCCAAGAATTGGTGGGGATGACTCCGCGAACATTAAGCGGGCACTACTGTACTTTGTATCCTAAGTACAATACGCAGTCTATTCGCTCGAATTATTTTCCATATAATTATCAAACGTATCTTATCTGTTCTGTGAGATTGTGTAAAGAATCGTTTAATAATTATACAGTAAATAATTGATTGCCCAGGTCTCACCACGTGGAGGTTACTGCGCATGGAGACCCACCCTAGCCACGGCCCTTCCACCCTCCAATTACGCAAAATCTAATTCTACTATCATTTGTAAGGAAGAAAAATCCCCTATTATTGTCAATTTGTAGAACGTTCATTAATTGATCGTAGTACAAATACGACAACAACAGGAGTACTTAGAAGAATCGCGACCGCGAGCTAAATTGAATATCCGAAGGAAACCTGAAAGAAAATCTGCAAGAGGATCCAATTTCCTGAAATAAAACTTTCTAAAAAATATATCTTAAGATCTTAAAAACTAGACAACGAAATATTATTGCAGTGGTGAACACTGCTGTCTTAAAAACTAAGATACAGCTTAAAATTAAATACTCGCTTCTGAAATACTAGATTAGATACAAATGCGCCCTGCCTGACTAAAAATCTAACTTAAAACTAGTATGACCCTACCTAGTATAACATCTAAGAGTTCAATTAAAAGAGCAATTTCAATAATATCCTACCTACATAGGACTGTGATAGATACTTTACCATACTCATGTAGGTATAAGTACGTATATACTTAATTCCTCTTCAATTAGTCCACATTAATATCGTGGTCCATGGTTTCCTAGAACAGACTGAAACACCTGCCAACCAGTTTTGGTTGTATAAACCCTGCCTAATTAAAAGTCTAATAATAAGGTCAATTCGTGTAAAACCTGCCTGTTTAAAGATCTAGGATTGTGTGTTCAAATGAACCCTACCTACATAAGGAGCTAAAAGTATTGTTCGATTTATAATTGGGCCTGCCTAATTAATTATCTAACACCTGTAATTAGTTAAAAGGGCAGGGGCAGGGGCGGGGGCGGGGCGGATGTGGTTACATTATACGTATTTTCATGAATCCTCTTCTTTAGTTGATTCTTTTCAATGCTTCTGAAACAAACACAAACTCGAAATAATTAGTACAGAATTATAAAAATGAATTCTTAAACTCTCCGAAATTGGATCGACGGGGCTGGCTCTTTGATTTGATAATTTCCAATCGTGTCCTTGATAATATTTCTGGGTTTGTATTGTATACATTCCACTTTTGAATCTCTGCCGTACTTGCATTTGTTTAATATATCATAATTGGATTGATCTGTAACAATCTCATGCATTGGATTAGTAACATCCCCAAGCCCCGCCATGTTATATTGAAATGAAGCTGCTTTGAATTCGTAATAACCGATTTTTATCGAAGATAAAATCCTAATTCATATGAAAAGTGTAGCTAGATTTTAATAACAATTGGTAATTGGATTTCGGCCAAGTTGATATATTCTTTTCTACTTTTTAGATCAAACTGAATGGTAGTATCAATTTCATTAAAAACTCTAAATTGAAGTAGTCACATTTCGCTACAATTGATTCTATTTTGCTTCTAAAAAGAAGCGACAAACGATTATTCGTAAGCAAAATATCAAACTTCGACTATCACTATGCCGAGGTCCAACTACAGCCAAGAACATTTTTCGTGCAAGGATTTTTGTTTAAACATTTACGGATATCGCGAGTGAATTTCAATTTCTACAAAGCAAGGTCGAAAAGTTTTAAAAATTGGCTCTATTTAAAAAAAAGGGTGAGAATAAAATTGCAACGATTAAGAGATAATATTTAGAAGTTAAACTCCAATAAAGAACAGTCACTAGTATTGACTCTAATTAAAATCTACTATCTCGAATTATTTTTTTTTCTTTTCTTTTCTTCTCTTTTCTTTCTTTTTTTTGTTTCTTTTCTTTTCTCTTACTTTTTTTTTATTTTTTTTTCATTTTTTTTTCATTTTTTTTCGTTTCGTTCACACAGTAATTTACTATTATGTATGCAAATTTTTAGCAGTATTTCCATCAACAGGCATTCCAGGTAGTATAATTATTAAGAAAAAAAATAAAAAGAAAGACAAATATAAAACACTGAAAAGAAAAATTGCACCATATACAACAAGAACTGCCAAAGAATTGGTCAGCCATGATCTTTGGCTGACGATGATGTGCCACCCTCCAGGGTGGCTCAGGAACAGGCTTCCAATTGGAAGCAATTAGGGACTGGCATTCGCAACTCTAATTAAAAACGCGATCATTAATCAACGCAACACTAACTGGAACTCGCGATGCAATCATTTCGCAACACTATTTATCAAGACCGATAGAATGCAAACATTAAATTATTTGTAATATCAAAAAACAAGCTAATTGAAGATCCCCTGAAAAGTTAGCTGAAAGCTCAAGACGCGAGAATAATTTCCGCAACACTAGAAACTTTATCATACGTCAAATATATTATAAAATACTACAATTCAACTATAAATAAGAACGGCAAAATTGCAAGTACAATCGCGACATCGTTGCGCAACGCTAAATCAATCGCGATTTTCATTTGCTCGCAACTCTAATTAAAAAGCGCGTGGCATTTAACGCAACTCTAAAGCAACGCGATATTTTTGGGAGGGCTGTATCGTTGGGCCGGAATGTGCGTCGGCCAAGTACAAATAAAAATTCTACGATTGAAAATGCAAGCACAGTGACAAAGTAGTAACGAAGAATGATTCCCCATTCTTAAAAAGAATGGCGAGCCATTAGTAGTTGCCCTCTTGAGCGACAGTTTGTCGGGCCTCTTCGGCATATAGCCTCTTCTTTTCGTTGGACCCGAGGGCCAGCTGAAACTTAAACTAGGCTCGAGACTCTACTCGGAAATAAAAAAAAACTTATAAAGGTGAAATAAAGAGTTTAAATCGCGGAGCTAAATGGAACGCACGCGACCGAATCACGACCAAATAAAATCGTAAAAATTGTGATTGCGGAAAATCGCAAAGATTACGATTGAAATTGTAATCGTTCTTCGTTCACGCGTGCAGCCTCGAGCATAATGTAAGGCGTTTCGTTTCGGAGCCTAAATCGCGACCACGACCGCGAAGGATTCGAAAAATCGATAGGCAAAGCCAGAGGCGAACGCATTTTCGTTCGCGCCACAGCTTCACCGTCGACTTTTCAAATCAGATTTCCTGAAACAGGTTGATCACGCGAAATAGTGCCTACCCGATCAGAGACTGTGTCAACCTGCCCGGCCCTACCTACTTATGTCTATCAATCACTCCAGAAAGTATGCTACCTATCCTACCTGGACCTATATTTAAAAAATGGCAAACAGGCACACCAACACACGACACTCCACGGTTCTCATTCAAACACTTGGGCGCGAAAACCTACACTAGGGAGGCGTCCCGGGACACCCCCGACACCCAAGTGTTGTCACACAACTTGCACACTCTAAGGTACGTACCATTTGCCTGAAATCGACTGACAGTGGCTGGGATCTTTGCGTTCACGTGGAAAAAGCCACGCCGCGGTTGCGATATTTAATAGATATTTGATCAAATAGTTAAATGGCACCGATGCAAGAGGTACTTGATCAAGGTACTTGAAACTATAGCAGGGATCGGTAATGCAATTAATAGTCAAACTGATGTCTCTGTTTTAAGTTAATGGACATCTTATCTTGGTCAGAGTAACTACGTTAGGTACGGAACGACGCAAATCCACAGCCTAACCACACACACAATGCGGATATTACGTCGTGCACGATACACCAAACGCACTGTCAGTCGCCAACAATAAATCATTTTATGGCTTATAAACTAAAAAATATCATCGTGCTCTACCACCGTTTTCCCACCCAAGTAGCACCGGGGCACGTGAGTGGGATCCGGGCAGTGAACACGGAAAGGGTTAAACCTGGAAATCCTCGTCTAAAAAGATGATAAAGACATACTGATTTTCTAACGGGCTAAATATATGTATATATACCAGATCAATATATGATTTTATTTTATTGAAGAGAAAATTAAATGACTCTACTTTAGTAGACAAATTTTGCAATGACTCTACTTTATTAGAAAAATTATGCAATGACTCTACTTTATTAGAAAAATTATTCAATGACTCTACTTTAATATACTTTGAATTAAATTAAAACATCCTCGGGTGTTCCCGTCATCAAAGCATTGGTTCTAAAACGCAAGGTTGGTTTTAAAGTAGATTGCTTTGATTTCGAGATCTACCCGTTCGCGTATTGTCTTCTTGTACATACAGGTTTAATTAATATCTTGTACGGAAGAAGTGAATTTATTGATATCTTTATACGCTAAAGACTAATATGGATATCGAATAATAAAATTATTCGATAGTTCCAACAAATTGACAAGGTATACAAGTACCTCTACTTTATATTCAATCAAAGTAGAAAAAAGAAAAAAATACTACGTTCTTACTAACAGCAATCATTATGCATTTTATTATAACTGTGCACTAATTGCAACTGACAAATAAACGAAGTCGAAGGGTATTCGACTTCTCCACTACAAACTGCACGTGCACAAATGCACGTATGATACTGGACGTTACTTTATATTCATTTAATAATTAATAACTATTTAAATACTCTATTATAAAAAAATGCATAGCGATACATTTTATACTAAATTTCTCACTAAAAATTCTCAAACTAATTTGAAACGCGTTGTACAAGAAGACCTATCCTCATATAATATAAAACAGTATACAAGTTACTACTCATGAGTATATTTCCATATACCCATGGTCACAGTGCTTGCCAGAAAAATCTACGTAATTACAACCAATCACTCGTGTCGGTTCGGACCTTTCGTCCTGCGACATGATTGAGTGACCAGAGGAACTTTAAAGCATGCCACTCACCGGTTGCAGACTCACCAGGGGCGCGGTCAAGCTCGTCGCCGTCGAAGCCATGGAAGCTGCTGAAACATTCAAGAAGGGCAGACAACATTAAAATCTTTGTATTTTCAGTACTACTCGAATGTGTTAATTATCAAAGATTATCGCAATACGAGATTAAAGAAATGAAGAGATACTTACTCGTCAGGTTGATGGATGAAAGCCCGAACTCGCCGAACAGGACACTGACTCTAATGGAACACTTATGATCGACAAACAAAGTGATTCTAATCTCGCGAGAGTATTATTTCGAAGCAAACACTGACTCTACTTTCGCGCCTCTTTACTGTTATTTACGTTTAATTATTATTAAGAGCGGTTGCGCTCAAAAAATAATAAAAAAAACTTTGACGGAACAAGCACTGACTCTACCGACCGCATTGCGCGCGGCCAACTATATCGTTATGATGATACCATCGAGCCCAAGGCACCTTCTGAAACATTCAAAAGAGCAGACAACAATGAAATCCTTGCATTTTGAGTACTTTCCGAACAGGAAAATTATTAAAGACCATTGCAAAATAAGATTAAAGAAATACAGAGATACTTACTCTTCGAGTTGATGGATGAAAGCCCGAACTCGCCGAACAGCAGAGGTGTTGACTCTAACACCGGAATACGTATTGCGATAAAAAAAAAATAAAATAAAAGACTACTATCGCGCGCGTTTTAAATATCTGATCGACGAACAAAGTGACTCTAATTTCGCGAGAGCAATATTTCGAAGCAAACACTGACTCTACTTTCGCGTATCTTTACTACTATTTATATTTAATGATAATTATTAAGAGCGGTTGCGCTCTAAAAACAATAAAAAGAACTTTGACGAAACAAGCACTGACTCTACCGACCGCATTGCGCGCGGTCAACAATATCTTTATGGTGACACTATCGAGCTCAAGGCACCTTCTGAAACATTCAAAAGAGCAGACAACATTGAAATCCTTGCATTTTCAGTACCTTTCGAACAGGAAAATTATCAAAGACCATTGCAAAATAAGATTAAAGAAATACAACAGAGATACTTACTCTTCGAGTTGATGGATGAAAGCCCGAACTCGCCGAACAGCAGAGGGGTTGACTCTAACACCGGAATACGTATTGCGATAAAAAAAAAATAAAATAAAAGACTACTATCGCGCGCGTTTTATATATGTGATCGACGAACAAAGTGACTCTAATTTCGCGAGGGCAATATTTCGAAGCAAACACTGACTCTACTTTCGCGTATCTTTACTACTATTTACATTTAATGATAATTATTAAGAGCGGTTGCGCTCTAAAAACAATAAAAAGAACTTTGACGGAGCAAACACTGACTCTACCGACCGCATTGCGCGCGGTCATCAAAATTTTCTGAAAGAAAATCTGCACAAGTTAGTAAATGAGGAAGGGAGGTAGATATTAAAGCAATACACATGTGATTTTATTTGTCTCTTTCTTATTTCTTTATGTCTGTTGAGGAATTACTGCTTTTGTTTTAATAAAGTACTACTGTATTATTAATTGTCTATTGAAGATATATTATTATAGTTTATTATATAATATAGTTTTTATCAAAAGCGTACTGTGACTGTTCTTTGTCAGAGTTTTGAATGTGATCATGATCCTAGTAAGTAAACAACATCGCGCATTTATAAGTTCTCGTAGCTGCTTGCAGAAATCGAAACTCGAAACTACTTATCATGCTTCAAGGGCATGGCAACAAGTATGTAACTACACGGACAATCCTGCGTCGAAAATACAATTTGACCGTACTTGTGACTAGGTCACAGAAATAATGAAAGTGTCTGCAAAAACATTAGTGAAGCTATAATAGAAATCGCGACCGAAATGCAGCGAAACATGAACGTATTTCAATTTTTCGTTTAGAATTAATGAAAGTTACAGTCGCTAGTTTCAATCGCGAATATTATAAGTTCTATTTGCAATGTTTTCATTACTTAATGAACGTGGATATACGAATTGATAGAAGAAAGTATTGCAGTCTATTTACAATAAGGAAAGTGTTCAATAAATTTCAACCTAAGGAAATGAACTTGAGCCAAAAACCAATCCCCAGATAACAAGAGATATACTTGAACCGTTGAAATTATAAGTTAAACGTTACCAGTCCATCATCAAAAGTCGTCAGACTAATTGTTAAGCGTCGTATTAATTGTATCTCAATACTCTATTCCTGCAGCCTCAATATATTATTCTCTACCAACCAATCATCCATTGGACCTGCAACAAAAAGAAAAGCAACATGATAACCCTGTGCTAAAATCAAAATCGGTATGTAAGTGTCATTGCAAACAAAATAAACGCAACCTTAACACCGCATCGAATCCGAATAATCGTGTAATAATATATAATAAAGATTCGAAGAACCGTTCAAACTAATAAATTAATTAACCCGATATTTTAATAAACGACTAGTTATCGCGTATCAAAGAATCGGTGGTACGGGATGACCGGTCAAGCGTCCAGCAAAAGAGACTCGATAAACAGTTCAACGTACATTCGCGATAGCCAAACGGTTGTTAAATAAATGCGTATTAATTAATAGAAGCTAATAGTCAAGCGTATGCGGTGGTAAAGTGGACCCCGAGATGTTATTACATTGTAGGGTTATTATGTCACTAACCTTCGACAGCACGAACGACCGTACGCTACGACGCTTCAATTAAGACTGAAGGCGCGCGCACCGCGCGACGGCCGCCCCACTCCTCGAGCCCCCCCACTCCGTGTCGCGCTAGCGCGCCGGCTGCGCTCGGTGCTATTCGCTATTTCCGAAAATCTTCGAAGGTTACCGACCGCGGCCGTGCGGTCTATTGTCCTAGGGTCATACCTATTGGACTGCTGCAAGTTCTGACCAACTTTTAGCCGGACTTGCGATCCCAGGGATGGTCCTACTGGGCTCCTACGTTTTCTGACCACATACCACATAACACATAAGCATAAATAATCTAATACTTAAAAACTATTCTTTAAAGTTAATTTACAATATATCTTATAGATATATGCAGAAGCTTGTAAATTCAAATTACAGCAATTGTGACTTGCGCATATGTAAATTATTTATTATATCTTTCATTTTATATTCAGCACATTCAGTAGAACTTATAGTGAAAGTAATATTAAAGTTTATACAAGATGTATCGAATAAACTGAATGTAAAATAAAATATATAATAGATATACATAACAATTAATTACACAATTGCTCTAAATTAAACTTACGGGACAATGGTTGTAAACTATTTTTAGAGTTATTCTTTCTTATTTCTTGCTTTTATGCACAATGAGAAGTGCCGGTCAATGATCCTTACTCTTTTCCATGAAACCTGCACACACAAACATCATATTAGTAAGTATGTAACACAAAAGAGAAATGAGGAAAGGATTAAATAGAAAAGAGGATAGGTTCAGCAATCAATAACACAGGTAAGATATGGAAGCAATGAAAAGTGGAATAGATAATGGGAGAGAAAAGAGATTACAAGACATGGCCTGTACAGATACATATTATGAATGTATGGAAACAGCTATGGGTGTTACGATAGAGGATATTCCATATTTTGTGGAATAAGAAATAAAAGCATAAGAATTCGAAACAGCAAGATATGTAATAGATGCGCAATAAAAAGACGGTAGGTAGAAATACGGCAGTACGTAAAGTAGAGAAGGTATTAAAGGAAGAGTGAAAGAGACGTGTGTAAGAGTGTGGAGTTGAATAGCACTGTAAAGTTAGGTTATACGTACACCAAGTCCAAATTTCTGGCCTCTAGGGCCGAACTAAAGAACCATACTACTATTAGTGTATTTATTACCCTGCATTGATATTAGATTGACAAGACGAAATTGTTTTCAAGTACTATTAACTTAATTTTATACATAAAAGGGTATATAACCAAATTTTGACAAACGCACAACACCATAAAGGATGAAGTGGTTGAAGCCTACTGGTATCCCTGCCGTGTATCGATAGTGGTCTTTAGTATCGTCATCTATAAAGAAGTGCCTGAAACTACTCGCGCCTCCACCATTTCTACAGTTTAGTTTTGACTGTAGGTAACAGGTATGGTAGAGGCACTAGAAATTTCGGGCACTTGTGTATGGATGGCAGCACCATTTTTTTTTAAAAGGGCGCTAATTTACAAAACCAAACAAAATGTACCGTACGTAGTCCCTAAAGACATTCATGGAAGTTTCAATTAATTTTTCGCACCATTAGAATACAATGTTTAAACTAATGAGAAGGGTCATATATAATAAATCTACATTTATAAAAGCAAATATGTATACCGGGACAACACCGCCGTGAAGATAAAGTAGTACTCCATCGTCCTTTTACCACCATGATCAGAATTTGAACGTAAACCGTCGTCAACCGCCAGCAGCTTGGATACGTATGTCGTGTCGCGTTCAAGTATTGAGCTTTTCGTTGATCAATTCTAACAATCTAGCATTTTTTAATACAAAAAATGCTACAATCTGTACATACTAAAACGTATGTAATTTATTTGCTTGAGTGCTTCTACGTTTATTCCACAAATATGCAATGCCATTTAAATTTGACACTTACCGAACCATATAAGCCTGTCACTTCTACACATAACTTTAATATAACATAATTAATATCTGTTTCTTTATCGAATAAGTTATAAGTAATTCAATCTCGTTCATCAAGCACAATTGAGTAATTCATTTACTTATTTTCCCCTTCGTTATAGAATTTAATCATGAAAAATATGTGTTTCAGAAAACGGAAAAATGCGGCAACACAAACTAAAGACACCGATAACATGTTAGAGATAGCACGCTTGCAGGAACAAGTGAAGCTTCTTCAAATTGAGGTTGATCATTTGAGGAAATATAATACTGAAAATCCCTTCACCACCCTAAAATCTAAGAGCCCAAATAATGCAGATGAAACTCTTAAAGATACAGAGATAAAGAACAAAAGTTTGGGAAATCAGAGTCTACAGACGAAAAACAGTAAGGCAGCAACACGAAGCTGCAATTGCAAAGGAAAATGTTCCAATAAAATATGTGGCTGTGTCAAAAAGGATGCTCGGTGCGGTGAATGGTGTAAATGCAATAGCGATATTTGTCAAAATAAGGTAAGTGAAACTTTCTGTTTTTTATTGCATCGATTTTATAAAATGTATATTCCACTGTGTACAAAGTACAATTTTATAGGAAAATAGCAACATAGATCAAAATAAGGAAAACTTGAATCATAGCGAGCAAAGCCACAAACATATAGAGAATCGAGAGATTGTGAATAAACATTTGGCGGACGCTAAGACACGCAAGGGACTGTTCAGTCCAGATGTTGCGATACCAGCTGCGACTGTTAATATTGAACAATTTTGTGCCACGCCAATCAGTTTTGGTAGCTCTAAAAAGTTAGTATTTGGATCCGACGAAGAGGGAAACAAAGATTATGAAAGTAAAAGCATAACAAAAAGATCGAAGAAGCTTGAGAAAAGGGGGCAGAAAGTAACAAAACAAAAGACAGGTACAGACAAGCAGAACAATATCGACGTAAACAGTTCTAAGCATGCAAGAAAGGACAGAGCTGTCCCTGACGAAGAGAAACAAAGGAGAAAGGATATGTCGACAGAAACTGAAACATTAAGCGCATGTAGCTCTATAGGAATTTCTACAAATGAAGAGAAAATGGAAGAAAAGGAGATGCGAGCAAATAATTATGTTCAAGACGCAAAACATGGTACGGTTTCTTTAAGACGTGATCGGAAAGGATTTAAAGAAAGTAAAATTCTGAAAACACAAATCACTAACAATATTGATTCAAATGGTAAAGAAGTTAATTAAAAATGTACAAAGGTGGTTATACAAAATTTTGTAATTCTAGTTAGTTCTTATTCTATGCGTTCACAGAAAAAACTAATCCCATCTCAATAAATGGCAATGCACGAGCAACGCTAAATAAGGAAGCAAATGTGTCTCTGAATCTGTCTGAACAAAGAGAAATCGATTCGCATGAAATGCAAACTCCCACAAGAAATGGGTCCTCCCCTGATGTGAGCAAACTAGTTCAGTTTTCAATCTAAAGTATCCAATAAGTGTGTATAATATTCGTTTAATTTTTTCAGGGTAACAATGGTGATTTTGACCCAATGAAACCGAAACATGAATTACGTAGAACACCTGTTCATAGTAGCGACAATGAAACAATGCTCTCTAATACCTTTAATACGACATTTTCCACTTCTCCTAATACCATGAAAGGAGAGCCTGAAATTGTTGCAGGTAATAATTATAATTGACATATCGGCCACTTAATTCACTGACTAAAATATTCTCCATGAACACGATAATTCATACAATTTTCTTACTATTTTAGAGCTTAACGAGCCTGAAGTAAACTGGGAGGAATACCAGTCTCAGCTTGTTTCATGCGATAAATGCAAAAGGAAATTCCATCCTCTTAGAATAAAGAAACATACGGCCTGTTGTAAAAAAGTATAGACTGTGATTTTCAGTTACTTGCTCGAATTATCATGTTTGCATTAAAGACATCAGCAAGTATAGTGCATTACATACTTTTTTTTTCATATCTACGAGTTTGGTAAGTTTGATAATAAAGTAAGTTTGTTAGAACTTTGGCCCATTCAATATAATTATACCATCAGAATCTACTATACAATGTTTTTCAAATACTAACTAATAGTACAATAGAACTAGCTACATATAATATGTATACATATAATACGTATACATATATATAATTATATATACGATGATGATTGTATGTATGTATACATGGCTGTAATTTCTATGCGCGGGTGGGAAACGTATACACGCATACGCACAGAATTATACATATATATATATATATATACCCGTACTAAACATTGTTACTAGAATTTTCCGCACATTGTTTTCTAACTTTTACTTATCTTACATTTCTATGTACTTAATACTTTTCAGTACTTTTTTGTACACTCCTATGTATGTACAATTTAGGATCAAATTATAAGAGGCACATGTCTAATTGATCTACTGTAATTATATAAACAGTGATAAGTGACTTTGTAATAATTAGCTGCGGTTCAGTTTTTCCTAATGGTTAAGGAAATTTTTAGGAAAATACAATTTGATATATTGTAACAAAATGATATTTCGACAGTGTCTTCATAGGATATATGATGAATTACAATTTGTATATATATTAAATAATTTCCGTCCGAAATTAGTACAGCATCGGAATTAAGAAAGAGGGCAAATTAGAGTTGAATTGAAAAAAATAAAGCCAGCCATTGTACATACATGAGATTAAAGCAATATTGTCAAAAATGGTGTAACTAGTTTTATTTTTGCATTACATAGCGTTAATGAAATTCAATCGATAATATGTATGAGTAATGTAATATACAAATACATATACGTTTAGCATTTAACTTTCTGTTCATTTAATATTTAGCATAACAACAGCATAATTTAGAATACCATTTAAAATCATTTCCATGCTTTGTAATAAAATGCACAATAAATTGTATATAAAGTACTTATTTTATAATACATATGATATACAGACACCGACGCAAATTAATTCGCTTGATAATAATACTGTTCAAAATTACGAAATAAAATTTGATAGAATGAAAGAAAAACTATTAAATGCACCCAATATGCGCGTGACTAGAAATTAGTTACTTTTGTGTATTATAAAATAATAACTTAGTTTCAATTGCATATAATTAGTTAGATTGTTAATTCCCTTTGCAATTAGCAAAACAATATGCTTCTCAACTTAAGCTTTCTCTGTTACGAATTATCTTAGTTTTTCAAAGCCATCTGTGCCATTCAAAGCCATATATGTATACATATATCACTCAGACAATACGAGGAAAAGATAACAGTATGAAATCCTGTCCAAAATTAATATTTACATTTGCTATTCAATGTTAATAGCAAACATTCCAATTCCATTGTACAATTAAATATAAGACTTTGCCTTTTGTGTATGTAAGTAGGAGTACAAAAGTAAAGATAATTGGCAATGTTTTATTAGAACTGGCATGTAATAATGACACACAGATATTATTTGCATAAAATACGTGGTAACCCTTTTATGCAACTGCATAATTAAAGAGAACCAAGTATTATAATTCAACCCACACCGTTCTCAGCATATCCAGTTTTAACTTTTGCATCAAAAAGCATACTTTTTGAAAGAATGCTTATCAGCATTGTGCTCGCGTTGAATTTGACTAGTAACAATGGTATTTTAATAGTACCATATTGAAACAATATACCGCAGCATGTTTAAGCTGTGTTTATTTCATCATTCTCAGTTTTTTAGTTGTCGCGCTATCTCTTATTCTTGTTCCATTATAAAATTTGTGCCTTTAGAAAAGTGGAAGTGTATCGATAGAGAATACAAATGGTAGAATTCGTTACTCATAAAGGGGAGACAACATTTTTTTTTCCTTTTTTTAATTCCGCGACCACCATATTAATACTAATCCTCGTATGTTTCATCAATATTCATGGATTCTTTGTAGCCGTTAAATAATTTTGCTGTCGCAATTTCCCACCATTTTCAGAACTCTATAAGATAACAATCCAAGAACACTTTCGTAACTTTACCAGTGTTTGTTCTTATCAATATTAAAGATTACGTTCACAATGTTCGTATTACATCTGCTTGTGAACAAACAACCGTATTCCACAATTACATTGCTTACAATATTACTGCTGGTTTTAGAGTCTATGGTATCATAACTGTTTTACAATAAATAACACTTTTACGTAATTAAGGTATTGTCTATCATAAAGTTATGAATTTTATAGCAGTAGAGGCAGCTGTCACAAAGGGTGCACTGCAGTTACATATCTTTTTTTTTTCTTCTCGAATAGTAATACATGTATTGTTGAGTTTCGAGACTATTCCTATCTTTTATTTATGGAATGGAAAAATAAGACCTGCCTCTGATGATACAGTAATAAATTATATACCACTGATGGTTCTTAGAATAAATTACACCGCGTACTATTATATACATGATACTGTCGTAAAAAAGATAACAGAAAGAAATATTTTATCAAATAGTAATTATAGATGAAATGCAATACATACAAAAGGGGAGCAATACGAATAATACGCGGTACAGATATTGTTTTTGGATTAATCCGGAAACATTAATTCTAATATTTTCCCACTAACAGTATTGACATCTTGTATTACTTTTCGCTATCGTTTAAAATAAATAATAATAATAATTATTCAATATATAGTCAATTACGAGAAACAATGTAAGTTCTATGACGGGGAAATTAATCGCATAAATAGTACAATATTTTATGTATAATTATTAATGATTACTGTTGAATAAAATTTATTCAACATAAACATAGTAAATTAAAAGTAGGAAAAAAAATCACAGACTACGCGTACTAAATATAAGTGTCGCTATACACAATAATACATACAATGATTTCAATACGATCTTTGTCTTTAAAACGGTAAGCTCGGTGTATAAATTAAATACGTGATACAGAACCCGACTGTACACATCGTTCTTTCTTATATAAAGTATAAACGCATCTGACGTAAAAAAAAGGTTTTAGAAATGTTTGAGAATAAAAATGTTGGAAACGATGACGATGTTCACGTTTTGCAAATGTGTGCTTTACCATTTAGACGTTTGACAACGCGATGTCATGTTTTTAAATACTGACATTCAAAATTCTTTCAGTACAAACCTGTCGATAAAGTGTAACAAGGCCGATAAATTGTTAGGAAATACCGTAGTCCATTATAGCATTGAATAGTGTGCAGAAACAATGTATGTAGTGGTATCGACAGGAATGTATCGTTATATGAAGCGTTTACTTATGGAAGAAACGACAACACAGAATCATCTCAGTTGTGTAGCACAAAAGTATTGAAACTCAAGAACAATAGGAATGCAGCGATCGTATGGCCTGCCCCATCAAGTAGAAAACAATAGTTACGAGAGAAAGTATCACACGAGATGCGAAAAAGAAAGGAAACGCACGCTCCGTTTCTTTTGCGCGAACATCCGGATAGAGACATTAAGGGATACCGATGATTATGTACATTCTCGCTGTGCCCGTTCTAGAAATCGGTAACTCATACGAAACCAATACAACACGCTGTTATACTTAAGAGCTACTCTCAGTGGAATGCTGAGAGCGTAATGACGAATAACAACCTTGACAAACTCTAACAGGTTTCAAAATTCCGAGCCTCGATATTTTCGATTCAAATCGGCTGCATCTGCGTGTAAAAGTAGAGAAAATGGTTAAGGGGATACTTGTGTCAGTGAAAGAAAGAAACGAATGAATTTATATAATGAAAGAAAAAATGGGGTTCGAGTTCACGATCATAATATCGCAGCAACTTACTTTGAACAGAATACTTGTCCGCAGTTGCGACAGTGATGTCTTCTTTCGTAAAGATTAAACCTAACTCCACAACCGACGCAAGAATCTGCTCCTTCATCTTTAAGCCAGTGATCGGCTACAGTACGTCCCGGTTGTTCACACACACTCCACGAGAATACCCTTCCTCTCGTATCTCCCACATAGACCGTCCTATGATCTCTGAAATATAATTTTATTGTACGTGATCCCTGTATTTATCGTGTGTACTAAATCTTATATGCGAAGCAATTAATAAATATTTTATTTTACCTTGACACTGCGAGGGCCGTAATGGACGCTGGTTCCGCGTTATCCTTGCGATCATACGCAGTATGCATCGTTAGTTTACTTCTAAATACTAATTGCCGTTGCCACTTGAAACCGTCCCTCAAGATATTTTGTGGATTAATTTTTTTCGGTTTCGTATCGGCTTCGGTAACCATAACAAAACTGTCTGTTAAACTAGTATCACTTTTGCTGGCTCGCAGAGCCCCCTCAGAATCACCAGAATTATTAGTTGTTTCACTATAAAATAATGTAAGTACATTTTATTATATTTATCATTGTAACGAAAAATAAACTGAAGAAAGTAAATGTTTAAGAAAAAAAAGAAGTGTATGTAGTGTTACCTTGTTTGAGTACCCTCGCTATCAGCCCGTCCGCCGCCTTCGCTTTTACGAAACATGGGATTTCCACGACTCTTTCGTCGAAGTACGATAGTAGGTGTGTTATTGTTCTGCGGCGATGGTTTGTTGCTAGAACCATTGCTTGACTCATTATCCGAGCATTCTTCTTTCTCTTCGTGCAGCCTCGATGCTTCTTTCGAATTTTCGGGTTCCGAGAGACTACTTTCTGAACCACTCTTTGCAAGCATATTTGACCCTTCGGCAGAAATGCTCATTTGCTTAACCAATTCGTGCACCCGCTTTTTCGTACTTTCATTCCGACTTTCATTTTTATTTGACTTCGTAGTTTTTTCTTTAACAGGGACAACTTCTTCTGGTCTCTCCTCTTCCGCAGGCACTTGTACGTAATCCATAGACCACATCTATTGAAGTATAACATTTCTTTGGTATTTGTAACGAAACATTCCTTTAATGTTACAACGAGTGATATTATGCTTACACGTGCTACACCATCGGTTGATCCTGTCATAATAACATTTTGCGAATCCCACTCGTGAGTTTGGCTAAAAGCGACGCACAAAATTTGTTGCATTCTATCAGCACGACCAACACAAGTATTAACACTAGCAAGCTCTTCCCCGTTAATGCTCCATACGTGTAACCAGGTAGCTGCACAGGTAGCTATATCCCCCTGTGAGATATTGGATAACGTTTGAACCATTTAAATTAGTTCACTTAAGTTGATTTGAAATATTCATGAAACGTACTGTCAATTCATTTATGGCGACTGCAGCTACGGGCCCAGCGTGTCCCCGAAGTTGGCGAACAAATAAACAGCGGGACAGGTCCCATATAATTGCTGTACCATCTCGAGATCCCGATACAATCACATTGTATGCTGGACTCGACGATAAACATGTTACAGCATCCGTATGGCCGTACAAACATTGTTTAATGGACAGTTGCCTTTTAGTGTATTCCCAAACAGTTACAACCTGTCGAAGAATATCTTGGTTCGTGGAGAGATGCCCGATGAGAAAGAGATTTAAGGGGAATAAAAACTTACAGAGCTTGTGCCAGCAGTCACTATTGATTTGGAAGACGGACAAACGCAAGCGACAATTTCTCCGCCACTCTGTATCATAGCTTCGCAGACAAATATCGCTTTATCGCTGTCATAGTTTCCTATCCTAAGGGAATGATCCGCGAAACCCCATGCGACGTACTTGTTATACGTCGGAGGGATAAGCGTCTTATTTTGTTCCACGGCTAACACCGCCTTGTCTACGTGCAATATCTGTCCAACTGGGCCCTTTAATTCTGCGAGAGAAACAGCGAAGTGTATTGCAAGACTGTGGACAACGAATATATTGCGAAGCCATAAAGATGTACCAAACCTTTGATAGGTTGAAGCGACGGTTTTAAGTTGTCAAGATTATGGAAGAACAATTTGTCAGACACAGTTATGCTTAAACCTGGCGTAATCGGTCCAGGATCGATAACGCTAGTTCTTTGGGTCATCTTTTTAGCTGGATGCGATTTTTTGAACAGCTGCTTCGGTATCTGACCGAAATTATTGATAAACCCGATTGTAGCATTCTTTTTCAGAGGATCGTCGATACTAAAACGATGCAATAAAAATGACCACAATTAAACAGTTGAAAACGTCATAGTAAATTATTGTACACAATAAATCTCACTTGTAAATATCAACGTTGCCCTCGTAAAATAAATGATGGAATACATTCACGGCATCCACTGCGGCTGCACCGTTTTGTTTGCAACCAAATATTAGATCTATCCATTGATGGAGATGTTGCGACACATAATCACATTCCAAAGCAAGCCGGTGAACGCGTATAAATTCTCGAGGATCTTGCTTCGCCCATGGAGGCAATACGATGTCTCCCAATTGTACACCGCTCTGTTTCGAGCCTAAGAATAATATTCCAGCGTTAATCCAGATAATTCTATTAACGTCGCGAGCGCCTGATACTTGCCTAAATCAAAGTGATTTGAATTGACCAGAAATTCAGGAAGATAAAAAAATTCTGGTATAAGCTCCTTCACATCCGCCATGTTGTGTTTGGACGCGGAAAGCCAGGCTTCTTTAATACTATTAAACATTCTGTCGGCCAGATCGAAGTGTCCACCCTACAAAGAATATGAATGTTTTACATGTTGTAATAATTAACTAATGTCGCGATAGAAATTGCTGAAACGTTCTACTGATACGAACCTGTAATCGAAGGAAATGTTGTGTAAACGGTTCCATCCTCACTAGATAAGAGCAGACTATCATTGCAGAAGAATAATGCGTCCCATAATGATAGGGGGGTGTTTCACCATGCGGATCATCCCATTCTTTATACCTATATTTAATGTTACTTTGCTAGATAATTTATTCATTCGATCCATTTGGAGTATGAGAATTGATTGGATATACCTCTTTTTGAATTGCAACAATCGTTCTGAACTCTGTGCGCCCATAGGTTTGCTAAAATCTCTGAACGTCGCTGAATCGGTAAGGTCCAATTCTTCGCTATCGTAATCGGCTAGTATCCATGGAAATATTGGATACTGCATTAAGTCGTTGTAGCTACGACCCGCTAAAGTATTAAGATGCATGAGATATTGGAAGTTTGATATTTCGCCTCTCTGAAAAAGATTGATATTTTCCTAAATACCAGTAAGGGCAGTTGATGTAAATGTGTGAATATCATTTGAAATACCAACCACCCATCGTTGCGTGACTGAAGTTTCACCTATTAAATTCGAAAGTAAACCGGTTGCTTGTTCAACGTTCGCTGTTCTCTTCTGACCAGCGACCGATTGCTGAGCACTGTCAGCGATCGCCGTTGCGAATGTCATAAATCTTTGATAAACTTTGTTCCTTACTTTGCGTGGAAACGCTAACAAATAATTTCTACCATCTCCGCTAAACACTTCTAACGCCATTGGTTGTAACAAGTATCTCCTTTTATGTACTTCCCTGTAGTAAAAGACGCAAAACAAAAATTGTTACTATTACTGTAGTATAATTATGCATGGTACACGAAGACTTATTACCTAATGTCTTCGTAATTGAATTTCGAGCATTGCCTCATGGCTCTAGATCTTCTAGGAGACCCTGGTGATGGTAAAATTGGTTCGTAAGCATCAGGTAAACTTTCGATGTCCCTTATCTCTCTGGATTTTAACAGCGTGAATCCGTCAACTACGTAAAAATGTTCTTTCCCAAATAGCAATAAACCTTCAGTTGTATCTAAACCTTGGATTCTGGCACACCTGAACATGTGACTTATCTGAAAGTATAAAAATTCTCGCATACTGCACACGGTGTAACAATACTCATACACGAGAAAAGGTGAAAACAAACTTTTTCGTGTTCCTCCAACAGACGTATTAAAGTTTGATTGTCTGGAACAGTCTGATTATTCTCCTCTTCTTGTTCATTGTCTTCCGTTGCTTCATCTGGCTCGCTAGCATGTCGTTCCAATGTACAAGGTACCATGGGAGGCTCACTTTCCGTTGAAGTGTCATTGACATTCAATGGAGTGTCATCGATAACCGGATCGCGTTCTCGTTCAAACATGCCGGATGAATTGCCAAGTTGCTTCAAATAGTAATCCTTACTGTCAATACTTGTTGCAACTTTGTACTTTAATTGTTTCTGCGAAAAATAACAAGCACGTAGAATATTACTTATTCGTTAATTGTAAGTCCCATTCCGTTTGGTCGCAATAACTCACATTATCAGGATGCTCTAATTCAGGCCGATAAGGATAATGTATATAAAAAAGTTCATTTTTCATCATCTTTTTTCTCATTCTGCATGGACCCTCGGTCATATCTAACATCCATTTGTCAAGCCTAGTAGGTGTCGGTGGTCCCCACAAGCCACGTTCCCTCGTTAATTCAGTTTCAGTTTGTAACCATTCCTATAAAAGATATCGCAACGTTAATACGATCGTTGGAAATCATACTTTCTCCTCTCAATAATCGTTTTACCTGATACACATATCGCTGGGTATGTTGATTGGTTTGTATGTATTGTAAACGTTTCGCTGCTGCAAGTTCACGGACTAAAGCAACATGTTGCTCAGTCCACTGTGCCACAGTATTCTGATGTAATCTCAACCTAACG
Organism: Nomada lathburiana; assembly: GCA_963667235.1. Lineage (NCBI taxonomy): Eukaryota > Metazoa > Arthropoda > Insecta > Hymenoptera > Apidae > Nomada > Nomada lathburiana. Next base: position 21,730,014 of record OY763898.1, read on the forward strand.
CGTATAGATTCCTCCTTTCTAACTTTTGTTCGACTCGCCAGTCTCGTTAAACCTCCTGTTACCTTTTGTATTTTCTAAAATAGAATTCAACTTTTTTTTATACATCCTGTTGAATATTAAATCGGGCAAAAATTAGAATAAATCCATACCGATTGTATTTGATTATGAAGTTCCCACGGAACTTTATACGAAGCTTTCCTCTCCAAGACAACATAATTCAACCAAAGCCTAGTTGCCGCTTCGTGTACTTGATCCCTTACTACTGGCAATTCGGGGGCCCGTTCATTAGCTACAGGTGCTAGAAGAGTAATTTTAAATACTTCTTCTATAGCGGGCTTTTTACAAACATATAGCTCTTCCCAAACTCTTGTTGCGGCGACTGCCATCAAATTATGGCCCTGATGGGAAGTTAATCTATCATCGCTGGCTTCTACTTGCAGATTAATGTTCCACGTACTTCTTGCGTTAGTGTCGAGCATAATTTTTATATCGGCTGTCAACTGCAGTAAACAGTGAGTCAAGCAACCGATGAAATCTAATTCATGATTACCGGCACCAAAAACTAGTAATCTATAAAAAAGAAAGACACATTTCCATTGAATTTCGTACAAACTTTGCTACGTTATTTCGAAAGGTTGACCACTTTACCTGTGGGTGGTAAGCTTATGCAATGCTTCTAATACTGCCATTTGATCGGCGATTGAATCCGTTGCTCGAGATAGTAAAAATAAAATTGTTCTATTTAAACAGTGATGAAGCCCTTCCATGCTAACAGCACCTGGCCGTCGTTTTGCCTGGCCGATTAACTTTACAATAAAATCAAACACCTCGTGGGGATCTTTTGTCAATGCACCTGTAAGTTATTATACGACATAATGATAAACACTTGATGCTATCAAGTTGACCATTGAAAGTAAAACATGCAGACAAAATTTATAAATTCACCTTGCCACAATTTATCAACAATTCGGGCTGCAACATAACATACATTAGTAGTTATATTGTTCACTGATCCACCGGGGACAACAGGTAATGCTGCTTGCTCCCCAATTAGAACGTCTGCGGCCAACAGGTGCTCCATTAAAATGGATAGAATTTCCGTTTGATAACGAGTTTGCTGTCCCGTCGACGCGTACTCAGGCCATGCTTCCAATACTAAATCAATAGCTGGTGGAGATTTTGCACTGACGGGCAAAGAAAGAGAATCGACCACGATAACTCGCAGAAAATCCATGACAAACTTTTTTGCCGGATGATTCGTTAAGCCTACATCTTTTGATGGGGACCTTACTAATACTGGTTCTTGCTAAAATCACAGAATCTTATTAATGTTAAATTTTCCCTCCGATGAACAAATCATTTTTCGTCAAGTTTAAAATTTCACCTCGTCTGCTGGAGTACTAGCCCCACTGCTATCTTGGCTAGAACTTGCAGTTTTTGGAAATAAAGTGCCAGCCAGCGCGCCCAACACTTCCGCGGACATAAACACTTGCATGAAGTCGGTGAAATTATGATACAGGAAGAACAGGAATTGTATTATTGTCACGGGATAATCGCTCAACCAATCAGGCAAAGATTCAGGGCTGTTAAAGAAAAGTTATGCAAATTAATCAGTCGTTTGACGTAATCGGCGACAATGTAACATTCTCTTTGGGGTCATAGAAGAAAAGGTGAATATAACACGTGAAACTCACTTGATAGAGTAATTATTCAGCATCGTTCGTACCATTGCTAGTAGAGTAACTACGGCCTCAGGACAAAGATTGATTCTACTTGCGAAAGAGGATAGCGTATGGTTTGCAGGAACGCCGAACAAGAAATTCCATACATTGTCCAAATCAAGCTGGTTTTGCAAAACACGAACATTTATGTTAAACTCAAACATTGCAGAATATGCGAAATATGAATATGTGTTTAAGATACTGAACCTTTAAGATGACTTTCGAATCAGTAGGTAACAATTTCACGGGCTGTCCCATCATAAGGGCAATAAAGAGGAAATACAACTCTGGAACAAGATCTACGTGTTGTGGTAATAGCCAGGCTAAATGTTGGAACCCTGGTACATGAAGACCCGGCGGTTTACTTTCACCACCTGGCATTTGCTGGTGACAACCTAAAGGCGAGAGAAGAGTTATAAATCTTATTAATAAATAGTTGGCAGATTTGATCAAAGTTTAAGGTCTTTTATGTACATACCAAGGGCCAATGCCATTTTATTATGATCTGTGTGTCGTAGCCAACTACCATTACTAGTTCCCTCCTTGAATTTTTGCAATATCGGTGGCACAGAACAAATGGCTACTAATATTCGTAATCCCCATATAACAGTGGTACTATGAAGGCCCGATTGAAGGAACAATAATATCCAATCTAAACCCAATACCTTGCCCAATTCGTCGCACATACTGAAAAGATATCATAAAATTCGAACAATCATGAATTTATTTGCTCTTCAAATTATTTATTTTACTTACTTCGCGTTTACTTTCGGTCCATTAAATAATAATGAATGCAAAAGTTGCAAACAACGATTTCTCAATAGGATGTGCTCGCCTTCCCCTTCTTTATTTCCCTCGCTTTCCCGAAGAATTAAATGTTTCTCCGAGCATTGGGGCAATGTGGCTACAATAAATTGCCCAAACCTATAAATAAAGAAATGCTGTGATAAATGCGAATACGGGATGTACCTGTATCTTGTTGGCAATGAAAAATTACCAAAGTAAATCAGGTTGCCTAGGCTGACTTAATAAAATATTAAGCAATGCGAGCAAGATCTGTCGCGTACTGCCTTGTTTTACATCACTCAAAATATGCAGCAACTTGTGTACCAATTGCAAATCCCTCATTAAACGCAAGTTCGTTCTCTTTTCGCTTGACTCTGCTATTAATTCATACAAATGTTCCAAAAGCGATCGTAAGAGTTCGCCGGGTGCCTCGTGCCAAACCTAAGAACCGTTCGAAGCTTGGTAATCATTTTTACTACCAAATACGAAATATTTATTAATAATAGCAGGATCGTACTTGCAAATCGCACAGCAGATCTTGAAATGCCATAACGTTAGGTATAGCACTAGTTTCTCTGCCACTGTCCACTGTACCTACGAGACTAAAAGTAAGATGCAAAATATGACTATTTAGGAGTGGACATTTTCTCCTTAGCAGCATTGCCAATGTTTGATATCCCCTTCGACGATCCATTTCTTGCTGGGCAGCTTGATTAGATCTTACAACGCAAACCAATGCTTTCACTGCTGCGTATAAAGATTCTACGTCTTGAGCCATAGCTATTAATCCTATTTAAATGAGCCACGCATTATTATCTGAAATTTCTCCCGGAGGAAGACGTAAATATATTTAAAGTTATACGATCCTCGGGAGATTTTACCTAATAACACTGAACATCCTCCTACATTGTCGATCATTGTAGCTACGGGCCGCGGACTAAATACTCGAACACCAAGATATCCGACGACTACACCGCCCAAAGCTCGTGCTGGCCCGCTAAGGTGTCCCGCCGAATTATGAAGAACTCGGATAGGTGTGGCATTTTCGTGTGACGACATACCAAGCTGACAAATAATAACATGATTTAATCATATAATATGCGAGAGACAGATTTATAAATGGTATTATCTATTCATACTTGTTTAGCGATAGATTTATTATCGGCCCGACTGTAAACTTTTCTGATTTTAGCCAATGTTAATTGAGACATTGCTTTAGCATTTAAACCGAAAACAACCTTTTCTTCCGCAAGGAGAGCCGTTAAAGGTTCTTGCCCTGCAATAGAATTCAATTCAGCGATAAAGCATATATATGTTGAACAAAAGCTGTACACGATGAACATACCTGCCACCTGTGGAGCTTGTAAGCTTCCCATGTAATGCGGGCCTAATTTAAACAACGTTGCTATATTTTGAGAGTTGAATACCTCCTCCACTAAATGGCACGGGCCTTGCTTCCAAGTAAGTCTGGAATATCGCCGCCAGCAAGGTGGTGTACCGATGTAACCATAGACTGGCGACGCCACTGTTAAATTTGCTGCTCCACCACCAGGAACTTGCGTAATATAATGAAGCTTTTGACTATGAATATGTTGACCGTCCAAGTATAATGAAAAACTTGAATTTTTCAAAACAGCTCGATTTAATACTATGGCTATATGATGCCATTGTCCTTCGTGGAGCAAATCGGGACACCAAACTCTTGCACCGCAATCACCGGTCCCTTCTGGTTCCCATTCGCCTACATCTTAGTGAACATTAATAATAATTTCAATTAGATCAATTTTCAATGACGCCTTAAGCAACAAATATTCATGAAACAAAACCATTACTTTGCGGCATCGGTGTTTCTTGCGTAGATACAATAATAGCTTTATCTCTTGCGCTTAGCACAGCAGTCAGGCAAATTAAATCTCTTGCCGATTGCGAAATACGCACCAACGTCAATAATCGTACGCAATGAGGATCAGTTCTAGGATCGCTGAATTTATCGACGCATATCCATGTACTATATGTTAAGCCAGTTTGCGGGGGAAATAATCTATCGCCTAAAAATGATTGACATAGTGAAATTGTCGACTGTTCATTGTCTTCTTGGTACCTTTCCAAAGGTTTTCAAGATTTACCTGAACCGATACCACCAAGCACGCTGCTATCAGCGGCTACAACTGTAGGCGGAGTTGTACTTTGCGGTGCAACACTAGGTAGATATAGACATGCAAATCCTTCCGCGCTCATATCAAGTTCTACGAAAGGTGGTAGAGTGCAAGAACCGTGGGCACGAAAATCTTTTGGCGTGGTCATCGATACCAAAGTCTTAATACGCGTCAGAGGCACAGGCCCACCCCGATGTTTACTTGGCTCGATATCGTCGAGTGAAATGCAACACAACGGATCGCCCAGACGCAAAAATTCTCTGAAATTAAAGGATATGCGTGTATCACACATACAGCTAGCTTTATGATAAATTTGTAGTGGGTTTCACCTTAGATCACGTGGCTCCAAAGATTGCGCTGCGAGCCTTTCAATAATGTACTGTAATGGTTGATGAAGAGGATGCGTTTCATCCTGCAGAGCAGTTCTACCCACAGATAACAATTCACCCGCCATGCCAGCGTCGCACATTATCTGCTGATTTCTCTCTGAGCGGACTAAACTTTTGATAATTTCGGCTACATATAGTTGCAAAGCTAAAGCCATTTGTGGATTGGAAAGTTCTGAGATTGATGGGAGTAAATGTAACATTCCGACGACTATGCCAGGATGAACTACAATCGGTTCAGGAGTAGGCGGGCTAAGATTCAGGGAGTTTATAACGCTTCTCTTTCCGCTTCCCGGAGAATCGAAGGACTTTTGCTGCTAAAAATAATTGTAATATATAATGTTTGAGTCTATAATTAAATGCATTGAGCTATCGTACATTGTAAATTAAATTTGACAAATCACCTCGACACTGTTTTGCTTATGACTCGGAGATCTCATGCCTAAACCTGCCAAATTTGGTTTATCAAAAGAGTCGAGTGCTACATCGTACAAAAGTCGAAGTAACAAACATCCATATGCTAATGTTTTTGGTGCAATATCTGGAAATACAGGTTCTAGTACACTTCCTGTAAATAACGATGATAACATGTTGTGATAATTTGCAGTTGGAATTATATCTATTTCCGTAATCTTCATTTGTGTCGAAAAACATCCAAGAAGCCTTAATGTGTCGCACAAACTCGATTGACATATCTGCAAAATGATTGTCGCATAAAAATACATAACGTCAGACAAGAAATACCTTATAAAAAAAAATGATAGCAACGCTTAAACACGAACCTCATGATGGAAGAATTTTGCGTTCGCTGGTTCAAACCTCATAGCTGTACTTATTGTATGAAACACAACATGCAAGAGAGTTAGTAGCTGTCCTTCTTCCTGTGGAGTTCTTGTTATTATATCGTTGCAGGGTTCTGTACTCTCTGATCTCTGCGTGCCTAATTGACCTTCCAAAGACACTAGAACGGACATCACATAGACGAATCCGCCCACTTTTCGAAAAACAGTTCTAGTTCGATGAGAATCTCTCAAGCAAGCCAACAAGGACTGAAAAAATTGCAACAGTAGGTAACAATCTCAACCATTGATTGACATTAAGAATGGCAAAAGAAAAAAGGGAAACGAACTTTTAATATATGTGTCTTTAAAACTAAGGCGTTCGAAGGTGCTGAATGCATGACACCTAGTAACGTAGCCATATCATCATCTCCTCCTGCGCTAAGTATCAATTCTCTAACAATACCGAGTGCTTGATAACGACAATCCATATAGGGCACGAGATTGTGAGCGCAACGTGCTCCACCACATTCCCTAAAGACATTGGCATTCTGAACATTGCCTGCCAATAATGTTGTCAAGGCTTCCATTACCAAAGCACCTAATCGTTCATCTTCCGGGCAGATTTTATATTCTGAAAAAAGAGTCTCTTCCATTTTCCTTTCGTTCTGTTAAAAAAGTTAAACTAATGTAAATACAAAATATTAACGTAGCCATACCTGATCCTTGATCCTGTGCAGCTTGTTTGTCTTTTAGCAATGTTGCATAGCGATGGAGACACGTCACAAATACTTCTAACATGCCCACTTCTCTGTATACATCTTTAAATATATTATTATGTCTGAAAGAAATACCTTTGTCAGTAAAGACGGGCCACGTAATTAATATATACAAAATATTATATTATTACCTGAGTATATTAAGGAGTGTATCCATGCATAGGATGCTGCAGGTGGTCGAATTATTTGTTTTGAGTAGTATAGATAAGGATATGAGTTCCTTGCAAGGCACGAAATTAAGTTGAAATACTATGAATTCTAGTAGCTGAAAGAACTTTTCTTGTATATCGCGATTTTTCAAGTGTATCTTTTCTGCAAACTGAGATAATGTATTCTGCCCTTCAAGTATAAAATAATTAGCATTGTCACTGTGATATACGCTAGATATTGCATCGAGAATTGTACAACATAAAAGGGGAGAATTAGACTTTACAAAGACAGACTGTAATACTTGGAATGCTTGAATATTACGAACGCTTCCTCCTAGAAAAATAATAATATTTTAAAATAGGGTCTATTACAAAAATTAATTTTATGTATATGCAAATGCATTTGTAACCAATTAAAAATTAAATACGAAAATATTTGTACCCCTGTTACTTGGTTGAGGTAAAGTGAAGCCAAGCATTTGAAACAGAGATCCCATACTAGCTTGACTCGGCTTCAACTCTGTATGACCACACATTGTTAAAGACGCCAACATAAGCACTAAATTACGAATTGCATCCTGTGCTTCAGCTCGGCTATCTTGTTCTAATCTTGACGGAGCATGTCTATAAATTGTAAGAGATCTGTAAAATTTGTAGCAAACAATATTGGTGAAATTCGAGAATCATTCCTAATTCTTACTTTAACAAAAATTCGGACAAAAAGATATATCCTTGACAACCACGGAAATCGTCCAACAGAGTTTGAGACACGTCGGTCGAGTCTTTTAAAAAACAAAATACTGTGACAAACATTTCTACCACTTCCAATGGCGCCAGCTCAGGTACACGTTGCATATTATCGACACATAATGCTATACATCCTTTAGCTACAATTGTAAATAATAATAAGAATTGTAATATTGCATTGCATTTGGAAAGTTAACAAAATTATTTAAACGATATACTTACTGTGAATGTAGCTGACTACATTTTCGGTAAGTCCATGCCGAGATAAGGTCATTAATACCTCAGCCGCGCTTTTGCGCCACATTACATTATAGTGCGGGCACCAACTAGTTATTGCTGAGAATAATAAAGTAAGATCATCCTTGCGTGCAAGTTCTTCTGCTGGATAAAGATGACTACATAATCTCACCAATAGCTGCAAATTAAAAGTCAATGAATTCCTTCGTTAAGAAATTTACTGTAGCAAGTGGATACGTTCAAAATAAATATACCTGAACAAATATTTTTTGTAACAGTATTCGACGCTGTTTTGGAGTGAATTCACTATTTGGATCCACGATATCGGCTTCATCTTCTAGCATTTCGGGCAAATCGAAAAATAGATATAGACATTTTACTAATGTTGATGGAACAGCAGCTGCTGTCATGGCCTGAAGGGAGAATCATGTGAGAATTAATACAAACGACATTAACCCTTCGTTACTAACATGGTTTCACAGGACGTCGTTACTAACGTCGGCCTCCGATACCTATATTTCGTGTACATTGCGTTGTGCACGAAATGAGTTGAAGTATATACCTGTATTACTAAAGTATCGCCCGCCGCAAGCAAATTTAACGCAGACAGTAGCATCCAGCCGTTACTCGATTCTTCACTATTTTCAATTTCTAAAAACTTTACAATGGCACAACTTGCAGTTTCCGTACTCTGATTGCTCGCCCTTCGGCTGATTTCAAACACCATTAATTTGGACACTTGCTTTGTGAATGCCAAAATGTCCCAAAATTTTTCACTCATATCTCCTGTTGGACCAGACCCGAATACCTAAGAAGTAATTCATTTAAATGAATAATTCAAGTTGTGCGTCCAATATGTATATAACAAAGATTAATACAAGGACACTTACTTTACAAAATAATGGCAACATATTATATAGTTTATCGTTAGATTCAGGTTCCGAAAGGGGTTGCGGAGGATGGGTATATTCGGAAAAAAGTTTCTTAAGGTGCATAAGACCCAGAGCAGTATGTTGAGAATTTGTAGCTCCGGTACAATCATCCAGGCCACCGGTACTGTTGGAACCCATACCTCCAACACCGGTACCTCCTCGTAGTTTACGCATTATGTTCATAATTAATATTTGCTAAAAATGCACAATGTTAGTATAGAAAAATATATATTTTGAAACTAATACAGTGAGGTATGTCATAACGAGCCAATTCCTTCTAGTACATTGTTCGTTATAGAATACATATACAGTCAAGCCTCTATAACTTGAAAACCTCTACAATAAAAGAAAAGAACATGCAAATGTACGTGTATTATACATTTAATCTATTGTGTTTAAATTTTATACATTGTACACACGTGCAAATGTTGAACAAAATTATAAAGGAGAGGAAGGTGGGAAGCTATCAACTCGACTTCTTTTGGCAAACTGTTTGTTCGTTGTAAGTGCATCGATTTAATCAGAAAAATTGTACGTTATACCATTTATACGTTGTAAGTTCATTATAGGATACTCCACTGTATATATAAAAATTCAATAAAGAAAAGATATACATTAATAATATATGTAACTTACATCGTTCATATTCGATACATATTTTGCATCTATATCTCTACATTTCATATACTTTATTGAAGAAAAATCAACATTTCTTTTAATAATACATAACGCTATGAAGATTTATATAATCGATTTTTCTTGTCATTATATTTGATATAATAAATGTTATATGTTTATCATATGTTAAATGTGCACAGAAAGCTATTGCATTTACAATAGCAAACACTTGAAATAATTTATGCAGAAATTCTAACATTATAAAACATAAATATGCAAGTATACGTATATATATGCACAACATCAATGAAGTTTAAAGCTATGGGTCAATAATTTTTGTTATTCACGATTGCACTTACACAAATTTTGTGTACAAAAGATTAGTTAATTGTCTTTTCAAATTACTAATTACTAAATTGTCGACCAAAGTCGACATAGTCTTGTGTACGTAAAAAATACCGTAAGTGTACGTTGATATATATATAGCGTTACTATTAAAAACTATAAAATGTTCAAACTCATATTGTACTATCGCGAGTATTCGCCAAACAATAAACGAGACATTAATCAAGAATTTTATCCTATTCAAGCGTTGATACACGCGATGAAACAATTCGTTTCTATGACTTGTCATACTGTTTTCCAATGTGTTAACATATCGAAGAGCATATAAAATGTTGAAAATGGCACATTGTTGTGTAAGAAGGGCACGTAGAAATATAATTTTTCAATTTATCACACACATCAGTCAATTTTTCCGAGCTCCCGTCGTGATAACTGTTGCACTATCAATCAGTGACACTATTCTTCATTGAACGCTCAGTTCAATATTTACGTCTACGTCCTGTCAAAATGTCAAGTTAAAGTGAAGTTGCAATGTATCTCTCTGTAACCGCCCACGATTCTAACAATACTCGAACATCGCTCACACGAACATGCACCGTATTCACAAACAATTATTTAATTGTTACCTGAAACGCGTTACAAGCGAGAAAATTCTACATTTTCTTTTGCAAAATTGCTCTTTCAATGGGAGTATTTAATATTTCAGTGGCAGCGGCCATCTTCGTATTCGACGATTTCTTCGGTCCACAGCCAACGCGATACGTCGATAAGTATCACGTGACTGTGTGTAATCACAGATCTACAAGTCCTTTAAATTTAGTTAATATTTGATGTCCATTTGCAGGGAAAAATGATTACATTTTTATTATTATTCGATATATAATGTATAATAAATTAAAGATAATAAAGAACCATTTAAAGAGCACAAAGAACCGAAAATTGTACTTAGGAGCGTAATTTTATACTAGCTAATATGTCAGTAATAGGAATATTTGCAAAATTAATTATATTTTTATTTATTCTCGTTATTACATTATATACAAAGTAGGTATAGTTAGAAAGTCCGGTGTCAAAATTTGTTTCAATAAAAGAAATTTTCAATATTAAATATCTAATTGTAAGTATCCTTAAGTTGTTCGTTGAAAAAAATCTGAAATTTTTCTTTGCCCAGTTTTTTTAGTTGGGGAATCGTGTTTACTACTTGGTGATATAAAATTCTCGCTCGGTGTTCGAACAGATTTGCATGTACCATGGGAAACTATAGGTATCGTCATTGATTTATGGTTTTCATCTTGCGGCGAATCGTTGCTATTATCCGTGTGAGGTGATACTAACTCCTGCTTCGCATCTAATAGTTCAAGACCAGATAATCGATGCTCGGGAATTGATTTAGCCTGCGTTGCGTTCTCCAAAAGTTTCCATAAATTCTGTTTCCTCCTTTTTTCTGTACTATCGCTATCTTCAACCTGTTCCTCTTTTTTGTGTACACCATCTTTGTTTTGAATTTGTTCGTTCTCTGTTATTCTTTTAATATCTACATATCCTTCTTTTAAAATATCCGATTTCCTTCTGCCCTTAATATCTTCATCGTTGCTAGTTATCCAGCCTTGTATCCTTTCTTCTTCTTCTGTTTCTGGATTTTTTTTAAGATCCAAATGAAAGGATCGTTTATCACCATTATTAACACTTTTGCTTCTTCTAAAAACAACTTCCTTTGTTATAGAAATTTTAGTATGCATACCCCCCTTATTTAAATATTGAGAGAGTGGTTTTATTTTACTTCGATTATATAAAAAACGATAGAAGTCTATGCTTCCGGTTGGAGCGAACTCCTGATACTGTACTAACAACGAAAATATGTGAGCTGAAAAGAGATAAGGAAATGTATCTTTTTATATGTAATAATTTTGAATAATATAGAAATGTTTCGATACAGTGTAATTACCTATATTTGTTTCGTGTTTTATGAAGTGCATATACATTTCGGCGATGTCATCTCGTAAAGTTGTATCGCCAAACGTGAAATAAACCATAGAGCGATCTGTTACAGCTACAGCCATCAACTGTAATAAAACTTTTAATTTTGGATTTCCACGGAAAGCTCCACATCCCCAATTTCCAGTTGCCACAGCCGGTAAATTCGCTTTGCTACCTTCGCAGCCCACAAATCCGACATACGCCTATGAAAAAATAATATTACTGAATCCCATACCATTAATCAATCTGTACTTTAATATATAGTAATCAACTTTTAACCTTGTTAAGTTCTCTCGTAATGTTACTAATACTGAATTGTGACTGTGGATGCGTAAAATAAAGAGCATCGATCGCAACGATAGACGTCAATCGTCTTCCACTGCTGTCTTTAGGCGTTTCATCGACATAGTCTCCCATCCACTTGAAACTATTACTATACCCCTTGTACTTACTATATCTTTCAACCCCGCCCACAATTAATGCTTCGGTATCGTCTAGCTCCTCGGTAACAAGCATCGTTGCCATTAATTCGGGACATATTACAAACCTAATTTCTTCTTGCACGCATCCTAGACCAAGAACGCCACCACCTACGTACCTAAAAAAAGATTTTGAAAACAATTTCTTCAATTTAATACTAATTTTCTTCAATTTAATACTAATTTCTATTACTTGTTGGCAAAATCCACTTGCAAAAGACCATTTCCCTCTGTCTCTATTGTTCCTTTACTTGTAATATGTAAAGGTGGTAGCTTTTGTACTTGTTCATCCCATTTCGGACAATCTGCCTTTGGGATGTATCGTCGTTGAATTGTTACCACACCTTCTGGGGCTGCTCTATGGAAAAATCGTAATAAATAATGTATTTGTTCTACTTGCGTGTATCGTAAACGTACCCACCTTTAGATGTTACTCTCCTGAAGTAATGGAATATACATTTCATTTTTTCCATCACCGATTCACATTTATTCCATTTTCCTTCTTTATATGCTGAAAACAACCTATGTAAATGTATAAATTACTATATTAAATACACACAATTGCTTAATTATCTATGGTTAATTCAGCCTGGTACCAATTGCCGAAATGTAATATTTCTTAATACGCTATTAATGGTTATCATTAAGTTTACTTTACACTGGTTAAGGCTGTAATTGTATATCAATGTACCTATTGAAATTGATGTATGGATATCTTCCATATTCAGACTGAGGATTAGTGGAGTTCCGCCTTGGAAATGTGCAGAAAAATGCATTAGCCAGCAAAGAAGCTATCTGTAACTGGCTAAGACTGATGGTTCCATTAGTGTGACGTTTCAAAAGAGGCACTGGACCAGTTATCAAAACGGGTAGTTGTAAAGCAAGCTGAACCATTTTTGGCATCAACACTTCAAAGAAAATATTTGTTTCTTCTTCATCCACTACCTTTAGTTTGGAATTGATCATATAATCAATGTATTCAAAGAGTATATGTACATATATATATACATTTTAAAAGGTGTACACAATTGAAAATGTTACTTCAGAAAAGAAATGATGCAACGCAGTAAAATCCCAACGCTGTGCGTATATATGATTATAAGAAAGTATCGCAGTTTCCAATTGATGGGTTGAAACGAAATTTTGAAGTAACGATTCCTGTATTATTTCCCATCTGTTACGACAGCGACGAGTACCATTCTATAATAAGATACGAATGCAAATTTAAAATCTATAAAACTGACATTAAAATTGAATCTTATATCTGGTGCTATGGTTCGCTTACCTCGTCTATTGGATATACACTATGTTTCGAATGTGGCATCCTTATATAATCTTGGCACCACTTGTCTATCTGTTGTACCGGATGTGGTTTTGGCGTCCCGTGAGCAGGCAACGGTAACTATTTTGTGCAAATATATACAGTAGAATTTACATAATGCCATTGGAACGGTACGAATTGTTTGAAATCTCACCGATACTAATATAACATGAGACGAAGAAGGACAAATAGGTGGTAACTCTCGACAGTCATGTACACCTAAGCCTTTACGTATCTCGTCCATGCTCACGCCTTTCCATTCAGGTACATCGTCCAAAGGTTCTGGTTCATGAACATCAATGGACATTGAGCGTGCTTTATAAAATGAAATATAATCAAGTGATATATTAGAAAGAACGCAATGACTCTACGTAAATAGTATATATATATACAGTATACACGTAATTATAATTTTTCCGAAACTCGAATCGTTTAATTAATATCTTACAATCGTCGGAATTTACAGGGTTATTTGTCACGTTATCTACATCGCTGAAGATATCTGGAGAGAGTGTTTCCTCGTCAAACGACAATCCAGGGTCCGACATAATTCTCCAACTGAGAGATATCCAAATAAAATGTAATAATGGTGGCACATAGCAATAAACGATACAATTAAATATTAGTAAAATAGTTGACGTACAAGAATTACATAACGTCTTTAGAATGATATAATTTTGAAATGATAAGAAATTATCTCGGTATTGTCATGTTTCTTTGATAATTCTTTAAAATTCAATTCCGCACATGTAATATTATTGAAAACGAAGTTACGTGTATATTGGTTTGGCGCCACAATTCTACGCGATAGTAAACGTATCGTAAGAAAATTAGTCATAAGATACACTGACAGAAAGTTTGTATTATATGTATAATGTTTATATAAATGATATTAAACGTTACATTTTCACTTTACATCTGAATGTTCTTTATATCTCTATAAAGTAGCACTGCAACATTTTGCAGGTTCTGAAATTGCATGAATCATAAAGTGTTGTGTATACGGGTCCGTTCGAATGAATCGTACGTTTTGGGGGAACTGCAACTTAATAGGGGAAAAATATTTCCCAACTGAATGATCGAAGTTGTTTATTAACAACGTAAATCAAAATTTAAACTGTTCACACTTATCAGTTTTGCTATCCATTGCAGTAAGTATAGAATTTTTCAAGCAATATGATGACACTGTAAAAACGTTAATTTTTATTAATACTGAACATATTCCTCGTATTACAACGTTCAGATATAAAAGTAAATGCAAAAGATATTTTTTTATATTTTGCATATTTAACATTATATTGTAAACTGTCAAGCGTACATTACTTACAAGTATTAATTCTTGATCAAGTTAAATTTTCAATAACATTTTGATTTATAATGCTATAATCCTATTTTAAGTAATAATAAGCTGTGATTAAGTAATTTGCAATTTTATGTCGTACGTAACAATAAATGTAAATAGATTAACACACTATCGCTATGCGCGCATTTTTGGTGCGATAATGCGTCCATTTATTTTAAACATTTATGTATTCGATTCGTGCATTTTCATTGTATTTAAAAATAACATAAATTCAAAGGGAAAAGTGAATGCAAGATACATATGTATCTTATAAACGTTTAAAAAAAAGCTTAGATTGGTACTACTAAAATACAAAAAATTATAGTTACGCGTATACCTTTGACCTACCATGACAGATTGCATTGATCCATTAAAATCACACATCCCGTTTATCATTGGGCAGGAGAATGGTTCACTTATTTGCACGATAAATTAGCTGCCTTATCTATTATTTGAGTCAAGTGCATAACATAGTACGGTAGGTAAGTTACAATGACAAAATTGTTTCACATGTTATCGACGAAACAGGTGTTACAGTTTAAATATTCGCATTTATAGTATCATGATTTAACAGTTGTTCAATACTTAAAAAGTATTCAATGCTGGACAACTTTAAACTTATTTGCTGTTTATCTTACGATTTTTTTTTGTCGGTTTCTTCCGCCGATTATGCTGCTGAAGTTGCTGAGTTTGATTTAACCAGAATTTCTTGGCGTCATAACAATTTCTTTTTCTTGAAATCGTCTCGTATTATTGAAATAAATAAATGAAATTCGGCTAATACACAACATTATAATGCTATTATTGATAAATGCTGCTTGAATGTGAATGAATGAAAGCTACCTTTTAAGCTGATTACTTGAAACGCGGTGAATAGGAAAGAAAACAAGATATTTGTTACGTATTATCGAACGCATACATTTGTCGGCTTTATTTGTTTGTTATCCGAATTGGTAGCCAATTCTGTTCACGTATCGGCTTTGATAGTTAATAAGAAGCCAAGAAATGCGTGGCAAATAAGAAAAAAAGAAAAAAGTGGAGAGGAGACAGATTATAAAGGGGTATTTGATATTGGCGCGCGGCTTGCGCTCAACTAAAATCAATGAGTCTACCCGGCGAATGTGCCTCAGTGTGACTCCTACGAACGTCGCATCGGAGTTGCGGTCCGTCTTCCCTGTTTTCGGCTATTCTTTTCTCTCTGCGCGAAATATTTCTATTATCTGGCGATAAGAATCATGTAAGATTAGCGATCGCGATGCCGAGTCAAGAAGATATGGACCTTTGTACCGATAAGGTACTGTCTAAGGGAAGAATACTTCAAGAATTGACCAAAGCTGTCAAACTGGTGAGTGCTGTCTGCTACAGCATAAGAGCCGTATATCAAGGCCATACGACGTCTATACACATATATACATGCATATGCACCTTCCTAATGCGAAATTTTTATATACATATACCGATTTAACGATCCCTCGCCGCTCTCTTATGAAAGCCTCTTCAAGTGTTCAGTGATTATGAAATCTATCACTTAAACAAATCTTTCGTTCGTTTTTCCTCGTAGATAAAATGCTTTTCTTGAACTACTTAACCACGACGAAACAGCTGAAATTCAAGTGGCACGCACATATACGGTCGGTTATGCGTCAAACGTTCAACTGATAGATGTTTTATAATATTTATGGTTTTTTAATGCGAACCTGTATCCAAGAAATATGTACATGTGTTCCTCCCTTCACGATTTCCCGTTTCTGATTCACTCAACGTTTCGTTCTACTTCGTGGCTCCCCGATTGACGTATGTACATACATATGTGCTTTTAACTCTTTGTTTCTATAGTTGTCACGTAAGTGTATCAGTTCATTGCTGTCTAATGAATTCATACGACTTGATGAAATCTTGATTTTCTCATTTTCCAGAAATTCCTTCGTTCTTTAACGAAACAACATAATTACTGTAAGCTTCGTCAATAATTTACGCTCCTATTGCTATTGTTCCAAGGTGCTTTGTATATTAATTTTGTAAAATAATCGTTCGTTCCATTAACCCCTTAACAGTGTAATAAAATTGGGCTTCAGGTCCAAAAAATGTACAATTCTGTTATTCTTTAAAACGCTTCTATACGTTGATATACAGTGTTAAAAAATATGTTTTGCAAGCACCAGTTCAATAATCTTGTCGTGTATGGTAAATTTTGAAACACGGGATACATAATGCCACATTGCAATTGGGGCAGTGGTCTTAGACCAAAAAAGAAAAAAACATTGAAAGAGACGAGGACTAAAAACAAACGTGTATGAGGGGACAGATTGGGATAAATTGTTTGGCAATTGACGCTCTGCTTGAGCCATGCTCGGGATACACTGTTAAGGGGTTGAAAACATATGAAACAATGTATATTGAATAAAAGAATATTTCACTTGTTTCCCAGGTTTACGCTCAAAGTTTATATGGTACAGTAGTCTTAGATGGAGATTCTTGGCTGGTCTATTGGTTAGATCGAGCCTTACGCCATGGGCTACGTATAGAAAGGCACGGATATTGGGGCACTGCTCGTGAACTTAGTCATCAAGATACAGTCGTTGTAATTCACGCCCTTCAAAATGTATTAACATCCATTGGAAAAGGTATGTATTGAACATTCATATTGGTTTCATTAAACTTGATACGTTAAATTTGTAAAGTAAAAAGAAAGGGACAAATTATAATGATCCTTCATGCTCGTTAGGCAGGGCATGGCTTTACCATACTCTTAGCGAAGGTAGCTTCGAAAGCTACTTAGCCTGCCTGTTAAGAGATACAAAAACATTGAAGAAACAATACTTTCCACATGCCCTTGTTCGGGACGCCGATAAAACTAACCAGCTAGTTAATCTTCTCGCTGGTCTAGAAAATGTGTCCTTTACGTTACAACTGGTATGTATAATCTTTGTAAATTTATTTGTGCCTACCTACCATTCTCTTGCCAAATCTGCTATCTACATTAATGTTCATACTTATCAACGCAAAAGATTGTGTTGTTGCATAAAAAGCAGGCATTCTTTATTCCGTGTTCCTTTGTATTTTATGGTCATGGTTGAACACATTATACATACAAATGCACAGTTTCAAGTACTTTGCACGAGTGTGTTTGGCACTTTTTATTTTACTTCCTCTATATTGATATCAGTATCACCCCCTGGTTACAATTATCTCAATAATATATTATTGCTGTCACTTAGTAACAGTTGTTGTGATGAATCTGTATTTAAGAACTAAGGGGGCAAGCAAGTTATCATCCGTATAAACACTATCTTTTTTTACCTTCTCTGTGTGGTCATGGAAAATCCTATATAAACAATTTGTAGCTGCGCGTTTATCAAACAATTGCGATGCCCTGACTTTTATGGTGTATTCCTTCTCGACTTAATTCTCAAATAGACTAGCTAACATTTGCTATTATAATTATTAATTTAATCAAATGGGAAATACGTCATTCAAATCTATAATTTCTTCGGTCAATCTCCGAAGAATTGAAAAATATATTTGGAAAATAACTTGATTTTACATTGAAACAGTGATTATTAATATAAAATTTACTTGTCATTTAGGATGTGACATATCTGGACATTTGCAATTACATGCCACAAAGACCTATGAGTGTAAACCCTTCTGGAACTATATTGTCATTGCATCTCAGATCATCTAGCGTTTCCTCAAGCTTAGCTTCCCCTGGTGACAGTGGAGTAGCGTTCGATAGTGATATGGATCTCGCAAATGAGACAGACGCTAGTAGTTACAAAGAGGTAAACTTTTCTACCACAATTTCTGTAGTAAGCAAGGTGCTTTTACTTTGTGTAGCACGTATATATCTATATTTTATTTCACGTTTTCAGGAAGATTTTCATCTGGAAGAAACTCAGAGGTACCGAAACAATAGGTACAAGACAATGATGAACAATTGTATAGAGGACAATAAAAATTTCAGTTCTAGCGATTCGAGCGAAGACGGAAAAACGCCTACGCCGTCACCCGGAATGGTTACGAAATTTCAAACCGCGATGGTGACGAAAAGCGATATAGCGAATCAGAATCTGGCTGCAAAACTCGATGACAATGAGCTTAACTGTTCCAGCTTGGACACTTTAAAAGACTACGAATTCTACAGTAAGAGTCTAGATGATTCAAAAGAGGACAAAATCAATAACAAAATTGACAACGTCGTTAAAGAATCGAATAAAAGAAGCAGCTATTACAGCGATGGCAGTTACAGCTTTAAGAGAAACATCGATCCTCGAAATTCTTATGTAATCAATAATGACACAAATCTTTTGGAGCTTAGCATGACTATTTCAGATTGCGAGAACATAGAACCACCCTACAGCATTTTGAACACTATTAATATGACAGACGCTGGTATTTTGTCGTCTTCCAGCTCGGAGGCTATAGTGCAACGCAGGCAACGTAAAAAGAAACGCGGAGAAAGTAAAAAACGTGTCAGCTTTCACGAGGATATTTTAAAAACTATGAAACTCGACGACGACGAGAACTATGCTGACTTTTCCATGAGTTTCTTAACGCCCAATTCGGTTCAGAGAAAAGGCGCACAGAAAGGACGATATAGCTGGTGCGCCCATGGGGATTCTCCTTATACACAGAAGAATGTCAGTACCAGAAATGCGCATTCGGATTATTATTCATATTCCTCGTCATCGAGCGTATTTGAGAGCGATTGTGACAAGAAGGGATTGTCAAAGGCTTGCGAACAATTGCCGTGTGAGAGTAATTGTACGTGCGCTTGTGGATTGTCGCTTTCGGAGCGGGGGGCACCTGAAGGTCAAGAGGATCCTGGTAAAGCACTCAGACCGAAACTGGAGATTGAATTAGAAGATAACGAAGCACAAGAAGCGTATATTGTTGAAAAGGAATATGGGAATATCGTAGAAGATCCCCCATCGAAAGATCAAATGCCTTGTCCGTCTAGCTCAAAAAAGTATACCAGTTCTAGCGATTTGTCTGACGTAGATAGCACTACCGCGTCAGATATGGATGAACGTCGTAATAGCAGACATTTGGCTTCACCGTCGAAGAAGCGTAACATGACGTCGATATTAACCGGCGAAAGTAGTACCAAATTGGCGCCACCGTTGAGGCAAAATCCGTCTAAAACTTCATTGTTGAGTAGATTTTTAAAATCCATTACGGAGAGGAAATTCGAAGTAAAGAGGAATAAAAAGTCACAGAAAACGAAGCCGTTGTATATCAAAGGTATAAAAACGAGCTCGGAATCTTTCAAAGACTTCAATGACAACCTTGATAGAGAAATACAGGAGAACGTAGCGGCAGAGAAGCTAGAATTCAGCGGCGAGAAAGTTAGTTTAAAGTTGCGAGAATTATTTAAGAAACACATTTATCGAGACAAAACGGAGGAACTGTATAAAGTATATAAAGTTAGGAGTTCGTACATGACGAATGGAGAAAGCAAACCAATGATGGCTTTATTAACAGACAAAACGTTGTACTTAACGGGTTCAAAAATAGACCACACTTATAGTAATCAATTCGTTATACCTTATAACGAATTAGATGTTATTATGGTAAGTCCGGCTTGTGTAATGTTTGTGTTTGTAAAAAGTATGTTCTCAAAGAACAAAAAACTACTTTCCAGGTTGGCCCAAATGCACAAACAATACTATTATCGAATGCCGATTACGAAATGCAGTATCTATTTTCTACGGGAAGTTCCCAAACTACTTCAGAATTAATTGCCCACTTAGAGATGGCTATGAGACGGTCTCCGACAAAACCGAGGCTTCCAGCAGTCAAAGAATTAAGTTACGAAGATATGCATATTTTAAGGCAGTCCATTCTATGCGATACCGCTGTACATCCTGTACGTAAATATCGTTTGATTATAATGATAGTTTACTGTAACGTATTAGCAATAGCTTTAATGTTTCAGGATGAGAAAATCGAACATTATAATCTTATTTATATGGAGGATGAACATATGTCACCACCTAGCACGCCATGCGGTCCAACAAAAGAAGGTGATCTTATGTATAGACCACATACTTATCAACAACTCCATCCCAATGCCCCAACTAACCCATGGGAAGCTGGGTACTTTGTTCTTAAGGGTGGCGTTGTTTATATGTTTACCGATGCAAGTCAACGATTACCAAAACGAGCCATCCCGTTGAAAGGTGGTCTTTGTCAAGGATGTCGGAGGATTCCTAACTCTCATCGGCCTCATACGTTCGAAATACTTTTGAAGCCGAACAAAGCATTTCAATTCGCCGCACCAGATGAATACGTTGCATCTGAATGGCTGCAAAGCTTCGTACAGAGCGCTTCCGGGTTGTTTGACGCGACAGAAAAGAGGGAACCTTTGCCCTGCAGCCTTATTACAACCACTAAACACTTGGTTGCCATGAAAGAAGTATTTCCTGGTAAACAACGTGGAGAAACCCTTTCCTGTGCCTCTGTAGAAGATCTTACTGCCTTCAGAGTACCTTTAACACAACAATCCTGGTGTATACTGGTATGTAATAAATGAGAATAGTTAAACGTACCTTGATGTTGTGCAGTATGACGATTTCATATTATTTCACCGTGGCACACTTGCAGGAGTTCGCATGTCGGGAAGTACACGAAAGTAGTGGTGATTGGATCGTATACTTTACAAACTATACCGAATTGTGTACCTTCAGAGAAATTTTGGAAACATTATGGTCTGACGCGAGTCTGGTACACAATTTTTTTTTTTATTCCTTGACTTTATAATAGGAAAATAAATTTATTATCTTCCGTTATCGATACTTATTTAAATGAATATATATATATTTTTGCAGGGTGAATTTCCTATGGTAACGCTTCCGCCGGAGGATAAGCTTCATAGGCGTTGTTCGGATGCCAGTAAGGAGTTAGAGCTTGCATGGCGATACTTACTACCTTCAGTAATCGATTAAATAGTAAGACCCATTGATAGACAATAGCTATCGTATCGGTATACTTATTGTCAGTAATATAAATTCCACGAAACAAACAGAAATTAAGGCAACATAAGTATGCAACAATCCAATTAAATTAAGTTTTACATTATAAAGGAATAATTACTCTAAATCAACATCTTATGTTCCTCGATAGCCAGTGAGGAGTGGTTGAACATAAAATGAAATATAAATATTTATTGATACGTAATATCTATGTGCTAATTGAATAAAATGGTGCAATATCTTTTTAATAGCGTAAACTACTATATCTGTCATTGATAATGGAACACAGCATTGTAATATAATGACGAGTGCGTAAAATCACTATATCAGTTACATGAATGTCTATTGTATTCACATTTATTGTACGGATTAATCTGCATTTGTCAGTGCACTATCGTAACTATATCGAATAATATAGTTAGAAATGAGATGCTGATAAAGTGACAGTAACAGCTAGCGCAGCTTCTGCAGCAAGAATAATCTATAAAATGCTTTTCGATGTAAGTCTATGTCATAATTAACATTCCTATGAATAATATTGATAATGATAATAATAATAGTAATGCAGCATTTCATTTTATTTTGGATGTCGGTTTTTATATAAAGACATACGTTTTGTTGCTTCAGAATTGCGATTTCAATTAGAATTTTGATTACTACGTTTTTAATCGTGAAGCTGTAAAAATGAATCAGTGAATTAAATAACGATACTGATCGCGCGGTGCTTTTATTTAATAACTCAATTTTTTAACTCAGAACACTAATAGTACATTAATAGTACTTGACTGCATTACGCAGATTTGTTCAAATATTACCTATGTACCACAAAATAGGAGAAACATTTTTACGTACCAAAGAAGTTTCTTTTAACATCATATTATTTTTGAATAATTGATTTCATACTTTCATTTTAAAATCAAACATATTTGCGTTACCACGAACTAACTACGTGGACCGACGTAGTCCATAGGTAATTGTGAATAAAATTCGAATTCTATGTATATGCGTCACTTCACGTAGTTACATGCAAATTGTGATAAACCATTCAAATTAAAGTGTTAAATTAATAAAATTTATGAAAACCTATACAATTGTAATACGAAGTTTTTCTATGTCTGGTGACGAAAAATCGGAAAAATTAACTCTCCATGTTAACTTTCAAATATGTGAAAAAAGGAACAAAACGTTACATATTTTACATGCTCTGTGTAAGCATGTTTTTTAAGTGTCACCGTCATGCAATTTTTGCACAATATCATCGCCACCGCGTATGATCTGCAAACTTATAAACAGAAAATAAAAATTGAAATACAACTGTAACTAGTCAGAAAAATAAAACTATGGTCCGCGTTCCGTTTTTTTCCTTTCCTTGTGATAAAATATAATGTATTCGAATTTTAATTATATTTAGATGAATATAGTAATACATATCTTGAAGTTTTTGTTTATGTATTATATATATTCTTTTATACAGTGTTAACTTATTTGTATATATCATTTCTATTAAATTTCTGTTAGCGTTATTGATTTCATAATATACGTTAACTATGTTTTCATTTTTCGAAGTACATATTTCTAACATGATAACGATCGTTGCCCATTCATTTTTAGTGCGCTGTATTTACAATATGGAAAGGGATTGCGTTATGAGAAAATTAATTTAATCGCGCAGAAAATGTCCATCTGTCTTTTTACTTTGTTTCAACTTATCTATATCCGCAAGTGGAAACTGTTCCTTTGCAGCTTCTAAGTCAAGGTTGGGGAAAATTCGCATCAAGCTAGCCACTCGACTGTTGTGACGACTAAAAATATAAAATTACGTTTTTAACGTTTTGTGTCGCATAGTGAAAAGTAAGATTAGAAAATATTTTCTCCCTATATAGACACGATACTAACTTTCGCAATTTACGTTTCTCATTCCAAAGCTTTTCTCTGTACAGTTTTAAAAATTTGCGTACTGCATATCCACCGTAACCAAATTTATGCTTCTCGAACCATGCCCGATTCATAAATTTTGGTATTGGGTATTGGCAATGCCGATGAATAACACGCATACCTGTGAAAGAAAATTTAAATACAATATTAATAAACACACAATTTCCATATATTTGCCGGTTTGCGCATGAAATATAATCAACATTATACCTAGAGGATTATATTTCAGCTCTGCAGGTCTTTCTCCACTTGTTCCAGTTTCTAGCATGTAGTAAGCCTTGTTCCTCTCACGAACAACTGTCTCTAAATTAGACATACTATCCTCAACTTTATCAATTCTTTCGGGATTTGGAAAATATTTCCATTCTTGTTTATGAGCTTCTTCCATCGTTAGAAGCATATTTCGCTCTTTTAATAAAACAAACCTGGCCATGTTTCAGTATAACAATCGTTAGTTAATCTAACTGTATACGTCTCCACAAATGTATCTTACCATAGCTTATGAAGTTCCTCGTTGCTTTTTAATCTCAATTCATCCTTCTCCCAAGAACGTCCAACGCGTACTTGATCACTTCCCCAATTTTTTTCATCATCGAAAAATTCCATCAGGTCATTTCGTTTCGACGTAGTATGAACGAAGGCACACTGAACACTTTGTACGCTGAATAATTTAAATAATTAATTTTTTTAGAGTTGAGGAGCGCAAAATTGTAACCATCAATTCCGATATGCTACATAGAAAATCTTGTTATGAAAACATAACCCCAAGCATTAAGCATTAAATAAAACAACAGAGAACTGTATATCGATTTAAAAAGAGTTTTAAGTTTGCAGAAATGTTAACTGTATTGAAAATCCCGTTTTAATACGTATGTCGATTAAATGTACATGAATGTACGAGATACATAACCCCCGAATTAAAAATAACAATACAACAGAAATAACAGCTTTTACGGGATAATTAAAATAATGGATCATAGAAACCTTCTAATAAATGCAGGATTCAGAGTTGGGTTGACATTCTGGGATACCGATAAATTTGTAAATAATTTTGTTACATTATTTACGCATCTCGAAAGTAGCATGCCTCTCGCGATGGTTGCCATTTTGCTTCGGACTGATCTTATAACTGAAATTCAAATATCAATAAGATTCCAGAAGAAAGCTTATTCATTTAAAAAATAAAAAAATCATTCGGCAATCCACCTGGGCTTGTTTTAAAGCGTAGAGTCTCTACTTTGACAGCCCTTGGCTCAATTTCTTTAAAGAAATTTGTTGCACACTTAGATGATGGCAAAGTGGCGGTACTTTTTGCGGTTTTGGTGCAAGTTCAAACGTCTGTACAGATCTTAGGAAATATTTTTCATAACTAAAATCTTCACGGATTTAAAAATTGAAGTCTCCTCCTTACTAGGAGCACAGAAAAATTGATGTACGATTTTTTTTCACTATTTTATCATACTTTGCCATCATCTACACATATATAATACACAAAAATTCTTTAGGGAAATTTAAGTTGGGGCTGTTACAGTAGAGACTTCATTCTTTAAAATGGGCCTAGGTAGACTCTTACACCATTTTTTTTTCCACAAAATTACATAAATTGAAAGTTTGTTTTGTGACTTACATATCAATAAATGAATCACATAAAAAACATCAGTTTTTTTACTATAATTATAATATTTATTATCACAAACTATGAGTTAAATCGTACACAATAATGTAAGAAAAATTAATCGTGGTTTTAATAACTATATTTCCTGCTCCCTAAATATTTTCGTAACGTGCAGATAACGTTTTTAAACGTATTATAAAACGTCAATTAGAGAATCACAATGTAGATCAAATACATGATACATTAAAAATTGAATGATTCATAATTAATTATGATTTTAATAATCAAATGATTGTTTGTCATTAACAATCAGAAATTTGTATACACGTCAATTGCAATAAGAACGTTTAACATGTCCTATTGTCAATATATGGATCAGAAAGTTGATCAAAGGCACCTTTCAACATTAAGTATACTTACAGTCGTATAAAAATTATATTGCTTTAATGTACTACTATATACACTCGTGATCTGATTTTATCAATTGTTATGAATTCTTCATTGTTGTTCTCTCATGCATGTTACTAAGTTAAGGTGCTTGTGTATTAAAAAACTTTTCGTAAAATACATTTATATAATTATTTATATATTTTTCGTGTATATATATATATATATATATATATGTACACACAATACACAGTACGTACATATATATATAGGCCCATTTCAAATTTCAAAGATGAAACTACAGTTCAAACATGTATTAATTTATAGTATTTTGAGGCACATATGTATATACAAGAATTGCATACTTTTGGAATGTACTATAAACGAACAGAGAACAAACACAATCTAGGCTTTCATCATTTGTTATGTGGTAAAACCCTCCAATAATTTTTAAACGATAACCCGGAAATTTTGTTTTTTCATATAAAATGAACTGTAGTTTGTATACGATTGGAACCATTGATTCTATAAAACTGATTGTTAAAATATTGCTCCTCACGTTCCAGAGGTTATACATGTACATATATATATTTATATATTTATAAACAATTACTGTACTTTATATAACGATAAAAAAACGAATTCTTAAACAATAACAAGGTATACCGCATGATAGTAAAATCACATAAACGCTCGATATTCAGGCTAAGGATCTCTTGCCCGTAGTTAGACAATACGGTTACTTGACTCAGAAAACATTACGAATATTTCTGCGATGTCAGTAAAATAATACCTCCGTTTGTCTCTTACTATTTGTCATTCGCTCTAGAAACATTTCACATTTCGAATATCGCAATGCAATGACTAACTTTGATGAGAAAAGTGTGTTGCAAAGATCAGTTCAGTATTTTCACGGGCAATATCTATCGAACAGTAAGTGCAAACTCGTTTTTACGTGTTTCTATAATATTAACATTACTGTACAAAATTCAAAACTTGAATAAGTTTTTGTGCTTACACCCGTTTATACAATGAAGCTCATTTGAAAAAAAAGATTTCCCATACTTTTGTTACTTGTAATTTAATTGCCATTTTTCATCAAATTGGCGTTAAAAACCCTTACGGTAATTTACAATTTCAGATAATCGTTCCTTTCAATATAATTTAAACGTGTTCATTATAATTAAATGCCTATTTCAGATTAACATCGAGAAATAGGGTCCCATGCGTTGATATATGGCAATTAACGGAGCAACATATGCGTCATTGCAGGCAAACTGTTCCGTACATAAACTTGCAGACTTGATACAGTGTACATTTAATAGGAAGTTTGGTCCGACAGTTGTCTGTACTAACTGTTGACTGCGTTTCAATTACACGCCATCACATGTGAATCGTTGCTGCCGTATAACGAGCTTCACCTCTCCGCCAACTCCATTGACTTGGTCGATACTATTTAAAGAAGAGCAACAACATTTATTACGAATGCTCCATTGCTTTTATTAACAAAAACAATAAGAATATTACAATTACTTACCCTGATTAACATTTGTCCAGACGCGCTGTGAGGATTGCGATAGGCATACGCAGCCCACGCCACTAAACCCACGACTAAACCAATTACGAGGAGAATTCCGATAATTCCCGAAACTCCCATGTTCATGTTATCCCGAGCTAAAAGTGAAAATGAAAGGCGCTGTTATACTGAATATTCAATTCGATTGGGAAACATACACGTAGAGAAAAAGCAGCATATTTGGAGTACTGTTCATAACTTGGAATACGGAAATATTTAAAAGAAATAGTATTAACGTTATTTACTTTTAATATTTTCGACTTAATCTGCCGAAGAATAAAAAATCTAACATATCTTATAGTTAACATAGGGCCAATACTTTGAAGTTAATCGTTTAATCTATTCGCTTGCATAGTAATTCCTGTGGGTTCGTGTGAACATTGCAAATATTTCGAGAGTATGAAATGTGACACGAGATTGTAGGTTTCTGTAGATGAAGGTAATTTGTAATAGGTTCCATGTCAAATCCGTGTGACTTTTCTGCAATGCAAATTACATTAAAGACAAATGCTTGAACTGCTTCATTATGTGAAATGCGTGTACATTACGAATGTAGTAATTTTTATGACTAAAATCAATATTTATCTAACACGGTAGTGTGGTAGATAGTTTACGGGTTTCATTGTTATTCAGAGTTTGAAATATAATAGTTGATTTGTTTCTCTACGATTGCATACGGTTTTCTTTCTTCCCTTCCTCTGCCGTCATTTTCTATTCATCCTAAACAAACTGGTATTCCATACATGCTGCACTTCCTCCAGAAAATTCAAATCTTACAACGTTCCAAAAGACTCGTTTCAGGTTTCTCCTGTTTCGCATTCATCTCGCTGACAGTAACAGTCTCCTCTGAATGTAAAACGTGATTATATTCATCATCGTGCTCCTTGCACGTTGTACTTTGTATCGGGCAATTATCAACATCCTTAATCATTCGAACGTCGCAACCTTTCAACAACCAATCTTGTCGCGATCTGAACGTTCCGGTGCTGCACTGATTCAATTCCGAGCACCATTTGCAATCGAAGCCCTTCAGCTTCGTCAAGCAATCTCTGCAATTATCCATTTCTAAGCACGTAGGCAATGCATTCAGATAGATCACTGTCCAGTTCTTAATGTCCTGTCGATTAAAGTTTACACGATGATACTCGTAAATTGTTTTTCTGCGATCAACTGTGAGGGAAAAAATAGACCAGTCGATTACTGCCTGCACGCGCCCCGATTAATCTTCTACGCCGATTATAAAATAGCGTCGGCTACTCACAGAACACTATTCTGTCCATGATATAGGCGTCGCTGAGGCCGACTTTAACAGGATGCGCCGTGTCTTCGATATTCTCGATCGTCAGTGGAATCTCCGAATACACGAACACGATGTCGCCGTTTTGATGTAAAGTTACCTGGAAAGTGAACTCGCCAGCGTTCGGTTTATCGTGCAAAACCACCTTCTCCCAAACGACTGTAAATGCGCTTCCTGCAAATAATCATCCCCTTGGCTTACATCGCAGTCGTCTCTAAACACGTCGAGGAATTTCTCGCTCGTTACATTACTTACCATTGTCCGCGTACTTTACGTAACTATCGTTTGACAATCGTGTATCAAAATTCGCCATCAGCGGTGCAATATATTGCGTGGCAGCGAGCCAACTGTGAACATATTCACCGGTGTAGAGGAACCCGCCTGTGGCGATGGTGATGTTACGAACTTTGTGACCGTAAAAGGGGAAGTCGAATTTCAATTTGACTGTCTGTTAAAAAGAACACAAAGGAAGAAACATTAATTACGTTCGAATTACCACGTTTCGAGATAACAGGTGCACAATATAATACACTTACCGCGGCACGGCGATGGCTCTGGCTGAGCAAATGGTTGACTTTCAAGTCGGGATGATTATCTATGTCGACCCAGTACGTTTTCCCTACTGTCTCGTCGATAATGAACGTGCTGTTGTAATACTGATGCGTGTCGTACTCCGTCTTTGTGATATTGTGCTTGGATAAAGTCTGATTGGTCAAGTCCGAAAACTTGCTTATGGATATGTCCCCGATATTGCCATCGGAATCGTTCTTCTCGTCCGTGGACTCGACCACAGTTTCCGGGCCTTTCATCGCGCTTTTGTTGCTATCAGCGGATTCGTTGGTAGCGTTGCTGGTGGAATTGGGCCCGCTTGCTGACGGAACCTTCGAGAACCGGGGGAAATTAGTAAAAAAGGAACATCTTTCAATGGAAACCATAAGGACTCGTCCATAAACTACGTGGCTCTGTGTTTGCCATATTTTAACACGCCCCCAAAGCGCTACATACTTTTTTTCATATTTTCTTAAATCGGCATAAATCGGCAAAAATCTCATGCAAAAGTCTACGTGACTTTTTGACTTAGAAATGTGGCTTAGCTTAGCCTTTCCCCATAACATCTCCATATCGACCACGTAGTTTATGGAGAACCCTCAAGCATCTAGTCTGTCAATTCCATTGTGCTCCATCTTCTCTCTAAACCCTTACCGAGTCCTTGATCAAAGGATTCTTCCGAACGAAAATCATCGA
Organism: Nomada lathburiana; assembly: GCA_963667235.1. Taxonomy (NCBI): domain Eukaryota; kingdom Metazoa; phylum Arthropoda; class Insecta; order Hymenoptera; family Apidae; genus Nomada; species Nomada lathburiana. Next base: position 21,759,797 of record OY763898.1, read on the forward strand.
CGGTTTCGTCGAGGCCTCCTGTTTCCCCATGGATATCGTAGGCGTTGAACTCTCCAGTTTCCCCATCCCTGCGACAGGGGAAGACGAGGATGCAACAGGCGATTCCGTCGTGTACGCCGTCGAATTTGTGACACTGCCTGCCGTACGCGAGGAGTTCACGGCGGCCTGCGATTGCGGTTGCTGTTGTTGCGTTTGCCCCTGCGGCTGCGATTGAATTTGCGGCTGCTGCGGCAGGGTTTGCTGTTGTTGCTGTTGCTGCTGTTGCTTTTGCTCCAATTGCTGCTGCTGCGGTTGTTCCCGCGGCGTTTGCACCGTCGGTGGTAGCGGTTTGTCGTCCACGGCTCGACGACGTCTCTCGAACCTGTCCTCGTCAACGGAGGCATCTTCGCCGGCCACGAAGGAAAACTTGACGACTCCGTAGTCGACCGACGATCGTCCTCGGGAATCGTCCAGCTCGTAGTGATACCGATCTGCGAATATTTAGGGAGGTCGTGGATTAAATTTTCGTCGACCTCGATACTTGCAAATAGGCCGAACAACATCGTACGATAACATTCGCCGAAGCAATGTCGCTTTCAGCAGGGAACGCGGTACGCGAGATACCGCTGTCGCCGCAAACGCAACAGCTCGAGGGAGAGCTGTCCGTTTTCGAAGTGGCAAAATAATTGGGGGAATCAGGGATAAATCGTACGCTGCTACGTTCGGTGCCCGATCGCGGATAGGACGCGGTCGAGTAAGATGCGCAAGTGGCATTGCCGCGAATTTCCATTGCTACAGTGACGCGATTCGGAACGATTCGGATCAATTTGCGCGACGCGTACTCGACGATCTGCTTATGAAAGGGGTCGTTCGGTACGTTTTACACGCGGGCCTGCATTAAGCGTCCAGCCGGTGGCCCAGATCGGTATAAATTCCAACCATCGATGCCAATGTTTCCCCATTAACTGTTGCTCCGCTTTGCTGGTATGTACTGGCTGCGCAAGCATTTCAACGTTCTAGACGTGACTAGACAGAGATGAAAACGCCTTGTTTCAGATTCTTTGCCTTACAATTATTAATACATAGGTATCGCTGTAGCAATTTATAATGACCCTTAACAAGACAGATTGACAATTGTATATTTCTATTAAGAGTTTCGTGTTCTTAATCTGTCTAACGTGTGCTATATAAATGATACCAAAATCTATCGGTAGTTTCAGTGTTAATGTCCATGGACCACGGAAATCAGGAAATGAATAAAGTTTAATAACAACCGTAAGTGTAGCAGACAGTTAAAGTTGGAAGTTTTGAAGCAATTACGAATTGCTATTTGCAATATACTCTAATACATTCTGAACAATTGACATGGAATATCTTTTGAGTCCCAAAAAGTCCCCCATTCTAACAAACTGGATCATTGCCGACATACTTTCTCCTATTTCATTCTGCAAATAATTAGTTCCCACTTCGAAAATTTCTCGATTTCCGATACAGAAATGAACAGCTTTCAATCGTGGATACCGTAGGAATATTTCGTATCGGAACGTAGCTTTCTTTCCCAAATTGCCCGCCCCAGAATGACGGAATGTTTCGTCGAGCCTGTTATTGTTCTTGCCTCGAAAGTAGAAGCAGCTGAACACGCGTCGAAGAACAGGACGCCAGTCGGTCGTGACAGACCGTCGCGACCGGATAGAGCAATAATTGGCGATCCGACAGATAATCGAGAATGTACGAAGCTTGACGTCAGTATAAATTTTCATGCTCTGAAACCTACCTCGATTAAACGTTCAACTCCCAATCGTTGCCCGTTCCCCCTTAAAGCCTCTAAAGAGACGCCAATTTATTCGGGCCTCGTTCGCCTCTGTACGCGTAACCGCGGCACGCTTTTCGACGAAGATGCGTTTTTCTTCCAGACGCGGCTCGAGCAACACCCCTTTCGGGGCTGCGACGAGGGCGAGGCCTCGATGAAATGATACTGGTATCATTTATGTAAGTTTGGCTATTCAATGTCGTACGCCCACTCGGAGATAGTGTTCAAACGTGTGGGCACGTTGAATTGATCGATCGGAGGGAAATTTTCAATTCTTGCGATGTCCTCGGCTGTGTAAGATCGGATGACGCCTTGCTATATACATTCATTCGTGGAACTCCTATTGAGCAATACGATACCTGCAGACAGTCCTCGAGGACTTCGAATCCTCTTAAAAGTTTCAACCGCGTCTGACGCTTGGCTAGGGTTAATTATTGTACGCAAGCTAAGGGAGAAGTTATGGTATAGTTAATGGGAAAAGTCTAAGAATACTCGGAGGCTGAAGCCTTCCTCAAATGCCCGTTTAACCCTCATGGTAGCAACCAAAATGGTGAAGAGGTTCGACGCTTAGCTATTTAAAATATTTCGCATGAATTTGTTTTCACGAAACGTGAGTTGACGTCAAATATAGAAATGGGTACCCGGTTGCTAACGTAAGCGTTAACGTTCCCGTGTAACAAGAGCAACGGAACAGTGTACAAATGAAGATCGTTTCGCAATTGTATTGTTGTCCATCGCGCACCATCGGAATTAATGCCGCTTAAAAATAGCACGACCGCGGTACAACTTCGAGGAATTGAACGAAATTGATACAACGGCTAGAATCCATGGCGTCGTCGAATTCCATGTATGTCTATACATCGATCCGTCGAATATCCTTGACTGGAATCGATAAATCTTCAGGCTCGCAGGGGAGATGTACATCGACCAAGCCTGCGTAATTTCCATTCATGCCGCGTGAATGTTCCATGGTCCCCGAGCCGAGACCGAGTCGAGCGAAGCTAGAATCGCGTTTCACGACCTGGAACTATCGGCTTGGTTTTTATTAATTTTTCAGGCAGCGAGGGAGCTGTGTTATTAATAAATCGGCATAATTCTTCAGCTGTAATTAGCAGAAGGGTTCAATGGAAGCGGGAGCTAATGCTGTTAACGAATTTATGCTCGGCGCGTTTCCTAGGATTGATCATTTTTGCTAATAACTCGATTTGCAAATTGCGGCACGCACGGGGATCACTGTGTTCTATTGTGAAACAAGGATGCACCTGGTGCGTTTCGGCGCTGGCACGGGACGAAAGCAAAACGAACGAGATGCTAGTTTGTCGTGTTCGACGAAGATAGGTACATATTCTCGATTGTCGCGTATCGAGCACAGGCGCCGACCTCGCGCCATATCTTTTTAAGGGAATTGAATAATTGAATGCCCGACGATTCCCGCAACTAATCAATTTATACGTGATTGCCAGTTGTTTACGTCACGCGAGTCAATCCTCGCTACGGCTATAATTGTGTCTGGGAAATTCATAAGTTGCATTTTTCTCATTCTTCGAGTAAATAAGCATATAAATAGTAACTGAAAAATGAACTTCTCGATAAAAACGGTGCATTATAGTATAAAGGAAGAAATATAGAATCTGCAACTACGAGTCTCCAACTCGTAGCTGTACAACTTGATCTAATTGTAAACTGTATAAACAGGTATATTTGTAGAGCATACGGAACACCTGACTTTTTCGCGGCGCGCTGAGCAACTTTTCCACCGCGGCTAAGTGATAGGATGACGCTGTTAGGATGACGAATGATAATTAATTACTTAATCGTTAAAATCTTCTTCGTGTCCGAAGTCCGGCGATGACCGCGAAAGCAGGAAAAAGATATAGTAAAAACATGTAGAATTTGGTTTTAACCATTTGGAGTAGAGTGTTGCAATAAAAAATATTGCGAACAGAAGGGTATTCGATTAATAATAATATATAGTGGAACGTTCGACACAATTAATGAATGTTTCAACGTTTCGTTCACGCATCCGGTCAGCGCCATAAGCAACTCCGTTGTATGCACATAAACTATGTGGCGCCGGCGCTTCGTACACGTATGGTATCTACAGAAACCAGCACCCCATGAAAATCGACGTGCAACGTTTCATTCGATTTGCAAATTCCCGAAATGATTTGTTCCGGTTGTATTTTAATGCCGTCGACAGGTGCTAAGAATGTTTTGTACGGGACACCTGTTACGAATAAAGGTTCGGTAACTAGCTATACGCGTGAGTGCCACGCGATTTACGTTCTTCGCAGACGTGCAAAACTTTTTGAAAATAAATTCTCCATTTTTCGTAACACTAGTATCCCGGCGATTTCTTGCGTACACGCGGTAGACCCACGCATTCTGCGATATGATTTTCTCCGTTTTGTCACTCCTTCTCTATCGTCGTTGTCCGGTGACACAATACCTCTGATTGTCGGCCGGAAACCAACAGCCAATGTCAATGCTACGCACAGCAGACGCCACAAATGGTAAAACCTCCAATATAAACGTTAACGTTGAAATCGAATGGGCGCGGTGGACAACCGTGATACGAATAATAAAAGAGATGGACTGAAAATTCGAAATCGACGTACGGCCATATATAATATAATATATATAATATATATATATAGATATAATCGTATCGCGAGCAGTATCGACTCGGTGCAATTATGAGATAAGGTATTTGGGTGAAAATCAATTTCTAGTCTATAGCATAAATACTAATGCGAAATTTCACGTCAGTCTTTCTTGATGAACAAAAATAATACTTTTCACGATACGACCTGCACGATTGTCACTGTAAGTGACTGCAATTAATTGCTCAACTTCCTTCCGGCGTCACGGCAAATTCAACTGCCCTTGCAAAATACGATACCTCGATACCTCGAAAGCGAACTGAAACGTCGATCAATCGAGTCCTCGCATCTCCTTCGCAAGATTTCGCGAATGCTTCGCGGGGAAATATAAATAGAAGCGTGGTATCGCGAGACGCAGTTCCACCTGAGAGACGGGGAACATAAATATATACGTATGCGTGTACATATGCATACGGAAGATGAAAAAGTTTCGCACTCAAGGATATGCTTAATATGCGCGTGAAGTATTTTGATTGGTAGGAGCGACGCTACCGTGCAACCTGTCCTAAAGCTCGGTATTATTAGTTAATTACCGTTAATTAACAGAATGATGTTCGACTTTTGCCAGGTGCCACGCGTTCGCATTGCATCTACATGCTCCCTCGGTTAAAGATCAATCCTGCAGGCACCGTTACCAATTACATACACGCCCGTAAAACCAATTATGCGCTCCGACTCGTTACGTAAAAGCCTCAAACATTCGGGCATAATCTTCATTTTTCTTACGCGTCATTACTATTTCCCCAGGTGTAATGAACGTTTCACGGAAATCAAAGACCCCTTTCCGTAACAATAACGGCGGACGAAACACCAGGAACATTTTCCAGCACCTCTGCCACGATTTCCTGTGAAATTCACGTTGAATTTCCGCGGGGAAACTGCACGTTATCACGCAACCGCGCAACGACGTCTTGTCGGAGCTGTTATCTCGGCACCTCGGATGCAAAACGCTACATCGGTTTACCTGGCGTGCCGTGCCTATTCGTTTACGATGTCGTCGTATCGCGAACCTCTTACGATACGCGTTCTCACGCTAGATTGGATATCTCGTTAGAAAAGTTACCATCGTATCACGATTTTGCATCGATTTCCACGTTCCCCGTTCACGGTCCATGATTCCCCTTCGAGGCTTTGTGCACGTTTATTGTTCGATCGTTACAAACAGGATTCCCCAGATTAGATCGGCAGGATTACGTTTCACGGGGGATTGAACGGTATCATTTGAACGAACAGGAAAACGAGGCTCTCTGAAATGCCGCTGGAAATTCTTTCGAGGAAAGAAAATGGTCGAAAGCAGCGGATCTGAGGGACGGGTGATCGACCCGGCCATAGTTGGAACGGGGTGCGTAGAGTGGATCGTCCTTGGAAGACTCGGGACTTGCTAGAATGTGACTTCTTCGTCCTTTCTTCAGATCGTATACATATACGTACTGTGTATGCCATCATAGCTTCGGGCAGCGTGATATAACACCTGGTGCCGCATAACTGGGCGCTTTTGCAAAAATGAAGATCAAAAGGTCTGAAGGGTAAGAATGGGCCCCCATGAAGCTCACAAAATCAGATGCGTGATTATCATCTGTACGTATATTGAACGCTCCATTTTATTATTTACCTATGTTCCATCAATCCGACCTACTTGAAACTTTTGCAGATGTTACTTGAGACAATGAAGTATTGTCCCCGATTTTTTGGTGGGTGTCACTCAAGGGGTTGCTTGCAAAAACTACCACCGTAAAAATGAATGATTTCTTGTCGCTCTTAATAATGTGCCTACGATTCTGAAAGAGTCACGCGAATGAGAGCTTGCACGAAGCTACCTTTTCCCCAAGTTTCATTTAAATATCTTAAGTATTAACTGAGAGAACAAATGACAAATTTGAAATTTCACAGGCAGAGAAAATCGTTTAGCACCCAATGAGAACAGAAACTGGCTTGCCCATTCTACCCGGTTACACCCTTACCGTGCTTGGGCACCTCTTCGGAGGTACTGCAACGTTCGTCGGCGAACATTACCCGGCCAATTCGCAAAACGAGACTGTCCCGCTGTCCGTTGGCGGTGATAACAACACCGTTTGCACCGATCTCAATTCAGAAACGGCATTCCTCGATATTCTCTGTCGACCAAGGCCGTTCGTCCATCGACCGGAATCGTACGCAGGTCCCTTTCGTTGCGATTCGCGTGTCCGACCAACAGGTACGGGGATGAATACGTGAACGCATAGAACCCGGACGAAAACCAGTTTTTAAAACGTGACTCACGATCACCCGGTATCGTACGCGACACCCTATAAAAATAGCTTCACCGCCAGAATTCGTTACAAACCTGAAACATCTCTCGGACAAGCGTGCGAAAGTGTTCGTCACAAATAATCGATTGCACCCGTGGAAAGAAAGGTGCATCTTCGGCTGTGCGACGTTGTTATGTAGAGGGTCAACAGAATCGGAGGAAAGTAAGGAATACCGTGCTATCTAAACGTAACGATGTTTTATTAAAAATAGAACGAACCGCGCGTATAGACGGTTCAAACCAAACGACCTCGACGCCCGATTCGGGAGCCCCCTTCAATCATGGAAGGTTCATGTTTCCCTTTGGACTTTCAAAGCAGCCCTTGGTCTCTCGCGAGTCGAGGGACAATATCGCGTCAGCGGACTTTACCAAATCTATGTTTATGTATTACTCATTTATCTGCTTTGCATTACGCATATTTAGCTCTCTATAGCAACGTCGATCGACGTGAGTCACGTTCACCATCCAGCGTTGAATCTTTCTCATCGAAGGCTGGAGATCGCAAGCAATCCCTTTATGAAAAAGGCTTCAATGGTTACGACTGTATTTGATCGACGAAGAGGAAGGGTTGACGAGAGTACTGTACCACGCAGAGTTTCCTAAATACGTATGGCGATATTTCTTGGAAAACATATACGTTTCCTTTGCGAAGCAATGCTTAATATTGCAGAGTTCACGGGGCGTGGTATGGTGCAATGTATTATACTCAAAAAAGATAGCAATGTAATTATACGTTCGCCACTGTCGATAAAGATAAAGCCGGTGGATGTTACGTAAAATTCTAGCATCCGGAAGTGACAAGATGCCAGCTGCCTACGTAATGGGGAACTATGTACGTATCTCCCTTCGCCTCTTCCTTTCGATTTCCTTCACATTCATGTTTCCCTTCGCGCTGTTCAGCATCGACTACGCGTACGAACCACGCACAATAAGAATGGTGTGGCAATTTGCTTCCTGCCTGGACAGCGATCTATAAATATCTGTGCCCTCTAAAAAGCGGAACGTTAATTATCGAATCGAAGATGGACGTGTACGTGGCGCGCAGGTACGTCACGTTCGGGGTATAGAAGCAATTATACTATTCGCGTTGTTTTTCACGCACACGTAACCATTTTGCGCGAAACGGCGGCGATTCGAACTCATCTATCGTTTGTACAATCGCTTTGCGATCTTCCAAGAGCAAGCACTAAGGTGCTGCTTTGATTAATAAAAAAAAATAATCATATTTTGCAATCACTGTTTCCGAGCAAACCGTGTATCTACAGTGGGCCACGAAAGTATTCGTACGGTGCAACCTTGCACATAATAATTGTCTTGGCGCCGAGATAATGAAGTTGCAGGTGAAACTAATGCACTGTACAAATACTCTTCCGGCCCCCCGTGTGTCCTCTGAATAATAAATTGAATACGATCAGATCATTTGGGGCACGGCCGAATCTCGGGGAGCGTTCGAAGAAGTTTCAGCGACGGTTGAAATTCTACTCCTCGGACGAAGTGTTTGACCAGTCGATGGAGTCCAGGTAAAAGTTACTCAACGTTCTCTCCTAAAACAGGTTAGTCAGAGTGGTTGCCTTTGTGTTAGCTACGGCCAGGAGCAGGTCAGGAGCACATCGAGTTCCTTTTTTTTTTTCCAGTTACCCTGACGTTGTCTTCCACGACCGCGATGCCTCGCGTGCATTCCGCTACCAGCGTGTGTATTCTTCCACGAAACGACGTGGAAATGTAGATCAGGAAGAATCGAACATGTTACACGTGGCGAACTTGTTACTAATGCGCCAACTAAAAACGAGACCTAATAAATGGGTTCGAAACTAACTTTTGAATTCCCGACCCATCCCTAGTAATGATGCATTCCACTTCGTATTGTTCGAATACATATTCTACAACAAGCTTTAAATTTACGGTCCGAATGCATTCCGAGGTATTTAACAGAGTCTGCAGCAGGTATGACTTCCCTGTTTAATGTCACGGGAGGACACGTGCCTTTCTGCGTTCGCTTGAATTCTCCATTCCTGCAAGTCAATCAATTCGACGAATGAACGGCTCAAATTCAAGTGGATGCAACATCCGAAACGCCAGTTGCGATTCGCGCGGACCCAATAATTTGGTACAGCCGGGCTGGAAGTCGGCGAAACATTCCAGAGATAGCACAGAGAGCACAGAAGGAGTCAACAAGTGGAGGAAGAGCACGGCCCGCGTATCCGTAACACTTTCCACTGATCGACGGGCGAATCGCGGTGGAAAAGACAGAACCGTGGCCCATTGTGCCTCTGGTTCGTGTGGTGAACGTAACGGTTCAATGACACGTGGGAAATGTTCACGATCGAGTACGGTCTCGGCGCGTGCACGAATACGGTCCGCGACCGTGCTTTTCCTTCCTGTCTTGCGTTACACTCCCACCGAATCGACCGACGACCGCCCACCACCGTTCTAGACGCCGTCTAAAAGTGTCTGCTTTTCGATCGAAAATCCATCAGCGTGCAAAACGTTCTGAACGCCCGTCGGATCGTCGTTCGAGTAGAACGCGCGTGTCTCACGGCCCGTGTCGTTCTGCATAAAAGGGCTGTTCGACCGCGATGATTCGTTCGCGTTGGGCAACGTAATTGCCGGCGCTCCTGTCAAAGGCTGTGTCGTATGAACGTGTTCGCTATGTGTGCCGCAATTGTGGTCGTCGCTTGCGCTCGTAGAAAAATAGCGGGCCGATTTATGGCCGTGAAAATCCCCTACGTTAACCCACGGCGCGTCTGGCTAATTGCGACGCTGAAACGGCGGCCCAGCAATTGCGGTGACTTTTCATTGTTCGGGATAGAAGCAGCGAAAAGATTGCTCGATATTTTGTACGACGAGGATCGATCACGAAATCTCGTCGAAATTAAAGCGGACGGAGAGAGTGGACTCGATCTGACCCTCGGTGAAATCGTTCTAAATCAGATTACTAAGGTCGAAACCTGGACAAACGGTAACGGGTACTCTGACCTACATCACCGTTGCTCTATCTTGAAATATATTTAATATTAAGTACATTAGGTGTATGATTGTCATTACCTTGTTCATTATTCTGTATTCCGCGACAGATTACCTATGTATATTTATAAAAAGGAGCATCAGTCCGTTTAATCATAATAATAATAATAATAATAATGTTTCTACCGATCTGGTTAGAAGACGGTTCTAACGATTTTCATTTGGTGCATCGACGAGTACTCTTGTAATTGCAATACCGATATTGTAGTCTCGGCTTTCAATTATCGAAGCTCGGCAAGGCACCTTTTGACAGCGCAAAAAGGGGCTCGCTTTTTCGTTTGTCGCTTAAAACTCGTAGAAGTTCCACGCAAAGCGACGCGAACCGTGCTGGAAAACGCCGACACGGCAGGAGGATTTTCAGGCCAACGAGCACCGTAACGACACGATGAATATCCAATATCGTGAATATCCTGCGACGATTTACGAGGATTCTAACAGAAAGAGAGAGAGAGAGACGCAAGACGAAAAAGCAATTATCTATAGTTTCTCATGCTTTTCGATCGCTTTCCACCGTATACATGTATTTCTATCGTTTAACGTTCCTGAAATAGAAATCGCGCATGGTCATCGAGCAGACAGCGAGGCTACCGAAGGAAAATTTTGACGAAGAGCTATAACGACCGAGGGAAGTCGAAGAGCACGTGCAAGAGACGAGAAGGAGAGAAGAAGAGAGGGCCAAAGACCTCGAGCATTTCACGGCCCTCGTGTGTCGGAGTTTTCGGTGAAAGCGACGATTGTTCCTCCGGTATGCTTCCAACAAGAAAAACGAAACCTCGGTACGTCATGCATACACGTATAAGTACATACACACGTACGTGCACCACACGTCTGCGATGGTGGGCTTGCGATCTTACCTCGATCTTTAACCTTCGACGCCTGATAAACGAAGCTGGCTCAATGATCTCAATTCAGCTTCCATCTGGAGTGAAATCACTGTCTAATTGCATTCCGGAGGATTTTTTTCGTCGACGACTTTTTGCCCCGGCGTGGGGAAAGAGTGCGTTGGAAAGAAATCGATGGCACAAAAAGGGATCGTTGAAAGAAGTGATTACCCCTGATACTGGTTGAATGATTCGAAGTTGCGCCACGTTTCGTCGAATTCGTCTACGAACGATGAAAGAAATCGACCGACTCACGCGACTGTCAGTTTCGTGGCACTCTGGACTGTGAAAGGACTGGAAGCGTCCTACAATTTCGGTGTGCATACCTATCCACTAAACACCCGAGAAACAGCGAAGGAACGAAAATAACGAATTGACAGCAACGCGTTAACAGAGGAATCATTTCCTAACGAAATGCACGGCCCGTAAAAAGGAAATTAGATATCTGGGAGCGAATTAAACGGCGTTTCCGGTTCGATGACGTTTAATACACCTGTTGACGCAACGCGGCGAAAGTTCCCCTATTCGTGCAATCGTTTCAACGGCGCGGTTGAATTCAACAGAAGTCGATTTCTTCCACTGAAATCATCTCGCGGAATGCGCATCTTCTTCAACTTCGTTTGAAAATCTGTCGGGATCAAGGCGAGTTAGTCGGGCGAAAAACAGGAGGCACAAGTTGATGAATCGCCGCATAATCAAAGAACTTTACTGTGCGGCTCGCGACTACGCAAGGAAACTGATGTGCAATCGGTGCTGTGCTAGCCAGACCTCGAAGATCACGCTAAAATAGTCGCCCAGTATAATTAATTCAAACACTTGGTAAATTTAATTCAAACTATACCGTGTTTGGTCTCATTTTAATCAGAAAGATCTCGCAAATGCGTTGGTAAAAGTTTCATTAAGAAACAGTCAAAAATAAAAAGAGTTTCATCGCCGAATTAGCATTAGTCACACCGACATTCCGGTTCGGATCATATTACGCCGCTTCATCGCGGAGAGTCTGGGTCCGCCAAGGGGGATCCCCCAGCTGGAGGGTATAGTCGCCTTGCACATATCCAGCCACACTTTTCTCGCGTTTATCCAGCCTTTACCGTGGACCGAAACGCACCAACGTGTTGCTCCGATCGAGCATGTCGCGCAGTCGCACGTTCCTTTCGATTTTCCGAACGTTGCACGTTTATCGATTTCAATTTCCAAAGGGTGTCGTTAGCTTCTTTTTTTCTTTTTTTTGTAATTATCGTGTCGTCGTCGAACAATCGGAAACGCGAGGCCCGTGGAAGTCGACGCACTCCCACGCATGCTTCGGAAGAGAAAATTGTGCTCGCAAGGAATGACTCTGGCCGGTGATTAACTTCTTTGCGTAACATGTGCTCGAACGATGCTTACGTAAGCACAAGGACATGGTTCGCTGAAATAAACGGCGTCCTTTGAAGTCCAATACACCTGCTGGCTCTACACCGGCGAGCACAACTTTTCTTCGGAATTTATGCTGCCTTCCATTCAAGCAAATCAACGGGCGGAGCAACTGCGCGCTTAAACTTGCACGAGTACGTACACCAATCAGTCTGGACGACTAATTGGCGTATTAATTGCAATTCCAGACGCGAAACAGACACGAAATATGAAGCGTAGTTCACCGATCGTTATATGTATGTATATTTGGGTAGCGAATTGGTTGTGGCGCGTACAAGAAGAGCGTGCATAAACAATAGTGCTACGTATCGGAAGCATACGAGCCCTCTTATCCTCGAAAGCGATAAAACAGCGAAAGGGGTAGCTAATATGTGTATCGTGCATGCATATGCACAGTGCACACTGTACAAAGCGAATGCATGTTCAATTGAAACCATCATGCGTCGGCTGATAACATCGCCGGTCGGATAAAACATTAATGCGGAACAGTAAATGCTTTATCGGGCGCTAAATTAGTACTAATTGGCCGCTGGGGTCATTCGAGTTGCCTTTTTGCGGCGTCCCGCGGCTAATCTTCGGGCATTATTGCAATTTGTTTATCGTCGAGTATGTTTTTTCACGCGGCACAAAGAAAGTTTCATTTAATTCTTGATCTTCGGGGGGGGCCCGCGTTCTTCTATTGCCTTTTAGAATTCAGTGCCTCGCTCTTTCTCCTTGCTGCACTGACGGCACGGTAAAATTCTACACGCAAACGATCTTATCGCGACGTTTGGTAACGCGACGATGCGTGCAACACGAACACGAATTTCGCGGGGGAACCGTTCACGAGTTAAAACACACCGGGCACCGTAGGTGGATGCTTTTTTTCTCGGATTACCGCTTTAAGGACTACCGCTTTCTAACATTTCACTCTCATTGAAATGTTACACCGACTACACATAGTACTGCAGAGGTATCCATTTCTTCGTTGAAATCAATTCTTAAACAACGCTGTCCAGCCGCACTTTTACAACTTCGTGGCCTAGTAATACGATGTAAGTGAAAGAATAACCGGGCAACAAAAGAAAATCCGATAGGGCTATCGGAATACCTACAATTTTCCGGTAAAAAAGCACAATTTGTCACGGAAAGAGAGAGAGAGAGAGAGAGAGCGGTGAAAGCAGATAAATGGACCAAAACGTTCCAGCCGGTATCCAACATCGTATCATTGTCACAGCCGAGAGGAAAACGAATGTCCAGCGCGCGAATAAAATACCTAATATTTCCTATCAAGTAAAATTCCAAATACCTCAAAAGCGTTAAGGAAAGTTGGCCTGCGGAACATTAACGTAATCCATCGATGCACGCTTAATCAAAAGGCAATAGAAACGAAGAGGCATCGTCGTTCTACGTGTGTGCCACTTTCGATCAACTAATACGAGCTTCCCACTCTTGGCATTGCTATCGTTCCACAGTCATTGCCGTCCAATTGAGGCAACGAAACGAAAGAAACGAAAGAAACGAGTGCACCTAGGCCCATTTGTATTCTGTTTGGTAACGCCTTTCGGCATTAACCAGGTCGATAGGGTGATACGGGTCTGTCTAACATATAAACATCCACGCTACCGACAATGACTATCATCAATTGAACAGGAGCGCGCAACAATAAATCTGAACGAGTGAAATAAGCTTCTTGGCCTTTGCAGCGGCCAATTTCGCGGCCGCAAGCCCACGAACTCGTTCTTAGATAATAAGAAAATATCCTCCAAGGGTCAATCGATAAATCGCACGCACCTCGTTCGCGAGCCGCGCGTGACGATTGTTTAAATTTCACCTGCAACGTGTAAGAAAACCCGAGGGTTCGGAGCGCCTAGTATGACCATCTGGGAAATATCACCGAGAAGTCGATATGCGAGCGGGGGAAGACGCATATTTAGGGGTGCCGTACAGCAGGCCCTTGGGTCCGACGAGTTCACCTTTTGCGCCACAATTATGCAGCGTCAGAGCACTCTATGGAAAGCCAGCGTTAAGAACGTACGGATAGCGATCCGTGCAATATTGTAGCACACGCGAGTAATACGAATAAATACGTGCACAATCATTATTCGACGATTTTACCCTAAAATTAGCCTTACGAACACGCGCACCGGCAATCAGCACGGGAAGCGGACAAGAAGAAATGGAAGGCCATGTCGCGCATAGCGAACGGGAAAACCTTTATTTTGCTCGACAAAACACTTTCCCCGTTTGATTGCGTATCACGCGTCCGTCAAGAACCGTTTGAAGAACACGTGAATATCAGTGAAGCTGAGAAACGGGTATGTATACGCGTGTGTAACGTGCACATTGTCAAACGCCAAGAAGCAGAAGAAGAGATTGCGACGAATGTGTGCCACGTACAGAACGTGCAATCTTTATCGAGACCACGAACGTATGCGTGCACAGCCTTCGTTTAACCTTACGCTTATATTTTGCCGAACAATTCTCCCATATTGCTTTCCACAAATCTCCTTATCAGACCTCGCAGATCCTACAACTTCATTGTCTCCTTTCCGAATTCTTTCCACGGATGCACTTCTCCGAATTGCACATCAACGCCATATCTGGGTATGCGACCCTTGACACACAAATTCTGCCACGGGGCATCGCCCACACTCGATCTTCCGGCATTTTCCCAAATATAAAAAAAAGGAACTCGCCAGGCCCAAAGGGCTCAGTAGCAAAAAGTAACCAATAGTAAATAGCGAGAAGAACTATTAAGCTACAACGTATTGAGCGATTCGACGACATATTCCAAACGGTGTTTTATCGCCGTCTGTCTTCCCTCGAGATGACTCGCTTTCATTCGCGAGACCACGCGCCGGCGTCGGCGTAATTTCGTAAACAGCGAAGCGTTAATCAAAAATTGATACCACTCGATGGTGTAATAGAACGATTATATTAATCGATAGCGGGCGGTCTTTAATTTTGGTTCGGCGCTAATCGCAAGAATGAAAGATCAGTTAGGCGCGACGCGACGCCTTTAACGGCATGTCGCAGAGCGGTTCGTTCAATGCAATTTACTTGCTCCCCAGGAGAATTGAGGCAATAATCCGTATCGGGGCTGGCAGTAAGATGCGCGCCGCGTATCTCGTTCGATAGAAATTATCTTATGAATTATTTGGCGCCGGCTTACTTGTGGCTGCCAGACGGTCAACGCAAGATCGGCAGCCACGACGATGACGAGAACGACGATGCTCGTTAATGTTAATCGTAACATTAACTGCTTCGTTTCTTTTCGTTGCGCGTCAACGATTAAACTTGTTGAAGCAACTTTCCTCTCCCGTCGTTCGTCCAAAGCTTTTCATTCGCGATCGTACATATTCGTGTTGCGTTGAAAATTACGTTTGAACCGGACAAAAGAACCAGACGGCCCACGGTGGTCTAAATCGAGAAGTTTAGTGACACTTTCGTATGACTTCTGAACTATTTAAAGATGTCGAAGTGAAATTTGGAGTGCAGAATATTAATCCGTAATCGTTTTTAATGGTGTATAATGTAATATATACTTTATGTTTATTTAATAGCCTTTTTTAATAAAGCGTCCCTCAGTTTCGACGATGAATGCAACTATGTACGCATATTTTTAATTGACGGCGGTAATTAGTAACTTAAAGATACGCTTTTCATTTGAAACAAAGTTCAGACAGAATCGTAGGGGCATCTTAAAGAAGGCAAGCAATTTTTTCCACGAGAAATGCTATCCTCAAAACTTCCAAACTTTAACTGTCTGTTACAGTTACGGTTGTTATTAAACTTTATTCATTTTCTCATTTCCGTGGTCCATGGACATTAAGGAGAAAGTTCATTGATTGGATATCGATTCGAGAAAGTTCACTTTTTGGCTAAATGTCACTTAATTTCTCGATATAGACCACTCGTTCGGCGGTGGGGCAAAATCGATATCTGCTGAAAATAAACACGAGGAAGCGTGACTGACCCAGACGATTCGCTCCATTAAAGTATATCTGTATGCAAAAGCGGAAGAGCTCGCGGTATGGCACGGTGCGCTTCCGGTGAGAGAAGCCCCAATGCGCCCGTTCAATAGTAAGCATTTTACCTGTCTCATCGTCTACCTACGAGCAAGCGTTTTCAACGTATATATTCAGGCATCAAGCTAGCCCCGAGTCAACCACCTTCGACTATCGGATGCTCGACCGAGAGTACAACGAACTCGTAGTTTCGCGATACACGTAATCGAATTCTATGCTTAATCAGAACGGAGTGAATGCGTATCGATCGACCCTTTTCTATACCGCACAAACGTCTAAAGGGGCAATCGGTCGATTGAACAGCTTCAGATCCACCCGGAGCTTCAACCTGTGCAAGCGTTGAATATTTAATAAGAAATTTGGCCAATGATGG
This sequence comes from Nomada lathburiana, assembly GCA_963667235.1. NCBI lineage: Eukaryota > Metazoa > Arthropoda > Insecta > Hymenoptera > Apidae > Nomada > Nomada lathburiana. The sequence continues at coordinate 21,776,237 of OY763898.1, forward strand.
GGAAAAGTCTCCACGATTGTCGGCACGATAATAGATCGTTGCGTGCTACAGATAATTATGGCGTAACGTTGAAAAGACTTTTTACCCGGTCAATAATAACAATGATAATAACCATGAAGTAGATATCTCGTTTCAATTTCACTGTTGACGTTAGTGGTATTGATTTAACGAAACCAAGAGTAACAAGAAGATCAGACGTATCTCGATTTATCGTAAAGAAATGACGGGGGAATTGAAATGGAAACTACGATAGGCAACAATGTTTTCTGTTTGCGTTACGGAGCGTAATTAACATTATCTATGAGCGACTTATTAATTTTCCCCGTACTTAATTGTGCACGAAACGGGGTCAACGTCGTACTACATAGTCGCAACGAATGTTACGCGCACGCGGCATCGCCAGAGGGTTGATTAAGCTCGATATTTAATACGACACTTATCAACAATGTGGTTGACCCATAATTCGCACTACTCTAGAAGCGACGAGTGTGCAAGACACTGTCCAATCAAGTGCAATCAGGAGGGCCATCCGCGAAAGGAAGACTTAATGGGCAAATAAAATGGAGCACGTGGGTGTACGTATATGTATACATAAAGGGTGTCCCGGCTGGCTTCATTACCCGAATAACTATTAAACGATACATTCGATGAAAATTGTAAAACACGGAATTTAAATGGCTCGATACTCTATCGATTTACGATTATAAAAGTACGTCACTCCATTTACGCAAATCAAGGTGACCGCACGAGATGGGCCCCTCGAGGCCATTCAAATTCCATGTTTTACAATCTTCATCAAATATATCGTTTAATAGTTATCCGGGGTAATCAAGTTATCCGGTGCACCCAGTATATAGTACGTATGTAAACTATGAAAAATTCACTCTTCTCGATATCGTCGCCCTTTCCATTTGCCTCTGCAACCTACAACTTGGACAAGAACCTGTAGAAAGTGTTTCCTTCCAATCAAACGTAGAAGGAACATTGTTATCAAAGGTACCTATACACACGCTGCACAGAATCAAAGGAAACAGGTTTGAAATGTTCGATTTGCATCGGAACGGAGAAACTTGGCGAGTTTCGAAGACGAAGCAAACCTTTTCGAATGCACGTACGTGCGTTTCTTTGTTATTTAAATTAATCCATTAATTCTTATACTGCAACTCTTGTCCCTGCAGTTGCCACTTTTATGACGCAGTCGAAAGTAACGCTGTTTTCCAGCAATAGTTGTTAACGCTATATTGTCACACATTTTTGCATCACATAAAAATGAATCAAATAAATCAAAAAATTAATTTCTTTATCTCGAGTTCAGACCAGTATCCTGTAGCAATATTACCTACACCCTTGAATTCGAATCGACAAATGATGCAGTCCGTAAAATACGGTGTAGCGCCTACTTAATTGTCAATCCACTGTGCGCCGCGAAGGTGTAAATTTACCCCAGGGAAGCTGCTCAAAAGTGCGGCCGCGTTGCTGATATTCGTAACGTGCGTTGCACCGATCGCCGGGGAACACGATACAGGATTATGTCGTGTTACAGGCATATTGAACCGCGATATACGTCGCAGAAACCGGATACGTGTGGCCGCGTGTACGCATCTTCGTGTTCGCTTCGCGGACGAGCTGTTACGCTCCTCGTACTTTTGCGCCTGGCAATGATGAAGGAAAAAAAGACACCGCGTATATACAGACGCACACGTGCTGCTTCGCCGAGCGTTGAACAGCTGCGAGTACCGCAGGACTACCCTGTGCCTGCCTGGCGAAGCTGCAAACGGCGGCTTTTTCTTGCTCTTTCTCGCGATTCGTGTTGCGTGCACCACCGACCCTGCGACCACCCTTTCCGTCCGTTGGCGCGGCGCGAAATTTCTGTTTGCCTGCATACAGGGTGTGTACGGTTTGCCCGATAACTTCGAATAATTATTAGACGGCGTACGCGCCGTTACGAATTCCAAGACCGGTTTGCAGATTTCTTGTTATAAAATTGTTAACACGTAGACATTGTTTGCAGCAATTTTATTGCTCTCGATGATGCCAGAATGCCACTATTCGTGCTCATTATCTGTGCAACGTGTACTTTCTAAATAGTAGTACCGAAACCTATCGGTAGTTGTAGTGTTAAATGGCTTCGAGATTTCAAGGTAATCTTGATTTTTTTTAACGAAACGACATACTTTTGTAATCGCGAATCGATAGATTATCAAACCCTTAATAAAAATCGATTGACCTCCGTATGTGCTAAACTTAATAGTTCAACAAGATATTAATTATCCAATTTCGGAGTATAGAAGATGAGGGGCATTATTTCACAAAAGTATGTCGTTCCAATTGGAAAATATCGAATGAGGTGGGCACGTATTTCATGAGATGTGCCCCCTCCCCCCGAAGCCATTTAAATTTCCCAATAATGTGCACCGTTTAGTAATTATTCGAGGTGATCAAGCTAGCTGAGACACCCAGTATATGTAACTTGCACTGTTTGAATTGAACCGCCGAAAGAAGAATATACCGGTCTCATTAAATGTGTCTGAGGAATTCTTTCCTTTGCCTGTGTTTTTTTCATTCAACAACAGATAAGGATATCGTGCTTTTCACAGTTTCCGCTGTTAATTTTGTTAAGAAAATCTTTCGTTAAGAAAGTGTTCGATCTTATGAAGCATGTATGTACTTGGAACACGTGGAACTCTTTGCTTTAGCCCGTATTTTTAAAAGTCAATTTCGAAAGTCGACAAGAGAGAGAGAGTCGAAGTAAAATCGGAGAGGAAATTTATTATTTCAGATGGGTTTCCCCAAACGGAGCAAAAGAAGCGCATGGAATGAACACGTTTGGCTACGTGAAACGAAAAGAACAAACAGTTAAAACAGAGCTATATTTTAAGAAGATAACGTAGAACACATGCGGAAATGTGCAGGAAAGTTTGTGCAATTTTGTACCGTAGTTTGTAATTAACAGAAAACATTTTCAGTGCGATAATTGTTCGCCTTACTGGGAAGTTTTCCTTTCTGCGACAATTATTGGCCTGCCGGAATTTCTACGATAGCACCAGCCTGATTTATATTGGAAACTATTATTCTCTGAGGCTAACAAACGCACGGACGTTCGCCTGCCTTCGCGCTCACCTTTGATCATCGATTTGTCCGTAATTACTCGTGTCAGACTGCATTGCCTCGTGTAAATTTAAAAATTGCATTTCCGCATCACGTTCGTCGCGCAAACGCACCCCGTGCACTTCCATGCGATAGGTATATAATCGATTTCTGTGCACGCATATGCTTCTCACTATCGTGACATTAATATTCACGATAGAAACATTAATATCAATGAGCTCGATCTGCCCGACGATGTTCGAGTTATCGAAGAAACGAGATCTGGGCTAAGACGTTGGCTTCATTCGCGTTGGATATATGAATTTAGAAGCATGTATTGCCAAGAAGACCAGATGTTTCCTATTTTTAGTCCGAACCGAACGGAAATAGCGTAAGCGTTAATCCGAAGGACTAATTGGAGGAGAACGTTGAACTTTTCACGCTGTTGGAAATGTGACGAGCGATATGATTCACACGGTTCGTCTTGTCGTCTATCGACTGACTCCGTTACGTTATCGGTATGCAAACATCGCGACAGTAGGTACATGTGTACACGCAAGGCAAGTGAATCGACGAGGCTTGTACTGGGTCCTCGAAAAATGCAAATGAATCGACTCACCTTCGACGAAACGTTACACGCACCGCGCGTAGGGCAACGAAGCAATTAAGGGTATAACACTGCAAAATGAGTTACTGTACGATAAGTCGTACGTTAACTACATATTACCTTCGCGCGGACAATTCACGTTGCGGTTCAACAGAAGAATTGCAGGGAAATCGTGCACCCGAAAATGAAAGACAGCGTGGCATTGCGTACTTTATACGTGCACACAAACTACATTCGCTTTCCCAGAACGTGGCTGGCAAAACAAACACGGGGAAGCTACAAACACGTATTGTATGTACACGTATACCTATGTACGTGGACTGTCGCACAATAAACTATAAAAACGAGCAAACACTGCAGGGCCTTTACGTTCACGTATTTCTTTTCATTTCATATAGCTGCTACTGAGATAATTTATACCTCTGACGAAGTATGTTTGACACCACGACAGGTAAATACGAAAGACAATGCCGGCCACAACGAAAACATTGTTATCGGATACAAGCGAATCGTTCATTCTGCATTAAGCTTATCTTCGCTGAAATTCTACTCATTCAGCCGACAAAGTCTACGCGATTGTTATCGCAACCCTATATATGTATTTATTTATATAGACAGAAGAAAACCCACTAACAAAAGCCAAAGCGGCCAACAGCTTGTTCGTGGTGGGACTTGAAATCGTTTCCCTTGAACTCGTGCGGTGCATGATCGAGCATCAATTGGAGCGGAACACGAGCATCTTTTTGCACTGGTAAACCCGTGTACACCGCTGCAAAGTCCCATTGTCGCTTAATTGCCCCTCGCAGCCTTGAAACGAGCAAAACGCGTTGCGGTCAATCGAGAGGAGTAAGTTGCCGGCTTGGAAAGCGCATTCCCGCTTTTCCAAACGGAGGTGAGAGGATTGCACACGTTTCACAGTCCTTTGTGCCGGCAATTTCGACTTGTCTCACACGAGTGGCCGCTCGTTACGCCTTCCACATAGCTCCGTTCCGATCGAAAAGCGCGTAATGCGCCTCGCCGTTGATTGTCCCCGCGAAACACACTCGAAACGAATAATACTAGTGTATAGCCCGTATCGAGCAAACGTCCCGTTTGTTCGCAAAGGGACAAGAAGGGGCTTTCGGAGACGGTAGGAAAAAAATAATACAATCGATGGAGCAACGGAACCTTTATCGTTCCATCGATTCGCGAACGTGTGAACCTGTACGATTACGAAACCGATTTGTCACGATTCTCGGCTATTTCATCTATACCAGTGACGAGCAAACTGCGGCCACATTTGACCCTCCGGCACAGACCTGGGGCCCGCCAGAACATGTGACACGCGGGTCACGGGGGCCAAGCATTGAACCACGTTAATATGTATATGTGAAGGCAAAAACAGGAGAGAATTTTGCTATAAATCAAATAACAAATGGCTAATTTACGTATTAAATTCAATTAATTGATTAATATATTTGAGTATTTAACACCCTCGCATCGGAGGACGAGATATCTTGCAACGCAATGTCTTTCACGCGATGCTATGCACGAAATATCTCGCGACACAAAATCGTTCGTGCGACGCTGTGTACTGCAATTAATAATTCATTGGCAAACAGTCGACACTTCGATCATGTTTTCATCAAAAATGGCAATGGCACCCCAGGAACCCCACAAGACGGAGCTTGTCACGGGGTCATCGGGGTCCCATAAATTCGGGGAAAGAAAAAAATACATTTTGCATGGTTAGCCTGTCCTTATATCTCGTCCGTGATATAACCACGCTTACCATGTACTGCAATTAACCCCTTCGCATCGGAGGACGAGATATACGTATCGCGTTGTAATAAAAAGGCATGCGAGATATTCCGTACACAGCGTCGCGAGATATTTCGTACGTAGCATCGCATGAAAGACATTGCGGTGCAAGATATCTCGTCCAAAGCATGTCACGAACGAAATCACGCGACGAGATATCTCGTCCTCCGATGCGAAGGGGTTGATATTGCGGCCCGCGTAAAGTAGTAGATTTCAACTGTTTAAAGGTTGCCCACCACTGATCTATACAATGAAATACCTTCGTTATTTTAAACTATATGCGAAAATGTTTCGAGTAAAAGTTATGGTATTTGGAGGAACACGTAATAAGGTGCAGTGGGAATGTTCCTAGAACGTACGATATCTGAGATACTCGACTTCGTTTGATACAAGGAATGGGACACCCCGTATATAGCAATGCTGCCTGTGTAAATGAAGCGTTGGTCCAAATGAAGTATTCTGCATCCGGCCATGTGTTACCAGAATCTTAGATTGCAGGGTCATTCTTTCATTGGCCATTCTGCAGTAACGAGAGCATATAATTCTATATTGTGGCCACATGAATGAAAATTGCATATACACGATAGTCAGTGATTCTAATCTGTACATAATACATATACATAGCTACAGAATAATCATCTGTTTATTAATGTTTTTTTTTTAAGAGCAACTACAAGGTGAACTGGCAAGTATAATTGCAGTATCGCCTAACCATGGAGGTGAGGAAGTATATAAGCCGCCTATGAACGAGGCAAAACGGCTAATAGCATTTTAATGCGATGCACAATAAAAAAGGGATTAGCCGATGATTCATGCTCGGTGCCACGATTGCTTGTCTAGAGTGCGGGCAAAAATATGTACAGGTCGCGAATGTTTAGAAACTCTGGCGAAACAGGTGAGCGGAAAAGAAATAAACGAAGGTAAGAATAGGATGGTAACGTGGCTGCTTATTACGTAGTTACAGACGCGTCGTTTAACATCTGCATATTGAATGTCGCACGACGGAAGATGCAGAAATTATTAACGAAGGCACGTGTCGTGTCGCCCGATACCAATGACTTTTTCATTGCGACACATAAAACTGTTCAGTATCCTTTTCTTGATCGAATCGAATCTAACGCGATGCGAAATGAATGACGAGCAACAAGTAAAAACTTACAATACCAGTTACACAGAGAAGACGTTACACCCCTATTGCATTAAAATGAACGGAAAACAATTTTGCCGTGTGTCTATAATACTATTCAGTTGCAATCATTTTCTTACGCGCATATCTTTGAAATTCATACACTATATTACTGGAGGGAAAATCGAGGCACTAAAAAATTGCTTTACAAACGCACATATCAATTGCAGTTATCGCGCGTGTTTCTTTCCAAGAACGGAGTATTTCCACAGAAAGGAGTATTTATAAAAAAAAGGAAAGAAAGAAAAGAAAAGAGACATGACACGTATTGTTCGATTTAAGGCGATTAAAGAAAGGCGCAGAAAAATATAACGCAGGACGCAGTATTTCCGTCATGCCGGATTAATCGAATAGTAAACATTAAAGAAATGTGCTGGGGAGTTTCAGCGGAAAATAAGATAAAGCAACCCGTGTCAGGCTAGGTATAAATAGTTACGTTCAACATAAAATTATTCGCGGAGTATGTTCAAGAGAAACCGGACAAGGATAACGGACCTCGATAACCTCTCGATCTGTCATCTCAGAAATTCCAGCCATCTTCCAATCGGAGCACGAAAACCGTACACGACGCACGTGTTTTTTTTTCTCTTCTTTTCTTCTCCCCTTTTCTCGTATACGCTTATCTGCGATACAATACAGGGTTGAAACGCTTTTCTTTCTGTTTGTTGTTTTCTCGCGTCCGCACATAACGTCGACTCTGATCTAACGAAACGGTGAAGGTTTCACTTGCTGGTTGTTATTATTATTGTTGCTAAATCGAAGCCTCCCCACCTTTGGATCTGGTGGCGATAGCTTTCATAAAACGTATGTATGTATGTATGTTCCTATTAAAATAGAAAGTTTTCTAGGACGTATTCTAAAAAAACGTATACACAATTCCATTTTTTCCAATGGCCGACGGAATGACCGTAGGTATACCGAGAAAGGTTAACGACTCCGAAAAATTGGCGACGCGGTCGATCGAACGGTATCGAACGATATACATAAACCGGAAATAATACACACCGCCGCTCGTCAATCGATCTTATTATCGATTGGACGCTACCTTTTAACCTTTTTGGTTGTAACTAATTTTTTTTTTTTAACAAATAAATAGCCGTGGATTTGATAATGATGATGGTATTATGTACTGGGAGTTGCAAGCACGACATCGGATAAGGTTCCGGGCAAAAATAGGAATGAAGATATGCCTTGAAAAGCGTAATATGTAGATGAAAATTGTACATATACCTTGCAAATACATAGTGTGAAATATAGAAAACCGTAAAAAAGACAAACGATTTGATTGAACCAACCAAGTTGGCTTCAATCGCCCGTGCACAATAATCGACAAATAAATATTATGCATGCACAAATCGGGATGTTTGTGTACAACTGAATTCTTAGTAATAGTTTTACGCGAGACGCGCACCTTGGTAATTAGCCCGACGAGAAACGTATACAATACAATAGAAAAGACGATGTCGAGGGGGAGTTGTTTCTTTAACACAAGGCGACAGACACGCTTACTTGTAGTGAAATTGCGTAGTAGTACGCGTAGGAAGAATCGTAAACTCGTTTTCGCGTTCGTACCTGAAACGCGTTTCTTTTCTCTTTTTCTCCCCTTTCCCTATTGTACGTTATTCGCTCGATTCCGGAGCAGACAATCCGTGAGCAGTTTTCCTTTTTTCGTCTTTTATTCCATCGCGAGTCTACGAGGAACATCGCCTCGAGAACGGGGTCGGAAAAGAGAACGTGGAATAGGTGCAACAAGTTGAAAAGACTCACCGAGCTCGTTGTCGGCAAAACTCCAATCGAGATGCTCGAACACGCAGAAGGCCAGCAACAGGATGTACAGCCATCGTCGAGGAGCTCCGTCACAGTCACGGTTAAAGCACCACCGTTCACACGCCATATTTACGAAGCTGCTAAAACTCTCCTGTGCTGCACGAATATAAATCCGTGCGCTTCGTGTACCGTCTGCCTCCCGCGACCGACGAGAGACTATGACGGAAGGATGAACAAAGGGAGGGGGTATGGAAAACGCGACAGAGAAGAAACAAGAAACGATAGATAAAGACGGAAACAGCGTCAAGCAAAACTATAGACGCGGCGGTGCGAACTATGTTTTAAAGAAGGAAAATTCATGAAAGTTTGGGGAAAATATGATCGATGGAAAGTATCACGACTATCGCGTACAAAGTTCACCGCGATGCTCACAAGTGTCAACGAAAAACGATACGAATTGTAGCCGAGAAAGTGAGACGGGTAATCGAGGACTTTGTTCCAACACGTCTTTAAACCGGTACCCGACGAACGAGAACGACTACGACTGCTTGCGGCGGGAACGGCATGTTGGCTCTCACTGGCTCGTCGACGTGCTCTTCACCCACTCTCCTGGGTTGGTTTCCGTTAGGTTATCTAGATAATATAGTATCTAGACTTCGAGATAGTGGCGACGAAACCAATCAAGCCATTGCTAACTCTCGAACGATCTTATCGATCAATCCAAGGGTGAAAAGGAAAATGTAAAATAGTTATTTTGACGTCGAACGACGCGATGTTTGAATTACATTTCTGTTAGATTTATTCAGGAATAAGCCGATAATATAGAATAAATACCGTATCGACTGCAGTCGCCTATCAAATTCACCTGCGCCAAATGGAACCACGCCGGGGACAGATGACGTCACGCGCGCCTGCTGCTATGCAACATAACACACAATGCAGCCCATAAGACACAACACGGTGGCAATGAAATGCAAAGCTACTACATATAGATTTAACTCAGTATTATTCGATAAAAGTTAGTAGTCTTTTAATTGTATTTAAATCACCATTGGTATACATTTTTACCAATTTATGCACGTTATTTGCGCCGGCAATGAAGACTTCTGTAATCTCTGAGGACGATAATATACATTTATTCAAAATAATAATAGCAGACGTGAGAAATAAGATTTGGTTTACCGCCCTAAGTCTCGCGTAATTACTCATTTTCTGTAAATTTCTCTATATTTGCGAAGCAGGCACTAGATAAAGGCAAAGATATTTCAGAATAATACGCTTTGTCAGAGATATAAGAATCACTGGGAGAAACAGGAGGGAGTCTCAATATCATTTCACTTAAATCTGTATTTGGTCTCAAACCACTGCTGATCGTTTGGTGTTGATTGAACACGGTCTATACAAAGGGCATTCGGAGTAATTCAAGTATATAAGGATATCTCGTGAAACAATATATAGAAAAATAATACCGATGGTTCGATCTAAAAACAAAAAATATTTCACGCTTACCGTAACTCTAATTTTATCTTGAAATGTTCTATGACAATGCGCATCTTCTGATTTAGGCGGGAAATTCAAAGCCATATTAACTTGTAGCACTTGTTCATTTTTTCTCTTCAACATGTACGATTTATCCATTGTTCTATATATGTAATCGAGTTCGTCAAATGCATCTAAGGCCAAAATAAGCCTAGAATCACGAATCCTTGCATATTCGTCCTTTTCCTCTACCTCCTCGTCTTCTTTTACAGATTTTATTATTCTACTTTGCCTATCGTTCGTCATTGAACCCATCGAATTATATTTTTGGGTCATTAAAAACAGTGCTTGACTGTCTATGCCAAGAAGCTTCATACCAACTTGTTCGAAATATTTCGCCACTTCTACGGATACCTGACCTAATTTTAATGCGAAATACAATTCTATTGTAGATATCGTAATCTAGAAGGAAATTATATGCACCGAATAATGTCAAACAATAATAGTAAAACATAAAATCTGTGGTTGTCTTTAAACAATCCTTACCCTATCTTCCATTGAAAGATCAGCATGTAACATTTTATAATGTTCTTTTGCCAACTTGTATCTGTCATTATCCCTTTCTACTATCTTACAAATGCTATATATTTTTGATCTGACCGAACCAATCATGTCTTCTATCGCCGGACTAACATCTCTGGTTAGCTTTGTAGAATAAGTCTCTAACCACTGCTTGTTACTCATTTGCGGCATTTGATTATCTACGATGGAACAGAATTGCATTTACAACTGTATCTACAACCGTTGTAACAATTTTACATTAACTGCTGATAATTTGTCACCCGCCTCCAAGATTACTATCCATATATCTCTTAGCATTCATTCGTATTTCTTCTTCCCTCCATAGCTTTGCTAACAGGGACATTAGTCCAGTTTTCTTGTCCTTTCCTCGCCAAGTGCATAAAAATGGGCCAGAAAAAAAATTATCACATATGTCAGTCAATACGGCAAGAAATAGACAACAACAATAGTAAGGTGTAGTCTCAATAATATCAAGGATAATATATATTCCTCCGCATTCAATGAACTTTTCAAGGATTTTGGGACACCATATTATACATTCCCATATGTATGCACCAATTGCTAATAGTAGACTGATAAAATCTATTTATGTAAATAATATTCGAATATCATGCCATTATTATTGTAAATCCATACTACCGTTGATCTACTTGAAATTCTTCATCTTTCTGATAAAAACACCGAAATAATAGCTTCATAACGAGCGTAATGCTATAGTCTCCATACAGTTCCTGATAAAATTTGTTTTTTCTCATGAGACTTTCAGTAGACATAAATGCCAACGTTAATATCCTTTGTTGCTCCATTGTAAACTTTTTAGATTTCAAAGTATAATTAATGAGTCCTGCAATGCATTAAATGTGAACAAATATATATATCAAATAATGCAGAAGTGGAAAAATATAGAATCTGACAATATAATATGCGCAGAAGGAACTAACTTATTAATAACAATACAATGCCATGTTCTCGAAAACATTCAAGCAGGTATTTGTTATTGTACCTAATAATTGTACAAATTGTCTTGGTGCAGGTCATTATTATTTTTATATCAATTTTTATACTCAAACACCATTCCAATAGCATATACAATCTGGGCAAAAATTTTGGTTCATAAATCTGGCAACAAGGAGAAAAATTTATATATGGCTCTGAAATTTCATCTACCTGATGCTACCATTATATTTGAGAAATTGTTCTGGCATTTTTAACGTTAATACCGACAAAACGTTCATTGCATCGGTCCACAAACTCCAAAATTGAGATGCACTCCAAGAGCTTTCTCCATTCGTGGTATTTGGATTAACTAGTTGAAGTATAGTGAACATCAGTCTTTCCCGTTTCATTAACTGTCACAAGCAAGTGCTACGATATTAGAATGCATCATGCAATTTCTAATGAATGTGTAATGTACGAGTAAAAGCAATTACGTAAATAGAAGCATCACTTTCTGCCAACTGTATTACAATCAGTAACAAAATTTTTTCAAAGTATAGATCTTCGTTAGTTCTGCCAAATTTGATCATCTCCGAAAATACTCTTACTGTTCCACACTCCATTCCGACTAAATACTTGATAACAGTTTCCGCTATACCGGTACTAACAAGATTCCAAGGAGGGAAACTAATGGATATTATCAATATAATCATAGCGATATTGTTTCTGATTTTTATGTTAAAATGTCTTGTATATCCGTAAAGTACGTGACATTTAAATGCATAACACAAACCCCTGCGCAACACAAATTTGTTTCAGTATGCATTGTGCATTCCACAAGGCTGCTGCATATGTTGGAAATTATATTACCACAAAGCACAATTTGAAAACTTAAAGTTCTTGCTTAAGTTAATTGGTACATCATTGGGATAAATAATACTGTTCAACAAGCTCTGTAATGTATCCAATATTAAAACAGTAGTATAATCGCTAAATTCCATATCAGAGAATAATGAGTCCGGTGGACGCATGCAACATAATACAGTTGAGTAAGGTAAATTCATTCTAGTGAGTATAGTGTTAAGTACATTGGCTTCCAACATTCTGCGAGCTTTATATATTATAGATGGACAATGAAATATATAATTATTTGAATTGTACCATTAAAGCTAATTTCTTGATACGTACAGCATATGCACGAGACAGATGAAAGTAAGAAAGTCAATTCCAATGCATCTGAATATTTGTCCAGTGAAGAATTTTCCAGATAATTGACAACAATAACTGGCAATTCTGACTTCTCCACAGCAGCACGACAATGCTCGAGCTTTATTGCGGAGAGATTTCTTTTTTTGTGTTTTAGTAACAGAGAATGAAAGGCCTTATGAACTTTCGATGCTTGCTGTTTGGTTGGCAAGATCATCAGAAGATGTCCTAATAATGTGAAATATTGCTCTATTACACAGCAATGGATTAACCTTTCAGAAGATTTTTCTAATAACGGTGGAACATTACAAAGCTCCAGCATTCTATCAAGATGTATCTTGTACTCTTTAACTACTCCGACATTCTGAGCTAAAAACTTCAATACATTTGTTACCAATGGTAGGTCTTTAACTTTCTAAATATTATTAAGGAAGTACTTGGGTGAATTACTAAACACGATTTTATATTTGGACAAGAATTTAAGAAATTATACGAGTTCTCATTTCGTAACAAATTAGAAATAGACGAATGTGTACTCATTAAAGGATACATAACCGTTATCTCCCACTTCGTGAAGATACTCGTATAAAAGTCTACTTATACGAATTACACTGGTCCTTGTTACAGGATCAGATATGAGATTGCATAAGTTTTCTAAGTTACTATTAGCTGTTGATTTGAAATCTTCGTAAAACTTAAATATTTCTATTGGTAACTTATCAGTTTGCGGACAGGTGCAGAAAATATATTTCGGGCATTGAAAATCCTTCCAGACATCGCCTGCTCCTAGTTCATTAAATGATTCAGTTTCGTCTACATTTGGCTCCATATTTTTCTAAGTCTTCTTACACGGTATTTTTCACGAGTACAATAAATTCAAATTTTACATTCGTCTGTAAAAGATGAACTGTAGTTTAAATAAAATCTTACCGTCTCTATGCTACGAGTATTACATACATTTTATTTACAAAATTATATATCATGGTAAAGCGATCTCTCTTCTCAGAATAAGCGGAGTCAAAATGTAACGAGATATTCGGGAAAGTAATTATTCAATCTGGCGCCCTAAATTTTTTAAATTCAGCCACAGACGTGATACAGGAATAGACAAATCACCTTATGGACTTTCGTGGTCGTAAATGGCTTGCGCGGTGGAGAACGGCATTCTCAAAAAATGTAATGAGAAATTTAATATTCAGGGTATACGACAAATATGAAATTAATACATTTTCCTTCCAGAATTCAATTTTCTAAATACATAATAAAATCATTTATACGAGTGCGTGTTATTCATTAATTACAAATTGTTCGTTGCTCACTTGTAAATTGGGCAAGAGTGATGGTTACTGCGCGTGCGCGTAAAGAGCGGTGATAACTTTTGATGAAAACGAGATCGTATTTCCTTTTATGCTTGTATTGGAACCGTGAAGGTTTGTGTTAAATTGGATCGCAAAATATTTATCGGATCTTACTCAAATAATAATGTCTTTATAACAATAAGTATTTTTGAAAGTTATTGGAATTTAATCCACTAAATATTACCGTGCAATTTATATGTAGATCCATATTGTTTCCCTAAATGGCCTAACCTGCAAAACTCACGTCATTGTATTTGCAGGATGGCTCCGAGATACGAATTAGCTGTTGGTCTCAACAGAGGCCACAAAACCACCAAGATCCGTGTGGCGAAAAACAAAAATGAAAAGAAAAAGACCGTCTGTGTATTGCCTGCAAGATTAAAGGGAGTAAGTACATGGTATAATGATAGGAACATTAATGTTATGACGAAGTAGTAGTATCTGTCTAACCGTTGTCCACGTTTATTCTACATAATTGCATAAATTTTCGAAATGTAGAATGAGAAAAATAATTGACAGTATTAAAGGATTAGTATTAAATATTTGTATATTTTACATTTCCAGAGACAAACCAAGCACAGTAAGTTTGTCAGAGATTTAATCCGTGAGGTAACCGGACATGCACCGTATGAAAAGCGTGCAATGGAATTGTTGAAAGTTTCCAAGGATAAGCGTGCACTGAAATTCCTGAAGAGGAGGGTGAGCTTGTCAATAAATTTGTGTGCGATTAGAATTCTTTATATTTTTGGATAAACAACGGGCATTGTAATTTTCTAGTTGGGCACGCATATCAGGGCTAAGAGGAAACGTGAAGAACTTGGAAACATCCTTGTCCAGATGAGAAAAGCTGCTGCACATCATTAAACATAATGTTCAATTTTTATAATAAGTACATAATGAAACATATGTATAAAGTACACTGTCTCTTATTCGATTAAAAAAAAAAATACCTTCTATAAATGCTTTATAAAATAAGAAACGAACTTATATATTACATTAACAGGTGTGTATGCCTGACAATTGTATAATTGTTTGAGTGTCGCTGACGTTCGAAACGTGGGTTAACCTTAAAGCATCTTTGCAATCTGAATTTCGTTCTAATTCGAAGAGACTCTATATTTTGTGAATAAAATTAATGAGAGAATGAGCTTATAATTGGATTTTATAAAGAAAGTTTTAATGACAACGTATAGTGTCAATAGTTTCTCTTACGCTGACTTCACGTTACATAACCTATTTGTCAATATTTTCATTCCTAACCTGCGATTGAACAGTGTTAAATATGAATGGGACAGCTGTACTAAATTCGTTTAAAAACATTAGACCTTACAAAACGTATCATACTTTATCAAAAAATTGGTCCACTCAATGTAAGCGTAAAGCTCTTTATAACTTTCGACAACATCAAACAGTACATAAAACCGTAACTCAATTAGAGATACCTAAAGAAGTGGAAAGAAAAGCTGCCGATTTAAAACAATTTAGACATTTGGCGCAGAATGGACCCTCGTTCAAAGACTTTCTGGTACCTGAGAATGAAATCCTCAGCGATCCTGTTATTGTACCAAATATTCCATATATAAAAAACATTCATGGCCACGATCAGAAAGGTAAACTAAGAATATATATTTGTCAGAAAATATGCGGCTCCTGTTTTATTTGCTGTACTATTTTCTTTATTTCAGTCTTTTTCGATGTTTACGGATGTCAGATGAATGTAAACGACACAGAGGTGATTTGGTCTATACTAAAATCTCACGGTTATAAAAGAGCTGAAACCATAGATGAAGCTAACATAATTCTGCTGGTTACGTGTTCGATACGAGACAGAGCAGAGCAGAAAATATGGACCAAGTTGAGTATGTTAAATGGCATAAGAAAAAAAAAGAGGAAAAACTCCGTAAAAATTGGCCTGCTAGGTACGACCGTATATTTAAACACTATTACTTTTCAATAGATTTATTGTACAATGAATGTATCTGTTAGGATGCATGGCGGAACGATTGAAAGATAAAATATTAGAGAGAGGAAAACTTGTGGACGTGATCGCTGGGCCAGATAGTTACAAGGATTTACCAAGACTATTGTCTGTACCAGATAATGAGACTGCAATTAATGTTGTTCTATCATTCGATGAAACGTATGCGGATATCACACCAGTCAGATTGAATCCAGACTCCTCTAGTGCATTTGTGTAATTTCTTAGTTTCGCTGCTTTATAGCATATGATTTATATGTATATGTTTGTCATTAATGAAATGTTCACTGATCTAATCATTTTGTAGAACAATAATGCGCGGTTGCAACAACATGTGCACTTACTGCATTGTTCCGTTTACGAGAGGAAGAGAAAGATCACGGCCAATCGATAGTATAGTCAAAGAGGTTCAATCTTTGTCTGACGACGGCGTGAAGGAAGTAGTGCTTCTTGGACAAAACGTAAACAGTTACAGAGATACATCTCAATCTGAGTTTTATACGGCTGGTGATACAGAAACAAATCTGGCTAAGGGTTTTAGAACCGTTTATAAAAACAAGAAGGGTGGCCATCGATTTTGCGATTTATTAGATAAAGTTTCTCTTGTTAATCCGGAAATGAGGATAAGGTATCAAGAACTTTTTTATACTTTGGAAGAATCACTATTTCGGAGTATAGTTCTAATAAAAAATTCCTTTGCAGATTCACCTCGCCGCATCCTAAAGATTTTCCAGACGAAGTTTTAAAATTAATAGCAGAGAGGCCAAATATTTGTAAGGAGATTCATATGCCTGCTCAAAGTGGAAATTCCAGTGTCTTGGAAAGAATGAGAAGAGGATACACTAGAGAGGCTTACATAGATTTGGTGTATCATATACGTGATATTGTTCCAAATATATGTCTTTCCAGCGATTTTATTGCTGGATTTTGTGGAGAAACAGAAGAGGAATTTCAAGATACACTTTCCTTGTTAGAACTAGTAAAATATAATAAAGCTTACCTCTTTTCCTACAGCATGCGGGAGGTAACGTATTTTTCTTATCGATATCCAACAAATTTATATATTATCTTACATTTTGAAGATATTAAAGTACATGATATTAATTTCAGAAAACTACTGCACATCGTCGTTACAAAGATGACGTTCCACTTGAAGTGAAACAAGATCGAATTGAACGAATGATTTCGACGTACAGAACTGAAGTGGAAAAAGTGAATAAATTACAAATTGGACAACAGCAGCTTGTGCTTGTTGAAGGAGTATGGCAATTTCGTTTTACTGTTGCGCAATCGCGTTAGAATTGTGATACCAATAAAAATGTATATTTAAATTTCAGCTCAGTAAAAGGTCACCGGAATTTCTCAAAGGAAGAAACGACGGTAACACACGAGTAATAATTCCATCTTTGGACATACGTACAGGAGAGAATTCGGAGGAAAAGAGGGCAATAAAGAACGGTGATTACATCGTTGTAGAGATCGAAGACGCCAATTCACAAATATTAATGGGAAAGCCTCTGTATCACTCCTCGATAATAGAATATGCAGTCTCATCATGCGCTTAAATAAAGTAGTAAGTAATTGTCGAAGATTTCATTTCTTATTTAATCACGCTTAATCGTTGCACAATACATTCAGTTTTGGAACGAGAAGTAAAATCTAATTACAAATCGTAGAAAATTAATCCTACGTATTTACTAATGATATAGTAGTACTGTGAATGAAAAACAAAGCATGTATACATGCTATGTTACATGTATTATAATAAATAGACACATAATTTAACCTAATTCTTTAATACATGGCAATCTATAGGTACATAATGTTTCCGGGTATAAAGGTGACATTACTGATTTTTTTTTAAATCGTTACATGCTGGTTAAGAAAACAAAAATTATCTGTAGCATATCGCGCGTCTTATTCTACTCCGCCTCTATAATGGATACTCTGTAATGCACGTAAAATTCTTTTCTATCTAGCGTTCTCTATTTATAAACAAAATACTCTTCGATAATAAATACATTGCTAAGGAGAAAAGTCTTCAGTTCTAACAACTATAACGATTGAACGCAAATCTATATATTATTTACAAAACAATAATTTTCTTGTCTTCGAAATGAGAATCATTTTGTACAGAGGGATCTCCTAACTGAACAGAGTAACAAAAATTTATACATACTTTTCTCAAGTATCTTAACAGCAGAACGGATATCGTTAATTTATGCGAGACGTCGATGTCTTTGGAAGTACACGAGAATTCGTTTCCAAATGATGCCTTATACGTATTAAACAAGACTCGCGGTTCCAATGTTAATGACGCAATTGTCGGTACCACGTTCATAGACCGTGAGATCGTGGTTTCTTGGTTGTTCCAATAGTGCAGCCAGTTGTTCTCCACTTGGGAATGCGTTTGCTGTGACCGGAAGAATCACGTCGCATTCCAGTTGACCTAACAAACAGTCAAAAGACATTAATAATAAATACTTCCTTGCAAAAAAAATAAGTGCAAAAGCAGTAGTAACAGAAGCAAAGGAAGGAAATAAAAGAAACGTAGCAAATAAAACAAATAATTATTTACGAATGTACCGATATTAGTTTAGTTTTTAGTAAATTAATAAATTAAGAACCGATGAAATGTTTAGTAATGTAAGAATCTTGCGAGAAGTTGAACGTTGGACCAGCACAATTTTACCTGATAACGAAGGCGAAGCACCTTTGCTTGAACCGTACATACGAGTACTGTATCCAGAATCATTGTGTGCGTCATGCAAAGGCGGTGTTGGGCTATAAACCGCATTACGAGACCTATATGGCATCCTGGCGATGCTGTTGTAATGCACATGCTCTGATATCACTCCTTTTGCAGAGAGCCCTCCATTTAGTGCCTGCGGTTGCTCGTCCTCGTCCCCGTCGCTGCTCTCGCTGTCGTTTCCTATATTTCAGCGAAATTATTTTTTTGTAAAAATTATCATCAATAACCGTTACTCACTGAAACTTGCGCAATTAAAATACGTATTCATAGACGGGTATACTTGCAATTTATAATCATACGTATATGTGAAACTATTCATAAAAATTACCTTCGCCCCTCCAGCTGTTCGCTATGCCTCCCTGTGGTTGCACCCTTTGATTTTGGGAACACTGACTATGCTCCGGACTGGTGGGTTCACTACTTCCGGAACGCGTACTTCGCCATCCATTATGCATGCCAGGTACCTGTTGGAAACGTTTGATCATCTCGTGTACGCTGCGCCTTCCAGAAGACTTCCACTCGTTCGAGGTGTCCTCGTTCTTCCGCATCGCGTTGCCCTCATCTTGGCAAGAGTTGATGCCATGATCTCGCGACGACGGATCCTGATGACAATTTGACGAAGAAATATGTAACATTTGCTAAAATTACCACAAATAGTTGGCAATATTATACGTAACAGTATTATATACACATAACATCTTCTTTATAGTGTTCATTCTATTATACATATAATGATATCCCACCGTTCCCTCTAGGAGCCAAAACGGTTCGTCGACTCCCCTTAAAGAAGAGAAATAGAATAAGAAAGAACTATTGTCATCTCCAATTTCATGCCATTAAACTGGCCATTACAACCAGACCTGAGCACGCCACGCTGCAGGAGATCCGATCTACGCTCGTAAACGCGACGCCCAGCCCATGTTCCCCTCTCGAGCAAGATGTCATTAGAGTCTCGCAGCTTAATCAACACTTCCCTAGCCTCTTAGCCTAACGAAGAAGAAAACAAAGAGGGAAAGAATTCCAATTACACACTCACGCGTGTTTGATGAACCTGCTGCCTGGATCCTATCGAAGGCGACGAGGCTGCGCCTAACGGGGAGCTACGATCCTGTTTGATCACTCCGTCGAACGTTTCGTTCAACCTGGCGGGCACATCGAGCACCCTCAGCGTCGATCTCGAGACACCAGAGCCGGACGGAAGGTCTCTCATAGACTTGCTCAATCTTGGTATAGCCGGAATATCAAGGTCGTCCAAGCTGCCACGATGAACAGGCGTTTCCCCCGGAATCTCGAAGCTTCTGTCGTGCGGCCTGTCGTCCAGTAGATCCTCCAAGGATCTAGCACGAGCTGGTGGAAACGACTGGTCATTAGCAAGCGTAGCTTTCGCCGGTCTTTCGCTGTGCCTTCCTCGACCACCGCGCGACAGTCGTTGCTGAAGATGCGTGTGCCTCTCGTCGCATCTGGACCTCTCTGCTGCGACACACCTGGTCAGCTCCGTGATCTGTCCCCTGGTTCTCCTCTCTAAATTCGCCACCTTCAAATCCAATCGCTCGTGAGCCTGATCTATATGCGCCTTTAACTCCGCTTTGTCCCTTTCCAGTTTGTCCTCCATGTGTCTGAAGAACGGCGCGCAGTAGCAGGTGTATCCAACGCCGACTGGCCCTTTCCTGATGTTCCCTGCCAAGTCCAGGTAGTACTGCTCACCGCGACCCAATGGATCCGGCGGAAGGGAGTCCAAACGCGGCTGGGGGAACGCTTCCGGATCTGGATAGTAATGGCAACCGTACGGGGACCACTGCCTGCCCATCACGGCCTTCTCGAAGTGGACCTTGTTCTGCTTGCCAGACGATTTGTGCTTCTTTTTCTCCTTCTTCGTGCAACTGTCCCTGCTCCCGCTGGTACCACTACCGGTCTTCTCTCGTTTCTTCTCGCCCTTGTTGCCACTCTTCCCGTCGACCTTGTCCACGGTTGCGCTCGCTGTCGCCGCTGCTGATCCTGTTGCTGCTGCTGCTGCTGCTGTTACTGCTGTTACTGCTGCTGGTGTTGCCGTTCCCGTTCCAGTTGCAGCTGCGGTGTCCTCCTCGCGGCCCTTGCTACGCGTTCTACTCTTGCTCCGCGCTTTACCGATTATCTCCAATATCTCTGTCAGGTTCTTGCGTCGCGCTATGTCCTTCGCGGTCTCCCCCTGCTTGTTGCGGAGGCTTCGATCGCAGCCAGCTTCTAGGAGGATCCTCGTCAGCTTTCGACGTCCCATGGCAGCGGCGATGTGGAGGGCAGTGTCGCCGTTCTAAGTTTGGCAGGATTTTTATGATAGGCCCGAGGGAATGGCGAGTGATGATTTTGTTCGAAAATGAACAAGTCCTATTTTGCTTACCTTGTTCTGATCGGAGACCCGACAAAGAGCCGAGATTAAGATCCTCGTTACTCCGGCGTGCCCGTACCTGGCGGACGTGTGCAACGGCGTGTCTCCGTACTGGAAGCAAATCATCGAAAGGTCTGAGAATCTCGAATTTCCTTGAATTTCCGAAATGATTCTCTCCAAGTTATAGAGCAAAACGTAATCCTCGTTTCCCAATAGCGCATCGATCTTGTCGCCATCGCCAACACCCACAAACGTGCAGCGGATAGGATCAAAGTAATCCGGAAGAATAAGAGATACGCTGCACTCTTCGTCAACAATTCCAAAAAGGCCAAAGAGACCAGCGCGAAACTGTGTCGACTGGGCAGGTCGTATTTAACGTCCCGTTAAAAGGCCCCGAGGAAAGAACTGGCGGAGAAAGGCGGGGGAGAGGCCTATTACTCACGTTGTTTTGAAGGTCGGGATTGCAACCAGCCAGCAGGAGTTCCCGACAGCTTTGGTTGTGACCATTTTGGCAGGCGAGGTGCAGCGGCGCGAATCCAGCGAGATTTCTGGCGTGTAGAGGCGCTCTTTGGGTCCCCAGGGCCTTCGCCAGGGCAGCCACGGTCCTGCTGTATCCACGCCATGACGCTTCGTGCAGCGCTGAATTTCCATGCTGAAACACGCGTCGATCGATTGATCCAGGGACGAGACGAACGTTGTACGGAGATGATATCGATCGATCAAAGCTCGTGCTTGTCGGGTAGATTCGATCGACAGAGAGAACGGGGGAAAAGGGAATAAGAGAAATAGGAGAAAAGGAATTCCGTTCCGTATATACATGTGTACATACAGGCGCGGCGGAACTCTCGGGTAGAATCAGATACGAAATCGGGTAGAACGACGACGAATCGTTAATCACGGTTTCTGTGTTCTTGGTGGAATCGTCTCCGGCTATCTGTCCGTCGATTGGTAATGACGATTAATTGATTTATTTCGAACGAGGGAGATCGCGCGATCGACGGGTCGATGGCTCGAAAACATTGGTTTAGCAGCAAGACGCTTCTGTTATCATTTGACGGGGAAACTTTCCCCGAGACTGCTGTTCACATTCTACAAACGATTCCAGATAATTCCAGGGGGGAAAAAAGGATTCGTAGTCCGATACTCGGGCGAAATAAAATCGTGCAAAAATGTTTTCGGTCGCAGAAAACCTGTCCGCACACTTTTACCTCGATCCACGCCAGCATATTTTGTGTCGTCGCCGTTCACCCGTCTGTTCTTTCGTATCGCTCGCGATAGAACCATATTTGCAAGCTGGTAAACATGTCAATCGCGAGGCTAGTGCGTGCACGGGCACGTAAACGTCCGGAAGCGAAGGCCGGCTAAATGGAGACGCGAAACCGTTCGAACGTAGCCCGAGGAACACAGCCAGGCTTATCGTGGGCGGTTCTCTTCGGGGTGGGTAAATGTCGCGCACTACATCACAAAATGCTCATTCAATTTAGATCAGACCGGTGGTTCGCCACTCGCCTGGATAAACGTCCACGATATGCCGTTTTACGGATTCGCGTCTGTAAACGAGCCAATTCCCATTGCGTTTCTCTGCATTCTGGGATGACGACGTTCTTTGGCGAATTTCTAGTCGTTGCTTTCGTTTCGCAGATCTTTGTGTATCACTTTGCACTTCGTTGTATTCGATCTCCGTGCAAGGGCCGCGTATAAGAGGGTTGAGCTATTAACCCTTTTGCACGCCGAATTATTCTTCCAATAGTTCCCTGATATTTTAAAGGTTTTATCTGAAATCAAGTGCGACTCGACATAGGAGCTCCTGCGACAAAACTGATGTCGAGCCGAAAGTTATTCCGAGTCCAAGAAAAACTACTTTGAATATATTTCCCCCCCGCAGAAATGCAAGCTCATCTATTCGTACGACA
This sequence comes from Nomada lathburiana, assembly GCA_963667235.1. Lineage (NCBI taxonomy): Eukaryota > Metazoa > Arthropoda > Insecta > Hymenoptera > Apidae > Nomada > Nomada lathburiana. Next base: position 21,799,250 of record OY763898.1, read on the forward strand.
ACCATCGATAATCATCGAAAGCTGAGACAAAAACATCCATAACTATGGTGTCAAAGCCTTGACACGAAACGACTCGTGCGGCACACGCATCCCGGACTATTCCCGGTCTCGATTTTCTCATTTTGCCCGGGCAATTTGCCGCTGGTGTCCCGCGGCGAGAAACCCAACCCACGTATTGGTTCCATGCGGCAACGTGGACGATCCTTGCACCGCCATAATACCCCAGCATCCTGCGAAAGAAGTTTCCTGCTTGCCCTGAAAACCAGTCTCGCGAAAATGCATCGGTCGGCGATCCGTTTTTCACGAATCGAACGGAAACGACGAAACAAACGCAAGATAAACTAAGGAGAAATAGAAACGCGAAGGAAAGACCTGCATACGTAAGTGTAGAATTTGCCACGCGAGCATTTGGTACGTATTGTGCGTTATTACGTTACTGGACATCCGCTCCAATGTCTGTTTCATTTTTGTTCCCGTGCCACCGGGACCAGTGATTTTCCCGTGACAATTACCGTGATCGCCGTTACCAACCACGACGAGCAGTTCGTTAAGGATCCGTCCACGAGTCTAAATCACTCGAAAACGCCGCCATACCTAACGGACGTTCACCGTTCACCGGGTCCCGCTGCAGCTTCCTCGTTCGTACCATCGGCGAATCGTATACAGTACTGTCCAGCCACCGATACACCCGACTAATCGCTAAATGAATTCTCCCGTTTCTACGTAAGAGCGCGAGCTACTCGATAATAATAGCTCGCGGTTAGCTCGCCAACTTGCCTATGATTTATTATACATTTATTCAGGCTGTTGAACCGTCCTCCTCCCTTTGTACTCTTCATGCTTTCACTATTCCAACCTTCGTTGACCCTGAGAGGCGCGATCACGACGTCGAGGAAGCGCACGTCGATAGCTATATGCTCGTGGACAACGACGAGCAGGACGGGTCAAGCGTGGTCCCTCGTGGCGACCGATCCAAGGGTCACCACGATGCTATCGCTCAACCGGAGGAGGAACGTTGCCCGTCGAAGCGCGTGGACGTACATACGTGCACGGTCCTGGACCTCCGGAGGACTCGGAAGTCGCCGCGAGAACGGCCATGCGTCATCTAATTTTTGTTTTTTCTCTCTAGCGTGATTGTTCCTCGGGCATTGTCTTCGTGCCCGGTGCTCGTGCAGAGGGATGCTTCCTTGGCGCAGAGGTGCATTGATTAATTGGAAATGGGCTGGCGGAGTTTTGCGGAGAACTGGTCCGAAGAATTTGCTGCGGGTACTTCGGTGTACCTTTACGGATTTTGGAGTCTCGTTTACGGCATGTATGCGTTGTAATATCCATTAGATTGCGGAAATCATTACTAAGAAGGAAACGGTAGAACGTTTAACACTAGGTTTACGGACAAGTTCGAACACCTATTTTTACTGACTTCCCTACGATTAACAATAGCCAATGAAAATGAGCGGTTTCTTTAAAAAATTAATTCACTTAATTTCGAAATGAAATGTAATTACTTTAATTATATAATACTCACGGATCTTCACTAATCTTTGTATTTCAAGCTTTGAAATGCGTCAAATTGACGCGTTCCGTAAACCTAGTGTTAACACAATTTTGCTTTAACAATTTATCGTCACGATTCGTCAGTTCGAGTCACAGAAGGCTACCGAAAAGCGGTCTGACTGATCGTTGAGAAAATTTAGAAGGACCTGAAATGTTTGAAGAAGTATTTCTTGGGACGCTGAATGTGTACCTTTTCGTTCAAACAATTTACGAAGTAAGGATTTCTAACTACCGAACTTATCCTCGCGTTAACGCATCAAGCATTTGCTCCAACTTGTTCCAGATACGTTCGGTATCGTTTATTTTTAATGCACATCGCACCGACGGTGGAGTTGATTCGCTTGGACTGCGAGGTAAATTGACTCGTAAGAGAGAGGAAGCGTAGTGAAATTCGCTGTTGACAGTACTGTAACAACGAGCCCGAACAGCACGGAGCACATAATGTATTGTCACGGTGACTGCTCGAACATCGAGGGCGAGATCGTGTCGGAATGCGAGCCGTAAGAATTTCCTGTACCGTTTGCGATGATTATCGAGAAGCGCGTTCGTGCTGGCACGAGGGTGGACAATTTCGTGTACAACCTATATAATAATAATGATAATAGCAATAATAATAAATCCACCGAAAATATTTCTAATTTCCATCGTTTCGGAAAACGGGACAACTTTTATCGAACTTTCTAATCCGTTCGTTTGAAATTCCTTCCGCCAGCATCGAAGAAGTTTATCTGTTCCATCAGGAATACAAAGGATACATCCCTCTTTACTTTAACACATATTTTGTTGCCGGATTTAAAAGATTCAATAACGTCAATCGATATCGGTGATCGCGGATAATATCTCGTTTATTCCTGAAAATTTATATATTCTTCAACAGGGGGATACGTTTCGAAACTATCAGCATCCGTTAACAGTCTGGTGTCATTAACAATATCGAGCCGTATCCTATTACCTGCTCGTCAGTCCCTTGGAACATTACACCTTTATTCTGCACAGACCATCCATCCATCAGGGCATGTTCCGCGTAACCAACCAACGAACTTCATCAAAATATCTGATCGACTCGCTGCAGGCTTCCCCGGCGAACGATTAAGAAACTTCAAGAAGACTGATCGTCAAAGTGGAGTCCCCCGAGCTGACGTGTCCGCATGGGAAACCCATAACAATCACCGTCCCCGACTTGTAAGAGCTTTCGAGCTGATTCCATTTCCTACTCGCTGTGTTATCAGCCTCAACGTTATCGACATCATGGATTTCTATAGATGTCGCGGGGACGAAAGACGAAAGACGAAAGACGAAAGGAAGGTACAAGTCGTGCAATATTGCGTCCCGGTGAAACATTAATCGTGCAAAGAATTTCTCGTTCCTCCGAGCTAAGAACCGGCGTTAAAAAAGAGTCCAACGATCGTTCAGCTGGATGCTCCTGAAAAATGACAACCTAACGCTTGCCCCGCTACCTAAAAGACCATCCCCTCGGAAAAAGGAAAACGTATCCTCCAGCGATCCGGAGCGTCGATTGCCCGCTGTCTATCTTCGGCCAAACGCTTCGGTCCCATTTCCTGCCGGTGACTCGTGCACCCGCGGTTCACGCAAGAACTCGAACAGGCGGAAGAAGGGGCCAGTAGAAAGGAACCGCACGTTCGATGGAAGGCGAACGCAACCAGCTAGAAGAAGAAGAAGCCTCGACATCGGGACATTATTCGAGCCTCGAATCGATTCCATCGACCCATCAGTGGGTCGTATCGTGCGTAATAACGAGACGAGATACCAGAGGAGGACGCGTGTACGCGCAACGACGCCCGTGTTGTTCGCGCGCGCGCAAGCGTCGCGTGTGCCACGGTTCATTGACCAGCGAGGCGTCTGCCGTTCGCCAGGTACGGCCAGGTAGCGATGGCTGCGATCCGATTCCCGCTGTGTAAGTGGGATTCCTGTACGATGTACAGGGTGGCTCGTAACTAACCAAGCGCCGGGAAACGGAGGGGTTGCTGGGGCGACTCGGAACAAATTTTGCCGCTTCACCGAAATGATGGGCGAAGTTTCCTTTTTGGAATTATTAACGAGAAACGCTGGCCGATCGGAGTAGACTTGTTCCGAGTCTTGTTCATTTCCAGATTTCCAGGCAGTTACGTTTGTACCCTGCAGGTGTAACTTAATCGCAGGTCAAAGTAATTCTATGCCTCGCAGCCCACTGTTCCAATAAGTACTCGATCGGTGCTTCTTCTATTTGAAGTAAAACGACGCGCAACATACAGTGGCGGTCGTGTACTTTCGCGCACTTCATATTTTAACTTTAAAACCCGACTTGTTTCTGCGGGACTCGGATAGTGGTATCAACAATTTATTTCCAACAGTGTCAGACCCCGATGTACATATCTGCAGTATAACTTTGACTTACTTCGAGGAACTATGTATTTTGTAAATACTTTGTTTCGATCGGTCGGTTTTGCAGCGGACAACTACTTTACGCACAGCTAATTGTAAGCCAAATGTAAACAATATTCACCAGTACCCGCTGAGCAGTGTTTACAGTTGGACGTATTGCAATAGTGCCGTGATGAGTGAACGAAGAAATATCACGTCAGAACAACGGCGACTAGTGCAACAGCTTCGGGTATGTCGAGACCGCGATACAGGCTTTTTATACCAGGCAGCTTGGTCAGATAGTTGGCAGGCGATATGTCAGATGATTGCAAAAGTTCGTGCCCGATTTGAAAATCAAGAATGACGGTGTTGCTGTGTGTTTGGTTGGGTTGCAGGTGGATAATTTTCTTCAAGCTTCTTCCACCTGGTGAAACAATCACGTCTAGCAAATATCGCGAGCAACTTACGAACAGACACCGCGAAAACTGAAGGAGTTAAAGTGAGAAGTCCTCCAACGGACAACGTGTTTCCCGGACCATGCCCCTTCAGATTCTCATCTGTTTCGAACTCCGCAGGAACTTTTGAACGGCAAGAACTTTGGTTCCGAGGTAGCTGTCGAAAACTACCTTAAGACTTTCTTCGAAGAAGAACCACGCAGTTTCTACGAAAAGGGATACCACCAGCTTATCCAAAGTTTGCAAGGCAATTGTAGAAAATGGTGACTATGTATATAATTGTCTAACGAAATTGTTTCCTTCCAAATATAACCGCTTATGTTTTATTTTCAAATCTGGCGCCGAACTTCTGCCATCATCAAACGTGTACTTCGGAAGCAAAGAAGCAGCCCCGCAATAGTATGGTTCACCACCCCATAGAAAAATGCTTCGACCCCCGCGAACGTCGCGGTGCGTCGAAAATAGTGATTCAAAAAGTATCGTGCCCATCGCTACTGCCAGCTTCCTCTTCTTCTCACTGGCCTGCCTCGAATACCCGCCTCTTCCTTCCACATCGGCACGGCTTTTTTCCCCTTTGTTGCGCGTGTATTCCCAGCTCTACACTCTCCGCAAGCCCAAACCAGACGAGCGTACTCTTCCGAGCACACCGACGCTACGGAAGAATAAACCACAATGAAGCGGATCAGGGGCGGACAAGGCGCGAACCGATCCACCATGCTGACATTCTTCTAATATTACCTCGGCCCTTTCGTCCCACCATGTGTACCACCATGTACCACCATGTACCACCATATACCACCGTGCACCGCCGCCGTGCAATCACCATCGCACGCTGCAGACCTCTCGGGGAACCGGTTGCCCCGGGCCTGGACGTCCCACCCTGCTAAATTTTAACTTGCGATCGATCGATCGATCGACCACGCGATATTGCGACCCGCTCTTTTCCAACGAATTCGTTTCTCACGATGTGTGCTGAGCTTGTAGTTGGATCGGTCGAGAGAAATGGATCGGGGTTGGAAATGGAGAACGGAAGGGAATACCTGTGTTTGGTGAGTCGAGGGGGGGGGGGGGGGGGGGGGGGAGGAAAGGTGGTAATGAATGTGTAGCGTTGGATCGTGTTGGAGAGTTTTGTGCGGAGCTTTGTGAGCAAGGTGCGCGTCCTGTGCGATAAAATGGAAATTCTGCACTCGGGGAAGTGTTTCGTGGGAAGGTTTGGAATGTAGGTGAAGTTCCTGGTGTAATCTGTTCCTTACTAGTCCGTGTTACAGTCGTTTCGTGAAATTCAAGTTTATTCGTCAAATGGAGCATTCGACTGTGGCGTGTCACGTCCACGATATGGGACAGGGTTTTTGGTTGGCTATTTGGAAAGTATACGTTGGACAGATTAATAATAAATTGCTGCAACGATACCTGTACATTAATAATTTTAGAGAGAAAAATCTGAAGCAAGTCGGTTTGACTCGCCTTGATAGTTGTCGCGTTAATGGAGTCAAGAAACAAGTAGGAAGATTCGTAGGGACAAATGAACGCACAGTAGTTGTTCGCTTGATTTATCGTAAAAGTGGCCGGGCTAACGGGCACCGTTTGATCAGTATCTAACGTCTATGGACAGTCACCTGGAAATCCCGTGTGTCGTAATCAGACCGAGCACGTCAAAACTGTTGCATGATTTATGAACATGGGTACATCGATGATGGTACTACCGCAATTTACCCGCGCAGCATATGTAGAAAGCAAAGCATTCGCATGAATAAAACTCAACGTACCTGTAGTTAGACAAGAATTCTAAATGAAAGGTTCTCGGGATCTTATATTCAATGGTCATTGTGGATAAATTCTTAATGCCAACGAGTTCTGTCAACTCGAACGAAACTATTTACTAAATTCGTTCAACCGAAATGTTTGCACTAAATATTGCTATCAATTATGCCAACCAATCAACGATTATTTCAACCCTTTATCGCTGCATCGTTCCTAGGTATCGTGCCATCCATCCAATATTTCCAACCATCCGGAAAGAAACGTACGTCACGTCGCGCTCGCCAGCGGTTCAAGTACAACGAAATGTTCAAGGATTACGTGCGCGTTGACCAGGTAAACGCAGCAAGTTCAACAATGGCGCGGCTCGTGGAAAAGGATCTGACGAATGCAAAGGGCAGATTCCTTGATGCGTCCCTGACGCGTAGGCACTTGGAAAGCCGATCGGTGGCTTTGCAAGGAAGATCCTTGCTCGCGGCATTGTTGCGTGTGCATAATATTCGCTGGCTGTTATACTCTTTCGCGTCACGAACGGGTCTGATTTTTCTTCGATTATCAAAGAGCGTGAACTACGGTATCTTTTTCTATTTCGAGGCGCATCGTGCTTGCGATTTTTACTGTTCAATTGTGCGCGATGGTATCACGAGAAACTCGAAATAATGATCTTTACTTACAGACTCTACGAATGATATGCTAATTTTTTTTTTTAACTCGACGACACTACCGCAATTTACATTGCTCTGAATTCCTCGTCGTTTTTCCCCTTTTTCTGTCAGTCTTTGCAAGAACCAATTTTCTTATTTCGCTGAACGAAAGACAATTGCATGAACTGAATTAATAGATAATTGTAGGAAATACTTTTGCGAGCAGGATTCTTCAGCGCGATAATAAATTGCAATACAATTATGTCGCGTTGCTGCTTGAACAAAAAAAAAAGAATTAAATAGGTCTGCGGTTCGCGGACCGCCGCGTGAAAATTCAACACCGTTGGCCGGAATAAAAAGCGGCGTGTTTAAAAGGGGAGAAAAAGAAAAGCAATTGCGGAACGTGAGGTCGCTCAATCCAGGAGGCGCGATATTTGATCGGGTGGCAAGATTTAAAACACACACAGCGTTTTCGCAACCGCAACTCGTTCGCGGTTTTACGGCCACCAAGGTAGTTCAGATCGTTTCCAACGTGGATGTTTATACGTCGTTTGGTTCACGTTCAATGATTCGAGAACAACGGCTCCTCCATTTGGCCCGGCCTTTATTACAAGACGCCACTGCGTGTACGGATTCAGCACGGACAATGGTTCGGAGTATTATTACGCCGAAACAGTAACAGCCATAACCGTGTTCTTGTAAATTTGTAACATTCAATTGGCGAGCCTTGCCTTCCTTTTCGTAATCATTATTATTACTTTCATTGTTACCCGCATTGTGCAATTTCATAAGTGCCAGTGGTTTCGAAGTTTCAATTTGCAAATTGTTTGGCGCAAAATCGTGCACGCTTCGCGCACGGTCTCTTCGGTCTTTAAACAAATGACCCAAAGAGATCCCCGTGTTTCGCTTCTTCTGCATTTCCTCGCGACGATTTATATCTTTCTCCAAGAAATTGCTCGAGTTTTCCGACAAAGGGGTTTCACTTGGAGAACCGGTGATCGTCGATCGAAATCGATCCCCCTTTGCTTCCATTTGCTTTCGAAGGGCATCCGAGTGCGTTTCTTTCCGAGCCAGCTGCGTCGAATCACCGTAAGATTGATCATCGCTGTCCGTCCAGGTACGCTGAAAATTACGGAAACCGATTCCGGTTTCTAAGCGCGCTCCGCATTTCTTTCAGCGGCAAGAATCGCGAAAAATCAAGCACGCTGTTCTCCGATCGTGATCTCGCCGCTGTGCTCGGGCATCTTATTGTGTTTTTTTTGTACGCCTGTAAAAGGGCACTGCCGACAAAACACTAAGTAGAAAATTGCACAGGTTTGCCGGCCATTCTTCGTGTTTTCCCTTTTTTCGTCCCGTCTTCTAATCAATAGCTGTGTCCCTCGTGTCGTTCGGTGTTTAACTTGAACGATAGCTGTGAAGCGTGGTCAACAGACGACAAGAGAACTGCGAGCTTTATATTGATTTTTCTGTAACGCAATAATTTCATTGTGGTTTCTTTAGTCCTCTTCTTTTGGGGAACACAGCACGGTCGAACAAATAGTACAATAAAATCATTGGATTTTCGAGATATGCAAATTCGTGTCACCTTTTTTTAATCAAGTCGAATATAAAAGCCAACCTACGCTTCTCAAACTCCAGAGATACGATTTTTATACGATCCAACGTAGTCTATCGGGTTCGATCGTCTTGTATAATTTTTCGAAGCCACACTTCTGCATACCAATCACACCAGAACCAGCCACTGTTACTCAGAAAATACGCAGACGTAAAAGAAAAAAAAAGAAGAACAGAATTAACATTCGACAATTGTCAAACTCGACTACCCTCTCCCACAAAACGTCTATCAGCCGCCCAACACAGGTTTCGAGACCCAGAAAGAACGGGGATGCTCTCTGGAATTCTCCGACCGAAAACGAAAAGAAGTAAAAAGGGGAGAGAGGAAGTCTGCGACGGTCTTGTTACCCATCTGTACCCGGCTGCTTTGTACCAGCTCGGGGAATACGTGCATGCGAGTAAGGACAAATGCGCGCACGCCCACGAAGCGGCAGCCTCGCGGTTCTAAATCACGGGCAAAAGCTGGCATTGTTAACTTCTGACGTTTCTACCGGTCGCGATGCATCAGCTGGCAGGAGATATCCGTTTACGCAAAACGGACGAACGCGGTTTTCTGGCATCGCTGGACGTGAATGCATGGTCGTTTCGAGGCTTGCGCGGCGACAGCTGGTCGAAACGACGGTAGCAAGGTGTCCCTCGACGAGAACACGACGGGCGCAGGGACAGAGGGTACCTGAGGATGATTGCAGAAGGTTGAGCCGCTTTGATAAGCGTGATTGAGTTTGCGGAGGGACGTGAAATATTGTTTTGTCGAATTTCAGCGACGTGTTGGAAGAGGGTGAATTGAATGCGGCGGAGGAATGCTTAGGAGATAGGAAGGGGTTGCAGGGAAATAGTGGGAAATAAGAAATCTCTAGGAGGGCTGTAGATGGACAAGGGGGTAAAATGTGGCCTCGAACCGAATTCGATCTGCGAGGTGTCATTCGATAGCTTGTCAAGAATAAGCAATTTCTACCAGGTTTCAACCCTGTAACTCGACTGGGAGGGTAGTTGCAGGGAAAACACAAAAATAGAGTGTTTGCTGAATATCTCTCGCTTCGGCGCATACAAAATGTTGAAAAAAATCTGTGACATTTCGATTGTGAAGACACACGTGGTACACATATGACATCCGAGCTGCGTAAAATAAAAAACGTCAAAAAATGCCGAAAAATGTCGAATTTGCATCGAAGGAATCGCCTGACCACATTAATACTTTTTTGGCAGGTGCATTTCATCGGTAGCACCACTCTCGATTTTTTTCAGACTTTTTTGAATAGGTGCGCCGCCGTTAAAAGAATTAAAGACCGTTCTTTTCGTCGTTTTTTTGCGTCGCTGAGAGTAACTTATACGGCGAACTTTACGTTTATTCTCGATCAAATCACTGTTTCATTAGTTCAAGAAACAAAAGACCGGGAGTCACGGAATTCATGAGATCTCTAAATTGGCCAACCAGCTACAGAACTCTTGAAATTGAGAAATTTCGGCGACTAAAGAACCCAGGAAGCAACCGATCGAATGGGAATAACGAATGGGAAAGGTCAAGTGCAAATTCCGCAGATAATTTTTGCCCATTAAGATAATATCGCTATTACGCTTGCGCTAGCTACTTCCAATCAGTTCTTTAAATAGACCGATAAAATCTTTCCCTGTGTAAATTCATGAGCCACGTCAAGCCAGTTTTGACATTGTACACGAAACAATGAGCTGCCCAGCATCCGTAACCGGCTACGTAAGAAGATCAAATCACTGATATCGTTTAAAGTTTAAAACATAGCTCGCATCGAGTAACGCTCATCGCTCACTGAAATGAAACTCCTGTTCTATAACAAGATCATTAATCACCACCCTATCCGTCGAAGGGGATACGTAAGGGAGGAGCACGGAAACGATTCTTTTCTTCTCCCAATAACCGTTTGAAATTCTGCACAGGAATATTCAATTATAATCTAAACGTTTCACAAGACGGACACTGATTGGAATGGAATTTTAAATATCGCGTCATATTTGAAACAAAGAAAATTACAACATGGGCATTGACTGGACAGAAAAGTCTGATTTATTATTAGGAACGATTCATAGATGAAGGAGGATACTATTATTGAAAGAGCTTCAGGTTAGACTATGCTCTTATCAATCGTCGAGGTCCAATCGATAATGATCCTTGCGACGTATAATAATGTAACAAGCTACCATTCTATTCTACGATACATTCGCTCATCAAATAATCGCATCCGCTTCACTCTGCTCGAGCAAACCCGGTATCCAAGGGTTTTAACGTGCTTCCAGGCCACACACACATTAACGTGGCCTATGGCCACTTTGTGTATCACGACCATATCCAATTTTAAGAGTTCCCCAGGGAAAGGGTTAATCCCCGCCACACGACCCGGCGCTGTCGTTAGAAAGTTCCGTCATTATCCGTGCTCGTATCGTCGGGACCCGGGCAGGGTAAGCGTGTAATTTATGTAACTTATTATTCAAGGTCCATGGTACCAAGCCGAAGTTGTCGATCGTCGCAGGGCTATCTATCAGTCCCGAGTCATTAGAGGAGTCGAGGCGACCACTATGGCCTCTCCTCTGCAAAGGATCATTACGTTCTCGCATTGCTGTCTGCCTCGTCCTTTTCTTCGTGCCCCTTCTTGCATAAACCGAACCGGCGGGAAAGAGAAAGGGAAAGAAATGGCTGACCGGCAAACAAAAGCACGCCGACACGCGAGCCACTATCGACAAAGGAAACGGTCAGCGGTTGAAACGAAACGAGCCACGCTGATGGTGTTCACCGGGAGAAATGAAAATAGTTTGGACGAGTTCGCTAATATATTTCACTGTTTAGACTGTAGACGCACCTGAACGGTTCGGCGGCCGAGACGGGAAGATGGACTTGGTACGAGAGAATAACGAGTTATGATACGACGACAGCACAATCACGTCGGGGAATTATTATTTTTCATCGGGGTAGTTTTCGCGATGACCTATTATATCATAGAATTGCAAGTTTCGATTCGTAACGACGCGGGTGGAAATTCTATTGTTGCGACCTTGTATTAATATTGCGTTTGTTAATTTCTTTTTGCATGTATTTGTTTCACCGCCGTTATTGTTTAATTCAAGGTACTATTTTTCGTTAACACAGAAAATATTTAGCAAACTGATCTCGTGCCTTTCGGGGTAGCAAAAATAATTACCACTCCGTTCATTCCCTTACAAGTATTACATGCTATGATACATAATATTTTCAATTGCGAATGCATAGCCACAATTACCGCAGTTCTGTAATTTAATACGGACGATTCTGTAGATCGCGCGATTTCTCCTTTCAATTTCCATTTGGAAACTATGCTGCAATTAAAATACTCTCTTGATTGCTCGTGGGCAAAAATGTAAATGCTACGACCGGGGTACGGGATGGTAGCAGGCATTATGAAACCACGGTTCAAGGTAAGACCGTATTATTAGAAGCTTTGAACGCCTAGCGTAGACATTTGACGTTTAAAATTTATGGCAGACTATAAAAGTGGGGTAAGATTTTAACGATCAACGGGCACTTTCGGCTTGGCCAATGGGAGGAAGCCCTCGGAGATGAATAAAACAGATTCCAAAGGACCCACGCGTCACGTTTCCCCGTCTTTTCCGTTCCATCGGGCGAATTTTTGATTTGGTGGCCCATAACTACGCCGTAAAAACATCGGAGCGGAAGGGTGAGAAGTTAATGGGATATCGTTAAAATTCATAGGGGTCTCTGTAACATGCTTGAAGAAATTGAATTAAACATACACTGTGAAGGGATCCCGATCCGGTAATCCTGTTTGATTTTTCTCCCGGGAACATATAAATGTAATAAAGAAGCCAAAATTATTCGACTATCTGCGAATTTAAATAATTCCGTGGACCGTCAAGATGCCGGTCCGTTGATAGTTAGTTCAACATTACTTCGGATTATGCCGATAGAACGACGTTTATCGATAATATTGGACAGTCCCGAGATTTTTTCGATGTGGAATTATTTGGCAATATTGAACGAACGTTTCACCGCCACTGTTAACACCTATTCGAAATTAATTTAGCCACGTTTGCTTAGAAGAAAACGTGACTCCAGTAGTTCGAGCGAGTTACTGCAATGAAATTTTTCTATATAAAACCTATACATATAAGCAATATGTATATAAAAGGAAAAAACGTTGCCGAAGAAATGATTAGGTATTTTTTTTTATACAGATCTATCTCATATAGTTGTACCGGTTTATATTGTTTTCTGTGCAAGCATTTTGCAACTTGAAGACGGCAGACTATTTGTTGTCTTCGATCTTTACTAATTCATTGTTAGTCGACCGTACCATGCAGGCACAGTGAATCTTGCAACATCCTTTTTGCAATCTGCTGCATCGCAATTAGGTACGTTCATTCAGTTCGGAACAATAATCGCAGTAATACCGGCTCCCCCGTTGCGTATCGATAGATACACATCTTGATAAACCATTGTCCTGGTTTTTTGTCGCTATTGTACGCAAATCAGGTTTGCATTACGCCATACCGCCAGCCACGACTAATTCGCACCTCAAAACGAGTTACACTGGTTGCGACAAACCTCAATGTTCAATAAATTATTTGCAATTCGCCAACAATTCGGTAGTCAATGTTTGCAATACATGTAATACTTCTTCGAGTACACATTTTTTGCAGAATAGATATATCGCAAGCTGGTATTTTTCTTCAAATTCCGCTCAAGGGTTTCATCGTTTGATTAACATTTGACAACAAAATCGTAGACTTTCCCTTTCAGTGAAATATCAGTTATTAATTGTTGCAAAGTCCCCGTACAACTTTCTCTACCAGACTCACGATTCCATCGCCGTTAATTACCCCCAAACATTAAATTATAGAATCGTGCAACTTTCCCTCAAACGGCAGCGCAAGCTTCGCCAATTAATCTAAACGTTTCCAACTGCACGAATCGTTGGTTTCGGGTGTTTATGAAAATTGTACTCTTTGCAACTTTCTTTTCCCACGAGAGTCAGGCTAAATTCGTGTCACTTAAATTATCACAATTATTAATAAAATTAACAAAATCGATAACAAAAGAACCATCTGCTACGGTGCTGCATTAATTAACACCAGAACTACCAAGCAACTCAAACTGACTCGTGTCAGATTGTTTGCTTTAAAATGATTGATATACAGGTATCGTTGTAGCAATTTACGATGACTTTTAATAAGACTATTGCATATCTCTATTAAATGTTCATTCAACGACTTTCGTGTTCTCAATCTGTCTAACGTTACGCCATCTAAATGGTATCAAAATCTCGACCATTCGATTATCATAAACATAAAAAAATCGAATCCTCCTTAACTTCGCCCCTCCGAAATTCAATGCAACCCTTCCTGAACACCCTGCGCATGCATCGGACAAGTAGTCCACGCTCGTTTTTCAGCGGCGGGCGCTATCACCTGTTTCCACAGGACAATCCTGACGGAAGTTTCACATGAACCGTCTCGTTCCACGGCCGTCACGTCGACCGGCAACGTACAGAGTCCCGTTTCCGTGCCTTACCCATGTCGCGTTTTACCCGTCGTCGCGTTAAACGGCTGATGTACGTGTTGCAGCCGCGACGCTAATTAAACTATAAATTCTCGTCCGGAAACGGCGCGGCGTCGTTCGACTTTGCCGGCTAACGATTTCGCGAGAAATCAGCTAACGAGGTGAAAAGAAAAGTAACACGGGAGCCCGGCGATATCTTGCTAGACGAGGCGAAGGACGACAACGGGCACGCGGTATATATCAAACTACCGAAGGCCTTAATCGGCATCCGGATCTGTCCGCGAAAGCTCCTCTTCGAGGTGGCGCGACACTTGCTGCATCGTCGTTGTCTCGAGTGCTCCGCGTCTATTATGTATGCAGGTGCGATAGAATACTCGCCAGCCCGCCACGGTAAAATGTCCTATCGGCGTTCCCGAATTGAACCTAGGACAAGACACGTGCGGCATTGCAAGCGCAAACTAGTGAAACCAGTTTAACTTTATTAAACAGTTAAAAGCTACGCGTGGAACTTGAAATGCTTCAACTATGCGCATCTCGAGTGTATATTTTGAAAAACGAAGAAAATGCTAGATAGGATCTTTGGAGGGACCATTGGCATTCGAACCGAGATAAATATGGTTTTTATAAATTGCTTGGAAAAGAATGACAATGCTAGTACCGTCATCTATTGCTCACGTATGAAAAGTGTGACTTAATTGATTTATCAACTGAACGCTTTAACGGTAAAGGGATTTTTGAACTGCGTAACTCGTGTTCAGGGAAAGTTGTACCTACTCACGCGATACAAAAAGATATAAAAAGATCGATGATTAAAAAAGGTTTTGTATTCAATCATGCCGCGTTCAAATTGAAGGGACTCACTTGTGCAAATGCTGCCCTATCATTATTTATTTGTCAACGGCATAAAGCCTTTATACAAAAACAGTAAAACAGTAAAAAGTGAGAAGATAGACATGTTCGCTGGGTATGTATAATACAAATTCAATTAATATAATATTTAATAGATTTAATTATAATAGATTTCGAGGTCGGAATAATCGCCTATCGTTTCACTTGTTTCACTTTCATGTGGAATTCGAGGGATCGCAAAGATCGTTTCCTTTTACGATTAATCGGCCGCGTAGAAGAAATCGAGGCTTCCCTCTCGATCTCCGAAGGTCTTTCAACGAAAAGAAGAAGAAAAAAGCCAGCCATTAGCCGGTCGTTCAGCCCTCAGAACGCGTTGAATTCGTGGTATGTAGATGTCCCCTTCTCCCTGGAAGATGCATTGCACGCACGGTGAGGCATCCACTCGCGATCTTCTCTAATTGTAAGATCGTGCGTACAGAAATCGGTGTTGGCCGGCGAAAAGAATATCGAAATACCGCGTGGAATTCGCCGGTATTATTCACAGGGACTGAGAAAAAGTACCCCGTATTAATCGTGGCCAGCAAGAAGCCTTGGATCACCTGCTCGGCACGGTCAGCTACGCTCGCTGTATTCCCTTGCGCGAAAGCGACGAGGAAGATGCAGCTGCCGCGATGCGCTTCCTCGGACGAGATCGACCCTGTCGTTCGAGATACGCAACCTAGGATGTTCATTTTCACGACGGATACCGTGGAAGTGCAATGCACAGTTGGAGGGCCGACAAGTCTCGTAGTTGAAAAACCTCTTCACTGTTGAAACTTTATAATTATTCTCGAGAAATTTCAAAACCTGTGTTGCTTAAAAATGCAAGATCCACATACGCGTTTCTTTCCTTGAGGAAATAGCACGGGACCGTTCGCGACCCTGCCGCTTCAGTTTGCCTCAACGAACACCCAAGGCCCGAGGGATGTTGCAGTGTCTGACTAGCTCGACTGCAACCACTTTTCCCAGCGATTCCGCGCCTTCGAGTACCGCCTGCACTCCATTCGCACGGAACCAATCGTCCCCCGCCACTCATTCCCAACTCATTTCAGCATGGCCGCGTCGAAATTCATGGAACGAGATCGATCCATCCCAACGGGTTGCGACGGGGCAAGGTGAACGAGAGGAGGCGAATGTTGGTGGACGGATCGAGATGAAAAATTGAGATCGCGTGGAAGGGAGCATTAAAGGGGGGGGGTGCCCTCTTTAATCGATTTCTCGTCGTCCACGTCCACGGTCCTCCTCTCGTCTCCTCGTCGGCTGCGGGACGATATAATCGGCCGGCCATGCAAATGCTTCGCCCTCTTCCTCGTCCGGGAGCGCCTCATTGTCGGCGAGGCTGGACGACGACGAGGAGGACGGCGGTTGCGTCGGTTGCACAGGATGCAGCGGCGAACGCAAATGAATTACGAGTCAATTGTGCCGGGTTATCTGACCGGGCCAGATCCAGGAAGCGAGGGATCCAGCCGCTCGTCTCGCACGTTGTTGTGTTCGGGAACGCGTTGCACGCAACCGCAGCTCTTCGAGACGGTGTTGCGCGTCAGACGCGAATCGCTGTTTGCATTTAATGTTCCAAGCGGATTACCCTGGGATCGTCGACAGTTCATTTCGTCTGCGCTACGTTTTCATCGACAGTCCGTATTTCGAGACAGGTTCTACCTCCAAACCTAACCAAAACCTACACCCCCGCGGTTAAATGTTCGAAGAAAGTAAAAATATAGATAGCTTGTAGTATTGGCTCAGGTTTTGGGTTAATGTCGGTGAAATCGTGTCGACGCAATGAGTTGCCGACGATCCCAGGGTAGCCCGACGAAAATTCCCCCCTCGAGGACAGAGTCCCTCGCCACCCTTCAGGTTCCTCGCTCGAGGTGCATACACCTGTGATACCTGTTGGCGCGACAAACGCGATCCCGCAGGAAAAACACGCTCGCCAGTTACAAATTTCACGCTCGATTTTCCGCCGTTGCCTCGGGACGTCGCGCGCGATACGTTCGTTCCGTGCAACATATGTATCTTCTCCGCCGCGGCTATGCACCTTATTTAGAGCACCCTCTGCCTTCGTCTGCCCCGTTTCTCTCAATCTCTGTTGCCGGTTCACCGCGTTCACGATGATGTCCGTGGGCACGCGAAGCACGTGGAACGTTCTAACGCGGCAAGAAGAAATGTAAATTTGTCCGGGCCAGCCATCTCTCCCCCCGTGGACCGCGCGAGCTAAAGGGGCACCGATGCCGTGGGCGCAACAATTTACTGCGCCAATTATTGCAAGTTATCGGGAATTGTACAAGAAACGTTTGCATGCCGTGGACGCGGGAATTGACCATCTGCTGTTACCATCAACACCGAGCATCCGGTTCGTTACACTTCTTGCCCGCGCAGCTTACAAGACTTCGATTCAGCGGAATTGGAATCAACGTCGTTTCGTTTGCCCCACCGAGGCTCCCCATCGGTGGCTGTCGTTAAGGGTATTTACTGCGACGCGGATAAGTTGCCCGAGAAACAGAGACGGGCGCGGTTTAAATGACGAGTGTAAGCGGAAGACAGTTGTTAATCAAGAGTGATACGATATTGCAGCAAGCCACGTTGATTTGATTAGCTTTGATCGGCTCGTTTGGAACGGGTTACCCCTGGGATCGTCGAAAAGACGTTTTTACCGAGAGGTATGAGTACCAGTCCTTTTTTTTTAACGCGCGGGACATTTTACACAAGACACCCCGGTCTCTGGACAGGGGTAGACTCGAACGAATGCCGTCCCGCGATGAGTTAAAACTTTTTTCTTTTTTTGTTCACACAGCTGGCCAGTCACTTTCATCCGCGAAGGACTATCGAGGGACTATAGGCCTGCTCAAGCACTGTGCAGATGAGTTCCACACCTGACCCAATGATACGAGTTATCCCTATTTTTATTTTCTTTTTAATGTTTACAGGTCTGTGTTAGGCTTGGGTTAGGTACGGAACTCGAACCTGCCGCCAAATACGGACCGTCGACGAAAACATTCGTCGACGAAAGTTAAGGTCGGTGAAATCGTGTCGACGATCCCAGGGTAACCCTGTTCAGGTAAAGGTGGACCTGCACCGATCGGCTTCTGAGCCCTCCAAATATGAATCTGTATTTAATTTCCATTTCACACTCTTATGCCATTTTCTCCATTCGGACATGCTTGCCTAATCCGTATCTATGGTACGTCGAAAATTAATGGGACGCTGTTTCCGAGAGAGAAAAGGAAAAGTAATAAACTATGTACGGTAGTGCATGCGAGACGAACGTAATTTGATATCAATCGTCGCCGATCTCGTTCCACTCATCCATCATTTCGTGTGCAATAAAACGCGTTACATGCCTCATCGTTCGACGATGCATTGCATAAAATAATAAAATCATCTGGCGTCGTGGCGGACATCGAGGAGGGAAATAAAATGAAGCAGCAACTTCAATCCACTTTATTTAACCAATGCGGTGATTAATCATTTTCAATATGAACACGATTTTACGCGAATATTCGATTTATTTCACAATTTTCCTCCACCTTATCCGAAATCTGGATGACATAAAGAAGGTAATAGGATGGCCAGCGGTGCAGTGGTATTGGCAAAAGATTCAAACAGGTTTCGGGGTAATTAACGTATATTTTGAATATAAATCTTGTTTATTGCAACGAACAATAAACAACATAAATCATTGCCGCAGGTGAAAAAAAATTAATGCCGAGAAAAAAAATCCAGAAGCCCGACGGTAACACTAACATATATTACAAAACTATTAATGCTTTTATTCGCCTCGGATGATTTACACAAGGGACACTATATTTCCGACTGGTCGACAAATCTTTCCTCGACAAATCTCGCACGGGCCGATCATAATTCTCTACCCACATCAAATTTTGCCAATAAAATCCAACCGATTCATATTTTACTGCGCGTTCACTTTGCTTGCATAACTATTCGATAATACCGTCCAATTCGTTACGGAAGGAAATAAAATTATTATCAAAGATCGGGAACTTCATTCAGCCCCTTCGGTGACCCCTTCGCGAGCTGCCGCTCGAAACGATACAAGTTCGATGACACGGGAAATTATAGCTTCTGAATATCTCATTCGCTTATCTAGTTGATCCAATCGAGCATCGAACGTAATTGACGTGCAAGCTGCAAGCCAGTATTACAAGCAGCGCGCACGCAGCGGCTATAATGATAAATGCTAATCGAGACTGATTGCGACTGATAACTCGCGTTATTTTGATGACCCCATATGCATGCATCTTTTGGCGACACTAAGGATGGTGGTATAGCAATTCTTGAAGAGGTACAGACTTGTCGCTATAATGTTTTATGTCTGTGTACTACGCATTCGCGATTTCATTAGACAGAGTGTCGCTTAAAATGAATCACCTTGCACGATGGTGGATGAAGGAAAGTTTAAAAGACGAGTGACAAGAAAAAAAAAGTACCATAATTGAAAAGAAGAAGTACGGAATATCTGTGTCGTATGGAGTGAAGCGATGCATCAGAATACACGCATAAGTTTCGCAGCTATAACGATAAATGTTTAATACGAAGGCTAATACCAATGCTCGTGCCAATTTAAAAAATTAATAAATGCTATGAAAATCACGATGATCCGATCACTCGTCGACGCACGAAACTGTTGGAATGATTATCTTGTTTGCCAGATGTGGGTCTGTGTATTACGGCGTTGGATACAGCGACACGCGTTTAAAAATGGAGATTCGTGGTTTTACACGCGATGCAACTAATTCGAGCATCGCGATGAAATATTTATGATATCGAGAACACCTCGTGCCGATTAATTTATTCTGCGCAGACCGGTCTCGTCGTTCTGCGTAATTCCTCTCGCCCATTCATTATTAACACACTTTCGTGAAACGCAGACGCCACGTAGCCGTGATATTTTCCAAGAAAACGGTACGCGGGATGCAAATTATACGGTGCCAGTAACTCTTCGCTTTGATCAATCTTGCTGCAGTTTTCTAAACACAATGAACCGATGGAAGTTTGGCTCATACTTTTTCTTAGATATCTCTCGGCGTTCTTCAGATATTTCACGAAAAAGGGTCATTCGGAATTTTTTTCCAGGGATGACATTTCACCCCTTAAACTTGCCATTGGTCCGGTATAAAGAAATACGTGTCCCCCATGTTCACCTGCTTAAAATATCCGCCAAGTTTCATCAAAATCATAGACGAACAATTCGGGATGTTCCCTTGCAAGTGACACAATAAATTCTAATGTACAAAATATTAAATGAAGCATGGACTAAATTAACTCCGACGACTCCAGCAATTCTTCGAAACGAATAAAATAACATTTTCTCATACTAAAAGTCATAACAATTATTGTTAATCCAAATAAGAGAGTTGTACGGAATATGATGATACACGTAGTACAACAATTAAGCGTTTCCTTAACAGTTACAACTAATCACGTTTATCGTACGACTGCTATTATGCCCATCGATGGGTATGCATGTACGTACTCGTTTCCTGAATTCACTTAATCAAAATTTAATTAACGCAAAGCATATCTGTTCGGGGAAGTAGTGCGTGCACGTCATATCGACCGCTAAGTAGCCTTTTCACATGTTGATTACGCGACGTGCTCCATACATTACCATAACTTAATACCGGTCCTGGGGACCGTCAGCCATAACCACAGCTTAACGGGTGCTGTTCCCGTTAGAAGATGTTAGCTGTTCGACGTGAACCGATCGTGTTTCACCTCGCCTCGTGGCGACGAATTAAACGCCGAGGTGCGTCGTCGGGAACTGGTTTTCGGGGGAAAGGTGTCGCACGTTCGTTGAGAAAAATGTTAGACCAGGTGTCCATTGGTGTCATCGCATTTGATACTTTGTACAGTACAGTGTACGATCGAAATGACTGGTGAAAATGATTTTTCACGAATTTACAGTACAGGTAACCGTGAAAATGCCGTGTTATACGGGACGCAAACAAAGTCTGTTACTTCAACTTCAACAAGTTTAAAAATTTTGTAAAAAATTGTAATGTATGCATATATGTATATATAAAACCGTATAGTACGAGAGTTTCCGAAAATTTCTGATCGTGTTAGAGCGAGACCGTTTGATTGCATACCGCGTTATAGGAGCGTTGCCTGTAGTTCAAACATCGACAATTTTTCGTCGAAAATTTGGTGATTTCTTTCTTAACTTAGCACGACAGGGCATTTGCATTAATCAATTGAGTCGACCATGCAGTCGCTGAAATCGAGCATGGCCCCGTGTATTCCGGCGAATTATTTAATTAGTACTCGGTGGTTTCGTTCGAGCATTCTGACGGTCGGAAGTGTTTGACGAGAGTACGCGATAATATGTAAATTTGCCGATAACGTGGGCGACACACGTCTCCAATAATGTGTTTGAGAGGAGCGGAATCTGTCGACGACCCGAATAGCTTAATCGGTAGGAGTACGTATTAGCTGGGAGAAAGGTTCGGGTTCGAAACTTTATCAGACGCGCCGATCTATAGATCCTTTCTCCTCCTGAGGTATTCGACATGTAAGCGTTGATTGGTATCGGAGGGGGGTAGCTACCGATCGAATTGAAACGATAATAAATCGAGTGAATGTAAATTTTCGTGGCAATTAAATGTTTGTAAAATAGTTGATGGCTGTATCATAGAAATTTACTATGGATTAAGCTGTAAGATGCGTGGAAAGTTGGTAATATCATGAAATTAGTGTGATGGATATTGTTCGAATTCGCAAACTGTTTTGGAATGGAAATAATCGTGGAGTTCGAGGAGGTGAGAATTTTGAGAAATACTATTTCTTTGCGATTGCCATTAATCGATGAAGTATGCAATGAAATAATAATTGTGAGATGCACAAAGATTATGGTCGCAGTAGTGTTAATAAACTGCGGCATAAAACTACCTATAAAGCTAAACGTAAAATAATGGTGCCGCGATAATGAATAATATATTCTAATGAATGAATAATGAAATACGAATAGAAACGAGTATATTCGAGGTAAGAATAAAACATACCCCCATACGAGTAGAGGTATGGCTTGAAAGAGCAATTACTCTGGAACTATAAGCGCTCTGCATCAGGTTTTAATCGCGCTTTTAATTACTTTATCCTTCATGCTGCGTACTCGTCTACGATTTGCTCCGCTCTATTCCCCACCGACTGTTTACCGTGCTATTTAACTTGCAAGGGTTTTCGCATAAAATTAAACAAGATTTCTTTACAAGAATACTCGTAAGAAGAAATTCATAAACCTTTGCACGGTGCATAATTCATCGAATCAGACTGTCAAAAGAAATTCAATAAAATTAAAATTAAATCGCACTGACAGAATTAAAAATGAATGAGGTCCAATTACAAATTGCCACAAAGCTATAAAAAGGACGAAGCTTTTAAGATGCAAATGACATCCAACTAAATTCATTGCTGCGTGCATAAGTAAGTACGTAAACAAATCAAATAACAATTCCTTAGCTTTTCACCCCCCCCCCAAAAAAGGAAGAAAACCAATTGCCCACGAAAATATTTCAACGAAACCCTCCTACGATCTCTTACGGTCCTTACCGGTTCGACGAAACTGCGCCCAACAAATCGAACAATCTTCTCCAAAGAAAAGTGACAGGAAAGTGCATTGATAAAGCGAATTTGAAAAGCACGTAACACGCTAATGCATGGTTTTCGCATAAAGCAGACAGCCAATTAGATACACCGCGTCCAATTACCCGAATCCCTTCGATTACCGGGCGAGACTTTTTCACCATAAACGAGGATTCAATTTACGATGCACGGCATCTCGGCCCGGTCTACGGCGTAGCTAATAGAGGTGGATGCATCTCATCTCGCGATCGGATGTACTTGATTAGCGGCGGTTTTATGCGCGGAACATCCGCGAGAATCGTTGCCTCGGCAATCGTCATCCGGCTGATTGCGAGGAGGTCAATCGCGATGTCAACGATTCACTCTCGTACCCCGCTCTCAGCCAATCTCATGGGGGATTAAGAAGACGTTTACGCGCGGCCAAGGCCCATGGAATTTACTCGCGATTCGAGGGGAATGCCAGAAGGAAATTGCTCCTGGTATTTTATGTTTCACGCGTACGAGGCGATTGCGAAACGTTCGCCGGCTGCAATCGGACGAGATTGCGGGTGTTTGAAAGTCCGTGGTTGAACTTCTTTCATTTCGTTTACGAGAAGATCGAAATTAAGGGTTGTTATTGGGATTTACGTTCGGAACAGTAATGAGATCGGGGAATAATTATATAAATAGAACAATTTTGGTTCTACTTTATTTTAATTTTGCGAGCGATAGGCTTCGTTCTTCGCATTTGCAAATATGTAAAGTAGAAGTTACTAGTTTCTTTCTCCGTTATGCACAGATTGACTGGTATCTTGCTATTCCTTTTATTGATGATTCTTTCTTGGGGGTTTATAAATGCATCATTATTCACTTCTGTTGCTAAATTAGCTCATGCCTTGGCAAATATGTACGATTGGAGGAATCGGGGTTGAATATATTTGTAATAAATTAGAAAGCTGAAATATCGTTGACTAAATCCTGATGAATTTCGCGAGAAAGTGTAACATATTCGAATCTCCATGAAATTAGCGTTGACGCGGAGATCGAAAGATGAATATGTCTCCAAATCAATACATTTATACAAATATCGCAAATGATGTTCAATTTATCTACTGTTCCATTAGGTCTCAAGTTTCACCATTACATGGCTGCCTCTTTTTACCATTCTATTTCTAACAATATGCTCCTCTAAATTACATTAGTAACGATGGAAATTATATTGCTCTGCAACATTAATAAATGTATCGAAAATGCAATATTTTCTTCGAATTCGAACACGGACAGAACTTTCTCTTGCTGTTCTGATTGCGAGAATTTGATTCTTCGAAGTAATTTGTTACTTTGCGCATACGATACGATCATTAATAGAAACCGAATCGATCGGGACCCGTGAACCGTAAATATTCCCCGCTCGTGCGATTCTTTTTCCCTGCTGGAAGTCGTCGGGCGCGTAATATAAGAAAGAAATGATTATTCCCGTTAGAAAATGCATTAACGCGATTCGTATCGCGATGCGTACGTCAGCATTGTGTGCACCGTGAACACCGTGAACACCGTGGAATGATAAACAATGATTAAGCGCATAATAACTGTCAGTCCACGGGGACTTTGTCGTGATCAAGGAAGTGCAGACACGCACGTGATTTCGCGTGAGTGCTCGCTGATGCACGCGTGCATTTCATGCCGGCGGTGCAACAGAACCCTTTTACAGATCTCAAAGTACTGCCCGCGCGTGAATAGAATAGCAGCCGGTTCCTCCGGCGCAGACACCATTGATTTTGCGCAATGAAAAATACCAGCCCCCCGTATTAACACATTATCGACGAACTTCTTTTATTTCTGTCATCACGTTTTACAGAAATACGAACGGCACGAGAATTATAATTATATACTATAAAATAACAGATACTGCGCAGAACAATGATTGCTATGCTTGCATTTTGTAACTTCAATAATAATTGGATAAATGGAAATACCGTAGAAGAGTGAAATGATGATCAAGTTCTCATTTTTCTCTGTTTTCTTTCAAATGTATTACTTATTAGCTATCCGCGAGTGTACAATAAATTTCTTTCGATTCGTCTTGGAATATTTATGATGGGCGCCATTGCCCGCGTTGATCTTGTCCGAGTAGTGTGAATCGAGTTTAAGAGGAAAGTAGAGATCGAAAAGCGGGGAGGGAGTTAATGTGAGCACAGGTCACGACGACCTACCTGGGATCACAAGTTCGTCGTCGACCCGGTCTTCGTGGTTGCATTAACATCCATTGCATCGTCATGGTTCACCGTGAAGACATTATCGAGCCGCTGGCTATTACGTACCTACTTTCAGCGTTGTTCATTCTCGCTTCGCCTTCCATTGAATCGACCCTGTACATCTCTTTCACGATAGTTGACGTTGTTTCTTAGCAACAATAATAATAATGCCAATAAAGTCTCTACTGCATTAAGATTGGAATTCGGAGACGAAGGCAGTGAATAAAATACCTCGGTCGAAACAAATGCAAATGCGTTCTATCGTTCGGTACAACGATACATTATTTTAGCTGGTGCCAGTTTAAAATGAAATACCTTGGTCGAAGCAAATACATTCCATCGTTCGTTGCGACGATAAATTATTTCAAATAGCTGTTATCGTATTCACGTAACCGGGCAATGTAAAATCGTCCATTAATTAACTTTCAATCAAACGAATTGAATAGCTCGAAGATCGTATCTTGAATTCTTATTCACACCTGGAACCGGCGAATCGTCGCCGATTCATGCGACTCGAAGTAATTTCGCACGACGATTCCACGTGCCCTCGTCGAATCATCCTTTCATCGTGCGTCGAAAATGAGCGAACGCAATTGGCATTGAAAGAGTCTCGTCGAGGCAGCACCGTCTCGAACAGAACCTCGACACGGCTCCACGGTATTTAGACACTTTGTATTTGCATAAAAATGCACGAGCCTTTCATAGAGACTGCACCTCGACCAAAACAACAGTCCCCTCTTCCGTTCAACGGATCCGCGGAGGAACTTTTCTCCCCAGCGTGAAAACCAGTTCTGCCGCGTCCGCTCGAATGCACCAACGGTGTAGTAAACTGATACAGATTTATCTCGACCGATGCTCCTACTATTATTCGTATTACGCGGCTGACACTCGGTCTGATAACGAGGTAATTGGCGACTGCTTGGCGTTGGAGATTAGAATCGTCAGTCTCTCAGGACGCTGGTGTCGTTCTTTGAATTTCACGAAATCATTGTTTCCAACCCAACTTGCTACGTACATCCCGTTGCACTCTACCTGGATTACGTTTGTTTCGAGCACGAAATGAAACGACACATGCGTCGCAGCGAAATAATTGAAAGGAAAACTGTGGGGGCCGTTCGAATAAAGGAACATTTTCCGAGATGATTTATAGCCTCGTCGAGTGGCAGGTTATTTAAGAATTCTTATCGCCAGTACACAACTTGCAATCGACGGAGCAAGGGCAAGGATGAGGAACGTTTGGCAAACGTAAAATATTTGGTGCACATCGGGGGGGAACGATGGGACTTCTCAGATGAATTAGAAACCACGAACGCAAACAAATTGATGGAAGAATATGCGGGACTACAGTAGGCGATACACATTCTTCAACCCTTCAAATCATCCCCCGCCCAACGAAGATTAAACGTCCCCAAAATAGCACCGCAACACGCAAGAATCGACGTGCACGCCACTGCATGTCGACACATATCCCTCCCCACGCGTTATCAATATAGGTTACCTTGATAACGAAAGCGACCGAACACCTGGCAAGTGGCGCGTCCAGATCCGGCCGGACGATAGCCGGGCAATTGACAATTGTTCCGTTGAACAGAACCGATTTATCACTTCGATAACGAAATAATTGACAAGTGGTGGGTCCTGCTGGCAGATTTACGGTAGCGCGGCGAGTGCATAATGCGACGAAACCCCTTGTGGTATAAAGATCCCTTCCAACGGATAACGCATCTGCATGCCGGATTAAGGGCTCCGGGAACGAAAGGGCGGACGAAACGTATCTGTGTGAGGTCGACGAAACCAGTTCCCAACGGCGTATCCGTTTAGACGGATCTAGCAACGCCGTAATGCAGATTCATCTCGCCGTGTATTCTTACCTTTGCCACCCCCCGACCGGCCCGTTCTGATTCTGATAACGGCGTAATTGACAAGCGGTTAGGAACGCGCAATTACGCGTCATTACACGCCATTCCTCTGCGCCGGAGATGGCTGGAAGAGTGTCGGGACATTGTGCCACAGTTCGGAGTTTTCGCGTCACCTTTTTCTCTGCGGTGTTTTTAACTGCCTGCAAAAATACGTACACGTCGCAACGGCCCGGCGTCGTTGTCGGCAAAAATTCGCCTCGGTTGTCAATCCCCAATTTGCCGCTTTCCGTATGGACATTGAATTACACGAGCATGGGATCGCTTTTGCGCGACACTGTACGGGCCGCATCTTCCTTCACGGAGCCGCGGAGTCGTGAAATTTGACGGCCAATTAGGATGATTGCACACGTCACCCCGCTTCTTAAAGATTTCCATAATATTCAGCAACAATTTGTCTCCCGCCGTAATGGCGTTCGACTTGACTCTTAATCGTTGCAAAAATATCGCGAGTCCGCGACACGAGGTTCAGCCGAACATAAAAATTCTCTTTCCCGCGAACGTGTTGTGTTTTCTAACGCGTCGGACTTTAGGCACGCTATTTCCACCGTGACTCCGATCTCGTTCTCGACGACTAGCCTGGTCATTAAGGCATTTCTAACGATACCTGCGAACGAAATGAACGGTGCGCGCGGGGCGCGTCGCGCATTTTCCACGGGATTCCACGCTGATAGGCCTGATTCAGGCGCAAAGTAATTTATCGCGGGTTCTAAGAGGCCGCCGATTTACCGCGAAAAAGAGGATCGACGTGAGGAGTTGCCAGCAGCCTCGCCATTATCTCACGTGCGCCGCGAGATGGCCACGTTCTGCTCGCGGGATTTCCAGCACGATAAGTGGTTATCGCCTTTGAAAATGACCCGGCTTCGAATAGATCTGTGGCGCGTATATTCCGTGCCGCGTAATATGCGAGATATATTTGACGAGTTTGAATAAACGCACTGGGTGGGTCCGTAACTGTATCTACGGGGAATACTCGTGTCATTCCGTTTCACGTGGAAGGATCGTCGTACTCGGGGATCGTACGTACGTGTACGTATACGCGCAACGTATACTGTATACGAGGTCTATATACTTTATTTCCATATTTTATGTTACGTTATCTGTTTCCGGGAAAGCGGGGTTTACGTGGACGTAAATTTAGGCGTTTGTCGTTCTGGCATGAATTGTCTCGTTATTTTTGTTACTCGTACGACACGTGGTATTTTGTTTGCATTACTGAACGGGCTTTTGCGTGCACCGTTAGGATGCAGAATTTTATTTCATCGATAGAAGACGACGCGTGGCGTTCAGTATTATTCTATGTTATGTTGCATACCGTGGTATAGCGTTTTTAAGAAAATAACAGCTTCTTCCTGAAATCTTACAATTATTTTAGAGCACTTGGACGTCGGTGGTTCGCAGTGCTTCTACCTGCGTGTCTCTTCCGAAGACGTTCGATGTCAAAAAGTTGAACGCGCACCTTGGCGCGTCCCTTTCAAGGAGTTCAGGAAACGAGCATGCGAGGATGCGAGGTAGTGGAAACGGAAGAAGCTTTGGTAGCTTTGGACTTAGGGTTTGGGTCATGATTGTACCCGATTCAAGGGTCGCCATGCGTCATTGTGTAAGGGAGATAGGACATAGGAGGTAGGACGATTTGCTATTGCTCATTAGCAAATGTCTATAGTAACAACTCGACTTACCGGGATGCATTGGGATCAGTGCCGTTCCTGACGGTCTTTGCAAAGGGTATTTTACTCTCATTACACTTAATTTTGCACCCGAGTGGCCAGCAACCCGGGAACGGCCCCGATCGGGATACAAAACTATGCTAATCCACTCTCCCTCTGGAGTTCCAGGTTTAACGGCGTCACGGTGGAAAGGATCGCCTGAAATCTATTAAATTCCCCGATAATTCTGCGAATTTAATTTCCTGATCAAAGAGAGAAATTCAGACGGTCTACAGTCCACGGTGTACAGTGTACAGTATCCATCGACGGCGTTTATTCTCGCGTTCAGCCCTCGCGATTCGCCTGAGAAAGTTTCGACGAAAGAGGAACCTGTATTAGCCTTCTGTCCGTACGGAATAAAACGAGCCACGCTGAATAAAGACGTATATAGAAATTGCGATATTAAATGAGACGAGAGCACGGAGGGAGAGAAGCAAACGAGAGTTTGTTCACCTCTGTGTAAGTAGCAGGCTGTACTACGTAGCCGGTGTATAACATCTTTGCATACGTTGCACCGGTGCGTCTACTAGTTGCAGCTCGGGGCTGCAGATTCGCTCATCCGTTTGATCGCGAACCAGCCAAGATCTCGGCATTCCACGTCGGTCACGCTGTAGGAGCATATATAAATTTTCTTTTCCTTTTTCCGCGATACCTCCTGGCATAAATTCACGCGAAATTGTTCCCCTTTACGCTGTTTACGAGGATCGAGCGTAGAAGGTACAAATCGGGGAACGGTGTAACTTGTGGCGGAGTAATTGAACCTGGAACTCGGTATTTCCCGAATGATTATATCAGATGTTTGCTCGCATGAACGACCATTTCCACGGGACATTGAGAATAATATTGTGTGTCTGTCGAATTTGAACATTTTTCCTATCCCCCGAAGTATATCGATGGCGCAAAGTTCTATTATCGTTGTTCTTAATAACGGACAGTTACCGTTTCTTTCTTTTAATTAAAAATTGCGCTCGACTAATGTCTGCAACATTCAAACGAAGTTACGAGTAGTGCAATATTAAACGTAATTCCCTGAAAAATATATTGCACGCGAGAATATAATTGTTCTTCACTGGAAATAAGATGGAACAAGTGTTAATTGATTCGAGATGATATACTGGGGAACGAAAAAAAGTGTATAAGCCAGGAAATGAGAAGCAAATCAAAAATATAGTTACTCCTCTTCTCCTTGTTCCGCCAAAAACACCGGCCACGACGAACAAACGCCGTGGGGCGCGTAAATGTTAACGAAGTTTCAAAAACGATCCCGGATTACGATATTCCCATATAAAGCGCAGCGAAATCTGGGTCAGATACTGGCGCGAAATAACACCGTGTCCCAGAGCGCAACGCGAAGTACGCGTCAGCTTAATTGGATAAAAAGTACGACGGGTGTTTACCGTGCGTATCAAGTATCGACTCGGCTGGACAGTTTTTCCGCAGGCGGTCGAGATTTCTCTCGATCTGAATGGCAGGCTGAAGATTGACAACACGATTATATCGGTGGTAAAAATTCGCGCGCGCGGCATTCGACTTCGTTCACTTCGGGGATAATCGCGCGAGCAAACAGAAGAAGACGGGAGAGAAAAAACAAAAACGTCGCGGTCATAAGATCACTTTTTACCGATACACTTTCACGACTAATTATCGCGCTTGTAATTCCATGCCCGTCGCGGACGAGGCTTTTTCTTTCGCGTTGTCGTACTTTCACTCGGCGAATCGTCGCATGGACGAATCGACCCTGATAAATCGCAATCGTTACCGATCGTTTCGCGAAACCGGTCGCCCCGCGGAGTCGAACCTAGGAACGGATTAAATTATTTCGTTTCACCTGGCGGACAGAAATGTAACTTGCAATTCAATTGTGAATTCACCGGCACTCGTTTCTCGATTGAATCGATCGTTTATTTGGAGCTTCTACGCGCTTCTAGGAATTATCTCTGCGTTTCGTTATTCGTTTCAGGCGAGAGTAAGAAACATCGATGCAGTGCGTCGAGCGTAATGCAACTTTCATGAATCGAACCGCCGGAATCACTCTTGAGCAATGAATAATTGAGCACGAAATATAGTGAGCCGTTTAATTTTTCTTCCTACCGTGCAACATATATTATTTCTCATTTCAATTCCAATACTGTAAAGTCAAATTATTATTATTACTATTATTATCTTGCCTGTGAATTCCATCACGCGATATCCAGCGGCAGGCATGCGTATCTAAGTCATTCCTTGAAATTGATGACCCCTCATAAAATCCCACGAGACATTGAGTAACACCAGCTAACTGCCAGCCGAACTTCTTCCGGAGGTATGATTCAAGGCCGATAAAGTGGACTTTGTAACCACCCTTTATATCAGGCTTATAATGACGCGTGTCTCCGATTCGACCACTCTAACCGTCTAGATTGGTATCCTCGTGAATGAAATACAAGAAACCCGAGATATAGGCAAGGGTACTGACACTTCTTCTGCTCCCACGCCATTGTCGGAGTTGTGGGTGGCTCGACTGTGAAAGATCGAGAGGAATGCGCAGGATGAATCGAAAACACAGCCCTTTACCCTGTTTCCCTTCGACGGTTCGTTCGATTGGTTGCTTTTTGGCCGACCCGATGGAAAGGACCGAGTTTGGGTCCTGTGGTCCAGATAAGGATGAATTAGAGAGGATGGCGTTGATAGCGATGGCTCGGAGCTGCTCTCGAACAGCCGTGCGTTCTTTTTCAGTTGTTTTCACAGTATTTGTACGATATTCTGCTTTCTGTTGTACATTCTTGTCGCGGTGAAATTTGCTTCGATCGATAACAATTATTTGGGGTGAATTTGCTTTCGTTCGTGGCGAATAATTTCGATAAAATTTTGGAGGTTTTGTTAAATTACCATTTCTGGAATTGTCCGTAATTGATTAATAATTTTGCGTAGTTGGTACTTTCTTCGGGGACAAATATTAGTCGTTGTTTATAGTATCCCGATGCATGTGGTAGCTTTATATTGATTCATTACTAACAAGTGATAAATAATGATCAGACTTCTTCATTGACTTGTCGAATTAATCATTCAAGATTTAATTCATTTCGATATTTATATATGTATGGCGAAACGAGTCCATCGCTACATGCTTTCGCAGTCGAGTTTAGAACGATCGTCACGCTGCGCGATTTATTTCAGAAACGAAACGATTAATCTGCGCGACACACCTGTACGATGTACTTCTCGTTTTAATTCGCTAACACTCCTGTAATGGTCCAACGTCACGACACTAGATTGATTTCGCCGATTAAATAATTGCGCGAGGCCTTCATTAATAATTCCATTAAATTATGCAAACAAATTCTTCCATAATTATGTCCAATAAAATCTTTCATAATTATTTCCGAAACAGTTCCACCGTATTTCTACATGTTAATGTTAAAACGACATGCGTACAAATTATTTGTACGCATACATTAAATTGTGCAAGTTAATTTCATTGGATTCGATTAACTGCCAATCAGTGCCAATTGAATGTTTCAGAAAAATCATTGAATATATGTATTTATACGTATACGCGATTGACGAGTTATATATTGCTATGCAAGTACTTGTAAGCGAAATTGAAACTACGTTGTAACAGGTCAGGATGGCCGAGCGGTCTAAGGCGCCAGACTCAAGGTATTCAATCCTTGCCCGTTCTACGGGTTCTATGGGGCTTCTGGTCCTCTCTGAGGGCGTGGGTTCGAATCCCACTTCTGACAAATTCTTTTGGCCACCCTTTCCGATACAATTGTTGCTAACAAAATCTATTCGGGTTGCAACAATCGTCGGATATCTTGCGCTACGTCGCACTCGATCATAGAAACGAGCAGTGGCTGAAGCGTCGCGTGTTCGAATCCCACTTGAACGAATTTTTATTTTTCACTTATTTTTTCTTCGCATAATCAACTGCATTCTGTCCCTACAGATATACAAATATTGAACGCCATTCCGTTAAAGTGATTGCGCGAAATGACTAATTGAAATGTGTGCGCGTATAAATATGCGTACAGTGTTAAAGTTAAAATAAAGATATGTGTAATAATAGTATAGATCGTCATAAACAATTACGTTTCATGATATTGAAATGTTGCAAACCAATGTGTCGCTCCTGTCGTTCGATTCCTATGGTATCTGTAATATTAGTAGATAATTTCTGTTATCGCGCGGGCAACTCGCGATTCGCGTTGCGACATTTACTCCGTTTCCAAGATTATTCAACGACAGTAACACCACAAGCGCGTACATCCAACATTCCCTATCGCTTTACCGTTTGGTCTATTCTTGGAGCCGGCTATTTTTTCCGCCATTTCCCACACGATTGCCATTATAGTTACGAGCCATCGTGACACAGTAGTTACGACCCGCATACAATGAATATAATTTCGCTTGAAAACACGGAAGACTATAATAATGCCCTTAAAAGACGTCGAGTGGCATTTCGAATATGCGAAACAAATTGGCGCATGGACCGCGATACCTGTCTACTATCGCTCAATGGAATTTACCATCGACTGAACCTAGGACCTCCACGACATACCGTTTTCCATTCGAACTGATTGAAAGAAATACGAAATATTTTAGATAGGAAATTGAACAAAATGTGGCAAGAACAGAGCTACGCAGTTTACGGACGCACCTCTAATTGCATACGTCGCATTGTACCTTCGAATGCATTCATTTCCAACACTTCTAAAAGAATCAATAATTCCCATTCATCGTTCATCTATCGAGTCTACAAGAATCTATTCTCTAGAAATATTGTCAAAGGGTTCTCTGCCGGCTGAAATAATTAATCGAGCAAACGAATTGTGCAATCTATGCATCTTCGACCGGAGAGAAAGGGTCCGATTTTATGTCCGTGTGATCGACCTACATTTGAAACCGGAACGTCATACGAATCGTGACTCGCAGGTGAACTTTCCTAGACTTCATTTCACGTGCCGCGAGTTTCGACTAACGAGCACCACGCTGCCTCTGATTGACGCTGGATTGACGGTGTCTCAGAAGAAAGGCCATAGCTTTTGCTGCGCCCAGTGGCATTTACATTCCCCTTCTAATTTCTCGCCGTTGGCAATTAGACCGACAGCGTGTCATTACGGGAAGAGTTGCAAGGCCACTGGAGTCTAAGGTGTTTTTGCTGTTGAGCGGACACCTCGCTGTTGGACCAGTTCCTCCAACGAAGTCGATACTGACGTACTCCTGAAACCTAATAGGAGGGCCGTAGCACGGTCGACTAATTGCAGACCTACCTGACCCGTGTACAGGGTAAAAGGAAAGGGTGGAGTCCGCTGCGAAAAGCGAAATTAGGATTGAGATTTTTTGCACGGGCCCCGTTGGATGGATACGTTATTACTATCGTAGTTAATACTGTAAATTAGTGTAAATTATTATTATTACTTTTTTGTTTCTTTAGTGTAATAGAGGATGGCCGCTCAAGCGAAATAATTGCGGCACGAATTGATTCGAATTGATGCGCGAGATAAAAAGAAGACCGAGGTTTTTTATTTGCGAAAGTTTACCGTGGAATTATGTCGCTTTTTCCTCGAATAATTGTTTATCTTGGGCAAATGTTGTTTTAATGTAACAGAGAGGAATTTTCTGTGCGCAGAAAATTGCAATTCAATTGAACCGAATTCAATATTATTTAATAAAAGAGAATGTCCAATCGCATTATTACTGTCGCCATAATATTCCAGCTTGTGTAAGATAGGGAAAAATACGAGAAAGTTAATTGCGCGGTGTTAAACAAAAATAATGCCGCGATAATTGCGTCGATCAATACGAAATTCGCGCGAATAAAACAATCTCGCCAGGGTGTAATTTTTGTCTGCCCTCCGAGGCGCACCTTTGTTTGCTGAGCCGTAAATGGAGGCGATACCTCTGAAACCACAATTGGAAGCAGTACCGTAGAAAGGAGATTGCAGTAAATCGAGCAAACAAAATTACATCCAATTCTACCTCTTCAAACAGAGCGTCAAAAGGTTCCTTAAACGCTCGGACATTTTTGCCCGCATACCTCGACACGTGAAATTGATCGAAATTCTTGAAAGAAATTCCATACTTTTTATTCCAATATCATCATACAATATTCTTTCTATCTCAGCTCGCAATAATAATTACAATATTTATGTCTATATTACTTACGGAATTGTTTTCCGCATCGCCGATTTAATCTTCGGCACTTCGAATTGCACGGAAGGACACTTCGATGCTGAGTAAAATAACCGTCGAGACGACAATACATTCCACGGAAGCGTCCCAAGATATTTGTCGTGCAAATAACTTTGCGTAAAATACAGTGAACGGTTTCATACGGGGGCCACCTTGGTTTCAAATTAACAGGTGCCACGAGGCTTGCACGGCAACTTAATTACACAATAAGCGTGTCAATCTCGTTGGCAAATGTTGCATCGAGTACCGCGACGATCATAATTTCACCTGATTCTCTCGGGATCGCGCGAACATGGAGCCACGGGATAATTCGTTCATTCCATAAGAAGATACGAAATAATTCGAGTAACGTATCAGCCGCGTCTGCACGAGTGCGTTAATTAAGCGACTGGTGCATTCTCTGTTCGCGATTTTAGCGCTCGTTCAGCGCATTATCAATTAATCGGGTAAAGCTAATGGAACACTGGTTTTATATGAAACGCTATCTCCCATAGAATTCGCGTCTGGCAAGGTTGGATCTTATGATTGCTGGACATTTTAATGACAATTGTTTCACGACTGAAGAATAAATTTGATGGAAAGCGCAAATTGGAATATTTTAACAATATCTGAAACAACTGTGTCCTTCGTTCGTCCAATGAACTTTAATGCCTATCTATTAATATCATTTCTATATGTATGCAAACGAGGCCCCAAAAAAAGAAAAAAAGGGAAATTTCTAAGTAATAGAAAGCGCCTTAAACTGCACACCATCGATCTTTCCAGCGTTCCCATGTACATACGTACAGTCGACTCGGAAAATAAGTTAACTCACTTACTCTCTGTATTAATATCGTTGTTATTTGTTGGATAATTACTAGCGATAACAAATAAAATTATAGCAAATAACGTACGCTTCCTAGCTTATATCTAGGAAGCCTCTTTGGGTGTTTCAGTCTGTCACGATAAAATAGCTGCCACGATAACTAAAAAATAAATCGACCGATTGTCTCGAAACTTTGATAATATATTCAGCAGACGTGTCATTCTAGCCCACGCTAGAATCAAGTCGATACCTTGCAAAATTGGCAGTTTATTACTTAAAAATGAAGCAATTTTATGAGCAAAACTACACCGCCATTTTGTTGTATTTAAATATTTTTCCATCATGCCAATACCGGCTATAACCATACTCATACAGATTAAGAAACCCTCTGATTTGTTGATTTTATACAACTTGGACAGGTGATATCATGGCAGCCATGATATGCTTAAGACTTATGTAACACCCCTCTCGAATATGTCTTATAGCTTTCAAGAAAATTCCAATTTCTGCATGAAAAAAAAATAGGTGATATTCCCCAAATGTAGTGCAAGAAATGCGCGAAGTCTTGAGTCGATAAACAAACTAATAACTGAAAAATGGATTCCGAGAGTAAGGTGTAATTCGAAGCCGTCACACTGGGCAGACCCCTTATTACTCACTTTCCGAGGCGGCTGTACATATTCGTTTCCATGCACGTGAACCGTGGTCTCCGATTATGGCAACTAAACGTTACACCGTACAGATCGTGCCACTTGGGCCCGCACTTTCCCCATGCGAAAACGATCGAGTGCACGCTAGATGCAACAATTTCTCCGAACCCCTATTTACACAGGCAATTTATGGGGGGCAGCGGGGCGATCAATAAAGAATTCACGATCCGCGAGAGCGAGTCGCGTGTTCGCGCGCCCGGCCAAGCGATTTATATGGTATCGGCCGCGTTTCGTTTCGCATTAGTTAGCGATTACACATCGTTTAGATCGTGTTTCTTATCGTTCCGCGGGTTTCGTGTTCTTCAGCCGTCCGGAACGCCGCTGTTACGCTGATTCGTCGTGGACCTTTTCCCCGCCGGTCAACGAGGAGGAAGAAAGCTATACCCGCCTGGCAACGTTTTATCTGTGCCTCGATGTTTGTTCATTATCGGTAACACGGTCCTTTTTCTCTTCCTTCGAGCACGTCTCCTTTTTTCCCTTTTTGCGTATATCCCGCCGGTGGAGCGACTTTCGATTTCTGCGTTCCTGACGACGGTGTGCGTTAACGAACGGGTTTGACGAATGTACGCGCGTATGTAGATCGCGGGGGTATGAAAGTAAATGATCAAGGGGACTAGTAAAATAATTGGTGGTTAAAAAAGTCAATCGGACTTACAGTTGAAGTTATTTATTTACTTATTTGTTATCTGTTATAGATAATAGTGACACAGCGAGGCAGGGATTTTATGTGAAATAAACTGTAACTAAAAATTAATCGTAGGTTCTTGTCTGTCGGATATACTTGGCGACTCTATGAGACGAGACCCAGTGATCTGCAGCTGCGGGCAATAATGTTCTCTCGGTGCGTTCGGTAAAAGTGAAGTCAGTTATTCCCACGTAATTCCGAATAAAAAGAAAAATCTCCAAGCACTGGTCGCGCATGTCCAAGAATCACAAAACGCGGGATGAACACTATTCAACCCCAAGTTCAAGCATGCGTGTTCGAACGGCCAATGACGATTTTAAAACTCGCACTTGCGCAACAATCTGCCAGCCGTTTTCGCTAAGTGAATTTAGAGCGTTCACGGGGTATCTTTGAAGAACGGGTGCCGTGCAACTTTTACGATCCAGTAATTTCGTAGCAGCAGGTCTGCAATTTTCCCCAGTTACGTGCCTGGTGTCGTGACGAACGATCCTCTTCGCGTATCGCGAAGCGTGTCGACTTCTGCGCGAGATTGTCGCGGACATATTCAACGGGAGAACGCGTTTTCAGGGAAACGAAGAGGACGAGGGAGAAGGCAGAGGATGATGTTAAGCTCCTACCGTGAAATAGAGATACGGGATACGCGTTTTACGAGATTGAAATTAATTGGCCGTTCGGGAAGGAGATAAAGGATTGTGCAATATCAGTGTTCGAGGTGACTGTTTCGCGCAATGATCTGGTCGTATCCCCTTTCCCGTTTTTCACCGAGCATTCGTGACCACGAGGGTAATACAAATGGATTCTAGTTGATATCTAAATTAACATCTGATTTTATTTTACATTTACACTTGTTCCGTACTGTTGTTTTGCCTGCATTACATTCGTCGCACGAAAACCTACGAAAACTCCGCCAACGGAATACGAAGGAAAATCAATTTTCACTCAATTTTCGGACGAAAATAGAAGAGAGATTAATGTTCGCGTCTCTGGAATCCGACATCTGTTAACAGCTTGAAGAATTACAATGGAAGCAATCACGAAGACGTGCCAACAAGGTCCTCGTGGAAAACATCGATTCCCTATACTTTCTCGTTATCGTTTCTTTTCTCGAAAACCAAGAAAAAAAACCCCCCGTGACGGAAGGAGATCCTTTTAATTAGACAGCACCGCGCTGGTCCTGCGAACCCGGCGGCATTCGTAAGTGGTATCGGGAGAGCGATCGAGTGTGCGTAGCCGTGGCAAAAAGCAAAGTGGATCACGCGGTGTGCTCCGCAAAGAAAATCTCTGTCGCGAACATGGAAACCCGGCCACGACGTGGACCGCGCGGATCGACTTTCGCGGTCAAGTTTACCGACCATAAGGCGTTGCAAATGTGACAAATGAGACGAACAGAAGCGCCGAGTCGTGCAACGAGAGATCGCGGTTCACCTGCGTGTTCACCCAGGTTGCGGGCAATTTCGATCGGGTGTACACGTCCGTCTGAGCAGACGGCGTTCGCGATTTTCACGTCCATATTATAGATCACGGGGAGCCGTCTAATTTTTCATTTAACTCCTTTCCTGTATCTTGAATGAACTTGCGCAAAGCTTCGAATGTTTAATCAGATACGGCAGACTAAGGTAACAAAATATTGCGACCTGTAACATGAACAAGTGGAAGGCGATTTAATTTTTCTCCTCCCACTGCGTCTGCTGTCCTATTCCATAACTGCCGCAATGTTCTGGTGTTATCGATGTTACTTTTTCCCATAGCGTCCAGGGGTTGATTACGTAAATCCCCTTCCTCGCGTTTACCCTCGGCAACAATTCCGTAACCCTTCAAAGTAAACCAAACACGGTTTATTCTTCGGAGCACAAAGAGAATCGAGAGGCACCGAAGTAATATATCTGTGAACCTCGAGTACGCGAGGTCTATCCACTTTGACGCAAGTTGACACTCCTTGAACTCGGTTTCCCTCTTCTACACCCTCTCAACAGTACTCCGGCCTCTCGAGCCGTGTCCGGCAAGAATTTCTGACACGTTATATTTACGCGTCGACAAATCTTTGCGCATCTTCACAGGGGAACCGTCTCCTCGAATCACGGAACCGTTCGTTTCGAGCCGCTCGCAAATGATAAACGCGAATAATTGCAAGATATATACTATATCTATACGTGCAAGTAAATTCTTCGATTTTACAGTTACACGCCTATGTACGAATTAAATATCATCCCTGCGTCCCGCAAAAAAAACGATTTATAGTTACGTCGAATGGAAATGACACCGAATTATATTTGCATCCGATGAAAACGCTAATAAATTCGTATTACGGCGCGTTTTAAAGTAGCCGTCCATTTAAACCGGTTTATCGTCACCGTGACCAACGACACGAAAATCTCTTTCTATTTCGATTCGCATTAAAACGCGGGTAATGCAACCTGTAATCGGAATCTTTCACTGGATAATGCGTCCTCGATGTTTCTGTCCTTTAAGACCCAATAATACCTCTGTCTTTTCCTTGCTTTTTGTTTAATTGAATGAATCACGCGAGACGACCAACGAGCATTTTCCATGTTTTACCTCGCGGAATGCAATATGTACATGGGGGGGGAATAAAATGTCTGCGAGGAGAATTCTATGCTGGAACATTGGCGAAGAAAAATCAAGCAAAGCGAAAGGAACCGCGGTAAAATGACGTGACAAGGGGCTGGTGTCGTCGGAGCAAGTGTGAGTGTAAATTTTTGCTGAAAATAGGAAGAGAATTATCGTTATTTCCGTATAAAAGCAATTAAACATTTTTCCAGGCGTCGAACACGATTGGTACGGGCACTTTCTATTCTATGCTGGAAAGCAACTTAACGCTGTTTGAA
Organism: Nomada lathburiana; assembly: GCA_963667235.1. Classification (NCBI taxonomy): domain Eukaryota; kingdom Metazoa; phylum Arthropoda; class Insecta; order Hymenoptera; family Apidae; genus Nomada; species Nomada lathburiana. Next base: position 21,838,720 of record OY763898.1, read on the forward strand.
CATTGGGATCCGTTTTAATGCCCGGTGTGCAGCAAAATTTTCTGCAGAGTTTTCTGTACATATTTTAGAAGCGATATTAATTAATAATTATACGAGTATTGCTGAGTTATTTGAACGATAAGTCCTTAACATAATTGAGAAATAAATAATCAAGGGTTACAGAAATAAGAGCAATTAGGAAATAATATCAACCAAGATGCAAGGATTTAAAAGAACAGTAAATGGTATAATAATAATAATAATAATAGTGATGCTTACTATAATCATTTCCCCGTATGTCGACTCGATATCAAAATTGTATTGCACTCCAGTAATTTAACATTTCGTGTCTGAATGCACTCTGCACGTATATTAATCTCGTCGAAGGCCAACAACATTTCACCCATCAAGCTGCTCACGTTACAAAGTGAACCTCGCAATCGCATCTCCAATCACACCTGGCCAAAGCTTACAATTAACCTATCCGCAGTCTCATATCCAAATGAAGCAATTATCGGCGCGCCTAGAGCCGCCTGAGGGGAAGATCGCGATTCCAGATTGCAATAGGGGCCAACAGCAACGATAGAAAAACGAACAACCAGATCGGACGTGAAAATCACCTGCAAAGGGGATAAAAGGAGCATCGATACGCAAAGTCTGTGGAAGGAGCTATCGAGCGACGCTTCGAAAGTGCAAATATCTTGAATCCCAGTCTTTGAATTCTCCATTCCTCTTTCTGTGCGAAGCAAAAATGCTAATAAAAAAATCGCACATCCATTTCTCCGCGGTAGCTGCGAAAGGGTTGGCTCAAATCTTCAAATCCATGATGACTTCAGTGATCGAATCAAAATTTCTCATGGCCCGTGCAGATGGTTTAGTTTGCCGCACGAAACAAATTTCGAAGAAGAGTAACCCACACCTTGACACGCTTCTGCGAAAATTTGCTGCCTCTTCAACTTTGCGGAGGTGACAATTTCGAGCCACCAAGAAAATCAGCTACGAGAAGGACTGGCAGATCCTTGCCGAGGGAAGCTGACGTTGCTCGTGGCTGTACGCTACCGTCGCGTTTTTTTCCCGCCGACCTATCGAGGATCGATTCACGAGCGTCGATAGCCCTTCCCGTCTATTTTCCATTCGTCGTTTCGCTTTTGCCTGGCCGCGAATCTTTTGACATTTGCATCCTGGCTGCCGCGAGTACGCGACGCGAGTTATCGCCGAGCCGTCACTCGAGCCGGGATAGCATCGCGAATCGCGAGTCCCGCCGGTGAAAAAGGAGAAAAAGGGTTAAAGGACGCCCCGCTGAGCGAAATTCCGTTTGGAGACTTGGGGAAAAATTCGCCGGCCATTGTGCGATGGAACGACTCGGGGGGAAGACTCTTGTTTGTTGTCGCGAGGACGCAATGAAGCCATCGGGGGCTTAAAAATTTTAAGGCTCGAGCACGGCGAGTTTAACCCTCTGACTGCGATATTCGCATGCTAGATAAAGAAAAAGAAAAAGAAGAAAAGTAGTAAGAAAAATTTGGAAAGCGCATATGCAAGCCTTTCGTAGACAAAGGGTTCAGAAAACACAGAAAGTGCAATACGATTGGAAGAAGATTTGATGGAGTTTAGTATATTTAATTGACGCGAAAATAACTCCGATTTTCGTAACTAAAAACTTGAGTTATCAGTCTCAGGTGAGTTGTTTGTACTACGTTAATTTATTTCCGAGACCAATGCGATGAATTCCATTTCTCCTAGCAGCGTAATTTCACAATATTCTCGGAAGAATCGACGATCTCCAGAAATGATAAATTCCCACCTTTTTACGATAAACGCTTCCTGAAATCAGCGACGCGTCCGCGCCGTCGAATTCCGCGAAACTACTCGAACGAGGCAGCGGATAAATATTTTCACCCGCCTTAATACCATGCATTACGGCCCTGCACGGCCGGTCCTACCGGCCTAAGTACGCGCCCGTTGCTCATTAAACGATTCCGCCGATACGAGCTATCATTATCGGCGCGATAATAATCAATCGAAGATGTTTCGCCGCGCGTTTTAATCGATTCGCCGTCACCTGTCCATCGATGATCTTTAAAAAGGTGCATAGAACGAGTATGGTTTGCACTGTTTACAGTGTTCTCGCTACTACGATAATCTAATCCCGCATAATGCATGCAATCATGTTCGTTTTTAAAATAATTTCCACAGCAAACCCCTATCTTGGGCGCATCTTTGTCTAACACGCGTCTTCTCCATCGTATCGCAAATATGTGCCGTGCAAAACGAGGGAACGACGGATTCGGAAACGGTCGCAGCATGCTCGAGGTTCGATCGCTGACCGTCATTAAGACGTAAAGTATACACGCCTACCGCGATTTTCGTGTCGTTTATTTCACGCGCCTTCCGGCCGCGAAATTGCCGGTTTATTAAAAAAGGAAAAAGCACGAAATCGATGTCGTCGATCGCCGAGAGGCCGGCACCCGAACGCAAACCTGGATAAACGCGATACAATATCGGTAATGGCAACCATTAAACGCTTCACGGCGTAATGATACCGCCCCGATATCGTCCCGAGCGTACTCTGACCTTTTGCTGCAAACGACGACCACGGCGTCGTTGACGAGATTATCGTCGATGAAAGTTCTCGGCAGCGTTTACACGAACGGACAGTCCCGTGGAAGCTTTTGCATTCGATTTGCATACGATATTAACGAGACACGTGGCGGACCGTTGATCGAACACCAGCGTGTACAATTTGTTTCTATGGCTAATGTGTACTGTTGTAACGGATGGGTCAGACGAGAAAATAATGCTTTTTCCGAGCATTGCAACTCTGTCGTGATTTATCGAAACGTCGTCGTTTTTTTCCAGAAGTTAGTAACTGTTTTAACTTCAGGTTTAATAAATGCAAGTCAATATTGTACCACGTTGAGATGTAATTTTTACTCACCACGGTGTCCTGTCGAGCAACATCCGCGCTGTGCTTCAGTAACAATTCGGCTACCTCCAAATGGCCCTCCGAAGCTGTTCTTTGCAAAGGTGTGACGCCAGTCTGAAACGAAATTACCAACCGAAACTAATTAATTATGGGAATATTTCTCGACGGACGGTTCGACTAGTTGTTTGAAATCTGAAACGCGTCGATCTCTCTTATTAGTATTGCGAGAATGCTGAGGAATTCCGGTTACATTCTCCGCTGCGAAAAATTTATCGGTAATACACGTTTTCTTCCAGTTAAGACCAAGTCGATTCACTGTTGATTCAATCAAAAGTCACGTTTTACCAAGAATTATAATGAACACGTTCCCGGATTTTGGTTAAATAAAAGTTCCAACAATGGAAGATATTTGATATTCTTCGCACCATTAGATTGACCTCCCTCGCGGAAATAGGAAGCGTAAGAGGAACGGAATTTCTAGAAACAATTTAACGTATCGATATGCTGATTAATGCATAACCGAACTCCATTACCTGAAAGTGAAGAAGACATAAAAAAGGTGGAGAGGCAATAAAGTGCCCGACGGAGACGACTCAATCTCATTAAATGGAAACGGAAACACAAACCCTGTCTCGACGGAGCTTTCGTACGGTCACAAATTAAGCAGTTTCACGGCGAAAGGGCCACGCTATCTGTGTCGTTACTCTAATGGTCCCGGACGATCGCATACACCGAACAACTGGTACACCGAAGAGAGAGAAACTCCAAAGTATGCAGTGCAGACGAATCGTCTACCAGGCGACAAACTGTCACGCGTAAATTCTTCAAGCTGTTCAGAACGAAAGAATGTTACAGGTGACTCGTTGTCAAGTACCGTTCAGTTCAGAAAATCGAAAGAAAAGGGGCATCGTTGGTCTTCTATCGGTTGGTTTCGACGTGGGCGTCGAAGGCGATTCCTATCTGTTGGTTCAGAGACGTGTGAAATTTTACACCGGCCGATATCGCTCCGGCGAGACAAATGAATTTTTTTCTTTCTACGAAAAAGATCCTTCGAGGAAACTCTTTCGTAGATAAATACCTTCGGCATTAAAGTCAGGAGGCAAAGGTGATCCAAACTGATTTATTCATGCGCGTGGGTGTTTCTTCGAAGGTATTGGGATTTCGAAACGCAACAGACTATAAACGCTGGGGAAAATATTTTCTGTACACATATGAGTAATGCATTGTCCGACTCCACATCAGCTTGGCCATTTTCGCAAATAATTAATCAACTATTCGGCAGACAGAATTAAAAATTTTTTCATCCACGAAGTTACGAAAGACACATATTCCATGAAAAAGGAAAATAGCCAAAAAATGCAATTCAATTTAAACAGATATTAGCTATCGAATTTAGACAGCATCAAAGTACAGTGTGTCGAATAAAAAATTGAGAAAACTAAGAAACCACACACGCGCATGCCAACATTCCTTCCCCTATAAAGTTACCAATCGTCGCAACATCTGCGAAGGATAATACACCGTCCAGATCAGGATCAATCCGCTGATAATTTCAAGGTTTCTCGGCCAGCTGCACCGGCGAGATCGCAAACGGACAAATGATAAGCGAAGTTATTTGACTTGGTAAGATACTACTGTCACAGACGAGATATAGGAATAGACAAGTCATCCAATGTATTTTTTCGACCAGCATTTCTGGGATCCCGGGTCCCAATACCATTTCCGTGTCACTCGCAACGTTACCGATAAATTTTTATAAAATTGTCATCTCGGCCCCTGGTGGTTGTTTTTTAATAAATGGGGTGTCAAATGAAAGGGAAACGAATAAGCTACACGAAGACAATCCCCCTTGCTGTAACTATATGCAGGTGGCCGTAATAACAATTTCAATTGTTTTATTGTTTATAACAAATGACTTCACAAGGAATAATGCTCACACCTATTGGACATCGTAGCACATACTGCTAGCTTTAATTTATGTCCCTCGATCATTGTTGCAGCTCGCCGGCAAGTCGAAGAAATCGCATTTGTTTATAATTTCTTTAAAATTTCTTTAAACAAATTCAATTATCTCGCGTTCCACTCGGCCGATTTTCATCAACGAAGTCTTAAATTAAAGCTTTTGATTCAAGGAACAATCTCTTTCTAGTTTAGAACCATCCGCGTGTGTAGTTACTGTGTAATTCACAAACGAATTCTTAAATTGTTTATAACAAATGAACCGCTCACGGAATAGTCTTAACGCCTATTGGAGATTGCAGCTTGGGCTTCTAGCTTTACATTGTGTCCACTGATGATTGATGTAGCTGGTCCACAAGTCGATATACTCGCATTTGTTTATAACTTATTTAAACAAATTCAATTATCTCGCGTTCTACTGGGCCGATTTTAATCAACGATGTCTTAAATTAAAGCTTTTGATTCAAGGAACAATCTCTTTCTAGTTTAGAACCATCCGCGTGTGTAGTTACTGTGTAATTCACAAACGAATTCTTAAATTGTTTATAACAAATGAACCGCTCATGGAATATTCTTAACACCTCTTGGAGATTGCAGCTTGGGCTTCTAGCTTTAACTTATGTCCACTGATCATTGATGTAGGTGGTCCACAAGTCGATATACTCGCATTTGTTTATAATTTATTTAAACAAATTCAATTATCTCGCGTTCTACTGGGCCGATTTTAATCAACCATGTCTTAAATTAAAGCTTTTGATTCAAGGAACAATCTCTTTCTAGTTTAGAACGATCCGCGTGTGTAGTTACTGTGTAATTCACAAACGAATTCTTAAATTGTTTATAACAAATGAACCGCTCATGGAATATTCTTAACACCTCTTGGAGATTGCAGCTTGGGCTTCTAGCTTTAACTTATGTCCACTGATCATTGATGTAGGTGGTCCACAAGTCGATATACTCGCATTTGTTTATAATTTATTTAAACAAATTCAATTATCTCGCGTTCTACTGGGCCGATTTTAATCAACCATGTCTTAAATTAAAGCTTTTGATTCAAGGAACAATCTCTTTCTAGTTTAGAACCATCCGCGTGTGTAGTTACTGTGTAATTCACAAACGAATTCTTAAATTGTTTATAACAAATGAACCGCTCACGGAATAGTCTTAACGCCTATTGGAGATTGCAGCTTGGGCTTCTAGCTTTACATTGTGTCCACTGATGATTGATGTAGCTGGTCCACAAGTCGATATACTCGCATTTGTTTATAATTTATTTAAACAAATTCAATTATCTCGCGTTCTACTGGGCCGATTTTAATCAACGATGTCTTAAATTAAAGCTTTTGATTCAAGGAACAATCTCTTTCTAGTTTAGAACCATCCGCGTGTGTAGTTACTGTGTAATTCACAAACGAATTCTTAAATTGTTTATAACAAATGAACCGCTCATGGAATATTCTTAACACCTCTTGGAGATTGCAGCTTGGGCTTCTAGCTTTAACTTATGTCCACTGATCATTGATGTAGGTGGTCCACAAGTCGATATACTCGCATTTGTTTATAATTTATTTAAACAAATTCAATTATCTCGCGTTCTACTGAGCCGATTTTAATCAACGATGTCTTAAATTAAAGCTTTTGATTCAAGGAACAATCTCTTTCTAGTTTAGAACCATCCGCGTGTGTAGTTACTTTGTAATTCACAAACGAATTCTTAAATTGTTTATAACAAATGAACCGCTCACGGAATAGTCTTAACGCCTATTGGAGATTGCAGCTTGGGCTTCTAGCTTTACATTATGTCCACTGATGATTGATGTAGCTGGTCCACAAGTCGACATACTCGCATTCGTTTATAATTTATTTAAACAAATTCAATTATCTCGCGTTCTACTGGGCCGATTTTAATCAACCATGTCTTAAATTAAAGCTTTTGTTTCAAGGAACAATCTCTTTCTAGTTTAGAACCATCCGCGTGTGTAGTTACTGTGTAATTCACAAACGAATTCTTAAATTGTTTATAACAAATGAACCACTCATGGAATATTCTTAGCACCTCTTGGAGATTGCAGCGTGGGCTTCTAGCTTTACTTTATGTCCACTGATCATTGATGTAGCTGGTCTGAAAGTCGATATAATCGCATTTGTTTATGATTTCTTTAAACATATTCAATTATCTCACGTTTTACTGGGCCGATTTTAATGACCGACGTCTTATAACAAAGGTCTCGATTCGAGGAACACTCTGTTCCCATTTTAGAACGACTCTCCACCCCTTATTCCACTTATTTTCAAATAAACCTTTCTTTCTCTTATGCTTCTTGTTTGGCCCTCCCTTCTTCCTTTTGCCTCTGTATATCCCTTAACAATCTTTCTCTCTTCTGTTACATACTCACTAATATATTTTTTGTGTGTGCAGGTTTTGCAAGCAAAGTGACGAAGAACATTGACTGGCACTTCTCATTGCGCACAAGAGCAAGAAAGAAGATAGAATAAGTTTTGCCACATATTTTAGTTATTCTTTAGTTATAGAGAAGTGGTTTATAAATATAGTTTGTAACTATTAGCGCATAAGATTAATTTAGAGCAATTGTGTAATTAATTGTTATATATATCTATTATATATTTTATTTTATATTCAGTATATTCTGTAGAACTTGTATAAACTTTAATATTACTTTTACTACAAGTTCTACTGAATGTGCGAAATATAAAATGGAAGATATAATAAATACTTTACATATGCACAAGTTACACAATTGCTGTAATTTAAAATAAGCTTCAGCATATAATCTACTGAAGTTTAGTATAAGTTTTACCTATAAGATGTATTGTAAATTAACTTTAAAGAATAGTTTATAAGTATTAGCTTGTAAATTTGAATTAAATCATGTTTGTAACTTGTATATTCATTAATTAATTTAAATAAATCTTTAATGAAAGGAATTCTACTGCTATTGTTATTTTCAATCCTTACCAATCCTTGAAAAGACCTAATTCCAAATCCTTAAACAAGTACTACCGTGCAGGAACTTTAAATTGCAAAGTTCACAAGCGGAGTACTTGTAAAAATAGACCTGATCATTATTAAATTCGGCGCTAAGTATCCAGGAATTAATACAACATCTTGATGGGAGCCCCTGAGATTTTGTGCTCAGAAATTCCTGGAATGTGACGTCATTTCCAAGAATTGCCGAGGTTCGGATACCTCCTCGCACATCATATTCTCCTGATACAAATCCACGATTTTCAGCGAGATATTTTTGCCAGAAACTCAGAAATTTTGCGCTCGGAAATTCCTGGAAAGTGACGTCATTTCTGAGAACGAATACCTCCTCGCATATCATATTCTCCTGATACAAATCCACGATTTTCGGCGAGATATTTTTGCCAGAAACTCAGAAATTTCAGCGGTCGGAAATCTGGACTTTGTATTAGGAGAATATGATATGCAAGGAGGTATCCGACCTCATTTCCAAGAATTTCCGGCGTCGGATACCTCCTTGCATATCATATTCTCCTAATACAAATCCACGATTTTCAGCGAGATATTTTTGCCAGAAACTCAGAAATTTCAGCGCTCGGAAATCTGGACTTTGTATTAGGAGAATATGATGTGCGAGGAGGTATTCGTTCTTAGAAATGACGTCACTTTCCTGGAATTTCCGAGCGCAAAATTTCTGAGTTTCTGGCAAAAATATCTCGCTGAAAATCGTGGATTTGTATCAGGAGAATATGATGTGCGAGGAGGTATTCGATCTCAGCAATTCTAAGAAATGACGTAGAATTCCAGGAATTTCTGAGCGCTTAAATTTTTAGACTTCTGCCAACCAATTTTGTAAGAAGTGAAGAGTTAGAATTTGCTGCTTCCAAATTTAATAACGTATAGGGCCATTTTGACAAGTTTCTCGCTTTAGGACTTTGCATTTAAAGTTCCTCCACGATACTTCTTGTATAAGGAATTGGAATTAGGTTCTTTCAAGGATTGTGAAGGTGTGAAAATAAAAAGAGCAGTGGAATTCTTTTCATTGGAAATTTATTTAAACTAATCAGTGAAGGTACAAGTTACAAAAATGTTGCAATTCAAATTCACAAGCTAATACTTACTAACTACTCTTTTATATCTATTTACAATATATCTTACAACTAAATCTTAATCAATGTTAAAATAACATTTATGTAATATGAAAAGTACAATAGACACAAATAAGATAAAACTCATACTACCAAATTTACATAGTTTGTATGTAGAAGCTTTATTAATTAACTATAACTAAAGGATAACTAAAGTACGTGGAAAAGGTACATCTTCTTTCTTGCTCTTATGCACAATGGGAAGCGTCGGTCATAAGCGGAGGCCGCTCAAATCAGCGTGGGATTTCTATGAGAGTCACGTTGGGCCACGAAAGTCCATAAGGTGATTTGTCTATTCTTATATCTCGTCGGTGCTACCGTCTTGCAATCAGGACAACTGCGACGAAGACATATCAGGATCTCGCCAACAATTCCAACGCGGTAGGTACTGGACGCATCTTCAATAAATCATGAAGCTATAGCTTCGAGCGAAACTTCACCCCCTTCGTTGGCTACAGATTCGCCAACCGGCTACGAGGTATCGTCGACAGGGACTACATGAAAATCGCCAAGCCTATAGTTGTAAACGGGAAACTTATTTCTCCTTTCTTCTTCTTTTCTTTTCCTTTTTCATTTCGTGTCTGGACAGCGACGCGTGCACTCATGAATCATTCAAATTGTCCGCGAGTGATCGTTCGTCTTTCAAGAAAATTCACGCCATCTCGTTCTCTACTGTAATACCAAGCCACTCTTGTTTCTTTTACTTCATTTACGCATGGCTCGTTCGTCGTGAGATCGTCTTATTCAATTTTCGCTATCTCGATCCGACGATACCCTTGCAATTCAAACAGAAATATATTAGAACATCTCAGAGACATATTGTGCCTCGCAGGGTAGAGTTTCTTTTTGGGGAATCATGAATAGATCGGATTATCAAAGAAATGTAGCTCAGTTATGTTACATCAATATCTACATAGGTGACTTTATTAGAACGGTACCGCGATTATTTCAAAGGGTTCTTGAAACATGAAGAATCGCAAGGACCGTCACGCTTGCGTCCATTACTGAGCGAAGCATTACACTGGGCAAAAGTATTCATACAGTGCACCAGTTTCATTTGCAGCTTCATTATTTTGCTGTTAAGACAATTATTCCTAAAACAATATACAGGTAACCCCCCCTATAACGCGGTAGATATGTTAGGTGAAACCGTGTTACAGGAGGGTTACCTGTGCATGGATATAAAGCAGATCTGTAAAAGTGTAATTGATGTGCTTCACATCTATGTATATTGCTTCAGGAATAATTATCTTATCACCAAAATAATGAAACTGATGCACTGTACGGATACTGTTTCGGCCCACCGTAAATAGGCAATCATTAATCAACGAAACATTAATAAAACACCCCACAAAGTAGCACTTACAAGATGCAATACAATCACGGGTATCTTTCCAACGCGAATGCCAAACACCAAATGAAGATATAACATCTCTCGTGCTTCCTCGCAATGTAGTGATAAACCCTGTGGACGTTGCAACCATACAGAAAATATGTTACCGTGTAACGCGTCGAAATCATTGTTCGTAATAATCAAGTAATCGAGACAGTCGATTCTTTTCGAGCATCCGTCCACGTTTACGGCGTCGTTCGCAACATCTTCGCGAAACCGAGTGCATATACACGACGATTAGAGAGCCCTGGGGCTAATAAAATGAACGTCGAGGGGAGACCCGGCTTTTGTTCCTGGCTATCATTACAGAAATAAGCGGCCCCGAGACGAATAAATATTAATTAACCGGTGGTTACCTTGCGGTCTACAGACGAGCCTTGGCAGGCAGTATGTAACACGGTGGTTCCGGTTCTTTCTATCCACGAGCAAGAAACTTGAAGCTTCGAAGAGTAACAAGATATTTAACGAACGTTGCTTCTTCAGCCCTTTTCATTTTATGGAACGATTTGGAGCGATTTGTAGCAGGCGTATAAATATATTTTATTCGCGGCCAATGCGAACGAGTGTGTGAAACGAGCGGCGTAATTAAAGCAGTGCATACGACGTATATAGCAAAGATTGAGTGCAATCAAACGTGTGAGCTATATTTTTCTAGTCATTAATTGCTGCAGCCTCTCGGACGAAATATTTTCTGAACAGAATGCGTAATAGTATAAATAAATATATACAATTATACCTGTCAGCTTATTGTTTTTATACCATCCTTTTTTTAAACCAACGCGAAGACAGCGTAATTAATGTAAGACGGACTCAAGGTTCTGGTGCATTCGAAATATCTCGAACTCCTAGTCAAATGCACCCACGGAACCGTAATAATAGGGAAGCTGCTCGTAAAAGAAGACGAAACTCTACGTCTACTCAGCAAGTGCATTTTCACGTTGCGGTACCTATCATTACCAACAAAGATCGCCAACGAGCCAATGCAACAGTCGTCCCAGCTACGCAATGGTCTGTGACTAAATTCAACCGGAAGGCATTCCTCTTTCGCGTGAAAGAACTAGCGTTCTGTAGGAAACATTGGAGACCTTGCTGAATGACTGACTGAAATCCATCAGCTGGCTTTACGACCGAGTTCAGGACTGCTGTTAGAAAATTGAGGCACCGCTACTCACGAGTGGCAATTCTCGCGAAACTATTTTCAATTGCGAACGAACGATCGCTATTTCGAACAGATCAGGTTCACGCGCCGCACTTCGGCGAGTCACTGTATGAACATTCGGTAAAAATTTGTAATGATAAAATGCTGAAATACATTTGCGGAGAGTGGCAGACACGACGATATCACAATTATTCCCAAACATCGCGCACATAAAAGAACATCTTCAGAGACCACGAACGAATCGAAGCGACCAATGGAAAGATGCCGAGATCAACGCCACGGCAATGTCCCCTTCTGTAGAAAGCGGAAACGAATGGGAAAGAACGACGGATGCGCGGCGGAAACACTTGTTCCCTTCGGAAACGACCGCGAAACATGGACAATGGTCCGCTTTCACCGGTGCAATCACGACGGTGTATCGCCACGTTAACGGTGGCCCTTCGTTGGCCGCGTTATGGCCACTCGTCGTTAGTTAACGCCATAAATGGTAACGGACAGCGGCTACGCGAAAGTTCATGATGTACGTTGTTACGTCAATTACGCGGTTTAGTCCGCGGCACGGGCTGCGGCCTTCCATCACGTAGCGTTGAAATTGAAACGCACGCGGACGTCTCGACGTCTTTTACGCCGCAAGAGGTGCACCGAGGAATCTAAATTAACTCGCCCATTCAGACCGTCTTGCCGAGGACCCCGGGGACGGCACTTCATGTATATTACAGTTTATTCTATCGGCCATTGTGCGCCGATACTGGACTACGTTTTCTTTCCTTTTCTTTTCACTTCTTTTTGCAGTCGGTGATTGTAGAGCGGTAGCTGGGCGAGCGTTTGCATTTACGTTAAGATCTGGGTTTATTTGTAATGCAGAATGACTTCGTTTGCTAAGCGTGACGGTGTGAAATTTTTGGGGGGGGATTGCGTGTTTCGACATTTTTAATTTACATTTGACACTGGAACTACCAGGCCCAGTCGAAATGACTGTAATGACAAGTAGTCCTACCTGTGTTATAAATATCTGTAACGTCAATATCAGTGTGTTATGGAACGCGATGAACAAGTAACATTAGCTAAAAGAATGATAAAAAAATTGATTCCTTCCTTCTTCAACTAAGGGCAAAACACTGCTCGATAATTTCCGTTCATGAGGTTTAATGGTAAGCTTCGACGGTGTATTTCTATGAATAAATATGTTGCACGGTGCGTGTACGGTGTTCACAGAAATACGTTCTCCCACGCACGATCGACGAATATCCGGAGGAGTGTTTAATTTATTCACCCCTCCTTTCTAGAAGAGTCAGCCGAGGCATGCTAATTACCTTTTGGACAATAGTGGGACACCACCTTGGCATGCAATTCTCTGGGCACGTTCTACCTTACATCGGAATAATTTTCTTTCATTTCAACTGCCTGCCGCCGCCGACTTCTTGCCATTTTATTATTACATTATCGCGCTTCGTTTTCAATCCAGTCACTATGCGAGTATTGTAAATTAAAAATGACGGAATGAAGACGTAAGCATCCAATATTGTACCAGTTTCGTGGTAATTACATTTTAGTTCTTCCATTTGAAACACAGTAATGGAAGCTTGGAAAAATTAATAATGTCCTTTATGCGCAAGAAAATCCCGCACGTGAAAAACAATGAATTGTATTGCTATCAAGGAAGAATTTATTTAATTGAAAACAGAAGTACCTCGGATCCTCTCAGAGGACGCGTGCTTCCACAAAAATATACGTTCAAAGTTACAAAAATTTCCTCGTCATTTTCAACAATTGAATCCCCCTCCCCTGAAAAAAAAGGAACGTACGACAAGGCAGCCCGAGAATTTCATTATCCCGCGGTGAAACACAGCGGAATACAGACAGCTGAAAGTGTACACTCTCCTCCACACCTTTATGGTCGTTTCCACCATGAAATCGTCAAGGAACACACCGCAACATGGAGCCGTACGAGTCGAGATACGGAAGACACGCTGGCGTTTGTCCGAATAAAACCGGCCCGTGCGTTTATCGTCCAAATAAAGGGGAGATCGCGAGAGTAACGTCTCCGTGCAAGGAAACGAGAGAACCGGGAGAAAAAGAAATCGGCAACGAATACGACTGGCAACATTTGTCTAACTAACAAGCTTCGCAGCGAGACGGCAGCTGTTAAATCATCCTGTATCAGTATATTTACCGAAGGATAAAACATCCGAGTCTTTTGAATTTATCGCGCGGCACTGATTTATTTGGCCGGCTTCCCCAGGACGAAGTGGAAGAGGGAGAAGATTTTTCACTATTCCGCGAGTGTCTTGCATCGCGAAAAGTAATTTAATCGTGCAGTTGGTCCTCCGAGTTTGTCGTCGACGGGGATGTTTCTTCTTGTTTCTTCTTATGCGGAATGTTGGATAATTACTAGCGACGGTAAACGAAGCGTACGCTTCATTTACGTTAGAGCAAAATTGCCTCAACGTTCTTAGAAACGTTCCTGTTGTTTCTCTGTGGGTGTTTTCAGTCGGTTCCAGAAAGCATTTCACAGTGAAAGGACACTTCTTCCGAGCTGTTTTAAACACGTTGATTGAGAAAAATGTAATAGTTATTTCATTTGACACACCATGCCCAATACAGGTTCTGTCTTTCCACGATTCTATCATATTTACGGGAGACGACGATTTCAGCACGCTTGAATCGGTCATTTTCGCGTGACTGTTTATTAGGTACATACTTTGGGCATTGAAGATAGTAGAGGGGAGATATGGTGTTTGGGGTAATGAATTTATGGGGGCCTGGAGGCGAGATGCTTCGAGAAGCTAATATATGTACGCATGTAACTCGTTCGGCGAGAGATTTCGTATCTCTCGATGCAACAGTACGAGAAACAATGAGTTCGATGGGTTTTATTATTTTTTATTTCCTTTTAGTTGTATATTTCTTAGTCGAATGATGTCGTTTTGTGATAGACATGTGTAAGGATCACGATATTAATACAAGAAATGATATAGATAATTTGATGCTCAGAATAATTATAACTAACTACAAATTACATTGTTTTGTAATTAAATCCAAAGAAAATTTTGATTTCTAGCATTATTAAATACGACACAACATACCGACATAATTGCAAAGTTCGATATTTATGAAAGAATATACTTCGGTCCAATTCTGTATTTACTTATCTTGAAGAAAAAAAACGGTCAAAAATATATGCATATATTTCTACCAGAATTTTTTATTAAACAACGATAGAAGATCAATAATTATACACGCTATACTGGAATATTTTTCTCTTCATTAAATAAGCAAGCTCTTTACGCGTATCGGGGATGTTTTAACATTTGCCAAAATATTTGCCTTCCATTATATCCAAAGTTAGTTCGTTAGTTTTGGAACCGTGTGCAATATAGCGTACGCGGAATTAGAGAAAGCGTACGAGTTTAGAATTAGAATCAAAATTGTATGTTGCAAGGTATTTTCACGTTTGGGGTAACTACCCCTAACAGACCGTGTGGCCTAACGGATAAGGCGTCGGACTTCGGATCCGAAGATTGCAGGTTCGAATCCTGTCACGGTCGAGGAATAATTTTTTTTCCATTTTTTCACGCGACCGATCCTTTTACTGCATCGTCGAAAATACTCGTATAAAGATGAACCGACGAGAAACTTTATTCGTCCCGAATATTTCCGCACGTTGCCGTTTCATAAAAATTCTTCACCGTAGAATCGACCGAATAGTTGCACGAATTATTTATTAACATTACCAACGATGTTTAATTGTTCACCCTTAATCAGTTCATTTCAATTCAGACGGAATGTTCAACGTTGTGCGGGATAAATTATATTTTCTTGACGCTACTGTTGTAATGGGTACGTTTTGCTATGATGAAAGAATTGTCATCCGTTTATCTAATAATAGAATAGACTATTTGGGATGATTAAGTGTTTACTCGGAACTTAGGTTGCCGAGATAAGGATTAGGTGTGCGCTGGGTCGCCGATAGATTTCACCACGACCGATATGATTGAAATTATACGACGGTAATAGAGACGGTGTAAAAGGTGTAAAATCTAAGACATCCTAAATCCTAGAAGTTCAGAATTTTGTCCTGATACATAGCTTACAGTAGTACAGTTGCAATTAAATGAAACTCGAGTCGCAGAGACAGATTGACCTATGGGTTTAAAGATCGACGAAATATGCGTCGTGCCTACACGCGTTTGAAATCGAACATTAACAAAACATTGGAACAGAATAAATCGTTAACAAATACAGCTCCCAAAAACATCCACAAACTATAGTACTTTACTTCCAAGTCCAAAGCACCATACAGAAGACGACTAAAATCCATTTAACAGTGCTTTCCAATTACGAAAAATGATTAGTACAGTATATAATTTCAGTCGAGCATAAATTCGAGATAGAGAATAAATTTCAATCTTCACTTCCCTGTACTCGCTCTCCGTAGGAATTACATAGCACGTACGTGGCATAGATAGAGATGAACTGGTACTCTCTGACCCCAATGCGGTTTAGAAATAACAGCGGAACGGAGCATCCTCGAGTACGACAAAGCGAAACAGCGACAATTACCACGCGTAATTACGTTTCTCGCACGCCGAAACGGGACTCGTGTCAGGCAGCCCGTTGTGCACGATTCTCTCAGAATGGATAGAGGCAAAGGTTTGCGGGAACGTTCTCGGTATAATTCACGGTACACACCCGGTATCGACGTACGATAGCGTCGTCGGTTAATTTGTTGCTCTCGCGACTGGCCACGTTCCTTGGCCAGCGAGGATATCAAATTATCCGCGTTAAGTAGGCGGTACGATGCACGTGAACGACGAAGAAAGACCGAGGGACGGACAATGGAAAGGGAAAGGGACAGGATGGAGATAATGGTCGACGAAAGAGGGTGGTTGAGATACGTAGAGAGAGAGACGGAATGTTGGAATATGCAAATGGGGAGAGAAATAGAGTGGTTGAATTGCGGAGAAAAATTTTGTGATTATTTCTTTGCGACGAAAGGGCAGAGGAAAATAGAATTTGGTAGGAGAATCGATACTGCCTCCATTCTTTCAGTTCCCCGCGAGTCGTGTCATCTTTCGAGTGCATTCGTAAAAGAAATGTCTGTTCTGAAATGGAAAAGCTAGATAGAAGTGAACGCACAGAAAGTGACGGACGTGAAAGGAGAAGCGAATAATGTAGGGACAAGGCTCGGGGCGCTCGTTAACCTACGACCGGAAGTTGGACGTGCACGCCACAGGTGAGAAAAGGGCGCGCATCCGTTTTCTGCGGATAGATCGAGCAGAGAAGTGTAAGGAGGCTTGCTTACGATAAATCAGTGCGTAGGCGTAACGTGTACACCCCGCGTCGTGGTACCCCTTTGATTACTTACACGCGTACCGACGAGTAATTGATTTTACCGCGGGCCGCTGAAACGTTTCTAGCCGCTAACAAAGTGTAAGACCTTATTGGCAAGTGTACCCATGTGCGAGGACACGACAGTCAAAGATTTATTCCGCCTTTCTCGCTTTCCACGGAATTCACCTCTGTTGTCTGTGATGGCCGTAGATATCAATTATTTTCCAATCAATACCATATCGATGTTAAATCATTCATCACTGCGCGAATTTCTTAAAAGAAAACATTACTCCTTTGCTAAATTGCCTCTTCGTTCGTTCATTCGTTTGCACCTTTCTGAGTTGAAGTGTTCAATGTTTTTAACTGCGGCACACCTTCGGGATTGAAACTTGGCGCCACACAATGACACCTCACAAGTTGAATTTAGTTTCGGGGGCGCATCTTACCCCCTCATCCGGCTATAGCCTTTGCTAAATTCGCGCAACGATCAACGCTCGATTTTATTTACGAGATCGCGATCGCCCGGTTTATCGAAATTCCGCGATCACTTGAACGACAGCCGGCCGATTTATATTTTCTCCTGTTTTAGAGTTATTTAACGGTCGATCGTGCGATCGGTTCGAGCGTCGAGGAATTACTTCGCCGGTGTAGAGATCGCTTCATCTCGAATCGTGTCCATTGCGGACGGTGGTAGATCGTAGTGGAAGGCCACGATTACGAATTGATTTACTATGTATGCAAAAGGTGTTTCCCTTTCCTAGAGACCCTCGTGTGGTAGATCCGTATGATCTGGTGTCGCACGCGTGACGGCCGATATATTACCGTCGCCGAGCGATTAATAACTCTGCGACTAACAACATTATTACATGCACTCCCGCGAAATCTATGCCTCTCGGAGGTGCACGCAAAATTCTGTCCCTCCCTCCTCTAAAAAAAAGTACAGACGTAATGTTGTACACGTGTAACGCAATACAGCGAAAATAAATATATAAAATTCCTGTCGCAAGAAAAACATCTCGCAGCGTTTCTATTCCAATATCACGCGGGGTGCTTCATGATCACACTTTTAGGCGCGTCTCCACTCGTCCACAAATTCACGATCGGTCCCGCGATGTCAGAAATTGACAACCCTTCGATTTCCAATTCTATCGTCTCACAATCCGCCACCATCGAACACAAGCGACTGGTCGTCCATCGCTCACAGCCTTGTCAATCACAGCCTTCAGCTGCGACGCAGCATTCCGCGGGCCTCGATACATCAAATTATTGCGACACGCGAGGAACAGGGAAGAAGTATCGCGAGATCGAACGAAGAACCGTTCGATTCGCGGTAAAAGCTTCGTTGGCCGTTGCCCGTGGCGATTTCGAGAAAATCGGAAAAAATCAGCGGGATCGTACAGTCGCGAGCCAACGAACGAGGAAGCGCGTATTCACGGGGGAAGAACCGTGGACGTGAGCTGAAGAGGAAACGGGATTAGGTGGGAGTGAACCAAAGCGGTCCGTTCTGATCGCCGGCGATGTATTCGCGGGGAAAAAACCAGCGGGACCCGTTTCGCCTCTCATCTTTCAGCGAATTGATCCGCGTGGCTTGACAGAGAGGCCTGAGTACGTCATCAAGCTGCCAGGTTGGGGTGGCAATTGCGACGTGAAACTATTTAAGACGGCCGTTATTTATTGCCGGCCAATTTATCGAGATCCTGTATACACCGGGGCGAGCCAGAGTTGACTGTTCGATGCTTTGCACTTGACGGTTGTACAATTCTTTAGATATTCGTACTACTCGAATGAATTTGCGGCAGTGCAACCGGTATTTATTATGCCCGATGATGCTTCCAATTTTTAGATTCAACGATCGTCGCGGACATTCGCATCGAGTGAATTGATTATATTGTTACTCGCGGGGGGAATGGGAAAATTTCATCTGGAACGTCAGATTTCATCGCGGTTTTTTGCACGATCCGTCAAATAACTGTAACGCTGCTGCGAGGCGTTTGAAAAAGGTTACGCCTGGTTCTTTTAATAAATACGTTTCATCAGGAACGCGAAGAAGTGACGGAGAATGATAAAGACTCCTAGAGATTCTCACCGTTGCCCGTGGGATGGGCGGAATGAAAGTCGATCGCATGGTACGATCGAGGACATTGACATTGCCCGATGGAAAGTTACGCGAGGAACGCGAGGTATACTCGTCGTGGCTCGAAAATGCTTTCGGAAGCAAATAGTCGGAATAAAATCGAGCTTGTGCGAGGCTGGCGATCAAAATGTATATTTCTCAGCATTCATATTTCGTCTGAATATCTATGAAATTATTTACTCGTTTAAGCGTGTCATTCCCGCGCGGAGTATATAAAGTAACACGGGCTCGAATAGCCGAGGAAATTTTATAGGGTGTATCATAGTTTATGATTTACCTGTTAGGCGATCTCGCAATCAGTTTTATCGTGTTATCCCTCGAAACCAGTATTCGATACGTCTATCCTACTTTCACTTACGTTCGTGCCGAGCCATGCAGAAAGAAGACCCGATCCATTCATTAAATCCTACGAATCTAAGTTAAACCTGTTTTCGATAACCCTGTACCTATGTGCCAGTTAATGAACAGTCTCCGCCACGTTCCCGTACGAATTATAATTTCCATTACCATGCAGTTCGCGTTCGTACGAAGAAAACGGAACCTTACGGTCGAAGAAGAATACACGGGTCGATTTCTAAATTCTAATCCACAGACAACCACACTTAAGCACGTTTACCCTATACAGACATCAACGCGGTGTTTAAAAAGATACGAACCGCCGACCGATCTGTACCTGTCAACACATCGTCTTCGTCCTTATTCCCTTGGTCGAAGAAAATGCATACTTTTGCTTGTAAAACACAGTGGCGACGTCGTCAGAAGTACGCTAACTCCGCGAGCAGGAGACTAAGCTCTTCCCTCGTGAAGAAAATTCACGAAACTGTTAAATCTAATCTACGTTGGAGCCGCGGCTGCTCCATAAAACGAGATGCTCTGAAGTTTAGAGTCTAAACTTTTAACACGAGGTCCTGCGGCTCGTCGAAAGCATCGTCGAATCTACCATCGCAGACGTTAGCGAAGATTAACAGATGTTAATCCCGTGTTCTGCACTGCTGCCGCTCGATCGAACAAAAAGCACTCCCCGCATGACGGGGGAGCAAATTCTCGCCCTGTTCAATGCGTTTGTCGGAGTCATTGGCCGAGTTTCTCATTCGAATAACTGTACGTGCCCCACAAGTAATTGCGCAACGCGCAACGAGCCCGGAGAAGCGATGGAACGCGCCTACCGGATCATTTGCTCTAATGCAGCCTGGACGAGCGAATCCTCTCATTATCCGGATGAGGAACATTTAGTTGAGCACCTATCCAGGACGCCGCGCAGCTCTGGCCCTGCTACAAATTACAATCATCCCGACAGATTACGCCTGGGCCCGTCGTTTCCACCTGTATTGGTGCGAACGTACACACGGGCCAACCTGCGAGTGAGACATTTCACGCTGCAGACATTGGGCCTAACGCGTACGTTCGTCTAAGCGGAGTTCGATGGTGATTAAGTAAAAAAGACAGCCCGGATGCTTCCCGATTTCCTGGCCTTTTCTTTCGCCGGTTTTTATGGGGGTTTTTGCAGCGACGACGAGCGGACGTGTTATTAGAAACGGTGGATTTGCGAGGGACTCGACTTGTTAGATTTTTCGTCGCGCCACTGGAGGAAGTATTAAGGGTGATCAGATCTCCCTCGGGATACGTAAACGACTGGTAGAATAATCGGATGAATTAGAAAATCTTTGGGTACATAATATTTGTGCCACACCAGTAGATTGTTATTATTTGTCGAAGGGGCATCTTTCATTCATTATGTTCAATTTCGCGGAGCTGAATCTGTTGTAGAAAATTCGGAGATATTCCGCAAATTGCGGACGCCATTGAACGGAATATTGAACGTGCAGCGTATATTTTCATTGAAGTATTCAAGCCTGGAAGAATGGCGAGCAATGAAGGTAGATCGTTTAAAAAAAATTACGCTCGGTATGAGTTAAACGAAGATTAATTAATCACCAACTAATGATCCGGCATCAACGTTTCCGCGTGCGTCATCTAATTCCATATTCAGGAACGGCACGGTCGACCACATAATTGAATCCGGCAATTTGCATCGAAGTCGAGCGCGAGATAAAAAGGATGCGTCGACGACAAATGATAATCCGTGTTATGCGGCGCGAGGGAAAAAGAAGCAGCTCAAAAATGATGGACATGAAACCCTACGAAACGGGTATAAATTTAAAGGCATCCGCGCTGGTAACTAGACGATAGTCCAGTTCTTTTTTTTTCTCCATAAAAATAGAGAATTTTCGTATCCCGCGGTGTTAAATACCGACCGTAATAATACTGGCCGTTGGCGAACGATTAATGGCTGCTAATAAAACGCGTACCCGCGGCCTTCGTTCTCGACTTCCTGCTTTTCTCGCGGTTTTGCTTCGTTTAGAAGGGGAATTTTCAATTTACAATGAGGAGGGCACACGAATATCTCTGAAAATCGATCGAACCTTTGCGCCGCGATGACAATTTGGCCTGGCCTCGGCTCGATTGACGCGCTGTTCGCGAAATTAGAACACGTGCCGATGGAACGTTATACGATCTAATTTGCATCGATTTTCATCGGCTAACCGAGGTTTCTCGAAGAAGCAATTATCGTGCCGCTGGATCGAACCGTTTCACGGTAATTGCGATAAATTGCCGGCGTACACTTTTAACGGGACGCTTGTTTCGTGAAAAAGGAGACTTCATAAAGTTGCAGGTGTTTTATTAATATTAATGACCCGCTGACAAGTGAGATTACCGTTGACTAAATGAATACAATATCATCGCAGTACGTATGAGCGCAATGTCAAAAGTAGAATTCCAATGGGAACAGAACTTTTCTCGCGAATTGAAATTATCCCCCATTTGTCTCATTCTTTTGCAAATAATCTACAATGTCCGATGTGAAATATACCGTGAACAAAATTGTAAATCACGCTGGCAACGAGAGTGCCGTTCGTTTACATAGAATTGACGAATAAAATTAATTTCCTTTCCAATTCTATTCCGAGACCGGTAAATCATTTTTTCACCACCTTCGCCGACAGCTTCTCGCAGATCCAACAATTGCATTTCAATGACAGTTACAATATTCTAACGCGAAGCGTTACACCGATTTCCTCGGCCTCCCGGGAATTACCGATGCCCGACGATATCCTTCGAAGAAACGAACGCGTCGAAATTAATTGTCTTAACGCCGCGAGCCGATGCGAACGTTCCCAAAATTGCGAATTAATTTCGCGGAAGGAAAATTTTCAGGCGGCGGTAGCGCGGAAAAGTTGAAATTAAATTTCGCGTCATTCCACGTCGTTCACGCGTACGTTGCCCGGCCTAATGAGTTCCTGATGCAGCCAACATACATCACTGTCTACGACGGCGATTAATACCTCGCCGTGCGAGCACACGCGCAAAATAATACGAATTCATTGGACAGGAGAAGGAAACGGGCAAGTCGAAATGTTCGTTTTCACGACGGAACGTTATCTGGAAACGATTACCGTTTCCACCCGTTAATTAGAGCCCGGGAGCATTCTTTACGCGTAGCCTCGTGTTACTAATTAGAACGTTAATCTATTTGCCGGTAGCCATTTAGAAATTCTAACGCCATTATAATTATTAGACCATTAGATGGCGGTTTCCGTGCGGTTCGCGGATCGAACAATTCATCGGGCGATCAATCGTTTCTTGCCGCATAAAAACCTATTTCTCGCACTTTCGTACCTTGTCTTGCACATTCATCTTCGTGGATGGTATTGTTAGATTACACCTGTCGTCGTGATTAGCAGGTCAAGAGCTCCGCATATTTTAAATGCTTTATTATTTAATCCAATTATTGGATATGCTGCGTTGAATAAAATAACAATTATGTTCTTCTCGATCAGTGTACTTATAACAGCTTTGAAGGGACGTCCTTTCGCTATGAAATGCTGTCTAGAACTGACTGAACTGGGTCCTACCTGAGTCACAAACGAATGCGCACTGTTTCATTTTGCAACCTGGCCCCTTTCGACTAGCCATAGTACAGGCCCATCTGGTCCTCTTTACTATTCTCTGTTAGCAACACGTTTCTGAGAACGTTGAGTCAATTTTTCTCTAGCGTGATATATCTTATGCGCTATCGCTAGTAATTGTCCAACGCCAACATTAGTGTGCGTTTTCATTATGTTGATTATTCCACCTTCTTTTTATTTTATTTTCTTGGGAGGAATTATCATCGAACTCAATTTCCTCGTTGCAATTTATAAATTGACAAAACGGATCGAAGCTGTTTGCATTACTTTTGAAATAAGTTTCACTTCTCCTACGTTCGTTTACCGCGTAGAATTCGCGAATGAAAGAGAAACCACCTCGCCCAGTGTGTCTTCCTGGAAAGATATCACCGTAAAGTGTACCAAGTCGTGACTCCGGGGATGTTGCCCGTGAGATCCCCCGAAGGATCGGCACGAGTTCTTCTCGGAACTCGTGATTTCGTTTCCGTAGTTCAACAGGTCATACTTATAATTGCTTATTAAAACGATCCGGTGTCCGGCTAACGAGACCGATACCTGGAAATACTTTGTACACGAGGGAACACCGATCCACGAAACAACCAGAGACCCGCTCGTTGTGTGCAAAGATAATTTGGACGATAACCGTGAGAATATTTTAATGAAGAATATCAGGCACTGCGACGCGATATGAAAATGAAAATTTAGCAAAAATCACGGGCAACTCAATATGAAAATATATACATATATCGTTTTACGACTGGTGCAATTAAATTTCGTTTAAGAATCGAAGTTAACTTTTTACCCCGGTATACACAAGCCGAACGTAAAGTCTCGATTAAAAGCAGACATGGATATATCGTCTATCCATAAACGAAACGCCACGAGTAACCATATTTACACCGCAATAAAGAAAGTAACGTGAACGCAACCAGTCGGGGGTATTTATAAATTAACGCAGATACGGGATAAATAATTTCACGAGCTCGACCCATCCAACATTCTCCGCTTATTTATGTGTAAATTAACAATCCGCGGTGCGCCTCGTTGGCGGCGTGGAAAAATAAAAGAAGAAATAAAATAAAAAGGGAAAAGAATTCGGCAATTTATCGCGCGGCAAGTCGCGTTTCTCGCGCGAAAATTTATGCTTCCAGACTCCGCGTCGAAGGGTGTACGAGGTAAATCGCGTGACGTATTTTTCTGAATGCCCGGCTCGAGTGAAAACGAAAGATTACTTTTACGCTCAAGCGCACGTTATTGCCGCCGGTCTTGAATTTGCGCGAAGAAATTTCGGATGAATTAAAATCCAGTATCGGCGAAATTATGAAAGCAACAAGATAAATTAATAATCGAGGTTCAAGGGAAAGGGTTACTCGTTGAATGAATTTTTTCCAACCAGAACCACTTTCGTGAAATTCAATAATCGCTTTATATTTTCCAGCCTGTAGAAACTGAATTGTTCATTTAATACAGCGCGTTGGATAGCAACTGTATACTTCACTCGAGCTATAATATATGTTTTTGTAAAAGAAAAAAAGCGGAATAATCCGTGTGATTTAATTCAGCTTCATTAAGAAAATAAATTGAGTGCATCAATTTTCATTTCTAAGGTATAGCTGGTGCGCTAATCTCTTTGATAATCTTGAGTTTCCACGAACATTAGAACCAGAAACTGAGATACCCGGGACAATGAATTCAAGTAGGAAGTCGAGAAACAAAATTATGTATATTACTCTGACGGGTCTCATTAAAAAAAAAAAAAAAAAATTTCTCCCGTACGAAAACAATTGGTCACGCCACAATTCACCTGGAGGCGTGTCGCAACGTTTAAATTACGGCGCAATTAAGTATAGCCATTACAGGAACGAACCAACGATCGTCTATTTCGTTTGAACGTTGGCTTCTAGACGAACCCTAATTAAGCTATACCGTTTCAGAGCACGGGATCGCCGTACTGCGCCGTAAACGATGCAATTTCATTACGCTAATACCTGTATTTCACCATCGAATAAGGTACCAAGCTCGAACCAAGTGGTTTCCGTGTTGTAGGAAACTCATTTCGTTCGACGCTAAAGAAAAAAAAGAAACGCTCTATCCCCTATCCAATCAGTTACTCGCACCGTCGAAAATTCTACCCGTTTCTTTCTTTTCTCATTCCTGGTCTAAAACATCGGGCAAACCGCGCGATGATCTAACTATCTTCGTTTTTCAAATTTGCGCAATACGATAAGTATTTGCGTTGCACGATTACTTTTAGCGTTGATACCATGTGCGTTTAAAGAAAAATTAATGTTGGATTTAAACAAAAAATAAGGCCAACAGGTATATTACCAGCCAACATACGTTTGGGACATCCAGAAAGTTTCCAAACGATTAATAATTTTAGGTCGAGAATTCCAGAAGATATGTCTGGACATAATTAATCGCTGTTGATCTCTCCAATATCAATTTCGATTTCGGCTACAGCAGAAGCTAATTCTCGAAAATGTGAGGCGAGTTAGCGGGGCGATTGGTCGATAAATGGTTAACAAGTGACTGAAAGCAGAATCGAAATGTAAAATGTCGACTTTTCTCAGCTGTTCTGGACTGTCGCAAAATCTGTTTCTTATAGATTTTTTTCGAAAAGAAAAAATGATCAAAGAATACTTAAAATCATAAGAAAAAAAATTCCTCTGCTGTGCGTTGTATTATACTTCCTTCTGTTCAAACGTTTCATAATTGACGATCAATGGTTTTAAGAAACTGAAAGTGTTGCGATACTTAATGCCTCTAATAGTTCACGGTTATCGCGATACGTTATGTGCCATTACGCGCAGGGCATGAATCAGTGGAACGACCTTTCAATGGGCAGACCAAGGAATCGTAGCAGAAACCCAACGAAATTTATTGCACACACGACGCGGATGCTAACACTCTGAGGCTTTTACTGCATCGATTCTCACGCGCTCTTCTAGACAAGCTATATAATCACAGTGATCTCTCCGGAACATCGTAAGGTGAAACCTGCGATCCACGTGAAACTGTTGCGCAACTGTCAAAGATGCACTTTAACCCACAACCGCAAATAAAAAGCCGCAAATAACGTCAGCCCCATCCTTTTCATCAAATAACCGCAAGCCGAGTGGCACTTATCGTTGGTGGTCCTGAAAATACTTTCACGTTTATTTTACCAGATAACTTCGAGCTATGAAAATTATTCTATGCATATTATCTTTGTTCCGCGCAAGACTACGCCATTTTTCTCTGTTCCATACTACGCTGTTCAACACTATTCCGCTACTCGATCTACACTGTCTCGTTCCTCCATCTGCACTGCACTTTTCCATTCATTCATGCATCCATTCGTCGCCAGTGTCACAAGTAACATCACCGATGTCACAAACCTAGCCCAAACCTAACCCGGTCATAAACCTCGTCTAGATAAAAACTACGCACACCCGCAGTATCGATTTAGCACCGAGTCAGTACTATTGACGCGTCAAGTGCAGATTCGAGAAATGAAAATGTCCAATTCCAATAACGAGAGCGGTCCGATTCAATTTCCTACACGCCAGTAATCGCCACGGTGTCAAGTGCTCAAAGTACAAGCCATTCACCCGTGATTCTGCCATCCTGCCACCGTTCTTCCCATTCTCGATTTTTCGCATTCCATCGTAGCGTTGCACTTCGTCAACGCGGTCCATCCCATTATCATTTTCGTCGCGATACCATCGTGCCTGCGTTGCCTTAAACGGCGTAACCGGCTCGCAGCATCGAAGCAGTTACTGTTTCACACGTTTTGTACAGCGACACGGCCACGGTATCCTCGTCGTCGCATCTCACGCTGCGATCTCATCAACCGCATAATAGGCAGACGTCGGACGAGCTCGACGTGCTCATATTTGACTGACCGAGCCACCGAGGCCCAGCTGCGAGGGCAATTCTCCGCTCCTGGCTGCTATGAAGCTTAAGTGCCGTTTCCAGTTGTGCAGGAAACGCGGCACGGAGGCACTTGCAAAAGTGGAACCGCCGGGTATGAACATTTTTCAACGCGGACCTCGAAGAAACGTCGCGACTGTGATTCGTTTCGTTGCGTTCTTCGAGGGGGAAAGAATTGAGGGCACAGAATGACGAGGAGGAAAAAATACTGAGCAAATAATGGCAGCAATTAAATATTATTGGAACGCGGGTGGAAAAATAATTCAATCGTGCGTGGAACAAAATAACGTTATTGATTGATACGTCTGAAGACACGTCTGTGCAGTGTCCAAGTAACGTCTCGACTGAGAGTCGCACAGGTCAGAGAAGAAGTGACATACAATGTATATATACCGGGCAAGAATAAAATAAATCGATCGATCCTTATAAGGAACGATAGAGTAATGTTGTCCTATATTTAGAACAATAAGTTCCAACAAACATAATATAATATTTCGCCTGTATTGACATCGATTATGATTCGCGACGAAGTTAATGCAATTCTTGATTTAATGATGATGACAATAATAACGACACTGTAGAATTCTGCGCGTTGCAACAAGTTATCCGGCTGGGCGTTATTCTGAAGGAATCGTTTGCCGCAAATTCATTCGCGACACGAAATGTCAGGGATGCATTAACGAGTGTCGACATTTGCGATTCCGTTCCACGATTCGTGTTACAAATTGTGTCCCCCCTCGTGTATTATCCCTGTTCCATCGATCAGCGAAATTGTTTTCAGAAAGTTCAACTTGCTATTGAATAAACAGGAGATATATCTAACATAATCGACAAGCACGATGATTCACGGCAACGTTAATACTCCCAATATTGAATTTCATTTAACAATATTAAATTCGTAATAAGATTCCGTTTTCTCACGATACTCAATCGCGTTCACATTAATTGCACAATTATGAGAACCTCCCCTTACACTTCTGCGGTACTTTTTCCGCCTCCGTACCTGGTTTAATAATCCTTTCTGCGTTAGAAACTGTTCTCCTGGGGAAGGAAACACAGAACATACCGAACCGTGATTGTTAACGCTTCCCACTTATTGAACAAAGCGGAACGATACGCTTTGCACTCTTGCATAATTAAACGTTGCTTCCTGAAACACGTCGAACCGTGGAAAACCTAATTGCGTGTACTTGAAATGTTCACTTTAATCCTTGTTTCATTAACCATAATATTCACGGTTATTCTAAAAGTATAAAAATTCTTTCATTGCAAGTATGATTGATCTGTACTACTTTACCAGGGCTGCGCATACCGAAGACTCGCCCTACTGCGAAAACTCATGTACGTCTGGCCATACCGGCTTGATCTACTTGACGACCGTTCCATCAATTAGCCGCGGTGCTACGTTCCTTGCAACAAATTTTTCTTCATTTCGAGAAGAGCCACCGAATAATTTCATTTGACACAGGGCAGTGATAAAAGGAATGTGCTTTAAGCTAGAAAGAAATTGTTGAAAGTGTTTGGAAAAGATAATGGAGGAAATTCGAGATCAAAGCCTGCTGCAGCAATGTTATTAAGAACAAGTAACGCAGATCCTATGAGGGAATGTTACAAAATGAATCGCTTGCCTAATTATTTTTTTTCATCGGAAACAGAAAATCAGTAAAATACGCGGAACTTCGCCCAGGCTGCTTAAACGGCTATCACAGTCCTTGCGTGCAACAAACGTAACAGAGTAACCATTCGTTCCACGATCGCCCGAGGCAATTTCTACCATAAAAATAACCCGATCGATCCGGGGAGAAGTTCACCGGACTCGATCAGGATTCACGGCATACCGATTAAGTGAAAAAGCTGCATGCTGATCGACGAGCTCGCGACTACTTTTTCCCCGCGACAACCTGTAACGAGCGTGGATCCTGAAATTCATAACGAGAACACCGACACGCTCGGTTCGCGGATAATCACGACCGTTCGAGTTTGTTGAAAAGCAACGAAACTTTCACCGCTCTGTTAAATACCAACGGGCAGAGATAATTGGTGCATTCTTTGCCAGGGAAAAAACGGCAAAGTCTTCGCCGAACAGTATTACCACTTTGTGTTTCTTTCTCTTTGGTGTAGTTACGCGTTGAATATTCTCCAGCTTTGACGAACCTCGTTCGTTAAGGAACCAATCGACAACTATGCACAGTATTTCTCGTCGCACAGCTTTTTTCGAATTGGAAGAGTCGAATATATAGCTTGCGCAGGCAAACCGGTTACCCAGTTCTATATTTCCTTTAATCATTTTTGTGCGTTCCTGACGAGATATCGCGAAATCGCACCGGAAACAATCTGTGCAAAATATTCGAAGCAACTAAGCCTCCAGCTTATCGACCATGCTGGTTTCCCACCTATCCAAGGAACAAACTCCTAATTCGTTCGGCGACGCAGTCTACTCTCTGATTCATGTTTCATAATTATTATAGTCACTTGAAACGCGAACACGAGACACCGAATCAACGACCGGCCTGCAAGACGCAAAGGCCAGTTGTTAATTAACGTCGTCTTCGCTGGATTCGTATATATATTTTTCTCTTTTTTTCGTTCTTTTCCTCTCAAGCACAGCGGCGAGGAGTGCAGGTGTCTACCTTTCTCAACGCACGGTCAGCCTGAGAGTTGATTTCCTTAAGAGTACGCGCGTACACGTGATCTTTCGACTTGAAATCCGTCGGACAGACCGAAACGTAACGAGTTTCTCAAGCGTTCCCCTTTCGCGCGCCATCGCACCACCAGTACGAATAAATTTTCGAACAACGTAGCACCTTTTTACTGTCCCCGGTGACAGGTAACAAGCAACCGGACCGAATAACCATCCGCTCGAAAAAAAAATACGAATAACCGGGCACGACGGATTATTTATAGCATGCACCTTGAACGAGTACTTAATGAGGAGCGATTGTACGGCGCGCCGTTTTTGCTTTCAATTTATTTGACAATTCGGCGCGATCGTCTCGTTTGCAATGGGGCGGACAAAAGTGTACGATTGTTGCTTTGGAAAGCCGCGAGAATTGGCGCGGAAATATCTCACCGTGTTCAGTCGCGATTTCTAATCGTTCAGAATTCGATTAGAGGGAAATGATGAATGTTCCGTATCGTCGAATTCGATTCGAAGGATGTAAATTAACAGCCACGAGTGCGTTGCCCTCGGTACAAACGAGAAAACATTGCAACTGATGCAGAATCATCTTCCAAGAGGGAGAACAATTGGAAGAGAACGATTAGTTCAAATACTTCAAAATATTACTAATCGTATAAAAATAAAAATACGATACTTGCGTCGCATTTTAAGGATCTAAATGCCTACTACCGACCGGACAATAAATCGCTTCCAATATCGCGCGCCCCTTTTTCACTTTCCCCCCAACGACTCAAGAACGAGTCATTAATGAAATTTCGAGATAGAAAGATCCTTCCTGCTGGCAACAACGTGACCAAGAAAGAAGCTTTCGTACAGAACCTCCGAGCGGTTGTCAAAGAAACTAATGCGAAATCACGCCAACAATGAGGAGATATAGGAGCGCAATTAACTTGCCACCCCGCGTCCAATCTTCAATTACGAATTGCGCTCGGCGTACCGTTTTTACATCAGTTCCATTGCCGTGCTTTTGTCCGTTGTTGCATCGAACGGACGTATTATACAATAGCGTTCGATCGATCTCTCGTGCTGCTCTTAGGTAACAACGTGCATGGAATAGAGGAGAGTTTATTCTGTGCATCTGACTCGAGAAAACTATAATTTCCAACAACGTTCTGCAGATTTGTAAAGCACTGATTCCTTTTTTTTTTTGTGGTAGAGCTGCGCGCAACATGCGGCTAACGTGTCGTGAAATTGTGTAGATTGTGTATAAGTGTACAGTGTACCGAGTTTGTAATTTAATGTAACAGAGAATATAGAACGACATGCAGAATGTTTACAAATTAATGAATCAAATAGAAAATTCTAATAGAAAAGGGAGATATCGAAGTTGTTGAAAATTGCTGGCTGTTAGATACATATTTCTAATGACAAACGTATGCGAAAAATCTACACAGCATCTTTTTTTCAAGCGTAGACCACGATTGCAGGTCAACGCAGGTATATGAGATACGTTTTTCAATTTGTGCACGATTTTGGTAACAAAGATATCTGTGGTTCCGTGATAACTAGATTCGCCATTGAAATACACCATGCTCAAGAGATTTTAGAGTTTTTCCCAGGGAAAAGTCTAGTGCCGCAATAGTTTTCTTGCACCACCGTTTCTACCGCGGTAATAAATCTTCCCGGTCGAGCAAGTGCGCTGGTGAGAACTCTATGATTTTGTATTATCCAATTTATACAGTCATTACGCGAATACTTTTTCACCTGGCGCGAGGTAAAGTAAAGGTGCGAATGACACATAAACGTCTTGTTTATCATACAGGCCACTACAAGGTAAATCGACTTTTAAACGGACGGGGTAAAAGCTTCGTTCGAGTGCAGAAAGCACGCCCAGGCGCTAAATTAGCCATAAACGAGACGAAGCTAGGTACTTGCGTGCTTTGCGTTCATTTTCGTTCCTGAAACGTATACAGGGATAGCTGGTTAACGCAACATAACGCAATTACGCAACTCAAAATAGAATTCTTAATTCATTAATTGCAAGTCCTGCAATCCATCTTTGCCGCGATATTACATAACACAACTTGCCTTGCAACATTAAATCAACACGCTGTATATCATCCACGGTAACAGCGAAATAACTAAACGCAATTAATCGCAATTTTCTCAAACCTCTCTAACGAAATTCATGTAAGATACAACTTTCGTTAATCACGTTTATCGAACCTCATACATTAAAATACTTATTCCAACATTTATGCATTAAGCTCGAATTACCGAATCGTTTTCAAACGTCATTACCTCGACCGTAACCGTGTTTCCGATTTAAACTCGAAAAAACAAGTGTCTCGAGGAAAAATTCGTGGTCCCCAACGAAATACAAAATAATCGAGACCAGTTCCTCGTTCGTGCAACGTCTCTCCTCGATTCCCTTGAAACGTTCGACCAACCTCGTTCCCTCCACATCCGCGTTACTATCATCCGTTTCTAGTAGCCGATATCGAAACGATTAGTCCGCTTCCACTCGCGACTCCGTTTACTTCGCTCGACCCTCTTATCAATATCTCCGGCAGCCGGAACGGCGAACAGTCCCGATATCGTCCTGAGGGACGTCGAATAAAACAGGGGGGGGGGAACGCGTCGTTTCGCGAGGCACAGAGCGGGAGAAACGCACCAGTCAAACAGGTAATCATTGTTTCTGGTGTGCGCGGACGCAAACGGGTGCACGATACTATAGTCGATGCAACGGTGAAATAGGCCGTGATTACATATTTGCATCCTCGACGATGCACAGAGTGTATGCTCGGATAAATTGTTGGCGCATTTGTATTAATTGTGTCGTTGCGCGTGGAATGCCGTTCATTGCCCGTCAAGTATTAATAGACAGCAGTGTGTTGTGTTTGCGACGTTGAATGCACTGTGGAAGAAAATTACGCGGTACGCTGTTGAACGTTGGCGCGTATTCGATTTAGGGGAACCGCCGAGAAACTTGCGAGCGGCCGGTAGTTTTAAGTTGCGGCACGATGAATTATTTCACTTTGTTAAATGGAGTTTTGCGGTGGACGCGGTTAAACGTATTTAATTGAAGTGAATAGCGGGAGCCCCCGCGGGGGAGCCTCCGGGGCAACACCCCCTTCGGCGAGTCCCAGAGGCGCAGCGTCCCCTCGGTGCCGATGCTGGCTCGCCCGGAGCCGAGATTCGCAAGGATCTCGTTGGGTGGTGACGAAAAATCGCATTGTCCCGACGCGTCGTGACGTCGCGAATGGTATGCCCAGTATTGCCCAAGCACTGGTACCGCGGGTGATCGTAGTTATGGGCCCACGGAGGGTGGTGGGCCCAATAACCATTTAGGGGCCCGTGTGGCACACTGGGAGGAATCTCCCTCCTTGAGTGTACCCCAGTCCCGCGCCCATGGGGCCCCGTTGGTTAGGTCTCCGCGCCAGGTACAGCACGTAAAATGAACCGCGACACATGTACAGCGTGAGCGTCTGGGAAGTGAAGAAGGGATAAATGAAAATTCTGAAGCAGAAATTGCTTGTTTGCAATTCGAGCGCGTACCAGTAGAAGAGGATCGAAAGGACAATTCTTCAACGCAACAAAAATAATTTGATAAAGCTACGTATCATCCATATTATCCAAATCTAAATAGTCGAGTATCTTTTACTTTCCGACCGCTATATTGCAAACGAACGGAATTGCCAAGTGTACAGCGGCGTCCCGATTTCGCCAGAAAGATACACGTAACTGGAATGAAACAATTTCGAAATCTTGATCGGCGCTTTCAGCTTAAAGTGAATATCAATTTAAGAACACTCGTTCGCCTTAAGTGTTCGTGCCGTTCAAGTCCCGCCGGCCTGACTAATCTCCCTTGTCCTGCGACGAATAGCTCCTACGAAATGGTAAATAACGTTCCCCCCCTCCGAAGAAAAAGTACCGGTGGCGATGAATTAAAAAGCTGCAGATAACGAGGCCATAAACCAGTCCGCGATAAGGCGTTCAAATTTACCACGAATGAATGGACTCTGGCGAAAACGCGTTCGTACAAGTGTAGCAATGCAAGTGGCGCGAATAAATCCAGGTAAATACCTGGCCGTGATGCACTCCGTGTTAATAAAAGGATACCGCCTTTATATTAATTGACTCGACCTGTGCACGCTCCACGCTTCCAAATACAACTTATTCGAGGCACATGCGTGACTGCATTATTAAACGTATGCATCTTATTATAATCGTGACTTCCCCGTTCTTAACTGGGAATTAACAGCTCAATTGTTATCCAGAATAGTTTCAAAAGTGTGTGCATTTTTTTTCTAAATGCTAAATTTATCGTCGTTAAATAAAATTATTGCAATTGTCGCCCGATAATTCGTGGACAAGTTTACGCGACGAAACGTTAACAACATTATCGTCTTTTTATTCATTCATAACAATTATTTACCCCTCGAAATTTCCCTCGTAGTGTCTCTCTACAGAAAACCACGGAAGCAAACATTACACGAGTACAGATATTCAATATTTTGTCCAATATCGATATCGATCGTAATAAAAATCTTACGTCTTCTACGCCGTAGAATAAAACCTGAACCATAGTAATCGCTGCGAGTGCGTATAACGGAGATCATGTTCGCTCTTCAATCTCCATAAATCCATCAATATACGCACAGCTACGAGACCACCGAGATGCAGGCGCACGAATGCAAAAGTGAAAGTACGTGTAACCCAGCTCATAACCGAGAACATTTTCACTTCTCGCCGTAATCTTCGCTAGTTATCGGAATCCGGTAAACTAGCCCCGCGTAATAAAGCGAAATGAAAGACGAACAAAAAGAATAAAAAGGAGAAGCATCCACGCGTACACAGAACGGCGCAACGTGAAATCATACATCACCGACATCGCGATTACTTAATAACACCGTGCTCGTTACAAATGATCGACAGCATGGCTGATAATTTCAGACCTTAGGCCACCGCTTCCATGATTAATACCGTGCGATGAGATTTATCGGTACAAATACGCGAATCAGCGTCCCGATAACGTCGTGCAACCGAGAGACACCGGTTTCTCACGAATGATGCCGCGAACAGCTACCACCTATTCGTCCGCCGTCAAGTATCCCGGATTGTTCGTTTTATCGTGATTGTATAATTACGGAGAAAGCGCCGGGGAGAGAAGTGTCCGACCGTTTTATTGGTGTCTCTTCGGGTTGCGTAACCAGAATGCTAGATGGACGAATGCAACCCCGACACCGTGTATATGCTTAATACGGCGAGATACGTTTTTCCCATTTGAACGAACGAAGGCGAAAATCCATTTGTCAGGCTGTCCGCGCGTCGCCAAGACTTACGGGCCAGAATTGCGATGCAATTGCGATGAAACACGACGCCGAAGCACCTTTTGGCTGCGCGAATTGAAATTGCAAAGGGAATGGGGAAAAATTGAACTGAATGTTTGTCGCTGGTTGAAAACAATGAAAGGATCCTGGGAGGGAACGATTATTTTACTTGGAAATTCGGTATTCCAAATTGCTGGTACGTTTCTTTGCAACGATGCGTCGTTTCAATGATAATCGGTATAATAAATAATATATAATATTCGTGCGTGTAATATTAACGTGTATCGTATTTGAAGAAAATTAATTTCAATCGTGCAGAAAACTGTAACGAATTGCTTTCTTAACGCCAGAACTACCAAGCAAGTCAAACTGACTTGTCTCAAATTCTTTGCTTTGCAATTATTAATATATAGGTATCGCTGTAGCAATTTATGATGACTTTTAATAAGACAGAATGGCAATTGTACATTTCTATTAAATGTCCATTCAACGACTTTCGCGTTCTTAATCTGTCTGCCGTATGCTATCTAAATGCTACCAAAATCTATCGGTAGTTCCAGTGTTAACTGCAATCGGAATTTCACAGGAAAGAAAACATTTATCATAAATCACGCTCTAATACGCGTCCAATTTCTTCAAAGTATCCACACACCTTTAAAAACGACGAAACAAAATTGATTTCATGATATTTCCCCTTTACATTTCGCCGGAAATTTTTACCACATCAATAGGAAGAATTTTAAGCTTCCTTGTACATTCATATTTTATCCCAGAGCTCCTTCTTAAATGCTAAGCCACGAAAGCTTCCATTACTTGTTGCGTCAAATCTCAGATATTTAATAACCCGTCCAGGGGGCATCGATTAATCGCTACGATAAATGTGCCTCCCTTTCGGCATTTACTTTCTTACGGGTTAAACTGCGATGAAAACGCGGAGGTGTATCTTAGACCGACCAGACAAACGAGACACGGCGGGCAGAAATATGGGATCGAAGTCACGTCGCTTGCTAAATTAAATCTCACTCGACACATAAAAACGATGGAGAGTTCCTAAAACCCCCTGGAGCACCAGAGCCAAGAATTTCACCCGTTTCAAAGGAACATAATAGCCCGTTGCGATTTCGCGATCGCGTCGAACCCAACATATTTTTAAAGCCTTCAAAATTGGTTTGGTATTGAACTTCAAACTTGATTAATAGAAACATGGAATATATCATAATTAAACTTGCATCCAGACTCTCAGTTCAGACTTCTTAATTAATTATTAAGCATCGTTCTAAATTATTATTTCAAATCTCTGCTCGTGAAATGAAGAAAAAAAGATATTCTAGTCGCACCATCGGCTGTTATTAATATCTCAACCTCGGTCAATCGATCCTTCGTAAGATGAAACGTTAAAAATCTCTCAAGGACGTACGATAATCGCTTCCCGAGGCAAAAAAAAAAAAACGAAAATGCCTGGCAAAAGGACTCGGGCGTCGTCTATGTTCCACTAAAAAAAAAAGAAAAAGTATTTTCAGAACTGCCATAATTATAGGTCTCCTGCACCTTATGCTACGCCGAGCTAAAACCAAAAAGAATGTACGCCAAATTCCTCGCGGCTGAATCTCTAAAAAAAAAAAGAGAAGAAGAAAGAAACGCAAGACCCGTAAGCCGCGCGTGCACTAAATCTTGCCCGAATGGAGAGAAGAATGGCAGAAGGGGGGAAGAGGTTCAGGGAAATCTTGAATAACCAACGAAGCCGAAGTTTATCTAACCGGCTGACCTGATTCGCGTCGAAATATATAGGGTTTATCTGACCGTGCCTCGAATTTTTCGTCTACTACAGAATATTTGGAAGAGTTATGAGGCTGAATGAATGCATAGAGCCGATGAAACACGTTGCCCGAGACTCGTTTTCAAATGATATTACGAGTCGATAGCTTCCACGATTCTCATATCGTCCCTTCCCCTATTATATCATACTATTAAGGTTACAGTAAATCGTTGGATTAACTATATTTAACGATGCGATTGGGCGTGCTGTATGGTGAACATAAAATACGATTTATAGTTTATAATCCTACCATACCGGTCGGATTAATGAAATTAATATGGATAACGTCGTGTCTGTCATTATTGAAAATGGATAGGATTTTAATTTGGTTAGAATTTGAACGTTACTTTTGAGCTTCGTTATATTAAATATTTGGATCCGTCAGTAGTACCGTTCCAATTAATGTTAAATAACAATTTCGTTGAAATCTTTTAAATCGAAGACTGATACTCGCACTGGTGCTTTTACAATTCTGTCGTGAATCTGGCAAAAATCTGGATTGTACTCCACGGATCCGTTTAGAGGTTTAGAGTATCGGACGAGCATAAGAGCGCAGCTATGCAGTGCGAATAAAAGCAACAAGGGAACGTCGAGAAATCGTCGTAAATTTCACGGCTGTAAATGCCATTCAAGTGCCTCCTTTTATATTTCCCCCGTCGCGTCGTACCAGTTTGCACGCGGTGCCAGTCGATTAGTTGCAAAATCTCTCTCATCGCGGTGTTCCATCGAAATATCCTTTTAAATATTTCGCAATAAACACACTGCCAACATGCGCGCGTCAATTGAATACAATTATCTGTAGAACAGATCCTAGGATTACGTTCGTACAGTCGTGTCACAGTCTTCCTTCTTACTGTTTCCCATTGTAAAAAATAATGCAGAATTTCCATTATTCTAAAAGATATTGAATATTGCACGCGCGTGAACACGTTAATCAGACAAACTCTTATCCGTACCTACTATCCGATTAGTCCCTGCGAAAGCAATCGTTTCATTTTTGCCCCCGCGCCTATCCCCCTTTTTCCTGGCGAAGAATTTCAAAAGAAACTAGCTATTTCTATTCATTAAACGTTCCGAACATCGGCTGCCCGAAGGAGAAGAACTCGCAGCTCATCTTACAGCGACACGAAAAACTTGTTCGAGCTTCGCGGCAAGTATGGATAATGCGCACGTGTTTCCATGGGCCTAGTCAGCTACACGTGGATGCCTATTCGGTGCAAAAACCACAGGCAGAGGATCGTTGCACGTTTCTGCGGATGGTTCACCGATAAATATCGAAACTTTCGTTCGCAGATGCTCGAAAAACCCTCCGTGTTACCAGGACGCTCCTCTGAATCGCCTTTTGCAGGCAAAACGTAAGCGTACCGAACAACGCTTGCCACTTGTCCACTGTAGGATGAAGCAAAGAATCGCCCTCTAAAGTTTCGTTACGCGTAGAAAGCACGGTGTGTTACTTGCCTTCCGTCGATTCGGTAAATTGGTAAATTCGGTATTCGTATATACCCCCGCGGTGCGCGACTCTCTACGCGACAGTGACACGGTGCTGGGCTGGTCAAGAAGATGTTCACGGGAATTTAGTACGAATATCCCGTGGCCACCAGCGGTGCGTACGGGGATTCTAAATACAGCAACCTTGGGTTACCCCTTGCTGGCAGGATCTAGCCAAACGTGTTCTGCAGCCACGGGAAGAGAAGATTGGCCGTCAGTCAGCGTGGCAATGGATGCATTGTAGCCGGGCCAGAGAGTAGCCTGATCTATGCGAACGATAACCGAAACGATCCCGATTACATATTTATATCGATCCTCCCGATGTATCGTTGTTCTCGTTCGATATCGTATCAGACGCGGGCTACGAAGCAGCGTTTCTTCAATTGCACTCGAGTTTTTTTGATTTTGGAACCGTTATTGCGCACTTTAATCTTTAACGGAAAGAATAATTATCCTTGGTATGCTTATTGGGAGACCTGATATGAATTCCAGTCACGCAGTTTTTCATTGGAATGATTGCGAATAGAGAAATAGTTCAGATAGCACCGATACATTTGAACAATTTGAACGATACGGCTCGATGTAGATTAATTGATTTCATTTGGAAGAAGTGACAACACTTGACCGTATTGTTTGGTTTAACGATTTCGCTGCGGCACGTTTTTAATGACAAACTGGGAGGATTGGATGTAATTATTGTCCGTGATTGATTGCAAATTTATGGTTCACCCTGGTCGTGAATAAATCTAATACGGAACACGGTATTTATATTGTAGATGATTTTCTATTTGCATGATACAGGCACGAGATGCAATCACTTCGACAACTACGTAAACCAGCAATTACAGGCGTAATTATCCCTACACCCTTCATTAGCCGGTATATTGATATACTGCGCGACTGACACGCAGCACAACCCACCTAAGCTCGTGAATTATCAGCCAATTCCAAGGAACACGGTGCAATGGAGTATTTCTCTCTTTTTTTTTCTTCAAACCATTCGTCAGCATTTAAAAATGCCTCATTATATCGGAGAAGAGTTTTACAATTATTTAACGGTATTTTAGTTTGCGTGCAGAAGATGAGTGGTGTTTTAATACAATTTCTGCTGGCACAGAGAACGTTCAAACAAATTTCTGACGTATATTTATGTGGAAGGAAGCATAGTTTAAGGGAAAGAAGGGAGACGAATTCGTAACCATTCACTCACATTGTCCGCAGCGTTGACGTCGATATCTCGAAGAAGCAAAGTTTCGCAGACATCCACGTGGCCGGCTGCGGCCGCCAATAGCAGAGGACTTCTGCCATTCTGTTAAAAAAAATATATATATATATATGTAGTATCCACAAAATTTTACATGTGCAAAAAAAATTACTAAATATCGCGTGCGAAAAATATTTATCCTACTCCTTCCAATATACGTAGCACAAGTTTTATATTTATTGCACTAAAAATATTCCACCGACACGAGTACCTGCTGTATCGAGTACATTTTGAAAAATCCAAAAAGGTGTCGAAATCGCGGTGCGAGTTTCCTCGGCGAATCATACGCCCGGCGTATTCTTCGCGGCTAGCGATTCACCAGCGTGTCAATTAGCAACGTAATTAATAGGTACCCGCGTTTCATTTTGTAGCGCACGCATTTCTCGTCCCGAATTAGTTCCCGCGATCAGACAGAACCGCGGGCTTAATTAGCCAAACAGGGGCTCCGGAAACACGATGAAACGCATCCTTTCGTTCATCGTGTCCACGACCCTATCCTCGAATCGTTAATCCAAAACCGCGCTAATTTTCTGCCCCGTCTCTTTTGCATTACTCGATTTCTCTCAACAGAGACGCCCGATCGCCTCAATCGCTAATTTGTCACGCATTAATTATATGTATATTAATCTTTCGTATTGCAGAATATTCGACGATATACATACGTACAAAAATTATGCAGTAGCTATATTGAAAGCACAGTTGTGATTCCTGGTAAATATTAAACAGTTCTCAATGCGTAGACTTAAATGCTGAGCATATTAATGCCGCTATCCGCCTCTTCCTGTCCGATGTTAAAGACATAAGTTACGGAAATTGAACAAATGGCAATATACATCATTTCGACGCGGCGAGTAACCTGTGTTCGAATTTCCTGCAAGGTTGTGCCTCGCTGCCTCGGGCATTATAGCGAACTAGCTCGGCGTGTTAATGAAGAAGTATATCTTATCCGCGCAACCCTAGACGCAAGAAGCGTAATATATCAAATAGTAAATAGTTTGGAATATGAATCAACCGCGGTGGACGTGTCGGCAACATAAATTTCGTCAGAACCAACATTGCGACGCCGCGAAATCGTCTAATTCGCACGTTTCGCGAATCAACGGTAAATGAATACAATGTTAAATGAAAATAAAAGGCGCGCTAAGCTTTTCTGGCCTGCTGGGAGATTAATGAAACGATTGATATGCATGTTCAAAAAGTATTTCAAACGATGAATGGAAACACCGAAACGTAGATGATATAAATGCATCGGAGAAACAGATGCTTAAAAAAATAAATTAATTTTGAAAATCCACCACGCTGATTGACACGGTCGAACATAAAATCGAATTCTCCGCGAATATTCCATTCTATCAGAAACGACTATTTAAAAGAATTGCTTGCCTTCTTTAAGGTGCCCCTGCGATTCTTTTTAATATTTTCACTCAAATTTTTTTTTATGGAAAGTATGTCTTTGAGTTACAAATTACCGCTGCCAATTAAAAATTACTATTCGTAATGCATTAAAAATGTTACAGTGAACGCCGTAAAGAAAATTCTCAATGTTCTTAAAAATTGGCATGGAATATCGTTTAAGTCCCCAAAAGTATATTACATTATACACCATGTTCAAATTGTAAAGTGACAATTTGTCGAATAAAAAGAAATTATACACCATTGAAAATGATTACGCGTCAATAGTCCGCGCTTCAAATTTCACCTCGGGATCTTTAATGGTACAGAAGTTATACCAAAACTCGATTTGGACCACTGTGGAACGTGTCGACTGAGCCCCCAACAAAGCACTTCTGCTTCGATTTCGCCGCTGGCGAGGTGAAAAAACCCGGCGACGATTAATTTCATCGGTGCAATTAAGGAGGAAGTAATTGTAATGAATGCATGGATAATCGGCCGACGTTGCCCCGCAGCTTGCGTGGCAACCCATTGACAAATGCACACCGAACACGCTTATCTGCATTCCCACCGACGGCGACTGTCGCAACGGCGATGCAAATATGTAGCGTAATTAATATACAACATCCTCGCGCCTGTATCTCTTTAATAAGCCCCTTTCTCGATCGATCTACGACTTCATTGAGCATAATTAAAAAATAGAGCAACCGATTAGGAAGTTTGGCCGATGCGATTCGTTGATCAATCCTTCGATGGATCGAATGCTTTTTAATTTTCGATCGACCGCAGACACTTTTGTTCAACAATACAATACAATACAAATTATTTTACTAATCATTATGAACAGAAAGTATTATTAATAAAGCCCGATTGCGGGCACGTTGCTGCAATTGCGGAAAAAAAATCCCCCCCAAATATAAATTTGAAATATAAAGCTTCTGTTAGTAATAAAAATGAAAGTTAAAGCAACGATATTATTCTAACGCGATTCCATAATCAAAGTCTTAAATTCTCTGCCGTAAAAAAAAAAATAATGGCCATCCAATAATTCGAGGAACCCCCCTGGTTACCTTCCCAATTAGCTAATTACATGAAATATCCCTTCGACATCACGATGGAGAGAGAAATGTAGCATCGCTGGAAATCCAGGCTCATCGACCGTACAGGAAACAATGGAAATGAAAAAGGCTCACCTCGTCCGGCAATGGTTTAATATCTTCGTCAAGGAGGCGCGCAACCCTTGCTACGTCGCCACGTGCGGCCGCTTCGCGTAACTTTTCTGCCATTCCAGCCACGCATCTGCAAAAGAAGAGGAAATCGACGGTCATTAGCGGTATTCGTATTAACCCCCTCTGCTTTTCGTGCAACGCGCGGCAGATTATTCGCGTCAGATATGCCCTCGGCCGCGCGTTTCTTTGCGAGGCGGTATCGTGAAATCGGCGAACGATCGCGGTTTTTTCGAAATTCCTTTGAATTCGTTTCCATCGGCTAATTTCTTGCGGCAATCCGGCCAACGATGATGCGTTCGCGCAACGAGACGGAAACGGAGTGAGACATTTCGAGCGGTGCGCGTGATGCCGATTTCTTGCGGGGGCAATAAATTTTTGCGGAAAAGCTCGTTCCACGGACACAGATGTTAACGATATGGCAAGAAACGGTTTCTGCTCGCCGGTGGACGAAGA
This sequence comes from Nomada lathburiana, assembly GCA_963667235.1. Classification (NCBI taxonomy): domain Eukaryota; kingdom Metazoa; phylum Arthropoda; class Insecta; order Hymenoptera; family Apidae; genus Nomada; species Nomada lathburiana. Next base: position 21,881,192 of record OY763898.1, read on the forward strand.
TCCACGCTCAATTATCGCATCGTTAACCAAGGTTACTCGTCGAATATTCACCCTGAATTCTCTTCGTTAATTTCCGATTTACGGACCGACCTTCGTACGTATTTATGTAGAAAAAAAATTGATAGGCTTTTTATCACTGCGCGGTGCACGACCAAGAAGCTTGTGCAGTGTGTACGCGTACGCGCACGGATAGGTAGGAATTCAAGTTTCCGCCGGATGACGACCGGTTAAGTACATTACGCGCATGCTACGGAATAGGAAAATAAAGGAAACCACGAAGCAAGAGGTTCTGTTCCGCGAATTCGAGACAGGCCGTGTTTAGAGATAGAAAAATTGCACGCACTTTCTTCGTGGCGATTAAATAAAAACAATTCTTCCATCTCGAACTGCTTGGCAAAAATGTATATACAAAAAAAATATATATAAAAAGTGTTCGTATTGGTGTTAAGACAATTATTCCTAAAACAATATACTTCATTTGAAAGTGTAACAGATGCGCTTCGTGTCCATCTGTATTTTTTTGGGGAATAATTGTCTCAACACCAGCATTAGTTAATGTAAGTAGCATTTGATGGAGCAACGAGCGGCTGTTAAATTGGCAAATATTATGGAATTAATCATTTCTAGGCTGCGCACGATATAAATGGTATACTGCTCGAAATTAGCACCGCGGCAATTGTGAAGTACCTTGACGATAAGAATCCTCAAATTGCAACAGCTTACCTATGCAATTTAATACACTCGCCTCTCGTTTCGAAACGGACGGAGAATCCGAATAATTACTCGCCCATGCAATTACAAAATGACCCGCAACGTTGGTCGGTGATTGGGATACCACGATAAGAACAAGAATAAGCTCCCGGCGATTCGTTCCTTTTTTGCTCTAGTTTGCGCGCATTCCGGCGCCGCGTACACACGATAGCACTTAGGCACAATTTGCAATAACCTATCAGGTATACTCGTGCCCCAAGGGACTGCAAGCTGCCGGATGCAATTTTTAACATTGAAAACAAAGCGCGCTTGAAAGGAAAAATGTCGACAGTTGGAAAACGCGAATGTACGTCCCACCGATTTCGCTGTCCGCGTTCGACTGATCTTCCCTTGCGAGGACGCCCTTGTTTATACCTTCGTAGATATACCACATTTTGCAAACCTATGCATATATAAATGGTATATAAAGTCTTCCTTTTCGTTTCTCAATTTTAATAGAGTAAACTATAATTAATTAATAGTAACTGGCAACAAAGATTCAATATCAAGTTTATAACGATATTTGCATTGATACTGGTATTACTATATAATGATTATTGTTAATGAATTTGGGACACGATATCGCGCGTCTCCTATCAAATTAATGTTGCACGCGGGATGGCATTGAAAATCTACGCGACCAGATCTTCATTATAAGGGCGGAAAGGGCGCGACAACGAATAAACGGACACGTATCTTCTGTAAAAGGAACAATGATACACGGTGCCATTGTTTTCGGGGACAATGGACGCGATGGGCTCGCAAGAAAGAAAAAGAAAAAGGAGATACTGCGTGGATGATCCCATCCGTATATGAGTCACTCCCATAATCATGAGACCAGTAAATGACTCGTGGACGTATTTTAATTTCGTCGAACAAATTTTGGGTCCATCTATAAAATTGCCAAAAGAAATATAAACCAGAAAAGAAAAAAAGTAAGCTACTTGTTTCAAGGCGAGAAGAAAAATTTGACGAAACGACCCCAGATTTTTTGAAAACTCGAGGTATTCGATCAGATTATTCATTCCTCCCGGAAATCGTATAATCGACGCGGTTTACTCGAGATGCAGGCAAATGTGCCGATAGTATAAATAACGAGCGACGATTTCGTTGTTGTATCTCGTGTAATTTGCGACGAATCGATACTCCACTGTCATGAGTACTCTGTCAGTCACGAACCATCAACGAACCGTAACACTAAACCACATTTCGATGCTTATGCTTCGCTGTTATTACACCATTAACGCGAAAACCAAAAAACAGGGAAAGAAAATTAATGCGCAGCTGTTCGAGTAAGTACCGCGGATTCATGAACCTCAATATGCACATAATTAGCATTTTCTTGAATGCAGACGTGCACCTATGTGCTCATTAAACGTTCGAGTAAAATCTTCATAGTCTCTAAATGGATCGATGAGAACATTTTTTAAACTGCGATTCAACCATGCAATTGGATATCCTCCAATTATTGTAATTCCACAATGACGATGAATTCATTATTTCGCGTTGGATCTCATGTTTCCTTTGCTCGTCGCGATGACGATTTCAATTTTCATGTTCGTTCGTCGTAAATCGAAGTGAAACGTCTTTGCCCATTGAAATGCACAGGTGCGAGCATCCGCATCGATACAACGTCAAATTCTCAACGGGCGACATTGATTAATGATACAAGGTTTCTCTGGATGTACACCGGACGAAAGAAAGTTTTGCTCTGGTCGTATTGACCGTGTCTTGAAATGGAAGCGAATCAAAAGGCGCGAATACCAGTGTACGCTCGAATTGTGAAGCATTCATCGCGTAATTAAATTTGTTGTAACAAGTATGCACGACCCGATGCCCATGATCGATCAATCACGTCTCGTTAAAGTACGATTTGAGAAATCGATTTAGTAATGCGCTTATTAGATGGTTGCTGCGAAAGAAACCATGCTTGTTGTGCGTACATCTGTTGTCAATTACAAGTCTTGACGTTAGAATTATTAGGAGACAATTGGACATTAGAATTTTGACGTTAGAATATGCTGTTCGTTAAAAATATCGAAAGCGGCGTAATTGTTAATGCATATTGGTCATTTCAATAGGAGAGAAAATTGGGAGGCCTCAAGGAAGATAAAATGTACAAATGTTTAAAGCTAAATAGGAGTAAGATTAGGCTAGAAGTGTGAATGAATGTCGAAAACAGTAAGCCAAAGAATAGAAATAAGAACGAGCAATAAGATGCAACAAATGTTCCTTATTAATTGATACAAAATATGTATGCGGATACCAAAAAGAAAAGTGTATAAGCCTTGAAATGGCATTTTGAAGCCGGCAGACAAAAGATTGCATATAAATAACAATAATAATAGTAATTTCAGTAATGCTTACAGAGTAGAAGTAAAAATGTACACTGAAAATAATAGATGCTCCTGAACAGCTTTTTGAAATATATTAGAATAAGAATTAAGATAATTCAGAAATACAATTTCATCTGCTCGAATAATGTGTACCGAAGAAAACTATGCGTGTCCACGTACGGGGTAAAGAAAGTTCGAAAGAAATTCCATTTATCATGAAAGCCTATTCATAAATATTAATTTCTTTTTCGATCGAATACAAATTAAGCAGCTTGGCCAACCAACGGGTCCACCCTGCAGGGTTATCCTTCAGATCTAGCGGCGATTTAATTATCGCGTATCCATCCATCGTCATCGCGATCAATAAAGGAGGAACGTCTTTCATCGGAGCAATCATCGTGTTCAACAACGCACCTTAATAACTTTTAAACAAAAAGACCCGCGCACAATATATATGGGACAGGTTTTCGTGCGCAATACCAGCTCGACCAGAATATAATCGAACATCGATAGCCGATTATTTATAACAGTCCCCCCCGCTATTTTACCGTAAAATGTAAATCTTGAGCCGCGTTATTCTCTGATTGCTTTCTCAAATATCAAGCATTGCCGATTTCTTTTTTTATTATTCCAAATGCGACGATAATGATAAAGAATGTCTCATGGACTCATAACTCGCAATTAACCTATTTCAGATTAGAAATTATAAGATTTCGATAGGAGAATTGAAATTGCATTGATTCGAACGACGGCTAAATAACAAGTATCCGTAACAACTGTCTCGCAGAGCTTTTCTAATTACATTTTCCAATTACGTGTCCAAAGGCTTCAATTACTCTGCCACGTACATAGCCATACACATTTTTTCTCAACGTCCTCGTTCGTCATCCCGCTTTAACAGGATTAACAAAATCTCCAAGGTTGATATTTTATAAAAAGGAAGACAAAAATCCCGGTTCGTAATGCCTACATTACTGAACGCATCGAGGATAGGGAAAAAACATATCGTTCGTTTAATTTGACAAGTTATCGCTACCCGCAATTATTATCAATTATTTGCAGTTGCTCTAAATGCATAAAAATCTCAAATTATCGACACGATGATAAAGAACGCGTCCTTCGATGAGCATGAAATTGTATCCATTGCTACACAAAAATCGTCGTGAACAAAATGACGAGAATCTTATCCCTTTGAGAGAAGAAGGGATCGAAACGCTACGGCAGGGGCAACGAATCGGAAAAAATTGGATCGCCATCGCTCGCAATCGGATAAACATTCAATCAGCAAGTCGACGGCCACGTGGAATAGGAAAAAGCAACGATTCACTAGCAAACGAACGCAAGAAGCCATGAATCACGACCGCGTACGATCGACCGATGCACCCGTAATCAGAGGCAGTTGCACGAGAGACAGGATCATAAAGCATACTTTCTTGGCTGGCTTGTCTTTGGGTAATAATTACACGGGGGAAACCGTCGTGGAACGTACAGAAAATTATCCTGAGGTCCCTGTGCGGACCTCGCAGCACCTGTTGCCCCGATGAAAGTTGCAAGGGGTCTAATTACGTCGTGGAACGTTTGTGTATCGCTTATTTGCATGCCGGAGCGACGTGCACGCAGAAATTAGTCGATTCTATGGGACAGAACTGTGATGCAAGTCGTCGGATGATTCGGTGGCAAAAATTTAACCCGTTTCTCGTCTGTCAGTTCTATTTTGTCACCGTGATGTAAATATTGTGTCGCTTTGTTTATTAATCGGTCGCATTCACCCGTTCAAATAACTAAATAAAACAGAAAGCCATTGAAATATGTAAATATTTAATATTTAGCTCGTCTAATCATTTAATAGAAATTTCCACGATACGAGGATCTGTCCAGCTTTAAATGATTATTCAAAAATCGACTGTTTCCTTCCGAGATCTTTCCATTCTCGCTCGCCGAGCAAATGGGACACTTAATTGTAATGGACTTACGTCACGTACGCGCGTGAAATTCCATTTTCTGCGTGTCCGTACATATCCAACAGAACTTCGGCCCTCGTTCGAGGCATCTCTGGTTCAGCTTCCACCTTGGAACACCGCGTATCCAAATGGATCGTTAGTTATCCGGTATTCTAATTAAAGTACACACTAAACGATCGAATCTGGAATGCGAAACAGGAACGGAGCGTGTTTCTTACGGCCACGTGGGTCTCGTAAAACGATTATGCTTCATAACATTACCAATTGAAATCGAATCAACGACCATGGCAAATTATGATTCGGATAATACCGCCGCGTAGTCCGGACCCGTGGCCGTAATTAATTTGCCGGACGACCGAATAGAGCAAACATCGCGCGCGCGAAATGAATGAACGAACCGACGAAATTTACAACGCGACCATTCAATTTATCATCGCCGTCTGCAACAATGAATGTCGGGGGCAATCATTTTTAACCGGACGCAATTGAAATTATTGTACACGCCGTTGTGTTTTACGCAAGATCGATCGTACATGCACGTTGAAACGGTGCGCACAGATTATTCGTTTCAATCAATCCTATCGCCGCACTGTGCGATAAAAATTGAAAACAGACAAACGAACCAATAAACATACGCTTCGAGAACAAAAACTAAAAGCACAATTCTATCACAAAAGTCACCCGTCCGCAAAATACCCAGCCCATCGTCTCTACCTATGCCGCCGCTCGAACACAATGCTCAAAGCTCTCCCAAAAATACCAAACGACCAGGGTTACCAACGCACGCCGATCGCCCGATCAATTCCCGACAGATTTCAATTAACAATACCGAACCGTCCGCCGCGTCCTCGTCCGCCTCAATTTATAACCCGCGTTCCGTCGTTTTCAATCATTCCTCCCGACGACAGGACGGCGCATCCGTATCGCTAATTACCGATTAACCGGGAATCAGCGTCGATTAACGGCCAGCATCGGCGGTTCGACGCCGGCGTACCCGGTCGAACGCGATCCTCGTTGTCCATGGTCGAAGGCGGCAATGAGAAATCTTTTAATTAGAGATCTCGCGAGATAAGAATGTCCGTTGCGCGCGTCGCGTTATCCGTCTACCTGAACGGAGACCCCGACGGTGGACATTCCTTCTGCGATCGCAGGATCGGGCCTCGGGCGACAAAAAGCACGTGAACAAAGCGTTCAATTAAATGTTCGTCCCGGCTCGCCGGGCTCGATACGGTGAAGCGAAGTTGACGCCAATCTTGGCGAGATGACCCCCGCGATTCCCGGCAAGAAACAAGTGGAACCGTTTCGGGCGTGTTTCTGTCGCGGCTCCTGGAATGCTTCGAATCGCTCGTGAAACTGTACTCGCCCGCAGGAGGGGTGTCTTTGTTCTTTTATTTTTTCGAGGGGGGGTAGAAATTCTTTGGGGAGGCAAGATCGAATTGGTGCCGCGACGCGCGGGTGTATTTAATATTGAGCGACCGGAATGCATTCATTGAAGCTTCTTAAATATTCTAAGTATAATTCGAGGTTATTAAATTAAACGGACGTCGAACAATAATTGAAAGTTGTATGCGCCACGCGCCTCACTAACTGTGAGAACAGAATCGCACGGAAGCAACAATTAACCTGGAAAACAAACGGATGCTAAATAAACTTGCTATAATAAACACCAGATATATCGTTAGCTATGAATACCGGCGATGTCCGATTAAAAAGTTGATCTATTTAAAAGCATTCCCGGCAGTCTCGAAGTAATTTCGATTGTTCTATTCTAAAGGCTGTCGGCGAGTTGGTAGACCTGTTCTCCTCGCTCGGCCCCCTAAAAAAGGGCTGTCGGTTCGCTAGCGTAACGAAAAGGAGCCACATGGCAGAATATAATCGACCAGGTCCAGTTGCAACGAATGTTCGAATATTGAACGCGAATATCACTTAATATCGCGACGACCGTTCGATTCGATAACGAGTATAAAAATCGCGTGCGAGAACGAGCGAGAACGAGGGAAAACGAAAGCGCACGCGAGTACCGGACAAACGTAACGATTTTACGATCCCTTTCCCATTCGACGCGAGCAAAAAGCCGTCACAGCTGAAACGTTTTTGCTCTAACGCCATAAAACCTCGCCTCGAATCGTTCGGGGCGTAGAAAAAAGAGCCAGCAACTCCATCGCCCTCCTTCGAGTTCTGTTCACGATCGGGGGAAAGCGAAATTGCCGGCGTTCTATCCTTTCTTGTCGGGCATTCGTGACCAATCTGTTAAATATAATAGTTTAACAACGACGGTTTATCGCGGCAAGAAATGATGCAACCGCGTTTTTACCCGATCGAACAAACGTGCGTAATTTATTTACCTTAAACGTTCCCTTGACAGAAACGGCCATGACGGAATTTCATGGCAAGGAAAGCAAGGTCCGTGGCCGGCGTATATACACACACACGTATTTGTACGGTATACGCCGAAGGTGGAATACGCCTAACGATGTTTTACCGGGAACCTGGTGTCCCGTTCTAATGAGATATTCAGTCAAAACCGATCCACGAGCCCAGATACCGAGCTGGCATTTCAAATGCGCGGTTGGTTCCCGGTACTATTTGTAACATATTTGCATAGCAGATACATGCATCGAGGCCTCGCTCCTTCGACGTATCGACACACTCCGCCTATCATTTCGACCTATCGTTTCGGTTCTTTGTTGCGCGAAAGGTTGCGAGGGAGTAAAATTTGCACAGGGGTTCGGTTGCAGTAAATTTTGCGGGGTTCCATGGTATGTCGCAATGTATTTGAAATATGGTTGGACGAAATTGCGTTCGAAGTGTTGCAATAAGCGTTTAAAAAGAATTCTTGGTGGCGCTAATAGGAGAATGTTGACGTGAAGTTTTCGACGAACGTTTTTAAACCAAGAAATCGTTTACCCTTTGAAAAAAGTTCAGGGCTATTCGAAATGTAACGAACGAAAGTTGAAAATGTTTAAATTAGATACCGATCCGACATGGTGGAAAAAGAATTTATGACCGAGTTGTCTCCCTTATCGTTGGAGATCGTTGTCTAATGATTATTCATGAGTTGTAGAATTTTGTTCCGAAAGTCAAGACAATTCTTCATTATAAATTCTTTTCAAATTTTTTCGTACGGTGTCACTGCTTGACGCGGTGTTCAAAGAAATTCATGCATATGGAAGAAACTTTTTTACCCGACATTATTAACGACTCGCACTTCGAATATCCTTCTTTCCCATGTATCCATGTAATCAATTCAAACCACGTAACGAGCATCCAAATCTACCATAGAAATTCTAGTACCGCGCTGCACAAAACAGCAAAAGAATATACACGGGTATCAATCACACTTCGAAGTCCACCCCGTGCACTACCGAAGGGCAATCGAGAAAATCCCTCACGAAACGTACCGAACTGCACGAAAACTCGTTGCTCGTGGGGACGACAGGTGAAAACCGGGGAACGGGCGCGCGTTCACGGGTAACCGTATGCGGATTTATGGGCAGGTGTTGCAGCACGCGTAGAAACACGCTTCTGTCGCGAAGCCGCAGGGTTAAACGCCAACGGGAAATAGAGTCGACGAGATGCGAGCGAGATAACGCGCGGGGAATGACTGACGTGGCCAGGTGAGATTACGTCCCCCCGACTTTAAAAGGACGACGCACCTCGTCCGGTAGCGGTGCTCACCTATCGATTACGTGACACGGTCAATGCTGGTGAACGTCGAATTTGAATACAAGAGAGACGCTTCAATGGACGCTCTCCCTCGCTACCTGAATTATCTGCGGTTACCTGGGCCCTTTATTGAGTTCGCGTTTGTTCCAAACCATGCAGGACCCGGACTGTCCAGATGTTCATTCCGAGCAACCGGACGATTCTATGTTCAGCACGCCAAGCTCTATATGGATGCCGGAGCAAAGTCGCGGAAAGTTTAAGGGGACACGGGAAAATTTTGTTCGGGTACTTGTTCGCAGGGGTTCGTGAAGTTTTTCAGGGTCTGTGGAATTCGTCGAGCTGAATGCAGAGGTAAGTATATTAAAAGTGACATTTATTTTAGCTATCGGGTACCCATTTCTATATTTGCCTTGCTAATTGTTGTACGTTCTTGATAAAATATCGCAAAATCGATCCAGATCTTGGTTCTTCGAACAATTTCGCGTCAACTCAGGTTTCGTGAAAACAAATTTACGCGAAATATTTTAAATAACCAAGCTTCGAACTTCTTCGCCATTCAGATTGCGAACATAAGGGTCAAGTGTATTAAAATACGAATTATTTCGTATAATATATTGCTGAGTTATATTAAATACACCCAAGTCTATATAAAGGGCTCAGAAGCCAATCAGTGTAAATCGAACTTTCCCTGAACATGAGTCCCGTAGTTCGAAAACCTCTTTACTGTTAAAACTTTCTGTTGATAAATCGACTAAGTCACTACGTTCGTACGTAAGCAATGGACGACGGTACTAGCATTGTCATCCTCCTCGGCTCGAATGCTAATGGACCGACACCGATTCGCTTCTGAACCCTCCACATAGTAGTAAGCAATAAATACGTTAGAATGAACGTTACGCGAAATACTATATAACATTTCAATAAATAATGAAACATCCCCGATTCACCGTGCCCGGAATATCCGTGTCGTTACAAAAACCAACCGCCACCGTTGTAAAGAACACAATTATTACCACAGGATGCGAGCACGAGTAAAAAGACACAGCCACGCCTCAATGTGTAGCAAAAAAATCGCAGAGTCCTACGCATGAACGCGTCGCACACTCGGAACAATTGCGGCTTCAGCGTCGGAAAACGACGCACCGCCCAGGCAATTAGGGCCGAAATTAAACAATCTCCGAATAATTGCACCCATTAACTCGTTAACCAATCGCAGTAATACCGGCATCGCCGGCCTCTTAATTACTCCAAGGCCGGTATCGTACGTTTTCTTGCTGCCAGGATTTTGCCATTGGACGACTTGTTAACTCATCGAAACGCTTAAAACGATGCGCCCTAATGATACGTTGAAGCGAGGGGCCGCAATTCGCGACGCGACGTCACGTCACGTTCACGACGACGAAATGAACGATACTCCACTCTTAACTAGCTCTGTCCCGATACGATTCTGCACGCATATTTATCATACATACAGGTCTGCACGGGGTATAGACGATGCCCGGACAGGATCAACCATGGACCAGGATTTCACTCTATTTATTTTAACCGCGATATCGATGATCGCAAACCACAGTGCAAGGACGGATCATAGCGGTTCAAGATCGATACGAGACGCAGTACGATCGTCCTCGTTCAGGTTTTACCTCGCCATCAAGTGTTATCGGTACCAGCTTAACGAAATTGCCGTTGCAAGTATTTTCCAATCGATTTCACCGGTTCTAACGACTTAATGCCACGCTAACCGGCACCGAGGTCTTTATTAATTATTAGCCGCGGCCGGGAAATAACATCCCTCGGATCGGGATCGAACAACTCTGTCACGCGGTATCGGTGTGCCGGATCTTGGCCGACTCGCCGGTGTTCCACCCGTAATCGACTAATATCGGGCAAATTGGCCGCTGGATGGAAGTATTTCGGGAAGTAATCGTTGGGAGGGTTGCCGGGTACGGCGAGCTGATAGATATAAAGGAAAGACGATAATGCGAGGATGGTTTATTGATTTATAATTGACCGCCGAGACTGGGCTACCGGATTTCATCGCTTCCCCGCAACGAGGGACTGTGAATTACTCTAAATTATATTGATCGCTGGTTTTACCATTCCTTGGACTTTGGACCATCGAGAATTTTCTTGGCAAGAACTCGGCACAGTTCGATATTTTCCAATTAGTTAACGGAGGGGACTTGCACCTGGGACGTTTTTACACTGTCGACGGTAACGTTTCACATAGACCATAATATATTGACAGGTCTTGGGATAAACGGAGGAAACGATTATTGAGATTCGAGCAAGCAGAAAACGAGCGACATCGAAAGTTGTTCACGATCGTTCTAGACGCGGAACATCAATATAGAAGGTAGACTGGTCGTCGGGCTCGTAAGTCGATTCGTAACGAGTACAAAGCGGCATATCGTCGATTCTAATTCTATACGCACTATTGTATGCCAATTGTACAACGTTGCGAACGATGAGACTGCAACAGGCATACAGAAGATAACAAGTGGCGATACGCGGTTCTGGACGTGAATGAAAAAGAAAGGGCTGGTATGGAATTCATGGAGCATCCGCTGGACACGAGAAACCAGTATCGGGGTTATTGTTCGAGAACAGTATTGTCTTCGTGCTTCATTAAAATCCGGCGACAAACAGAACTGATACGAAGGCAACAAAATGTATATCAATTTCATCGTACTGTGAAACGAATGAACGACCGCAATAATTTCGGAAAAATGTTGAGAAGAACAGTCTGTGATATATTGTCAGAAATTTCAGAAAATATTTGTATTCATTTCTGTTCGGTGTTAAATATCCAGTATCGTATGTTCCTTTGTTATTATGTTATTTTTCTATCTTCTCACTTTATTCTATTTCCCTTACCCTTTCTCTTCTTTATTTTTCCTCCTCCTTCTATGAATAAAAATAAATTGGTAAAGTAATAATTATCTTTGACGGTGCAATCGGAATATAATATTGGAACATTTTCTATATACCCCTTATAGTACTGATACAAACAGTTCCATGTTAAAATAATTAAAAATGTTCGACCTGACTTTTCACGACTGTACTCTTTTCGAAATGTCAGTCGATACTTCCGACTCCTTCGTTGGATATTTTCAATCCCAACTAAGAGGGACACGTTCGAGCAAATCTGATTACAAGCTGAATAACGAGCCGGATAAAAGCATTCGCTAAGCTGATCTTTTGATGTCATCTTACCACTGCACGTTTCATGACTCGCAAAGATCGCAGTATCGATGCCCTGCGAGAGAGTTAATCATACGAATCCTCGAAACAGGTCGTCACAAATGGCAAGAACGTATTGCTTGTACAGTTTCTCGTGTGTAACCACGTTTGTAACACGAAGCGTTCCACAGAAAAATGCGAATATTCCGTATTGATTGCATTCAACATTGTTGGACACGTGAAAAGCACGCGCGACGTACGTTATGTAACACTTTGAAAGCAGTATTCCCATAAACGCGTAACTATAATACGTATTCACCGAAGCATTCACCAATCGAGCTTCCGTCAGAATGAAAAACAAGCAAACATTTCTCATAGCATTCACGAAAAAATGTATGAAAAGTTTAAATGACAAATAAATGAAGCGAAGAACGAGTACTTGTTCGATCGCCTTATTTTGGCACCGCAAAAAGCTCTTCAAAACGCGCAGCCACCACCCAGCAATTAATTTCTTGCGATCCCATGACACCGAAGATGCATGGGAAGTTAGAGCTGGTAAAATAAAAAAAAAACCCCCCCAGGAAACGTTTCGTCGGGGCTTATTTTATCGCCGGCAAAGCCATATTGTTTTCGTGTGTCATTAAAAGCAAAGGGAACGTGCACGACCAAGCCTAACCATGCATCAAAGACCGATCCTGATGAAGAATCTGCCCGGCGCGCCGAACTCCTCTATAATCTCCGGCTCGCGAGAGGATAAATTGTACGCCGGCGATGAATTGACGGTGATCGATGTCCACGATCCAGCGGGATCGTCCAAGGTTGGAAAAATCAAATGAAAAATCACGACACTGTCTGCGCGTACGAGAAAAATCGAAATAACCCCGGTTTATTTAGCGGCATCTGTTCTCGTGAAACAACACAGCAGAGACGTGTCTCCGTTGCTGTAACTGAAATTGGGCGATTAAATTGTACGTCGCGAGACTTCCATTGCTACTGTCAAGGGTTTCCTCGAAACACATTGTGGCAAATGTTCATGGACGAACTTCCTTGTCTATCTATTTCGCGGAGTACAGCAGTGGAGATTAATATTTTCATTGGATCGCTTAATATTAAGTATTGAGCATACAGTACAAGATAATGAATTAATCAATTCGGATTTGAAGATGACCAATAGGCAAAGGTTGGGGTTGTTATGTGCCGCGAGGAGATCTGGAATATTTGCCATCGGAGTGAACATGCGAGAAGGATCGGATATCTGTGACTAATATAGGCTACGAGAAATTCACAGTTGCGATTGAAGCCGACTAAGAAAAGGAGACAATTGAAGCAGATTTGTGCTTGACAAAATATGCAGCCGAGCAATATGAATGAAGTACCCACGCATCGATTATACAGATTTAAGCACCGACGCGAACAAACATTTCCAATACCGCGGCCCTCGTATCAATTTGTACCGGCTCGAATACAATTCGAGTCGAGGGCTAATCGTCAATCAATTTGTACCAATTTCGCTTCAAACAAAACCGATCGATTTTTCCAGGACAGCACACTCTGACATTTATGCCGTTAATCCCCTACGGACGGTCTAATTGCGCCTCCTATGGGAGTGGTGCCTCGAGACGACCGTATATGGTGGAACGCGGCAGACACTCCTACGGCACACGTGTGCCGGCAAAATATATTGATAGCCGGCGTTATCACACGTGTGCCGGAGCATCGCGGAACAAAAGCAACGGACGAACAGAATCTCTGTTCCCTTTCGCTGTCGTGAGAACAGGAACGCACGGCACGAACACGACCTGGCATTAAATGCTGAGGTTTAGTGCTAATGGTAGCACTCCGGTTCCCGGGGACGCTTCCACAGATTTCCAGGTCACTTTAAACGGTCCAAGATCGCGCTGGTGCAACATTGTAATGTATCGTTGCATTGTAGTATAATCGATAAATCAATTCAAAATGAATATTAATTCTCATCGTTACACATACACAGATGTTTAACTGCGATATAAATGTATATTACGGTGTGCGTGTGATTTGCTTAAGATTCTATTTATTTGAAAAGCCACTAGTTTTATAATTGACCCTTCCTCAATAAAATTGATATTCCAATGGAACTTCGAACCGAAGGCAAATTTTTCTGAAACACTGAAAACCATGACTCGATGTTCCGCTGCACTTTTCACGATCGGCCAGCATTATGAGGGGGAAAAATCGCAAGGGATAAATAATGACAGTTCCTCGATATCGTTCCAAGGTGTCCACTCCGATGCGAAACAATTTGACTCGCAATTTTACGCTGAACAACGCGATAACTATCTTCGACGTTATCCGACCAGAGATTTCGGAATCGCGAAACCAGTAGGACCGGCGGTGATCCGAAACGATCGTGCGCCAGGCGGCCGAAAAAAAAAAGAAGAGGTAAAGAAATGATAATGAAGACGCGACGACGCATAAGATAGGTGTGCCAGGAATCCAATTAAAAGGCCCTGCTTTCCACGATATCTTAATCGGCGGCTATTAAATTTTGCCCGTCGCTGGATAAAACGGTGAACTGTGTCGTGTAATCATAACGCAAGAACCGGTCCGCTTCTAAAACGGAAATACACACGCGTTCACAAGCACCGTCGAAAGACGCCCGGTCCGTTTCACGACTCCGTTTCGAGCCGGGCGAATCGAAAGCGTCGCGTTCACGGGCAATCGAGAGCACAATCGAAATTGAGCAATTAATGGTAACGACGCGGTCGCCTTGAAACCGAAATGATTGATGGAATTGGTAACGTCCCGTCGTCTGTAATTAAGTGCTACGAAAAGGCTCGTATACGCGGGACGTATACGTCGATGGGTGAAAGGAAGTTAATGAGACATATGCATACGCGCACATACGTATACATGTACGTGAGTAAAGAAAATGGGTAGACGCGTAATCGGTAAGCATAAAACATCGAAGTTAAATTGCGTTGAACGTGAAACGTCCAATTGACCGAATTCATCGTGGTTAATTGGTAATTGGGTTCTATTATAGAAATACGAAATAGATAATAGCCGAACGGGGAGCAAAGTGGTCGGAGATCAAGTTTTTCAATCGAAATCGCGGAGACTATTTGCAATATTTGCCGCTGCATATGGTTTTACAACTTTCTTACATTTTACTATTAACAAAATTGTCTAATTAACTACGATATCACGTATCGACAGTAGTAGTTTCGCGCGTTGCGCGTTAATCGAAGCATACGAAATATTTTCCTCTCGGGATATCTAGTAATTGTTTCCATTGTGACCGATTGTTGTCGATCGTCGTACACCGATATTGAGACAGACGGGCAAGAAAGAGTCGTCGGTATCGTCGTTTCTGTCCGGAATGCCGGCGATCTTAACGAAGGTGGATCTGCTAATTGCACGAGTCACGATCGCAAATGGAAAGTCGACGTCGGGAGATCGATCGAGATCTTCCGTGTCTGCTGTCCCGTGTTCCGATACATTTCTGCGTCCGTTGCGAACGGTAATTTGTACGTACGCGGTATCGTAACATTTAAAATACGAAACCGCAATCGCAGGTTTGGCCGTGGTTAGGGATGCTCGCGGTAACACGGCGCGATCGATTTATGGATAAAGAGGCCGATAGTGAAGCGTGGTGTAATTGGATTTATTGAAACGTGTAATTGGCCACTGCGGATAACGTGACTAGATCGCGATGATCGCGCGTTCATTAGTTGCGCTTTTTCTAACAAGCTTTGCAACAACACGATCGGCGATTTCAAATTACAATCGATGGGAACCTGTGCACAATTTGACTGATTAGTTTCCATATTCTATCATATAATATATGATATCTAAATCATATATTAATGTGTGCTGAACGATATAATTTCCATGGTTTCTAATGTAATTTAGAAGGGCACGTATTTGGAAGACAGCCATATAATGGCGAGACTCGAGATGAACTTCCCGGTAGTCCTAATATATTTTATACGAATCTAGCTTCTATATTTGCCTGCAAAAGTCATTGCTGAAAGTTGTTCAATTCTCGAACAAAGCTTACCGCGGTTTTGCAGCCGTCACGGCAATCGACGATTCTCGCGATGCTGCGCAATGGTAACTAGACGAATGCGCAGGAATGCGCAGGAATGCGCGGGAATGCGCGGCAGAGTGGATCGGTGTGTTTCATTCGCGTGGCATGGGAAGGGATGAGTAGATAATTGTCCGCGATTTCTTTGGTTCGCGAGGTACCGACACCGTGGATTCAGCGTACTTTCGACGCGGCTTTATACGCGTCCGCGCGGCCTTGGATAAAATCATTTCCCCAATTAATGATGGTACGGTATGGTCAGCGACGAGCTATTTTCCCCCAAGGCTGTGCAAAACCGCGAGGCTAACCCGACGGACGCGAATTCGATAATGCCTTTATGTATGGGGGAAAATCTGTGGCTCTAGATTTTCCTTTCATACTTGAGGAATTTGCACAAACAGCAAACCTTTTTATATCAGATTGTATCATACAAAATGTCCGATTCTCACTCTTCAACTTCAAATGAATGTAATTGTTTTGCGTAGCAACTTTTTCAGCAAGGAAACACCGTTGAATGATATCGGCATTGTTAAAAGAGCGCAACGGACATCGTTGCCACGACGATCCTTGAAAATAAAAACGCGCGCGCCACGGGGCTAATCGTGTTCTCCCTGATCCAATGAAAAAACTACCACTTATTGCACGATTCTACCGATGGCCGCGTATCAAATCGTGACGACTTTCGTCGCTTATGCGAGAACGCGTTGCGTAATTCGTTCGCCGGAGTAGCGACGGGGCAAGATCCACGTCGTCGCTTCGAAAACCGGTATCTCATCCAGCAGCCGCCGATATGCACGTTACAAAGAACGAGAACAAGCCGCGTATTTTTTTTTTCTTTATTGGCGTTTCTTGCGATGCATCCGGGAGACGCTGGCAGCTCGCTCCTCCCGGATCCCTTTTTATTACCAACGGTGAAACTGAACCGGGCTGGAAGTCGTATTAGGAAGGAAGTCGAGGAGTCGGGCTATTTAACCGACGGTTTGTTGGCCCAGACTAGTTTCGTCTTCTCTGCGAATCGACTGGAGCATAATTATTTCAACCCTTTCAGTGTCACGCTCTGAACCCTTGTGCAGGCAACCGGGTATTCACTTCTATATTTCCTTCAATCAATTTTGTACGTTCTTGTACAAGATATCGCGAAACCACTCCGGATCTCCGTTCTTTGGACCCTTTTACGTCAATCGAGGTTTTGCGTTATCGTGTATTATCGATGCAACGCGTGCACGGAGAAAGGGCAAAAATAATTACGCATCGCGACACGTAATATCTGCGATTAACCCGTCCCGAACAGTTTCAATTGCGCGCTCCTGCGATCATTAACGAAGCACCGACGTTGTAATATTATTGCAATACGATGGCCAATCGAGAAATCACCGTTGCCCACAAGAATGCATAAGGGAAACTCAATTCCACATTCGTGACTTCCCTCTCCGATTTTGTAACGCGCGTTAACGCCCAGAGATCGTCCCGTTCCGCGTACCCGCTATTTGTCACGCAAAGCCAGATTACGCTTGGCCAGTCGTCTCGAGGCACGACGGTCGCTTTCTCGCGCGAGGAATGAAAAATGTTACCCCGTGTACAAGTAGGAATCAAGCACGCAGCGCCCGTGGCGCAGGCCATCCTTGAAGCAAGGTATTAGCAACACCCTGCGTCCACGTGGGCGTAATCGGAGACACGGCCGCTCGATCGAGTCGACGAACCCCGACGAAATAATAATATCGTGGGGCAGTATGAACGGAACGGAGACCGACTTTGTTTCCCTTGTCTCGTTGGGCAGGCAGTGGCCTGGCTCGTCGAAAGGGTTAAACGCGAAACGCTATGAATACCGAACCGCTAGTCTTGCCGGTTCGAACGACTTTTTATTGCGGTCGAGCGTCTGTCGCGAACAGGCAGACGCGTCCTGAGACTAGTAGATTGCAACGACGGAGTGAAAGCTTCGTTTGCAGCAATTTTGCGAGATAGAATTAAGTTGTTATCGTTGAGGGGTAGATGGTTTACGGATGTGCGCGAAGCGCGGAGTGAAATTTGGAGGATTGTTGAAGTAATATTATGAAATATTTGGAGCGAAATGGAATTGTTCAGGATTAGGACAGTGAAATATTTTATTTCACACTATTCAGACGGTATACGTTGGGCAGATTATGAACGCGAAAGTGGTTGAACGGACATTGAATGGAGACACGCGATTGTCATTCTGTCTTATTGAAAGTCGTCACAAATTGCTGCGGCAATACCTATGTGTTAATACCTTTGAAGGAAGAAATCTGAGACCAGACATTTTGACCGAGTTATTTAAAACCACGAATATTTTCTTAATGCTCCAATATTATTAAGACTCGCCAAAAGAACCGTGCGACAATTTATTTCCGACAATCCCATAATCCTCAAGGATAATTTGATCCGTGATAAAGAACTGTTTTTATTCCCAATCGATCAAGCCTATCGAGGTTTCACGAGTGTCTTGCGCGCAACGAAGCAAGCTTAGATCGCGTTCATTAAAATGACGAATGGAAATCGTACGATAATCCTGTGTACAAGCATAATAGATTGCCGGCGTTGCTAGAAAAAGTTAGCCAGTACGTTCTTGCTCGATTACTTCATCCGGCAGCTGATCGAAGGAAACGGGTATTGTACGAAAAAACATGATCGCGAATACCAAAGTATAAAAGGATCGAAAGAGTCCGCGGTTACGGACTATGTAACGAATTTTTTCGGCCGCCGTAACAAATAATCGCTTCTCCAATACTTCCTTTCACGCGCTGAGAGAATATCCACGAATAATCGATTGCCCCGTAAATACTCGAAACGTACGCGAAAAGAATCATGCCACTGCACTCAATACACCTCCACCGAAGCGACTTCTTCGAGTCCTCGCGTAGTCCAGCGAACAATGAAACCCTATAGACTGTAGACCATAAACCATACCGAGTTCGCCGTCAAAACACGACAGTAAACCGTGCATTGTGCTCCACGCCTTCCCGTAAAACACTCCGTGCCGGCTCTAATAGGGCCAGCACCGTGCGGACTACATCTACCTCGGAACAGGTGCTAAACACATCTCGCAGGTATGTCGAATACGTTCACGGGACATCCCATAAAATGTCCGCCCCATACCACCGCGGGACCGGCGCACAATTGAGACACAAACACCGCCGTTCAACCTGCCGTCGCGAAATGATAAAAATTCGCGAATCGCAAATCACCTGGCGAACCATGCGGATAATTCTCGGTGGGAAAACAAAAAAAAAACAAAAAAAATGAATTCCCCGTTAAGTTTGTCGGCGGGACAAACGGCGACCGTCCCAAAGTCTATATCTATGGGCGTTTCGCCGAGGAAAGAATGGAAAATCGTTCGCGTAATGACCGCGCGTGGGCCAGAGTGAGAAATGCGTAAATTTACATCGACAGCCAGGTGTACCATGGGAGAGATACGACACGCGCACGCATTCCCGGTGCAAGATGAACAAAGCTCACGGTTGTGGGCAACGTGGCGTGGCGCAACGCGCAGGGCACTTTGGACGAGACCCACGGGACGTAATGTATTGCACGGAACGAACGTTATCTTGTCCCTCGTCGCTGCACACATTAAGACGTTTTATCATCGCGGTGCGCTAATGCAGTTTCTAGAAAACAGCCCGTGTTACCGCAATCACCATTTGCGGGACGTTCTCCGCGTTCCCCGGCTTTCTTTCGTCCGGGGGAAAGAAAACGGAAAGGAGATTGTTCCCGTTCGACGGATCGAAAAGCTCAATCGTTAGAATATTCGATGCGCGTGCGTACGTGAACGATTGAGACGGGCCGTGTGCTATTTCGCGAAGGAAATGCATTCTTGCATAGACTACGGTCGTGAGAGCAGAGTTCAATCAATTTTTAACACCCACACGCCCGCATAATCATTTGTATACCTGTTCAAGACTGCTTCGATCATCTTGCACGATGTTAACAATCTTAGCACGCACGTGGATCATCACATGGATGATCTTGACATGAATGCATGAATGTGATCATCACATGAATGCATGGATCTTGTGTACGACGAAAAAGAGAAATTGTGTTTGTACTTGTTGGTTTTATGCTTTGTATAAAACCCAGTTCAACAAAAATTATCTCTTATAGTTCTGAGAATATATTGGGGTATAGAATTCGAATGCTTAGACAAAAGTGTTTATACTAAGAGGGACCGATAGGGTCCGAATGCTCCATGCTTCTCGCCTTCTTTCATTCGTTACAGTTTCTCCTTTGAATAAGGACGTGCCTTCTTTTTCTTGTATAAAATAAAGTACTTTTATTAAACTGAACTGTGTATTATATATTATCACACTTAGCTCATAATCTAGTTTTCCAACAGTACTTTCATTTTAACTTTAATCTCCGGTTCGGACTTTTACGTTGCCTTTTGGGAAACTGTTCTTTCGTCGCATGGAGTGACCGTACTTTTACACGCGCATACGTTTGTGCCTCTAATCTAGTCCTTCTTCCATCCAAAGAATTCTCTATCCGTTAAGCACGTGAATAAATAAGACGGTAAAAAATACCGCAGAAATGATTGCCTCGATAACTTCGGTAAACGGTATTCGTTGAACTCCTTCCGCGAATAAACGAATATAACGGGTACACTTTAAATCGCGCGCTTCTTCGATCGACGTTGCATCCGTCTAAATTGCGAAGGAAAAAGGGAGTACCGAGATTCGCCATTGAAATGTACTCGAGCAAAGTGGGTAACCACGATGGCTTCCTCGCCCAAAAATACAAAAGAAACGAAACGGGGTCGTGAAGAAACGCTTGCGAGGAATTCCGTGTAATACATGAAACGGAACACGAGCCATCCGTAACCAAAGACGTAACATAATAAACCGCGCGGCTCACCTGGACACTCTCGATTACAAAAATTGACACGGTAGAATCAAAGATGAATTTTTCCAGACCGTTTGACCGTTAAGACGATTTCAACGACCCGCTGCACTATGACCTAGAGCCTATATAAGCGACGCTAAATTATTTTATCCGCTTTTTCGGCTCAGATACCTCGCCGCGCGTCGTTCGTATTACATCGTCATCATAATCATCGTCGCGTAACAGTCGTTGAACGATCTGATGCCCGTCAGTCGAGGCTTGGCGTCATTAGCAGTTTTTCTAACGGTGCACGGGTTGTGTTATGCTCGTGAGACAGGAGCGTCGGGAAGCAGGTGAGGATTTTTCAAATCGTTACGACTCGGGACCATAGTTTTCGTAGTACAATAACCGTGTCTTCTAAGCGATACACGCTTCCTCGTCCTCGACGTTACGTTCTGCATACAACAAGGCCCCTGCAACAATGGCCACTGCGAATAGCTGGTTGCCCGTAGGAACACGGGACCATCTCCTCGCCACCAATTACAAATAATGAGAGTAAATCGCGCCGTGTAATCGTCCCTCGTGAGAATTTGCCTCTCCTTGTAGGCGCAGGAGAAGTAACGCCGCGAGTTAGGAACCATTTTGTGATCTGACGATCGAGCAATTGTTTGGCGGGCTATTGCGACTACAATAGTTTGGCCGAAATACCTACTTAATTTTTAAATAATTTTTATTTTATATACATAGAGTAATATTTTGTTTCGCATGGGCAAAAGAATGTTGTGAAGCATTAACGGGGGGAAAAGATTGTCCTCTAACAGAATACTTTTGCGTCAGTTGAAACACAAGTGGCGGATCCTCGATCGTATAATACCAGGAGAAACGAGTTTGCCAATGCAAAGCTGAGATTGAAACGGATGAAGACCTCTCGTGCTACCAGTGAAAGTCTAAATTAACATAATCGCAACCGGACAGCAAATTACGGATCATGCGAGAACTCTGCTTCCTGTCAGAACTACGTTTAGCAAAAAAAAAACCCCTAATTAGTGTCACTAGAAACACGCGGCGACGTAATTGCAAAGGGAATGCTAGCTCAGCCTGCGGCGGTTAAGCAACAAAATCGAAACAGTCGTATATACCGTATATACCGTTGATCGCCATTAGCGAAAGCTAATAAAAACGCAAAACGAACTTTGCATTTCAACGTCGTTGCCGTACACCCTCTGCTACCAAATCACAGGCCACGATAGACGACGTATGAACTACCAGAGGGTTGAAATAATTCTCAACAGCTCCAATCAGCCGGCCCGACAATTACACGGCCGTAGCAATGCCGAAACGCAGACGACGTCATACTGGTGTGCACGCTATCTCCGCTGCAATGGATTGCATAATAGGAAAGATGAGTCCAGCTCGGGGCGTAATTGCTAGCTGCGTCATATCTAATTAGCAATAACCACCGGTGTCGCGTTCGATCTCTCTAATCGCGACGACTGTTGGAAAACGAACCCTCTCCGTTCAACGGACCATCCGGTGATATTTCGTAACCGAGCACAAGAAGAGATCGGTGCCGGTCGAAGACCACCGCCGCTTCTTCCCTCTATTCGTAGGAAGAAGCCACGGGCGTGCGCGGCACTCGATTTCAGTTGAAATCAATTCAATTACCGTGCTGTCGACGCATGGCAAATTGCGGCAGATTTATCAAAGGCGGATGCACGCGAGGTAAGCTGAAATTCTCAGCCCGGACGCTTATGAATTCTTCTGCCGTGCCATTAATTGTACGCTTATCCGACCCGCTTCTCGAAACCGGCGCGCTTCCGCGACGCGTCGGGGATGCCTGTTATTTATGCAGTACACCCGCGAAGCACGAAAGCATCGCGGATATAAGGGGATTCCCGGCTGAGAATTTTGTGTGAAAGTTGTACGCTTCGCTGATGACCCGGTGTTGATTGGGGAGAATGGAAGTATTGTTTCAATTTCGCATTCAACGTCGCGCAGAATATGTTCAAATGTCAAACGATTTGAACCATTCCATAGAACCACTAGAATTCCTTATCATCCCTGTCAATAAAGTTGCCGCGAATGTTCGTTCGAACCAACCTTTAACGAACTTTGATTAATCAGCGACAGAAATGTACGATCCAGCAATTCCCCTTCATTCCTGGTTCAACGTCGCGAGCGTTCAGCGTGTGCGTACCTAAACCCGGCCAAAGAACAAGGGACGAATCAAAAGACGGTTCGAGCGGGTGCGATTCCGATCACGCTTCGTGTAAACCTTATTCCACGAATCGCCCCTCGCGGTTTTATTAGACCAACGCTGTTTCCCTAATGCGTTCGTTACAGCAGCGTGCTGTAGGCATCCGGAAACCCGACGCGCCGCGACGGGGTCGTTTCGAACAGCTCGTGTTCCATCGAACCAACCAACGGCTGCCCGAGTGCGCGTGGTTTTCTTGAAAATCCTGCAAGACCAGACATCGGACGAGTTTTTCATCGCCGCGAATCAATGTGGTACCAAAGAGAGACACGTATGCACATACATTTAGTCCGCTATCCACGTCCAGCAATGATCAAGACGCGGTGTAATCGTTGTTGCAATGCGACAGGCCGCGTGTACCAGTCGAAGAAAAATGTATTATGGACTTGCCAGTGCTGGTAAGCAAGGAAATAATAGGGTGAGTTACAGACGGGGCAATGCTGGTAGCAGTGAGACCATTTGCCGTGCCTTTGGCCTCTCCTCGCCCACGTATAGACGTACGGACACGAGATGCTTCATGTTAAATATGAATTTCGTGATGCGTCAGACAATATGCTAAACACTTTGCGCGCGTTTGCTGTTAAAACGGTGACAAATGAAGCGTTTAACAAATTTACGAATTCATGAACACCAGAATTTTCTAAGAAACGCGAGCAAGAGTAGAATCAATACGCTTATCAATACGCTCGGTGAATTCGACGCAAATATATATCATTTGTATTCGAATCAAGACGATTAACAATTGTTAGATATTGCATTCTCCGTTCCACGCAGCTAATAGAGTTTCTGTTCCGCTTCTACCAACAAACACCTATGGGACCACCTGTGCATTCGTTGGACCTCACGTGTTTTAGTGCGACTTCGTGGCGTTCTTGCCAGGCATCCAACCTGAACATCGGGCAGAAGGCGTGAGTATAATTGTTGCACCGTACGAACAATCGAGCCCAGTTGTTCTCGCAAGGCGAGAGAAGCTGGTCGATTGAAAATTCGATCGGCGTGAAACTACCGACAGATCCTAATGAGCGTGGTCGAGGAAGCACCGGGAAAGATGTACGACCATCGGGTAGCGCTTTAAAGCTGCCTTTGTTTTTCACCCTGCCGCGATCGATCCCCGCGACTACGCGCTGCTCGATCTTTTATAGCTCGAGTCGAGGAACGACGCATCCCCTTTTGGACGTCGGC
The DNA here is from genome assembly GCA_963667235.1 of Nomada lathburiana. NCBI lineage: Eukaryota > Metazoa > Arthropoda > Insecta > Hymenoptera > Apidae > Nomada > Nomada lathburiana. The sequence goes on from OY763898.1 coordinate 21,905,423, forward strand.
AGCTTTTCGCCGAGACATACGAGTTTCGGGGGAAAAAATTGCGCGACTGTTTTAGGTAAAGGTAAGACGACGCAACGGTAGTTTGGGCGAGCAAGTCTTTGATGGAAGGGGGTCTTAATGAGTGTAGGAAATAGGAGCGCGCCAATGCGCAGGGGGAGGTAGAAGCTTGAAAATGATGAGTGCTATACTTCGCGTGGACAAATTTATAACTAAATTCGAAATGAGAAGAAATATAGATAAATCTACCTTGAAGATACAGTGCGCGTGATGTTACCCGCTGCATTTACAGCCAAAGGAATCGAATTATCGTGCTCGATTGAATACAGACATTAAAGTTTCAACCAGATATAATAACGATAACCGCGTCGATGATACAATAATCCTGCGAGATACCACAATTTTTTCGCTGCCCCTGTACGCGTTTATTTATGCAAATCCGTCGGCCATTAAGTTTAATGTAACGTCAGTCGTCGGGCCCGTATTACCGTAATATGCGGCGATTAACGGCAGAGGAACTACGGCGTGGAAACTCGCGCTGTTTCGTGTACGTAATTGTGCCCGATGAAACGTTGACGCGAACGTACGCAAAGAAATCGTTAATCTGAACAACTGTATCGACCGCCGTGCGCAACGTTACACGTGTACCGCGATAGCGAAGCAGTTTAATTTTCATGCGAATTAATTGGCTGACCCGTGAGTTATTTATTTGCCGTTTAAAACAGGTTACGCGGCAAGGTTAATAATCCCAATTCATTTTAATCGCCCCGGTCTCCAAACGGACTCCTGGAACGCTCGTGAGAAGTCATTTTTCCGCGGCAAGTTCGCAAAGTACCACGCACGCTCAATATTCCAGCAAAGAAAATAATAAAAAAGGAACTCTTTTAATTGCATTCGGGTATTGAATACTCGTATCCTTAATTCGCTTCGAAGTTTCTATTATTCGAGAAATATATTCGCCAACACTTTCGTACAGCTCTAAATCCTCATTAGATTTGATTCCGACAAGTGTTGTCATTTGATAATGATCACATTAATCCTTTGAATACGAAAGGCGCATACACGCGCTCTCACGAGTCTATCAATATATACAAAATGTTTTATGTCGCCGCGACTGGCATGCGAGTACTGCGCCGTCTGTATCGATGGTTCTCTTCGAGAGTGCAGTCGCACCGCAGTCGAAGGGTCGAAATCGCCACCCGAAAATTTCTGAAAGGAAACGACAAGAGGTTCGCGTCAATTTCACCGAAATAAAATAGCCTCGTCTCCCGTTTCGCCGGCCCGGAAACCACCGGTACCAAGCGCCATCCGTTCGGATTGTCTCGTCGAGGTAACCAAGCGACTCGTTTCAAACGCTCGGCGAAGCTCGACCCGCGATACCTCGTCATTGTCCTCGATTTCTCCGTGCCGTTGCACGCTTTTGCTCGTGCAATGCTAAAGGCAAGGAACGGCGAATCGTCGCGCGTCACGACTCTCGTATGAACGTAATACGGGACGATTAACGATGTAACAGCGAAAAGACACGAACCAAGGCGACACGCGTGCCATTTCGTTCCCCCCTAGAATGCCGGTCGTCGATGCCACCCCCGTGGTGCCTCGGCGTCTTTATACTTTCCGGAGGCTATCCGGTTCGATTGTTCTCTCTGTTTCTTCCCTGAGAAACGACGGGGGCAGCTGAAACGTTCGCGACGTTCCCGCAACGTGCGCCCAGTACTCGACGAAGTCTGGACAAAGTTAGCTTCGCGAATTTCGTAACGCATAAATCAGAATCCCAAAATACGTGCAACCACCGTCGAAGCGTTTCCCGATTAAAATACTTCAGCCTTTCCCGCTGATTCCTCCTCGAATTCCATGGAAACGTCGAGATTCCTATGATCGAGGAACACGTCGATGCCGACCGCAATAAATCTCTGGCGTCCTTGTAAGGAAACACGGCGGTTAACAAGCACGATTAGATAATTCGATAATTTGACGGTCGGATTCGTGGCCGGGACATGGGTAGGCACGATAAATCTCGAGTCCCCGTGTTCTATTAATTACCGCAACGGTATCGAAGGTACCTTAGTACGCGAAGAGGTACTGCAACGTCCCCGGTGTTCGACCGGGTAATTGAAATTTTCGTTTCGATCGCGGCCCTCGATTAGCCGGGACAACGCAGATAATTGTTGGTGCCCGGGTCGCCGTTTCGACGCAACTGCCTTTGAGAGTGAAACGGAAGGAGAGCGAGCCCATGTTCGACCCTTCGAAGATCTACGTTTGCTTCCATCACTGGGACGAATACATTAGATTCAGATAGCGCACAGTGTAGAATCTCTGTTAAGCCGATTTAAACGGAATACGTGTAATTGCGATCTGAAGAAACGTAACCAAAGAAAACTAAAAATTTGCTTGTGCATTGAAAAGCCTTGCTCAAAAGTTGAACACCCTGTTAACCCATTCGTACCGGTGAACGAGATATCTCGCGACCCGATATTACATATTTATTTCTGCCTGTTAGCCGTAAGAATAGAGTTAGTTGTAGAATACAATCGGCTCCTATCGAGTCGCGAGATATCTCGTCCAGGGGTACGAAGGGGATACCAATCAATTCCGCGGTCGGAATAACCTATGACAGAAACCTACGAGGAAAACGATTTATCCATTGCCAAGTCGCAATCACGCTACCAAAGAAGTGCTAACAAACATTCTTTAATTTCATTCATCCCCGAAACCCCGACGCTGAAGGCGGAATAAATGCGTAGCTGCCCTCGCGTTGATTTCCACAAGCGTAAAAGTCCCTGCCGTTGCACTCTCCTCGAAGAAGAACACGAGTGCCGGCGCTTACGTAAAAACCGTCGTACACGGGTCAGGAATATTCATTTCGATTTCACGCGGACATCGCGCCTCGGCGAAGAGGGGTGCGCGCAAAGGCGCAGCGACGTTAACGATTCAGCGAGGGTGAGCCGCGGCGATGTCGAGATAGAAAAGCGTAGGTGAAACGAAAGGGAAACCGGAGAGGATTGAAGGCGGACGGGGCGGAAAGGATGCGAAAGAGATAGGGAAAGAGGAAAAGGGAAGGCACACGGGCAACGGTCGAGACCCCCTGGATACGTGTTTGCTTAGCACTTTTGGCTCGAGAGGAAACAAGCGTAGGAAGGCTGTCCGCCGCGAAGTTTACGGCCGCGGAATAAATTATCGTCGGTTTCGTTGCGTTTTTCCTTCGAAATTCACCGCGCTACATGCGCGCAGGTATAACGTTTGCGCCCTGGCCTGCGAACGTGCCCGAGCAACGAAGGATGCATCGTAAAGTCTGCCGAAGGGTAATCCACCCTCTTATTCGTTCGTCGATTTTCCACGCTCGATCTTGTCTCTGTTCGACGCACGAGTACGTATTGGGCGTGGATTGGTGTATTAATGGTTCTTTAATGGGAGATGAATGGGAGGGAAAAGTATGAATCTATGTATGTTGATCCTGAACCAAAGGGTTAACGAGATATTTTAAGGTAAGTCGGCCGGAGGATGAAGCCGTAGATTTATACTTTTCTACCTACAAATTTAGGAATTTTTCTTTAAAAAAAAAAAGGAAGTTGACCATGAAATTTCGCATCGACGATAGTAGAATGTACTAGCATAGATGCAGCTTTTACGTGGCGTCTAGAATTTTCAATTCTAATTTAACATCCGGGGTTAATCACATCGGTAGGAAAGATACGAGAAGCTGATCATTTAAATGTACTCGTGACAAGAAACTGGACAAAAGAATTTTCTCTAAAGGTGAACGCAACATTCCTTTGATCGGAAAACGAAAGATTTCGCTCGAAATTAATCGGGATGCGCTCACCCTCGAATTACATACGCTTTTCAAATCACATTCGGCGCGCGTTGCCATGAAGGCGCAAATAAAAGGGCGCAGGACAAGGAAGTTGGAAAGAAATATATGCGGTCCGCGACACGAACGGGTAATTTGTCACGTCCGAGATTAAGAAGTCGGCGATACCTGGCGCACCTAAGAAACGCACGATGTCACCGTGTATCGTAGATACGAGAAACCGCAGGGAGGATTTAAGGTCCTGCTATCGGCTCGGAAGACTACGGTGTTCAGAAGGACGTGTAATGCGCCGTTCCCTACGGTAGGATTACTCCGTTGCTTTTATTTTCTCCTCTTTTCACTTTTCATCTTCTTCCTGTTTTGTTTTTTTTTGTTTTTTTTTTATTTTACCTTTCACGCGTTTCTCTTTTTGCTGATTCTCCTGCGGTCGCAGTGGGCAGACCGGTCCACTGAAACTCCACCGGGATGTTGCTCTCGAAAGCGAACACACCTTGGCGCTGTGTGTCACGTTTTTAAATCAATCGGTGTGCCCTAACATTCGTTTGCTATCTGAACGCGTGACGATTCAGAGTGTCGCGAGCGTCGCGTTGGTCACGAATTTATTTCGGGCAACCTCCTTCCACCTAGTTTTTTATCAGACGACGAATTAGACGCATCGTAAATCGAATCCAAATTCCACAACGACCATTTTCGATGTCCCGACCACGATGTATTTAATTCGAACGGACGTTCTCTATTAGAAATATGCCGCAGGTGAAAGATATTAAGAAATGAAATATCAATCCTGTCCAGCCTTTGCATATGCAATGTATTCGCCTCCAATATATCTGTATTAATTCTATGATATGTATACCCGTGTTAGTCTTATTATCTACTGGTCAGCGAAGCATTCACGTATACAATTATTTTGTGTCTCCGTCGTTGCAAATACTGTATCACATAATCTTAACGCATCTCCGCTTCCTAAATACCTCGTCATACTGCCCTAAAGGGTCGTACCCTTTTGGAATTTCGCCCTCATCATCCCTACTACATCATTTCCAACATCCTTTAAAAACCCATGGTTCCTTCACTCGTCAGCACAGATCATCCAAGAACATGTTAGAATATTCGAGGTACAGGAACGGCCGAGGCGGGCCATGTGCATTTCGTAGATGCATGCTGTTCTTGTCTAGCGTAGCTGGTCCTTGGGAAAAAACCCTAAAATGGTTAAAGAGGGCCATGGTGACGTAGGCGTCCTCACGACCGACGCTTTTGCCAAAGGAAGGCATTCTTGTACAGACTACGGTCGAGAGAGCACAGTATTAATAAACGGAATACTTTGTCAATATATATACGCCTACGCAATTATTCTAATACCTAATCGAGACTTCGATTCGAGTATTAGGCCATTCTTACAAACAGTCTACTGTCAAGATCACAGTCCAAGCGTTAATGAAACCTCTTTTAAAACCGAAGTTAAAAGTTGAATTTTACGAATACTACTCTCTTGATAGTGATCAGAGAATAAACAATGCCACGAATTCGACAAACACCTCTGCGCTTCCGCGTGCATACGTACAATACCACTGCTTGACACAACTTTGCGGGACCAAACGGATCTGTTCGCCGAAAATGCGATGCGATACATTCACACGGACTTGCCTCGCGCAGTAACGAGACTCGAACCGGCGCGCATTATGAGTACCAAGCAAACTCCACTTTTGAGCCAGGAGACTGCGATTAAATCACCGCCGGTGTATCCTGCCTTATTATACCGTATCTCATCGTTTAACATCTATCCCGGGATTCTGCGAGCGAGCAATACACATCTCGCGTATCCGATTGTGCCGGGGCGATTACGCTAATTAATGCAGGGGACAAGATCGCGCACACACACGCGTGACGAGATATTAGATAAATGGATCGGGTTTTACTCCGGGTTCGCGAGCAGGAAATTTTACGCTCGAGTACCTTTCCAGGTGTCGGAGGTGCCCAGCGACTTCCTAACGCGTCGCAAGCGGTGCAAAGGAGGTATCGAGCTACATCGAACGATCGTCCTAGGAAATGACTGATCCTGAAACATGAAACGTGGTCACACGCAAGGACCTTGAAGCGTGTACGTGCGTGCGAGCGAGTGTCATTATTTCGCTGCCGGCTGGCGCTAAATTGAACACCTGTTATCATTTCTGTGTAATTTATTTACACGGAATGGAGAATAATTTGTAACTCCTTTATATCGGCGATGAAGCAGTACCGTTTGATTAACGACGAATTTCTTTGCACACCTGTGGATCATCGACGCTGGTTAACCCTTTCAGGTACAGACACTGCCGCGCAGATACGTTTCAGCACTACTGGCACTAAATGATATAATTAATATTCCTTCTTCCCTTTTTCCCTTATTTATTCGTCGGCAGAGGAATTCATAGGACGAAGAAAAATTGTTTTATCTACTCGTGAAGTCATCAACACTTTCTATGCAACTGGGAATGAATTTATGGCAGAGAAACGAGAGACGTTTAATTTCAAAAACTTCGACGCGACTATTGAGGCGCGCTAAGAAATAATAACTGGTCGCGAAGTATGTCGACTATATGGGGAAAAAAAAGTTGTTGCACGTTTCATAGATAAACATTTACGTTGCCATTCATTAATGCGAGATTTAACAATTCCTTGATTGCGGTGCAAGGAAACGCCCGGGGAGCATAATACTGTCCCGCGTACGTGTTTTACTTATACTGGGAACTTGAAACGACGTACAAAATATTGCGAGACCCCGGTACGCGAGGCCGTCAATAACGTTAAAGATATATATCGTGCCATGAAATACGACGCAGCGGCTCGGTATTTACCTGCTTATCAATCTATAGGTACGCATGAACTTCTTGTGTCCTTCTCGATGCTTCGGAATACTGAATTATCGTTGCGACGCGACGGCAGTAACTCAATGGTACTAAGGACTTTCATCGCGGCCAAGTTCATCCAAGACGGGAACAGATAATAAATGAGTGGAGTGTAATTACCGGCTGTCCCCTCGCAGAAGGGTAATAAAAATCTGCTCTACCTCCGGACGCAAATCACGTGGCACACGTGTGCAACTTCGATAGCAGCTAAAACGATCTTAGATACGAAGGTCCCGAAAGGAAAGTACTACTAGAAATTTGCAGCACGTGCTAAGAAGAAAATGGAAAATATACTGTGCACTATTTTTGACGGTCTAGACTCTAGACCGTAGAGAGGTCGTCGAACTCTGTCCAGGTTAACATGCGGGTCGTGGGTACCAGGCCAAATCATTTCAAGAAACCATCGCAGAACCAGCCCAAAGAACTCCGAACCATCGCAAAGTTATGGAATCCGGGATCATGCTCGAGTTCGAGAAACTTTGAAATGATTCAAGCGCGTATGGTTTTACAACCGCAACGTTTCAATTGTAAGCACAAAAAGTGTGCCGAGTTGTAAATACAACCAATTAACACAGGTAGTCTATAATTTATGCAGAACCGGAAACTACAAACCCTAATTCGCCAAATATAAATTGACCATTTAACTAACAAGGGAAGCTGGGAATTTCGAAAATTCTTCGCACAAATGTAACTCGTATTATGCTAACAACGGAACAATCTTTGTTTCCTGCTGAAAAACAGTTCTGGGGGTGAAAACACGTCTCCAAAGAAGTCTTCGCTCTTCATGTTACCGTGAATAATTAGGAAACCGTTTAAGTTGTAGGAAAGAGGTCCTCGGCAGAATATGAACCACATTTGTGGAAAGTTTCGAATCTTTCCAAGAATAATATAGAACCCGTTGGTTCCAGATTTCCGCGATGCATTGCGGCAATATTTCCAAGAGACTATTGCGTTGCATCCACCGATACAATCGCGATGATATATCTTTAATCTTTGCGCACAGCATACGTAAATGTTACGCTCTACTGCGGCTTACGTTACCAACCATGCGGAATTCGCTAGAATTTATTCACCCTCCAAAGCTGTTTTTTTTTTTTTTAGCGGATCGAACATAAATTCAATCCTAATACGATGATTTATTATAACTTCTACAGCTTTAATCCCCGTGCTTTTATTCAAACGTGTCCATAAGGATCTCGATTTTTGATTTTTTTCTTCGCACCGTTCTCAGCGTGCCAAACGGCCAGTCGTTTCGAATACAATTAGAATCCGGCCTCGAGCGTGAAAATATAAAAAGGCAGACTAATCAAATTCCGATGCACGAAAAACGGGCAAACCGGAAGCGGTGAAAAGTCGAACGTCCATCAGCTTATTACATGTACATTAATGTGAAAAACGCGACTCGATTGCACTCGCGATACCGATTTGCCATTGAATCGCCGCAAATAATGCAGAAGGAACGCCATAATGTATTCACGTTCGATGCAAGGCATGAATGAACCGCGTTACAATCACGGAAAACCGGTACGCGATATCATCTGCGCCGGCAGGGCTCAATTAATTTTACTATCGATATTCATGCGGCCATCGCGATGCATCGTTCGGAAACGCAACGGAGTCGTCGCGGTGAGAAGGAACAAAACTTTTCGTCATTTCTTTCATTACTTTTTACCGATCGATCAGCTTGCAAACGAAGATTCGTACCTCTCTGCGAAGTTACAAACCGCGGCCTGTCCCATACGGAATTATTGCATTTAAACGTATTATGCATCGACGTGGCCGCCGCGGCAGGTGCTCACTATCTTACCTTCGTATTTCCTGCTATACATAAGCATGGTTTACCTTTCTCACGTTGTTAACCCTCGCGGAGACTAGCCTACCGAGGATGCTATATTCCATCTCCTTCTCATCGAATCCTTTGCCAAGTAGACTCGCGAGATTCATAAGCAAAAACGTCGGACAAAACGTGAATACGTGAAACTCGAACTGTGAAGAATTTCGAGTATGACTGAAACACGAACGACATTCCCACTTACTTAACTGCATACCTTGATATGCGAATACTCTCACATTTTTTTTTCTTTTCATTTCTTTTTTTTTTAATCAAAATCAACCCCATCGCAGTGGAGTACCCCGAGTACTTCGATGGAAGAGAATAAATATAGTGAAAATTCGCGTGACACTAGCACGTACTCTGTAGCCAAGTGTTACATATATATATACACACACGCACACATATATATTACGAGGGCGTGAAACAATGCACGCGAGCCCACTCAGCCTACAGATCGTCACCGGAAGAGTTCAACAAAGCGTTGCAAATTCTTGCGTGACCAATGGTGGACGCGATATTACCTGTGCCACGCAGCCAGGTGGGTGCATACTGAATAACGAACAGAACAAAAAAATTATATGCACGTGCCGGTTGCACACGTACAGAACCACGGCTGGATGATTTTAGGTGTACGTATATGGGTTCGTTAGGCGCAGCGCGCACGTTTCGCAGCTCGTCACTCCTTTTCAGCATGAACGCGAACGTTAAGCTCACGACTTCCACGAAACGACGCCGTCTTTCGTACGGGGCCTAAGTTCTGTGCTTCCTTGATGCTTCCGCGAAAGAAGCTTCGAGCAGAGTTTGAAAATTCTCTATGCAATGAACTGTGGCATTTTTTTATTTAAAAAAAAAGATGCATAATCTAATGGTGTTATCTGGAATTTTTAGGGGGCACGTGAATCTTTATACTCTTGTATGCAATAAACGATCGAATTTGTAATATGAAAGGGAGGGATACTTAATGCATCGGTATCATCTACTTACGTACCTACTTTTGCAATTATCTTTGTTTGCACGCGCAAGTATCGTGTTAGATGCTTTGCAGAGAAATATTATTGTGGTAATTGTAGTGCACTCACCAGCCATGCATGTTTCGTCGCAAGCTTATTTCCGTGTGCTCGTAATCCAAACGCGGTCACGTGTATTACACCGTGCTATCGATACATTTTAGATCTGAAAACACGCCACAATCACTCGTCCATAATATCACTGTAGTCGCACAGAAATAAATGATTTATTGCTCCCGAAATTTCCGATGGATCTTCTTTCTTTTTAATCGATCGTCATTGACACTGCTTCTCAAATGCAACAATGTTACATACAATTGCACCGTTCAAGTGGTTCCCTGTATAGATTGGTACTTCCACTAAATGTTACAAGCGATTCACAGATAGATAACAGAGAAATTACACGGAATCCGAAGAATTTTACCAGAAGTAATGTATCTCAACTATTCGCAGGCCGTCGAACTACTTTCAAAGAAATGAACAGGCGATTCAACCGGCGAATTGAATGCGCAGGTACAGCAGTTGCGTTTGAACAAGATAATTGCAAATAAAGCGCACGCCTCGATGCAACTTTCTCATGCGGGCATTGATATCACCATCAACGTCAGCGCGTATTGAAAACCGGTCATTAATCAATGTGCATGTGTTCGCATTTAAACAAGAATATACAAGTGCAATATAACTTTTCTCCAGGCGATAAAAGCCACGCTACATTAATCGAATGAAACGTGAAAACAACGAACAAATAATTATCGGACGATACGGATCGTGTCCGTTCGAGGAATGTTCAAAGAGGACCAAAGAATGTTCAGGCAATCCGACGACGGCGAATAATAAAAATCGCCTCGCTGTTCCGCAACTTTGTCGACGAAAATTGCGAATACAATTCTGTCCACTCGCGAAATTCAAACCCTCCGCTCGGGTAATGCCTCCAGAAAACTGGTACCGAACATTTCGCTGCTCCGTAACGTGCAAGTACACCTCCTGCGCGAGCATTCAAATCGCCGAACATCCAAGCAGAACGAAGAGCACCTCGTCGTTTCGAGAACACGCGTCACTCATGATCGACCGTTTCGTCGTTGTTTCACCGCGTACATTCCTCATTCAAACACGGCACATTGGAAGCACTTCCACGCCCGAAACGCGATCTCCTTCTATTTTTCGGGTGCAACCGCAACGATAATCGCGTGGACAAGGTGGCGCCGTTTCGTTTCGATGGCACAGCAACGAAATACTCGCGCGCAACATTCAGATCGATCGCAAACGCGGGGCGCAACGATCGCGTAGATCGCCGGCAACCATTTCAAAGGGACGGTTGCACCAAGACTGATCCATGGATCGCGACACGAAGAAACGAAAGCCGCGGATCGAGCGAGGATCCAGAGGATCCCCACCACACCTGTGGCTCAACCCCTTCTGCCTTTCGATTCTCCGCTCATTTCCAACCGCCGCGAACGGTTTCCTTTTTCTCCTGGCCCTTAAACCCTCTTTTTCTCTTCGACCAACGAACGAATCTCTCTCGCTCATTCTCCCAATCTCTCTTTCTCGTGCACGCCTACCGAGGGAGACGTAGCCGTAATAAATGCAAACCGGGAACCGATCCGCTCGTACTTTCCGCTTCTGCCATCGTGCTTTACACGAATGCTTACGACCAGTTTCCAGTTACATCCACGATTTAGAAAACTAGCGTCTATTCTCGCGATGGGACCGTTGGATCGTTGGCTGAACGATCGAGAGTGATCTAGGGGGAATGACGCTTGGTCCGTTTGTGAAACGAAGCTCAATACCCTCTGCTCGCGGGTGTGGAACGTTAAATGAATATTCGCAATGGCGGTAGAGTTGGGACTTATCTGCGTATCAGGTGATTCGGGTTTGAAGAACCGAGCCCTGAGATATGACCGAGTGAAATATGCAAAAAATTGTGAAGAAAAAATGAGCGCAGCATAAACAATTGCAGAATGTCGAAGGGAAAGGTTAAGTAGAAAATTTAAAGTCGAACTGCATCCACAAATATTTGGCGCTCCCCAGATTGAAAATTCCAGCAATCGAGCAGCAAAATTATACGAAATTTTCAGAATGATTACATTCCTGTCAAGGTATTGCAGCCAATTATAATTGTACATTCTTTACTAATAAATTTGCTGCTTAAGCACGTAATATTATGGAATATCTCAATACCTTCGTCCCTATTTGTTCATGTAATGCTTAATATTTTCCTACTTTTCCAGCTACTGGCTTGCCACAAAATTGTACATACTGAATAATACCAAATATCTACATATTGTATTGGAAAATATAATTTATTAGAGAACACAAACAAATTTCCCCGATTTCAATTAAAAAAAAAAAAAAAACGAATAATGAAACGAAGAGTGATATATATATATATATAAAAAATAGTAAACAACCAAGATGGACTAAAGGTTTTTAATAACTATCGTAACCGGGCATAAAAAATGAAAATGATGCCGAGTAATGCCGGCCTAAATTCTATTGATAGTAACGACTCGATGGAAGAGCAGAAAAAGCGCGACCGAGATATACGCGAAACTCGTCGGAAATCGAAGGCAAAATACGAAAACATAAAAACCATAGAACTTTGCAAAATAAAACTAGCCAAGTATCTCATTAATGATTTGAAAAATCATGGGCCAGCAAATTTAATTCATATGGACGCAATAAGCAATGTGATAGGTAGACCCATTAAAATATGGAAATCGCATGGTCGATTCTATCGAACGATTAATAGCCATACGAACGACGATTCGATTCAACATCCGGTAGATGTTGAATATCATGATAATTCTCCAAATTATATAGGTCATTGGACGCTATTGGGCAATAAAGATCCTACAAATACAGTAATTAATTTAAATTCATGCCTGTTTACCGTAATTGCTGCTCAAATCGGTAAAAATACTAACGATCTAAGAGCAGACACCATTGATTTCCTAACCGCCAATACCAAACATTTAATTAAACATATCGATGACTTCATATCTACGAATGAAAATGGAACATCGCTTATGATCGGTGGCGCTCGATACGATGGTACATCACCTAGCGATGCAGCGATAATTATTGATAACTCGCAAAACGAGCTATGCCATGGTTGCAGAGATTACGGACATCCAAGAGGGCACGCGTCCGACAAAGACGCCACTGGCCCAAAGGATAGCGCCGAAAATTATTCGCGAACATCAGGAAGCATGAAGTCGGGATTTTTAAGCAGATCAGATCAAAATCATGTGGCGCATATTGCATTGCGCCACAATAAAGCTAAGCGAGCGATGATAAATTTAAATTCTGGTTCGACGTCTCAGTCAATCACATTTTCCCGCCGGGATTTAGAAACAAATAGCTACGACTTGCCAAAAATGAAAGAGTATTACCAGGGCCACGAATATAGCGACGAATTAGATATTATTCGAGTTACATTGGTATTACGACACCATCAACATAAGTATAATGATGTAAATGCAGATGTTTTTGTGCACACATTGTATCCAAGATGCAACTGATGCTCTTACTCTTAAATATTTGAGACAAAGAACTGATTGAAAACAAAGTTAAAGAAACGTACCGTATTCAGCAGTTTGATCTCGACGCAACAGAATGGAACCACTTTCTTTAAACGCGGCACAAGCATACAAAAGATTATTATTTCAGATGAATTGTACTATTATTTAAGCGCGCCAAACACACTTGTCCATGAAGTAGGAATTCGAAGTAGTCAAGTAGTCCTTGAATACAGCGCCACCAATCGATACGAATTATTTCGATAGCACGATCGATCGAATGGAATATATAAAATCCGCGCGAAATTTATTTACGCTGTGATAACGCTTATACATTCCTTAATCAATAATATCTATTATGTGAATTAATATCTGCCTGCAAAACATCATATTTTACAAAAATATATATCTATGTGTATGTGTGGGTATATATATACAATTTAATTACAAATATTTAAATAATATATCCAAATTGGCTCGGTATTTTGTGCATTATTGTAATTTTTCATCGTGTACACACCACGTCCATACTAGCGTCCTCAAACTGTTTTTTGCCACTTCAACTTCATCGTCATTGTTTAAGCAATCTACATTGGTTACGAATTTACAACCAAAACGCAACATATCTTCGTATTCCTCTACATCGCCTACCAATTTTTTCGATAATTCGAGGATTTCCATTATATGCTCCTTTGTAACAATTACTTTCATCTGCTTTGAGAGAATTAATTTTTGCAAAATGTTAATATAAAGTGTGAATATGCTAACTCTAATATCTCGAAACAGATCTGACTTTAAACCTAATGCAACAGTTAGAAGCATTAACTTGTAGTGAACAACATCTCCTTTCATATTCAATATAGTATTCAATAATTTATCCATTATTTTCACTATAAGCGCAATATGTTGCGTTTCCTGTTTTCGTGCATTCCTTGCTACTTCCAATAACCATGGAAGTAATCCATGAGCTTCTATAAGAAGCAAGCTGGCCTTTGTAATTTTCAATGAAACGTCAATTATTTCTAAGATAAGTTTCTAAAATAAAAAATACATAATATCAATGAAATACCAATGTGCCAGATCAGGCAACTGTTTCTGTAACATTAAGATTTACCTTTGTATTCGAATCTGAAAGCGTACACGTATAAAAATCTAAAAGCATTTTAAACAAAACGCTTTTAAAGGCAACATCCATGTCACTTTCTGTTTTCATACTATCGCGAATATTTTCTAAAATCCAATATCTGTGTGGTTTGTATTGTACGTCGGAACTATGATAAAGCTGTAATAGTTCAGGTATCGTATTTATATCTAACGCTGGTTTAGCCACCAAAAAGTTTTGTAGGGCTAAATAAAGAGGGTGCAATGGCTGGGTAGCTATCAAAGAAGTTCTTGCCAGAAATATAGAAACTATACAATTTAAACGCACATCGTTGAGTTCTGACTGTTGCGATATAACACCATAACGCAATGCATCTATTAGTCGCATCCATAATAATTTCGCTTTGGACCTACGAATAAAAAAAATATATATACATATGCATTGCACAACCAAGTACAATGATAGCATGCATAAAATAAGTACGATCAGTATTTTGTATGCAATACCTTGAAGCTTCTAAATGAGTGTAATATCTAGTGATGATAGTGTAAGCTACCATACGAACATCAGAATGCTTACTGCTGCATGCAACAAATGCTAATGCTAAAGCACCGCTTTGAGCAACTTTATGACACGATACGACATTATTTTCAGACAATAAGAAACATAACAATGGTAAATAAAATGCTGGATCGTATACATCATTTGTTTCGAGCAATTCCTTACTCTGGAAAAAAATGAAATAGAGACAATTACTATTTTGTGATACCGTTAAGAAATATTTTTAAATACTCAAGCGAGACTACCTTCAAAGATCTATCCACAGGATAATTTCTTATAGTATTATTTACTATGTCTTCCTCAAATAAATTTAAAACTTGCGAAATGGACGGCTCCCTCCACAGATTCGTACCAGTTTCGCCTTTCACGCTGTAATGCATCGCGGCCGCATTTCCCCATACATACGGTCGATACTCATACATATTGATATCATTACTTTCATAATACTGCAAGATCTAAAATAAATCCATATATTAATATCGAGGTAAAAAATACAAACATTCACTTGTATTTATTGTTAATATTCTTACAGACAGAATGTATTGATCCGCTGCATTTAAAGTTGCATTGTACGCGGCCAAATAAACAGGTATGTGAGCTAACGACACAACAGTTTTATTTTTCTGCATTAGTATCCACAACAACTGTACCAGATCCCCTGGAAACGTATGAAATAAATATATAAATAAACATTCTATTTACATAAATATTTAATACTGTGTACATACTTTTTGTATCGGAAGTGCCCAACATAATATTAATAAATTCAGAATGCGAAGATGCCATCTCGAACAAAGTTTTTACATACTCGTGGTTGGAGTCCCTCTTATATGCAATATTGCATAAGCTACTTATGGTTTTCAATATCGCTACAGATTCTTCATTGTTCTTTGGTACCTTAAGACCAAGTTTTAAAGAGAATCGTGTAAATTGCGACCACGAATGATTGCTATTCAGTCTCTCGTATACAAATTCTTCGTCTTTTTCTTTTAAACGTTTTACTGCATTTATTAATGCGTCGGACAACGTGCTCAGCTTTTGAACATTTTTAGATTCCCTTTTTAAAGTTAAAGTAGTTATATGGAGGAGAACTTGTACCAAGTTAGTGATGAAGTTTTCACTTTCTGTTCCTGAATCGGCACATTTGTTGAATACACTTTCAAGAAGTTTTATATAATTTACAGATACCACATCTAATTTATCCCCAATTTGTAAAATAGTGTTACACGTTTCGCTACATATTTTCAAATCAAACGTGCTTTTAATCAAATAGCGAATTGCAGTAATATTTTCTTCTATCCAAGGCTTTGTATCCTTTGGATTGCATAGATAAGTTAGAATGTCCACTTCATAATGTTTTCTCAAATTTTGCATAAATTCTAGATTCCATTTGTACCTTGAATTACTTGCAATTACTGGTAACACGAATTTGCCCTGTTCAATATTGTCAGATTTCATCATAGATTCTGTAAAGGCAGGGATGAATTTTATATTCTTATTTATTAGAAACGAAATTAGTTTCACTGTTGTATCTGTCATTTTCGTTCTTAATAATGACGTAAAAATATCTGAAAATATATTGAGCAATGTTATAAATTATACGGACACAATAAAAATATAATACCATATACATATAAATAATGTAATTTCAAGTTTGTAAGGATAATTTACCTGCGTTAATGCCAGCAATGTTGTATGGAAATTTGACGAGGTATCCATGTAAAGCACTTTCCCACATTTCAAAATCATTAATTGAATTTGATTTTAAAAAGAGTAGATGCGTACATAGACACCTAACAAATTCTACGTCCAGCTCGAAAAATGAACGTCGCTCGTAGTTCATCTCACTATTGTTAATAATATTTAGAAGCTTCGGAATCACGTAGCCATATATTGATAGATTTGTTTTATCATTTAAAATGAGCATAGTATCTTCTAACTTCACTAGCCTCTTTAATAAATGCACAATATCCTTTGCACTTGGTTGCAACACATCTAACAATGTGGCAACAGTTTCGCAATTATGTATCTTGTCGCCCTTTTGTTGTTTGTCCATTATTTTATATAGTTGCGCAATGAGTTTGTTTTTAAAATGAAGAAACAAGCCCCCAATGTTATTCCTCTTACACAAATGGCTTACCACATTGCAAATATCAACGATTACAAAAGTTATATTTTTTAACGTTTCTTCATTCTTTTTATACAGAGGTGAAAAGTAATGCAGAATAATGGGATGCATAAAAATAGTCTTTGCGCATTCTTCCACGAGAAAAGAACTGCCTGGGCTATCTTTTGCGATATACAATAACGATGTTAAGAAAGTCTTGTAATTATTATACTGAATTTCTGTTAATGCACCTTGTTTCGTAAACTGTACTAAATAAAATGTAGTCATTTTGAACAAATATATAATATCGTCCGTCGACAGAGAATGCTGAATTGTTACATTCTCGTCATTATACCGAAGAATAGCTGTAATATTGCCACTAAATATTTCGCTAATCTGTAACTTAGTATCGCATAGAAATATTGAATTTAATTTACATATTAAAGACATTGAGGGAAATATCTGTTCAATATGTGTAGGTTCATGACCATCCAACCA
Organism: Nomada lathburiana; assembly: GCA_963667235.1. Taxonomy (NCBI): domain Eukaryota; kingdom Metazoa; phylum Arthropoda; class Insecta; order Hymenoptera; family Apidae; genus Nomada; species Nomada lathburiana. The sequence continues at coordinate 21,922,740 of OY763898.1, forward strand.
ACTTTGCAAATATTCTTTCGTTGGCAAGTGTTGTATATCTTTAGCTAAATGTATTAAGCAATGAGGCGTTACTTGATAGTGCAACGTATGTATTAAAATGTAAGACAAATAATTTAATATCGAGGGATGTAGATCTTTCTTTGCTTTATGCAACATGCAACATAAGAGGGGCGAAACTGATGTGAAACGTTGCATATGTAAAACATTGTTTTCTACATTTTCGTTCGCATTACTCCTATTTATCAGTTCTAAAAAATAAGACAAAAAGTTAAATTCCAAGGACATGTGTAAATATATTTAAATATATTAATTCTTACCATTGAATATGTTTTCTAATCTTCCAACATGAACTATCTCTTGATTAATATTTTCTTCAGCTTCGATTATCTCGTTTACATATTTCTCAATATCTTCTGCCGCTTCCTTTATAGTCTTAATGAACCATTTTGTTACTTTCGTTCTATCATCTAAATTTGTAAAACCATTGATCCAAATATCCAGTTGATCACTGCATCCTTCAAACATTCTGGTACTACTTAGCAAATGTTTCAGTGTTACTTTTGCGTACACCGTAATTGAAGATGTTTCTTCATTTAAGACAGATATCAAAAATGATAACGTCGCCCTAAATATTTTCTAAAAGAATCATTTTAAAAATTATTTGTTTATACGAGTAACAAATTTTTGTACAGCATTCTAAGGAAATTCATTGAATAAATTTTAAAAAGGAATTCAATAAAAATCGTAATACTTCATATACCTTGTCTGGTAAAAATTCATTAGGATGTAATATAACTAGAAACTGAATAGCTTTTACTTTTATAGCATTCAAATCATCGATAATGGTGTCATCCAAGTTTTCCAATACTTTTAAAAATGTATCAGGCTGCACATCAGGTAATGTGTCTAACAATTTTGGACACACTTCATTATACATATGTAATAGATCTAAAACAGCTATTAAATGATCATATTTCTTTGGTTCAGGAATGGACTCCTTATCCATAGTAGTGTCCTCAACTGATTCTGATTCAAAATCGCAACACCAAACTTTCAATACTGTATTCAAATTGGGCATACTCTAGAAAAATATTTGTTCAAATATAGAAAAACAATCTAGTATAGTTAATAAGTTTTGCAACATGTACAGCAACAAATTTGTGTACTTCGAAAATACATGCATACCTTTATCATGAAATCTGTTACGAAATTCTTGAATATGAAACAATCGTTATCTTCTTTGTAAACTGTGTTTAAAAGTAGTAGACATTTTTGTATCTGATTGAACATAGATGTGAGCGTAAGCACTGCCTCGTTTCTTATTATTATATTCGGATGAATCAAAGATGGTATAATTGCTTGTTTCATCACTACCGCTGGTATTGTCAAAGATACCATTGCATTAGCTAATTGGATCACATTTAATTCTAAGGAACACGTTTTCAAACATGCTTCCACGTCCACTGATTGTATAATCTGTAATGGAATTTATTCGATATAAATATTTTAGGAAACAACGATAAAGATGAGATGAGGAATATAAATTACTTACCTCTCTTGCAAATTTAATTGCTGCAATCCATTTAAGCGAAACTCTCGGCCCAATGTACGGTTCCAAAAGTGTAAATTGAAACTTTATTAAATCTGGGCACGCTCTCATTATTTTGATTACTAAATTGGATGGCTTTTCGTGTTCCCAAGGCCGATCCAAGCTTTGGAGTATCGTATTTGCAATATGATTATGTTTAGCATGTGAAGTACCCAGCGAACGATCATGAAAAATAACACCATATCGATGCGATGTTAATAATAATGTTAAGAAGTCGTGTACAATTTCAGTAACAATCTGTAGTGGAAATAATTAATTATTGGTAAAAATAAATATTGGTTAGCTATATTAACGTGTAAAATCAACAACAAATACCTCTTTATCTTCGAAACACTGAGGACTTGGTGGAATATTCCGAGTTTTGAATTTTGCCCAATTGTTTGGACCTTTCCAATTGTAGAGACATACAAGATTTTGAATAATCGTCGTTGAAAATATTTGCAACTTCATTGTCTTACTGACATTTGTATTTTGAAGGATATAAGTCTTCAGTGTAGTTAAAATTAGAGCGACAATATCTTTCGAATCGTATACGAGATCGGAAAATATTTTAAAAAGCAGTTCACGTTTATCCAAAAGTGCTCTAATGATTGGCACATTTCCTTCAATTAAGAACGCAAGGACAAAGTGAATGTAACAGTTTCTGATATTCTGATTATCTGTAGGTCTCGTTTGTTGCACAAGAGATTTAATAACTTCCGGTGGTAAAGACAAATGGGCAAGTAATTCACGAGGAAAGTTACCACCCAATGAAACTATCGCTGCAAGTAGTTGCAAAATAACTTTTCTTTGCTTTACATTACTTTGCATAGAGAGCATCGAATGTACTAGCGACAAATGTGAGTTAATTAAATGTCTGCATGCTCCTTCTGCGCTAGACTGATGTTGCGGGTATTCTGTCAAAATCCTGAATAAAAAAAAGGAGAAGATATCAACATAAACTCATATCGAACGAAATGTTATTCACTAGGAACATTCTTAAAATTGTAATATTATTACAATGCCGCTTACTTAATCAATAATATTCTCATCGCAGAAAATACAGTCCCAGCTGCGCCAATACCTTTCTTATCCGCAGAATCTAATAATCTTACAACATCCAGTATATTACCACCTGCGTTTAAATATTCTGCTGCCAAATCTCTTTCTTTGTTTTCGTTACAAATTCTTACAAACTTTCTCAACATATCTAAACCATTTGTAGAGCTTAAACTTCTCCTTAATATTTTTCCATTTAAAACCTCCATTTCTTTGCTCGTATCCTCTTCATTTTCATAATTTTCTGCATCTTTGTTATCAATTTCTATATGTACGACAAAAGATTTGCAATAACATTTAGACATTTGTACATAATATAGGCAAATATGAATATATAGTACCTTCATATGATTTTAAACGTTTAGTTTGTACGTTCTCCTCTGGTTCTGGAAGCGCTTCTCCATTCAAGTCTTGAGCATTTGCATCATTATTTGTACCATTCACGAATGAATTGGCAATATCTTTTTTCTTACGTTTTTTAATTGCTTTACTTTCATCGGCCATCAAATTTTCTACAAACATATTTGTGTCACTAAATTGACGAGCTACTTATACCTTTCCGGTACTATATTTCAGTTTTGTTTATTAAAACCGAGCAAAATTTATTTGAAGTTATGAAACGAGGCAGTATATAAGTATGAAAGGATATACAATTTAAAAACTACGTAGAACAATAGAAAAGTACCTCAAACACTGATTCGTCTTAAAATGCCAACAAATTCTCACCTTTTTCTTTCTTTTTTTTCTTAATTTGAGTTTCATTATCATACAATTTTCTCTTCTGCAATTTGCTGTCCATTTTTTCAAATAATTCTAATCTTAATTATAAGACCAGCTTTGTATGCGTATACTATACAATATGTCTTTTGCTCTTTTATTTAATTAAAAACAAATCACATTTTTAATTTTTTCCGTTTCAGGAATCGTACTCTTATGAAGCAATTTGTATAACCTATATCCAAAAGGAACCACGTGCTCTTTCTGTTGTATACATACACTTTCACGTTCCTTACCCCCACTTACGTAGAACAAGCATATATGCCGCATGCATCTACACACATATAATCTATAATCTATATTTTATATTTTCCTTCGGCAATCCTTCCGATTGTTATGCATTATTAGTCACTATTTAATAGAACACAATAATTCCATATAGGATTAAATAAAGTAATAATTATGCAAAAATATTACAGATTTTATCGAACCAAATAAATGAATATTAGATTTTTATAAACATTGTCAATTTAATGTATCAAACAATTCACTCAGTATTAAATACGATGCCTAAATTATGTAAATTCTATATGTTTCTGTTAATCATATTATTCCTTTCTTTACATATAAACGTCTTAATAACAAGCTGTATAAATACTAATTTATATTGCAGTTTCAAAAAATATATCTATAATATGTATTCTTGTATAATAAAAAAAAAGAAACATATAAATAGAAATACATATTAGTATTATATTTCACATACAGTTATATACAGTTACATTACAGTCTTATAGCACTTCATCAATAGCAGAAAATAAATTTCATCTCCAAAGGTAATAAAATTACACAAATCTCATATTTGAAGCCTATTACGAGGATCTGTGTAATGAATATTGTGGAATGTTTATCACAGGGTATCAGAGTTGGTTACTTGAAAACTTCTTTTGATGGACACACGTGGATATTGTTGGCGCCATTCTTGTACTAAATAATCATTAATACCCTCGCAGAAACTGAGGTCGATCATTTCCAAGTTTGGACAAAACAGTAAAAATCCATAACATATGTCGGGGGTAAGAGACCGAGCACCTAATAGATCCAATTGTTGTAGCCGTTGACATAGTAAAAGTGGTTCTAAATCGCGATCTGTTAATCCTCTGAGAGCTGCTAAAAATACTTTCTCCAGATAGCGGCATGAAAAGAGTAGGGCTCTTAAAGAATCACCAGGGGCACCCATTCCGCCGCTATGCAGAGAAGCAATTTTTAAAGTAGATTGCATTGGAAATCTGTTAGTTATGTAAATAATAAAGGAATACATTTTTTTTTTTAATATTACATACCACCATCCAAAATCGACTTCCCGAAGATTGGTACAATGAGACAAAGCTCTGACACCATGCGGAGTTAAAGTTTGTGCTTTCCAAAAATCGACACTTTCTAGTTGCGGACAAGAATTTCCTAATTCAATTGCAACTTCATCTATGTTCAAACGATCATGCATTCCAGCTAAATTCAAGTGTCGCATTCTCGTGTTCTTTCGCAAAATGGAACATAACGTAGAAGTTTCGATAACTGTTCTGTAAAGTTCTAAACGCTCAAGAAACCACAGATTATCGAGCTTCGAGAAACCATCGTTTGTTACACCCATACAGTTGCGCAAACATAATTCTAAATAATACGTTGCATTTAAAGTTAGCGATATAAGAGTTATGATAAGTCTCGTCAAACTAATATTATTTACCTTTCAAATTCTTACATACTTTCGAAATTTCTAGAACAATAGCATCATTTACAAACTGACAGCAGTTCAATCTTAAATGCGTCAAAAGTGATCCGGATGTTTGAAGAAATTGTATAAAATCTTGGTATCTAATCATATTATAATTTCCACACCATGAAAGGTCCAAGTGCTGTAAATAACGACATCTGGTCGCTAAACAATTTAACGCTGATGTATCTAAACAATGCCAGTAAGGTTTCAAATTAAGTCTCGTATACAACAAAGCATCTCTTGCAATATTGTTAAAATGTCTATTTACTCTGCATAAACGACATAACGATCTTAAATCCAGATTTTTTAAAATTTTCAATACCGTTTCATCCTGTAAAAATATTTTTTATATAAAACCTATTTGATACAATTTTTGTTTATCGTATACACAGATGTGCAACTTTACCGGAAATGCTGAAAAGCTACCGCACAGTTGATTTTCAGAATCAGATACCAGAAATCTTTCTTGAAAAGAGTTATTTTGGTCGCTTAAAGTGTTTGGAATCGAATGATGAATATCTCTAATGAGTTTCGGGAAATCCTCTTGCAAAAATTGTTGTAAACTATTGAATGCTTCTTCTAAAGGTGGAACAGATTTGTAATGATGACCTATTTTAGATACTATCTTTCCCTTGGATATGTTAATCTTGCTGCAACAATTTGTAAACTTATAGCATCAACTAATTTAAATAACATCATTTGATCTTAGTGTAACTAATAATACACAACTTACCTTTTAAAAAGTTTGCAGTGCTTCGAAAGTGTTTTCTTAAGAACTGCTAAATCCTGATTGGCTTTTAAATAGTCCGGTGTTAGATTATAAATATCATCATTGTTGTGCTTAATGTGGCCCAATTCTTGCGAAAGATCATTTAAATTTTGATTGTGCATATTATTGGGCACAATTAGTTCCGAAGTACCAATAAGTAATACAGCGTCTAGCTCTGTATAGTAATCTAATAAACTGTGATTAAATTCCAGTCTTATCATTTTTGTCTTAAAATTACATAGCTGCAGATACGGTGAGAATATTCGTGGCTTGTGCGGCACAATCTGAGGGTATCCACTCCACAATTGGTACCATTTGTTATCAGAATCTTGTGCCCATATACCAACGACCGTTCCAGGATTGTAGGTTTCATATATGGAGACTCTGATTGGATACACCTCTTGATAATATTCTAGATCTTGACAATATGAAAATGTATCTCAATTAATTTTTATGTTTCATATCGCACAGACACTAATGGTATGTATTATAAGTTAATTACAAATAAATGAATTTTAACATTATGCATTACATACCAATATAATCCTGGCTTATAACGTTCACATTATTTTGTGGCATATAATCTATCAGTCTTGAGGGTGCTTTGTCCCACCATTGGCCGTACGTTCTCTAAAATAAAAAATATTCAAACATTAATGGAAAAATGAAGTAATACATATGTTGCTAATTTTTAATAGTCTCAACATTTCACGACAACATTGATTAAAGCTTTTTGGACGTAAAGCTCAACCGCTATCAACTCTATTACAATTTATTGCTAATATATTGTGATACGGCTACATACGAATGATGATGAAGCTTTTGAAATATTTTTAACGCTATATTAGCATTCGGCCAAAATTAACGACATTGACATGCATAACATTTCTGTTTAATGAACCGAAATATAAGACCCTGCAGTTAAACCTTTTACCTGCCTTTCTCATAACATATTAAAACTTTGAACCTTTATTATAATGCAAATATATATAAACTAATGTGACACGCTTTTTAAATGACAACATGTATATACCATAACGAAAGCTTGTGGAAAATCTCCATAATCTGGAAATTTACTGGGATTGCCTGCGACATTATATGCTGTGTAGGAAATGCTGATGTTACTTCCATACTGAGAACTAAAGTCGAGAACATCTTTAACAAATTGTTCAACAAAAACAACAGTTTCTTCTTTTCCTTCGAGTCTTTCCCCATTTATTGGTACTACTTCGACTTTGATCTCGTCATGAGATATCATGTCATTTGCAAATAATCTAAAAGTTTTAACTTCAATGTTCAGCTGATTATAGGTTACTAACTACACGGTTTATTATTTTTATAACAAAATACAGGATTATATGTGGCATGTCAGTTTAGCAAAAGAAACAATGGTTCAATGGTATAGCGCGAAAAAACAATCTTTTGTTACGTTACACTTTTGCCCTAGTACCAAAAATACATGATTCATGATATGCTTTCAATCACGATTCTTTGAACGCACTAACCATTCGTTCATCGTTATTTCTTGCGATAAAAGAATAAGTACATTTTAATGTTGTATTCTTGACAAAGATATTATTCGAAATTTTCCATGACATTTAAATTAGAAATGAAAGATTTTTATTTTTATGGACGACGAAGCGGAAAAAAGAAAAATTAGGGGGGCATCGAATTGTATAATGTTTTTATTCAAAACGCTACCACATTTGTTACCATATTTATTGTACTATAATCTGTTTCTATAATTCCGTAAACTTTACAATGCCTTGGGTCATACTACAGTGTTTATTTTTTTTTTCTATCAGCATGTAAAATAATAATATTAGTGAAACAATAAATCTCCTTAATAGATAGAAAAATTATATATACATATGTCGATATTTGTTGCGAATATCTAGCACATTTACATTCAATTACATTTGTGTACTCTGTTCAAGAACAACAGATATTTAAACAAATATCACATTTTTATTGTTTCGTCTATGGAAAGATGCCATATTGCGTAGAGCATTAAAATACGCAACAATGTTGGTGAGTTAATTGCAATAAATTACAATTGTATGTTTAAAGTTTTATTTGCTTTAAAATGTATCATTCGCTTTTTCTAAATGTGCTATTTGCCTTTCTCTTAAAGCAAACTGTTTCTCCATATTGCGCATCCGTGACATTTTCAATTTCCTCTTAGGCACATGTTGGAAAGCTGTTTGCCAATTATTATTACTATGCCTCAGATCAAGCAGGATGGAAAGGACTTGATTGAGAGGCAGATTTTTCGTAGAACCTGTTCCCCATTGCAGCTTTTCACCTAAAGGGAATCGCATCATTCTAATGCCTTCTCTTCTGGCTCTTTCAAATGATATTGGTTTGGGATTCACCTGTAAAAAGTATTTTAATAAAGTTTCAATAATGCACTACATGTACAGATAATTAAATAAACTTACATAACATAAGAATAAACTTATATAATATCAATAACATGTATTGGTAGTAGAAATTTCATAAAATATGAATCCGTATTTACCTTATCTACCATTCCACCAATTATGTACACTAGGTTGGGATCAAACTCTTGCATTACATTGTTAGTATGAGGGGTAAGATACACTAATTGTTCTTTATCATACAAATCCAGATAAGATCTTCGAGTTAGATTTAATGGAAAATCTGGATCATATAAATTTGGCATTGTTTTATGCAAATTTTTCATAATGATACCATTCTTGTTTATATTACAAAACTGAAGATTGAAAGGATCGTCGTGCGCTCTATTGAACGAAAACGAAAGTAACAATTGCTTTGCACAATTTTGTTGCTCGAAGGGAGACATATACTTTTCGTATGAGAGATCGAATATTACTTTTGGCTCGTATAACATAGCGTTTATCAGTTTGCTGTTATGAAATTGATTTATTGCTGAATCGCGTATACGGTAAAATAATGTGCATTTGTTCAATCCGTACACGTTATCATTGTTACTTTGGTCTACACCTACTTCTTCCCTTGTCTTTCGTTTCAACTTCATCCTTTGTATTCTATTTTCTTCTTTCATTTCTACCTTCCAAAGGAATTCCATATATCCCCTAAATAAAATACATAATCAATTTAAATGGAATAAAATATAAATAAATTTGTTGCTTAACCTGTAATCGATATTAAATACAAACCTCCGTTCACCTTTGTTCTTTGTTTGGAATAGATGTAACCAATTATAAGCTTTTAGAGTTTTTGGTATCCGGTATGTGGTATTCTTTAAATACTCAATTTCTAAATTGTACTTATCGTACATCGCTTGATATTTCGGATCCTTTAAGAGTTCAATTAACTTATTTTCATCAATTTTGTCATATTTTTTAGAAATTACTTCAGTAGGGTTATTAATACAATAACCTCGTGTTCTTAACGCGTGTGCAGAAACATTTAATTGCGGAAACAAGCATCTACTTTCCATTGATTGAATTGGAACGCTGATGCAGAATTTCGTTGCAACAGTAACAAACGTTTGGCAAACTCTACTAAACATTTTTATTTTCAATTATAGAACTTATTTAAACATATTTAAAACATTTAATCGCTATGCCGTACGTTCACTAGCGACACCAGCGAGTTCAATACGAATTATTTTCTATTTCAAGTTAATATTTCCATGAACAAGTCGGGGTGTAGATTTACTTACTCGGTGCTACTTTTTATTACATCTCGAGAGAGCCTGAAAGCCTTCTTTTCATTTTCAGTTCAATTTAAATTAAATGACGAAAGGTATTTCACAGACGACACATGCCTGTATAGTATTATCTACATTAATTATCATATTATCTAAACTTTCATGGTTTTCAATCATTCTTTCCCTGCGCTCTACAGAATCTTTTCTCTGTGCTGGCACATGTTTAGTAAGATAAGATGGTGAACTGGAAAAAATGAAAGGTATTGCATCTTCCGTAACTCTTGGATATTTCAACAATACATGCTCCAGTACACCATTAAGAGATAGAATACCCTGACACCTTTGGATACCAGTGTCTCTACAAAATGGTGACTATAAACTGCAGAATATTTTGTTGGTGTGTAATTTTTAGTTGAGAGTCACGCTTTCGTGCTGAGCGCGCACTCTAGGGGGGCTCTGATTGGCCAGTGTTTTTGGTTAATAATTCAAAAACGAGGCTGCAAACAATATTTTGGTAACGGAAAAAGTTGTTCAGAGTTACTCCTGCAACCCGAAAGTTCCGGATTTTACGTCTCCTACAGGAAACCCTGTATACATATGTTTCATCTTATCCAATAATGGATATATGTAGGTACTTTGTAGCCTCTGGAGATGAAATCGCATGAATAATAAATATTTTCTTTTGTCTTATGTCTTTTTGTTCTTATAATAGTTATGGATTATCTCCAGGAGCCATATAGTTGTTGATTTCTTTAACAACAGAGTATTAATAGTGATTGTCAAATATTCAAACATCCGCAACCTCGTGACAACCCGTGCATTCCGCATAAAAAAAAAATTTTAATTTCTGAGGGATTATTAAACATTAATAATATGGTTTTATTAGGTGAGACGTTTCCAAATTTTGAAGCAGAGACTCAAATGGGTCCAATTAATTTTCACGATTGGCTAGGTGACTCGTAAGGCAATATTTCATTCAATAAACATAACCTTCAATACTTTTCACTATTGTTCGAAATAATTTTGTACTTTCACAAAATTAGTTATCTTTTTTATTTAATTAGAATTCAGATATTTAAAAAAATTCTTATGATTTTATTAATTTTGTTTAAGTATATTAATACTGCTGATATTTAGAATCATCAGTGTACAAGCCATTTATTTATATATATTTAATTTATATATATAGATACATGTACATAATAAAATTATTGCTTAAATCACTTCTATCATGATATAAAATTAATTTATGTTTCGTAGGTGGGGCATTTTATTTTCACATCCAAATGATTTCACGCCGGTATGTACCACGGAATTAGCCCGTGTATTGCATTTGGTGCCTGAGTTTGAAAAATTAGGCGTGAAAGTTATAGCATTATCATGTAACTCTGTAGAATCTCATTCTAAATGGATAGATGTACGTTTACCAATGTAAACAATATTAACAAACATAGTTGCAATGCATGATTGCAAACAACAGCAGCAAATTCTTAAACGCTATGATTTTTATTTCAGGACATAAAAGCATACGCTGAAATGACTGAGAAGGAATTTTCATATCCGATAATTGAAGATGAAAAACGAAAATTGGCAACATTATTGGGAATGTTGGATCCAGCAGAAGTTGATAGCGATGGTCTACCTCTGACTGCTAGAGCAGTATTTATTATTGATCCTGCTAAAAAGATGAGATTATCGATTTTGTATCCAGCAACCACTGGAAGAAATTTTGAGTACGTTCCCGTTTTCATTTGTGAATATTTCAATTTTTTTATTAACATATATTTATTATTATAACTTTTGAACAGTGAAATTTTGCGAGTTACTGAATCGCTACAACTGACAGAACAACATAAAGTAGCAACCCCAGTTGATTGGAAGGTATGGGCTTATGGTCTTATTTATTAATTAAAATAGCACTATAATTGTATTATGATCTTCAGAAAGGTGAACCCGTCATGATTCAACCTACTGTTTCCGACGATGAAGCGAAACTGCTGTATAACAGTTTTAAAACTGTAAAGCTACCATCGGACAAATCTTACATTCGTATTGTACCGCAACCGCAGTAAAGAACAATACTTCCAATGTGATAAACAATTATATCAAGTTGCATTTTTCTTTTATATTTATCGAGACAAATATTTGTCAAAATTGAAGTTCGCATTCCACAATATATTAAACTTTTTCAATATTATAGTACCATTGTATTCCTTGAAGTACATTTACAAATAAGCGTATTTATTTAGTGCCTTAACATTGGTATATGACAACTCGTGTGATTCCAAAAATAAATATTATAGAAATGAACAACTTTTATTCAAAAACTTCTTATCAATAATCGCGATAAAAATAATTGAGAACAACGCATTAAAATATTATTTAAAAAAACGTTTCGTATCTTTATATAGGTTTTCATTGCTCATATTATTACCCATGCACAACTTTCACTGTTTCTATTTGATACAATTGATAATTTATGTTTCATAAGGCTGTTCATTTGACAGAGGTATACATAATTATCGAAACAAAGATTCTAATATTGGCATTTGCAAACAACAAAAAAAGCTGTTTATTGTATCACCTAATGTAATTAAAAGTACACTGTGTTATATACATTTTTCCAAGTACACGTTCACTTATAGTCTCTAGGCATAATGTATATAATATTTACATTGTTGTTGTTTTTTTTTTATTAAGTTATTACTAAATTTACTTTACTACATTATGGTTATATCTTATGTCTGAATGATCCGCAAACTGTTGCGCGACTACGCAATAGTGAGATAGCAGTTATATAAAACAGTCCCTCGTCAAAACCAATAAAGATCATAAAGAATAATAAATTTAACAAAATTATACTTTGTTATTGTAATGTTATATAATTAAAAGTTAATTACCACACAATATATCGAATGATAAAATACTATTGCCAGCCTTCATACTTAACAGCTTCATGTTATACATTTCACAATGATAGCAATGGTAATGTGTACGTGGTTTACTCTTGTTTATTTGTCCCATTACTTCCATAGAAACCGGAAGGAAAAATCAAATTCTAGTAAATGTTTCTTTCTTTTCCAAGTTCTTTCAACGCACTTGTGCTATAGTTAATTCAGAATTCTCGTTTCATTGATTCATTCATATGTATTAATGTTTATGAACCGACGATTTTCTAGATGTCGTTGTGCGAATACTGCAGAAGTTTGCAATAAAAAAATAATCGCAACAACGGAAGATTTGGTCATTAACATCACTAGTAATTCATTTTTTTAATTTCACTTAAAAAAAAAAATTCACTTCACTCGCTCGTTGTGTGAGTTTCTTGTTGCTCAGATTGTAGTTCACCTTCCATTCTTGCTTGCCGTTCAGCAGCTGCCCTCGCTTGTCTTCCGGCACTGGAACGCAAGTTTTTACGCTCTGGTGGTGGTTCTACACTTAATCGTTTCCCACTTCGTGCTTTTTTCCCTTTAGTACCTTTATTATCTTCTTCCATTTCCGATGGAAGTTTTGAAGAGTCGGTCTTAGCATTATTAGTACTTTGTTGAGATATAGTTGGATCTTCGGGAACTGCTGTTATCGATGTCGTAGAGGTAGGTGTAGTTACGGATGTTGGTGTTGGTGTAGATGTTGGTGTAGACGTAGGCGTAGATGTAGGCGTACATGTAGGCGTTGGCGTACGTGTAGGTGTAGATGTAGGCGTGACTGTAGATGCAACTGTAACCGTAACAGTAGTTGTTGACAGTGTTGATGTTGTTGTAGCAGCCGTTTCGTCACTTTCCTTTTTGTTACTACTTGAAGATGTTTCACTGACAGCCTTTGCTTCTTCTGGAGAAGAAGCTTGTTTAACTGTTACATCTGACGACCGTACACCATGCTCTACTTCAGCTACTGGGACTATGTCTACTGGTGTTAATGAAGTCGTTGCTGTAGTTGTCACAGGTTTTGCGCCAACTTCAATTTCAATTCTTGGCTTCTTATTAACAGGCTCAAGAGTTACTTCAAGCATACTTGGTGTTTGTTGCTCGGAACTTTGATTGTGGTCTACGTTGCGGGCCCTTTTTTCATTTAATCTTTGATCTTCAAGATTCCTTGTCAGAAGTTCAGCACTGGTTCTACTCAAATGTTCCAGGGCCTCTTTCATTTCTTGTTCTTTGTTTTTTCTTTCGATTCGTCTTTCAGAAAGATCCGCCACATCATTCTGTTCCAAGGTTTCCCGCTTTTCCGGTTCCACTCTACGTCTCTCTTCATTGTGCAACGCCATATCTGTGTACTGTTGCAATGTTATCGCGGGATCGATAGAATACCTGCCTTTCTTCTCCGCATCTTTTCGTTTAGTCGTTGATTCGGTAAGTGCATCACGTTGCCTCGAGTTACTCGCTGACGATGTAGGTTTACGTACTGCTGAGGCACTCGAAGTCGATGGATTTAATAGCCCGCACTGGGCAAGACTTTCATAGGCCGACGATACTCCACCGGGCTGCATTGAAAATGGATTTAAACCACCCAAGCCCAATGGTGTGTATAAAAGACTGGGGTTTGGAAAGAAGAAAGGGAATGGTGTCGTTGTTGATATCGTAGACGATGCTGATGAAGTTGAAGGCACCGAAGATTTACTTGTAGGAGGCTCCAATTTGCTGCGAGATGATTTACCAACGCTGCTAATGTTAGCTGAACCTGTATTTTTGCTGTTGACAGAACTAACAACGGAGTTGGTTTCAGCCGCTATGCTAGTCGCCGTTGCACCTAAAGCTGCTTCCATGCCCGCTAAAGATGGTAAACCAAGACCGGCAAGATTCGCGAACAAAGAATTCGTTAGACTCATATTACTGAGATTACTAAGGTTGCCCAGACCGCTCAGTGCTCCTAGATTGGGCAAACCACCGAACGGCATTAAAAGAGGATTATTCTTTGGATCAAAATTGCCAAGTGAGAGACCAGATAGAAGAGAGTTATTCAAATTACCCAGCGACGGGAAGTTTAAACCTGAAGCCATTGATGTAGCTGCTAAATTAGCTTGATTCGCTGACTGTTGACTAGTAGGACTTGGCATCATAGGCGGTCTTCCTGGGCTCTTACCCTTATTAACATAACTTCTATCGTTTCCTGACAATCTCTTTTGTAAATCGTGCGGAAGATTTCCTCGCTCTTTTACAAGCTCAGCCCATTTTGGATCTACATCAAACATTGGATTTTCAGTCAACCATTGACCCAATCGTTTTAACTGCGGCGCTTTGCTGCCAGTGACCTAAAACCATTCAAATGTCCATTATTAATGTAGAAAGAGTTTGAACGCATATTACGCAGCACAGAGTGTACTATTGTTACTTGTCCAAATTTTATAACACCGACAAACATTTTATTCGAACCTACCTTTTTCCCTGTTAAACGGTTAATTACAGCAACATTTTCCTCGCCCGTTAATTTCTTCCAATCTAATAAAGAAGGATCGACACGTGGACGTCTACGTCTAGGTGCATTTAAATATTCCGCTCCTAGCTGTTCAGACATAGCAGTTTGTTCCGCTAACCATTTGTTTACTTTAGCCTCATGCGAATACGATCCAATTTTAGACGAATATTCAGCAACTTTGTTAATATCAGCAATCATCGCCTCGTAACTCTTTTTGTGGCCGCTTGCCGCCGACGAATGCGTCGAATTGAAGCTTGGTTGTTGCTGCTGCTGCTGCTGCTGCTGCTGCTGCTGTTGTTGTTGCTGCTGCTGCTGCTGATGATGATGTTGTTGCTGTTTCTTAAATTCACGGTTCTGTTGTTCCGCTTGCACAAGTAAAGCAGAGAAACTATCCTTGTGTGAATGTAAAGATGGTGGCGGTAATCCAGAAGATGAAGGATTCGATGCACGTGAAGATGGAATTGAAGTAACCGTAATGGAGAACGGCTTTTGACTACTTGTTGGAGGATTTGGAAGTCCCATCGGCACAGAAGTTGGAGTTACTGTTACATTTGGTGTAATTGTACACTTTTTACCGTGTTCAGGATAGTGGCCACTCTGCTGTTCTTTCGCTGCGCTTAGTCCCAAGACTATCTCATCAAGTTTCCTACGTTTTTTCTCCTTTCCCACTACAGGCTCATCCGCTGGCTAATAAAAAAAATACATATTTGTAGTTATTATTTATATCGAGAATATATCCGATGAAATGAATTAATCAAATAATTTCTATGTTTATACATACGCAATTCTTTCTCTTCATTAACTTGTCTAACATACTATCTAATTTCCCCTTATTACTACTAATTTGTTTATTTTTATTTGGCATTGAAAAGTCTTGAACCTCGTTCATAATATCTTTGTTATTATCGGTGCTTGCTTTTGGATACCTAAAAAAAGGCATAAAATTATCTAAATAAGTAACGGAAAAAAATATAATATTAAATAAAGTAATAACTGATTAAAATATCTTACCCAGCGGACAAATCAATGGGGGTTAAAGTACTCGAAGTTCCAGGAATCACAGTCGGTTTCCCAGGAACTGTGTATTTTAAATCAAAAGGTATATTTGGTGTTCGTGCTTGCTGATGCGCCGGAGGTGGTTGAACCGGAGTTGAACGTCTCGATTCTTCGGATTGTGATTCATCATTTATTTCCCACGTATTCGAACCAGACAGCACAGAAGGTTTACTTAAAGTTGCAGGCGACTGAGTAACCGTATGGCTACTACTGTTCAATAATGCATGAAGTTTTGCTAGAAACGAAAAACATGTATAATATACTTCTAACGGTCACTAATTATTTTGAATGTGAATCATGAAGATAAAGTTTTTATTCAATTTTACCTCTTTCGGTTTCTACATCAATAGCAATATGTCTCTTGCGTTTCTTAGATTGCGACATATTATTTCCAGATGTCGTATTACGAGATATTCCATGGTCTGTTGTTATAGTTATGACTTCTGAACATTCCTTTTCATTCGAAGGAATATCTGATTCATCGCCAGCAGTAAAATTGATAGAAACGGGCCATTCTTTGTGTTCAATAGCATGTACAATATGCATCAAACGAGCTTCAACCGCGTGTTCCTATAAATATAAAAGAATGATAGAAATACAATGCAATTATTAATACAAAATATTGGCAAATGTAATAATATTTATGTGTATATGTATCTTGTATAGACTTGCTTACACAAGCCAAATTTGTACAAGTATAACTTTCTCCTAAATACATTCTAGATTCTCATTCATACTATCCAAATCTTCTTTTGGATGTGCCTTAATAAAACCAACTAAACGTATAGAAACTCCAAAAATATGATTGCATGTGTTTCATCACACACGTTTTATGAATCCTTGAATCAAAGTAGAACGTACATAAATGTATTTTGTAAGAAAATTGGGGTTCTATTTACCTTTGGCCATTTAATAGTATTGTTACTATTGTGCGATAGAAGTTGGACAACCGTAGGTTCATTGTAATCGACCGCTTTGTCCCGAAGAACAAATGTATCAATTTGCGTTAGCCGCGACAACGGTTGAATAACTTCCAAATCGGGGAACATTGCTTTAAGTTCTGCTGCTTGAACATTACACTTATCTTCGAGTTTGCACACCTTTGCTTTATCCTTGCACGCCTCCACTGGCTTTGTTTCTTGTACTTCTACCTCCTCTTTAACAATAAGAGCATCTGTTTTTACTACAGTTTTATCGCCCTCCGATACTACACATTCGGCGTTCTCTGTCGATTTCTCTGCTACTTCCACACTTTTTTTTTGTTCGGACGAACTTTTCTCATTTTGTACTTGAGTCGGAGACTCCTTAGGTTTTTCCTCTTGATCTTTCTCACCTTCTGCTGATACCTCTTTCTCTTTCGTTTGATTTTCTTTTTCCGTTTTGATTGGCGTTGTCGCCTCTTCGATATTCGTTGTTACACTACTTGTGTTTGTTTCATCCTTGTTATTGCCCGCGACTTGATCAGTTTTAGAAACTTCATTCTTTATTGATTCAATTACCACTTCATTCTTTTCCTCAGACTTTATGCTCGTAGTGTTTTCTTTGTCCGGCGGCGTGCTTCTTGCAACAGTTGTGATTGTTAATGCATTACTGATAGGTTTCTCTTCGATTTTATTTTCAGCCTTGATAATAGTCAATTCTACTTGACTTTTCTCTATATCTGTATTCTCTGTTCGCTTGTCTGCTGTATTTAGATCTCTGTCTTTCTTTGCACCTACTTTTTCGATTTTTAATGTACCTTCACCTTTCTCTAACTTCACAAGTATTTCGTCCTTATCGAATTTTAATATGTCTTCTCTATTTTCAATTTTAATTGCTTTTTCAGATTTATCCACAACCTTAGGCGGTGGGATATTGCTGTATATATTTTTGGTTAAAAGTTTGTGAAATGAGAAATCAGGATCATTTAATATAGTTATATCGGTCCTCCCAAGACCATGCTTTGCTGCTCCAAGTAGTAATTCTTTATCGTGCTTGCCAGGTAGCCACCAATCAGGCGTGTCACCCGATGGTTGACACAATGAAAGTCGTTCTTCTAAGTGAGGATGAGATAAAATTTCTTCGCGAATTTTGCTCAATAGATCTACACGATCTAATATTTGCCTTGCTTTTGCCGGGCTGAGATGGTCAACATGAACGTCTGAAAAATCTGAGACATGTATATCATATTTAATACTTTGAGACTTAAAAGTAACATTCAACGTGAACCGATTCAATTTTATCCAGTTCTGAAAACATATTTTAATATAAAAAGGAACATACCATCCTCGTCATTCATTTTAACGTTGCACGCCTTTTTGCACATTGCTCTAAAGGACATGTAATAATCCGTAAGATCATTGTCTGTTTTCTTATCAAATCTAGCTATGCTTTTAAACTTAGTCCAGTCGTATTGTGCCTTCTTTCTATCATAATTAACGCCATACGTTGATACGACTCGTAAAAATTCACTTTCTTCGCGGCGAGACCATTTAGTTTTTTGTTCTTCAATACGAGTTCGCTCTCTTTCTTTTACCATTGCCTCCATTTTTTCTCTTCTCTCCATTTTCTGTGTTAAATTTTAAAAAACAAGAAAATACTTATATTCGTACCCGTAATTTCTCTATCGAAGAAACGTTTTAAATTTGTCAACTTACCAAAAGGTACATAGCAAGCTGTTGCAAGTCCCATCCTTGCATATTTAGAGGTGGTTCATTCATCGAAGTGGCATGATTCATAGCTGGATCATTTTCCATTCCCATCTTGGATTTTTGTAATACTTTTACATCGTCCTTCTTTACGCTACGTTGATAAGAAGAAATGACTCGACGTAAGCGAGTATTAAGATCGACTACGGAAGGCCAAGTTTTTTCATCGTCTAATAAGATATCATTTCCCTCGTGACTACTGCTAGGTTCAGGACCAGGTGTATCTGCCTTATTAGGTATAGCAGGCGAATCAGTAGGTGTCTCTCGATGAAATTTGTCAACGTCTTTTGGGTCTTTCATCATTCCAAGTGATTCAGCATCTTCCATATCATTTTCTAAGCTGGTATCATCTCTGCTGCTACTACTGAAATTTAAAAATAATTTGTATTAAAAATCAGACTCGTATGTTGTACACTTTTAATTGTCACTAAAAAAAAAAATATTTCTATATGTATGTATAATCGGGAAAATATACATATACTTAACCGGTTACAAGTGTAACAGTTATTTGTAAAATTATAATTGAATTATGTACAATAGCAAAACCAAAGAGATTTCCATGTTCACCACTTTAAAGTGTTGTAGATACGTAAAAAGATACGTTATGAACATAAGTTATTAAATATATACAATATAATCGACTGCCTACAAGGAACGCTTAAAGATCTTTGCATATTTGTCTGGTATAAATATGCTTCGTCCTTCTCCACTGTAAATAAACGCTAGTACAAAGTAATTGTTTTAACATAGGTAAAATACAAAACTCCTTCACTGTTAAGGTACAGATAAAAGTATGAGTAAAATGAAAAGGAAAATTCACACTAATTCTAGCAGAGGCATTATTATAAGCAAATTTAAACAGCATGCAAGCCATATATGTTAGAATGAAACAGCAGTGGCACATAGATATATATATGTATATATATATATATATAAAAAAAAGTAAAGAGAATAATTACTTACTTAATTTGCACGGTCTGAGACTGGGAAGGGGGAGGGCAGCTTGTAATGAAAGAAAGCGCGGGATCGATCCTCATCTGGTCGTAATTCTCGTAGCCGTGTTTGTAGCAGCCAACTATTAAGGATTTGTCTGCTTGCGAGTCCCACCACTTCACTGGTCGTTCCGTCAACTGTGGAGGGTTTATCCGCAACGCACTGTAGGGCCGTTTCATTTACAATTTGCCAATTTATGTGTGCCAATCGGATTGTTATGATTATAAAAGTTTTACGTTTTATACAAATTTTAATAAAATCGTAAATTACAGTATACTTGTTATTAAATAAATGTGAAACAGAGGCGTATTATACGAAATAAATTTAAGGAACCGTGATCTCTTTTTATCCCTGATCTTTTTCATAAATACAACCGACCGAAAACTCCTGTTCTGTTTGCCCCTTCAATACAGTGCACTGCTTTCGTTTTCTTTTCTTTTTCTCTCTTTTTGGTTTGTTTGTTTTTAGTTGTCTCTTACCATGATATTGCCGAGTTGACCATCATTGACCATATCAAGCCGTACAAAGTGTTTACAGTAATCGAAAAAAATTGTGTATATATTCATATACATGTTCATTGAAAAGGATGGGAAACTTTTTATATTAGTATCATAGGATCAGCGATTAATAGCTGTTTATAGAGCTACAAAGTAAACATGGTTTAGCTCTATGAACATTCCTCATACAATTACAGCTCCCAGGATAAACAAATACATTGCACATGCAACTATAAAGCTCCGTATAAGCGTGTAAGTAAGTGCATGATATTCTATGATAGTTGAGCATAGAGTAATGAAGTTGGTAAAGTAATATGTATCTATATATGTATATAATATATATATATATTTATACATATAAATAATCACTCACCTGACATGTACGCCATCCGATATGTGTTGCACTAAGTCTCCAATGATCTCGTGCTTGATATAGTAAAGCATTCGGACGCGTAATAGTACTCTGTACACGATACAAAGAACACATTTAAAAAATTCTGTTTTGTTAAAATGAGCTATCACTTAATTATCGAAACAATTACATTTAATGTACGTACTTATTTGCATGACGACTCAAGTGTTTCTTGTAATTACTCTCAAGGAATATGTCCCCGTCATATTTTTCAGCGTTACTCCAATGATTAGGATCAGTCGGCCCTCCGTTAATAACAGATCCACGTGTTTCTCTACCTTCTCTCACCCGACCTTTTTTCTTTTGCCTATTGTTTCGTCCACTAGTATTAACACACACCGTCTTGATCTTTTCTCCATTTTCTACAGGAGTAATAAGATCGCAAATGAAGTTTCGGATCTTTTCATCACCACGGTAGTAACGAAGGCAGTAAAGTAAAATGACTCGAGCGCAGTCCTCCACGTCAATTTCACGCCATCCTCGACGAAACTGACTGTGTTGGAGAATTTCTTCCCAACGTCCCCAACCGAACGTGAGCAAGCCACGTTCCACCTTGAAGCACTCACTTCGTGCCCAACTACCATATACCACTTCACCTTCTCGTGGAACATATTCGTCACAAAATTTCCGACTCTTCTTATTGAATTTATCCCTCCGTTTCTTGCCTTTTAATAAGAATAAGAAGACACGTTATTACAAAATGTACAATATACAATTAGTTTGTACTAATGGCAAGCAACAGCATGAAAACCGTGAGAAAAATAAACCTGTCTTTCTTAATTACGAGTCGCCAGTGAATTGATATTTTTTAAAAGAATTTTAAGCATCCTGCGATTTCAGCAGCAAAATAATCAATTTGGAAATTTTTTAGAATGTCAATTAATAAATCAGTCGGGAAAATAAACAGCATAGCAATTTAACGCGATAACAATGAACATACCTCTTCCTGTTAGACCACAACTGGTCTCATCGTCGCTATTTTCATCCGAACTATCAAGATCCGACATGACAACAGATTCATCGTGACCATATCGTTTGATCTGCGTTCTTCGTCTTGGTTCCGATATAACTAACTCATCTTCCTCCTTTTTCTCAGTTGTATCTATTTCAGCTTTCTTTGCCCACTTTTTCCAGAAGTCTGGATCGTCAATGTTTATATCTGATCTATTAGAGGAACATGCGAAACTAGCTTTGGAAAAGGTCGATCCTTTCTCTGCTTCGATGGTGATAATCTAACGGATTGAAATGTTCTTAGATTAGTATCGTTTACGCGTCGAATACTTTTATATCTGGCAAAATTATAAAATTTTTACTTGATTTACCTGCGTTCTCCGCTCAAGTATTTGTTCTATATCTTCCTCGCAAAATTTGTCACCAGCATTATCGTCATCCATAATAGCGCCGTAAGCACCTTTTTTCAGTAAATCTTCTATCTCCTTTTTAGTCAGCTGCTTGTTGCCAGGGTCTTTACCGCCTTGACTCGTGTTCATAGATTGTAGAATAGCCTTGTCTAATCCAAGCTTTAAAGAAGCTTTATCAAACATTTCTCTTTCATAAGTATTACGGCAGAGTAAGCGATAAACTTTCACCATCTTTTGTTGACCGATTCTATGACATCGGGCTTGAGCCTGAACAGGAATATCGAACGTATATATTCATAATTTAATAATATCTAATTGCCATATTTCAATGGGAAAAAACATACAGCTACTAAACAAGAAATTTCTAGGTGATGCTAAATTGAATACCTGTAAGTCGTTTTGTGGATTCCAATCGCTGTCGTATATAATAACAGTATCCGCTGCTGTAAGATTAATACCAAGACCCCCTGCTTTGGTACAGAGGAGAAAAACGAATCTGTCAGAATCAGGTTTACTATAACGATCAATGGCAGCCTGTCTCAAATTTCCACGAATTCGACCATCAATTCTTTCGTATGGATACCTAGAAAAAATATTTTCTTTAATGCGAATACTTTGTGACGTAGTACCTTAGTTACACAGCTTTATTTTCAATAGAAAACGATTCTTTATATTCAGCATTCGCGTAAATGAGAGCAATATGTGTATGACAGAAATTAGTAACTTACTTTTTATATAATAAATAATCTTCCAACAGATCCAAGCATTTCACCATTTGGCTGAATACTAACACTCTATGTCCGCTTGCTTTGAGTTTTGGCAATAATTTATCAATTAACACCATTTTACCAGAACTGTTTACCAGTGCATGATAATAAGCTTCTGAATCTTCCTTTTCGCCAGTCTTGTAATCTAATTGTATTTGATCTTCAGCCCCATTAAGTAGGAATGGATGTATACAACATTTCCTTAATTCCATCATTGTATTCATGAGATTCGGAATGTTGGCTGATGTGGTTCCTTTTGCAAGGAAAGAGAAGTTCCTTTCGAGTATACCACGATAATATTTTTTCTGTATATTTGTTAATTCCACCTGAAATACGGAAGAAAACGTTGTTATATACCTATTTAGTTAAGAGCAAAAAAATATTGCGGTTTGTAGCTAATTGAAGTAAGTAACATAGGTAATTACCTCAACAACTGTCTCCTCCTTTGGAGCCAACGATTTCTCCACATCTTCTTTAAGACGACGTAACATCATTGGCTTCAAGAGGAGTTGTAGCTTGTTGACTTCAGTTTCACTACTCAAATTACCAAATTCTTTAAGGAATGCTTCACTACTAGAGAACTGCATTGGTTCGAGGAAGTTTAATAATGAAAACAGCTCGTTTACATTATTTTGCAATGGTGTGCCAGACAAAAGCACTCTGTGTTCTAAATTCAATTGCCTAAGACCTTCGAGTAATTTACAATTCCTATTTTTTAACCTATGGGCTTCGTCTATAACGCACAGTCTCCAATTATACCCCCGCAATTCATTAAAGTCTGTTATAATTATCTCAAATGTAGTTATCAATACATTAAATTTGATTAGGTCTTTAATTTGCTGCCCCTTATCATTTTTATAATAAACCTCATACTCTTGAAGCATGGTTCGACTTGCTGCACTGTAAAAATATAATGTATATATTTATTTTACTACTTTATTTCCAAACATAAAACTATAATAATTGAACTTACGATCCGTGATATACTACAACGTTCATATCGGTCCAACTTTCGAATTCGCGCTGCCAATTTGGAATGGTTGAAAGAGGCGCTATTATTAAAAATGGTCCACGTATCCCATACTTATAAACAGCATCCACAAACGTTAATGACTGGATTGTTTTTCCTAAACCCATTTCATCAGCGAGGATACAATTATGACCATTATACCACGAGAAGAGCAACCAATTTAAACCTTCTAATTGGTATGGTCGTAAACTGTTGTTACTTTTATAAATTGGCGATTCTTCTAATTTCATCCATGCTGATGCAGCTGGTTTCTTTTTCGGCTGAACAGAGAGTTGTTTATTAGATAATCGTTAGTCCTTTATAAAATTAGTTTACACGTTTAATATATTACCTTCCATTGATCTTTAGGTGGTAGTTTATTAAATTTTACAAATTGAGCTATTTTTTCAGGATCTACATCTTCTTCTAACTCCCAGGTAGAATCTTCGTACTGAAGAGATCGCCATTTAACTAAGTAATGTTTTAAAGTTTCCCCAGACGTTGGATCGGTATGTGTTGCTTCATCAAGCACTCTATCTACTTCCACAAAATCGGGATTAAATGGATCGTCTTCAGTCTAGAAACAAAAACCGTAACTTGACACTTTCTATTCATTTATATTTATATTTATAGTCAACTAATTACTGCAAGAAAAATGTATAATAATTGCTTTGCGATATAAGTAACCAGTTAGCAGTCAATTATTGCGAAGTACATGAATATAAATCTATAATTACATTTTCGAAGATATTAGTATTTTGTTGCTGCTTCTGCTTAAATCTCTTCAATTTGGCTTGAATTCGTTTGTCACCTTTGTACATTTCTTCTTCGGTTCTCCATTCGCAATGTAGGTAAGAGAAATTTCTGTACTTAACAAAATATTCCTCAACCTCGATTATTTGAGGCTTTGTGTCTGTAACATTTTCTTGCTTAGGATCAGTTACTTCCTCGTCAACTTTAATCTCATCTTTAGCAGTATCGTCACTATTGTCTTTCTCTTCAGATGTCTCAGCATCTTTCGAATCCTTGTCATCTGCTTCGGGGGCCGGTTCTTTCTCGGTAACTTCTTCCTTTGCTTCATTTTCCTCTTCTTTCTTCTCATCAGATGTATCAGCTTCACTTTTTTCATCAGATTTTACCTCTTCAATTTTTACCTCCGGTACTGCGGGCTTAATTTCTCTTTTACCCATACGGGAACATAATATATGTTGCACAACCATAGAATCTTCGTCCGTTGTATTCTATAAAAAATCGATGATTATATTTAAAGTTTGTTGCATGCAAATTAAAACTATTAATACAATAGTATGATCCCAGATTATACGTACTATGTACACAAAGTTAGGCTTATTTGGGCCAACTTCTCCACCTTCGTAATCCTTTTTAACCGAAACAGGTTTTGTTGCGTTCGTGCCCTCTATCTTCTTAGAAAGTTGAGAATCTTGAAGAGGCACATCATCGTCGGAGAATCGAAGCATTACATCGTCCACGTATTTCTTACGATGCGTATTTCTCGCAGAACGCCGTTTATTATCATCTCCAGCTTCTGGTGATGGCGGCGGCGTTGCTGCTAATTCTTCGCCGTCAGAATCCGGGGCAATCCGACTTTTTCGTTTTCTAATTTATACAAAAACATTGGAATTAAATTTGCAAATGAAAAGCTGCATTCTGTTTACAATGAACAACGTATCTGGGGAACAACGTACTTGGAACTTCTAGGCGACTTTCCTGATGACACTTTTCCTACGGATCTTTTACGAGCAGCAGCTTTCTTTTTATTAGGCGTAACAGTCTCTACAGTTGTGCCAGCATCCGAATTGTCTTCTTTCTTTTCATCTACCGGACTATCCTCCGAGTCCCCTCCTTTCTGTTTACTTTGATCCTTTGTTTCAACTACCAACGGTTCAGTGGTTGAAGAATGTACTTGTTCTTGATCACCTTGAATGGACGGTTCCGATGATTTTGCATCAGCTTCTTTAACTGCTGTTGAATCAGAGACTACAGTTTCTTCTGTTTCTTGGACAGGTTCCTCGTCAGCTGAGTCAGAGTGATTAGTTTTTCTGGAAGAATTCACGGTGTTTTATGAGTTATTTTCGTAATAGATTGTGCAGTAAGCGATATATGTTAATTACGATATATCTTACTTTCTATTTCGCTTTGTTGAATCTTTGTCTTTATTCCTTTTCCTTGGCGCCTTAGGAGACTTAGCTTCTTTCGGCGGTTTGGGTTCTTTTTTAACTTTCGGTTCTTTCGGTTCTTTCGGTTCTTTGGGCTCCTTTGGCTCCTTTGGTTTGCGAGGTTTACGAGTCGGAGGTCGTGACTTCCTACCTTTACTCCATTCTTCTCCCATATCTCCAGAAGATGGCTTAATATCATCCAAGTCAGCAGCGCTATCAACAATATTACTGCTATCTCCAGGAGTTACTTGATTGTCAGATAATGGTTGCTCTGGCTGTTGCTGAGTAATCGGTACCGGGGTAACTGCTTCTTTGTCAGCCTTTTTTCTACTCTTCTTTGCTCTGGGTGTACCTTTACTACGACCACGACCGGTAGTGCTTGAAACCTATTTAGAAAATGATGCAATACGAATGTGTTTAAAAAAACGTTCTCTCACCTATCATACTGTAAAACACAAGTCAAATGTATCAGTAGCTTACCTGTGGACTATCAACGACAGGTGCTGTGAACATTGGGGTTTGCAGTATACATTGTGGTCCACCATTACATTGATCATTACTCTCGTGTTGTTGTAGAGCTTGCAACTTTTCTTGTATAGAAACAATTTTCTCTTGGTGCTCACCAGCTGGTGGCATGCAGTACAATTCTTGAAGTTGCTGTTGCAATGCAGCTCTTTCTTGATGGTGTGTGACTGGACCACAGGAAGTGCCAAAACTACCAGATGTGACTGCTGTAGATGTTGCGTTTGGTGGAATATTGTACATATTTGGCACAGTGTTACCGCTAACTATATCACCGCCAGAAGCAGGATACTGTTGACCAGAACCCACAATTATCTCATTCGAGTACATATTATTTTTTGGAATATTCGTATATTCTGTCAGATTTTGTTGCACCTGATGTGCTGTCTGCGAATTTGGCACAGGCACTGCAGCTTGATGCGTTGGCAATACTATATTACTGCTTTGATTAACTGTAGCAATTTGTTGCCCGTTTAAATGTGCGGATTGAACTTGATTTGTCTGACTTTGTACTTGGGAAGGTGAATTCTGTATGGGAGCTTGTAGTTGTGGCATTTGTGATGAAATTAATGGGGCATTTTGTGGTATTATACCAACTTGCGGACTTATATTTTGTATAGATTGCTGCGTCGCTAGAACCTGATTAACGCATGCCGAAGCTGATTGGGACGGCGATGTTTGTTGTACTAATTGAGGTTGTGAAATCTGTGGCTGTGGTGTTTGACTTAATGTTGCTTGCTGAGATTGAGCGAGCGATGTTTGCTGTTGTTGAGCAGCGTTTATTTGTTGCAACTGTTGCGGTGGTGGAGGCTGTTGACCCATTTGAGGTTGTTGCACTTGACTCATTTGTGGTTGCTGCGTCGGCTGTACAGGAGGTTGTGGCGTTAGCACAACTTGAGGTTGAGTCATATGGATTTGTTGTACCGGTTGTGGTGGACAACTGACGACCTGTTGCTGTTGATTAAGCTGCTGTTGCGGCGCTGGTTGACTGCTAACTGCAGGTTGTTGAGTATGCACAGTTGCATTGCTATTAGTCGGACAATTCACTGGATTCATTTCCAAATGTTGTTCACTTGGATTTTTATCACACACATTTTGAGTCTCAATAGTAGAAACAGGATTTTGAATTTGATTTTGTGTTAATTGAGGCGGGGATAACGTTGACATACTTGGACAATCAACATTTCCATTTGTACTAGAAGCTGGTAGGGACTGTACAGTTTCCTGTGCCATTTTTCCACTAGTATGTTCCAGAGGTGAATTATTTTGTGAATTACTCTGCATCAAAGTATCAGCTTGTTGGCCAAGCACATCTTGCTGTTCTTGAACATTTTGATGCAATGTATCATTTTCCACTTTTGGAGTTTCAATCGTGGTATGAAGAGATTCTGTGGAATCTCTAGTTGTAGTTTCTGCAACACTGTGAATAGTTTCTGTTCCAGGTACCGGAAACAATGACGGGCTTTGCTCGGATACTGGGGGTTGAGATTCTACTACGCTTCTATCTTCATTCACGCCTGGCCTTATTTGTTGCTGCTGTTGTTGTTGTTGTTGTGGATGCGACCACTGTGTAGGCATTGGCATTCTAGGACCTGTTATGGGTGGTATAGAATTTTGTGCTGTAGACTGTGGCAAAACATTTGGTGCTTGTGGCATTGATGGACGAGTCTGAAATTGATTGTAATCTTGATTCGAGACATTCGAATTGGGTACAGCAACACCTGGAATCACCATTTGCTCCAATGCCTGAAGGGTTGTTGGTTGGGCTGTTGGATTCAACTGCATCGCAGCTGGAGGGCAAGGTGATACAGACATTGGGCCAGGCTGACTTGGCGGCTGATGCGGTAGTTGAACATGCGGATGTGGAGATAATGTATTCGGCTTAGCCGGAGACATAATAGGTCTAGGGGACATTTGCTGTTGTACCGCTGGTGGTCGTGGTGACATCTGAGGTCTAGGTGACATCTGAGGAGACAACTGTGGAAAAGTTGCTCGATATTGTGGACTTGTAGCATGTTTTGCAGTGCCAAACTGCGTTGCTGGTCCAGAATGTTGTGGTTGATTAAACATTGAAGGTGCATGATGAGAATACTGAGAATCTATTGGTTGTTGTTGCTGTGGGGTAGGATGTTGTGAATGTTGTGGATACTGTTGCGGAAGCGAAGGAATTGCTTGATGAGTGGGATGAGTCGGATGGTGATGTGGCATCCTTTGCGGAGGTGGCTGTGCTTGTTGCTGCTGCTGCTGTTGTTGCTGCTGCTGCTGCTGATGAATAGCTGAGGCAAAGCCTGCGTAACCAGGAGACGTTTGATACATTGCAACAGAATTTCCTTGCTGATAATGTTGCTGTTGCCCAACCATATGTTGATAAACACTACCAGTTCCACCAGCTTGCATTGCCTGATGCGGTACACCCATATTTCCTATCATACTTTGCTGATTACTAAAATGTTGCTGTTGTTGTTGCTGTTGTAATTTTTGATTTATAACTCCACTTTGATCTTGCTGGTGAGAATACTGTGGAGGTATATGTTGTCGATAAGTACCAGGTTGCGGTGCCATCTGATTATAATGTCTTTGCATTGGTGGATAAGCACCTCCACTACCTGGCCAACCTTGCATACTTGGATCTATAGATATATTCGCTCTAGTCATTGAATGCTGCTGCTCCATTGAATACATATTATCGTTATAGTTAGGGTATTGTCCTCCACTACCAGGATGAGGCCCCCTATGTTGCGGCGCCATACTTCGAGCTTGATTTTGAAATGCTCCTGGCACCATTGCACGCTGCGGCGCACCATTATCGAACGTACCAAGATTTTGATTAAACATGTTGCGCTGCGACGGACTTTGCAATTGATTAGAACTTCCAAATTCAGATCCACCGAATGAAGTTAACTTTTGAAGTGGAGATTCTTGAGATATATAAGATTGACTAATGTAACTCCCTCCTCCATTAACGCCAGGGTTTGGACCATCTCTAGATACTACCACAGAATTAGTTGTGCCTGCAGGGTCAAAATGATCGTTCCCCCCGAGGTCAGGAAGAGCATCAAGCATCGAGCCACTAACATCTTCACCAAACAAATCGTACGAGTCCATGTCTATGCTGCAGGACTCTTCGCCTCTATTTCAGGCTTAAGAGAATATCGTATAGCTTCTCTTTTAGTCATTAACGTGCCCATTGTTAATCCACGTCTTTTTTGCCTGAAACAATTTGTATGAAAATCTACATTATGATTACATTACTTGGCACCGGAATAATTTAATATAACAACTAATGGTCTTAATTTATTACTAAACTATTCGTCGATTTTTTTTGTTTTAATTATATTCGATGGCAGTGACATATGCCAAAGGGAAAAAGCTATACGCTTATGGCTCAATTTCTCATAATCGCTATAACCTTTCCCCTTTAGAAAATGCCTCAGTATTTATTTCCAAGCACATTATGCCGAAGCTTAAACATAATATAACTTGGTGTAATTTATACGTACAAAGTATTATTTTGAAATGCACTTCTACATATGAAAATAATTGCTACCATGATCAAAAAGCATTACATGTATTTTTGTTTTTGAAGAATATTACCATATTATATCTTTCATATGTGTAGAAAGCAACCAAATACCTATATTAAAAAAAATATAACATATCTCTATTACATAGATAAAGTTAAATACTATTTATTTTATATTTATTATATGATATTTAAAAAATCTTTATTTATGAGTTTATGTTATACTTTTTTTATACCAAATATGTACATATTTCCGATTTGTACTTGTAATCTAAATAAAACTCTTATACATAATATATCGTGAGAATATCATTGACTTAACATAACCTAAGATTAAAAACGAATAGATAGAAAGTATAAAACTTTTATAAAGGAAATATGAAGGCAAAATAAGAGTACTTCGTCGTGATATCATAAATTTACTAAAAATAAAAGAAGAATGTTATTATTACATAGTAGAGAACTAGTAAATTCTATATTCAAGATAACGTAATTACTATCCATTGTTCAGTTAGACGTCCTAAGATCATTTAAATATTGTTAAAAATTAATATATGCCACAAAAATGATGTATTCCTTCATATTTTATTGCTTAGGTATTATAAAATATCTATCGACGGTATCCCCATTCGTTTAAGAAGAATAAAAATTCGAATGTTCTGTTGACCAATGAAAACTATAAATCAACAGCATTTTATGAAAGTAACAATATGGTATTATTGCACGTTGCTAACTGACACGCTGGTAAAAATTGAGAAACCAATACGTAAAATCGGCAATTATTAATGCATGCTACATAAACACATAATAAAATAAGAAACATGGAAAACACCTTACAAACCTGAGGCACTGACAGCAACACTAAAATATACCAAAGGATATTCTTGCTTTCATTAATGTATCAACTAAAATACACACATTAAGTATATTACAAGGGTGAACAGAAGAAACTCTGTAAGATAGGTATAGAAAGTTCTCACACTTTTATTGCGGTCCGTATTTTTTATTCTCGAGAATTTCACTTTAAATCCGTAGAATTTACGCGAACCGTGTATAAAATACGAGCATACTATAATGTCAGAGGCAATCGAAGCGACTTTGTGAAAAAAAAGCACGGATGGTCGGAAAGTACGCCATTATCGTGAGAGATTTCCGTTTGGGCTTCCGAGAGAACTCGTAGCGGCCACCGCGACGCTCGATATTCAAGCACCAAAGCGTCGTCACTTCACCTCGCACAATTCACTCTTTCTTCGTGTATTTCGTATAAACGCGTCTCGGAACCTATATTATTCGATAAATATAGTTATATGTTAATGTTTTATCGAAAAACCACCCTTGTTTGCGCGCGCGTATACAAGATTTTCACCGACGGTGGCTGCGGCTGCGGCGCGGACCGTCGAGGTGCAAGCGTGTCCATAGGTCCGAATCATTCTACACATCTCTGCCCCCCATTCCCCTGTACTCCCTCCTTCGACTCTACAGTTCACAACGAAGGACTACTCTTCTCTCTTACCCTACCCTATCCTATCCTGTCCTGTACAACTGTAGGCCGCTACACACACTAGTTAGACATCGTAACATCTGTAGAAACTTACACAGCTACCTTTCACGTCATGCGCGCACACTCACTCACTGCACCACCTGGTGGCGCGCGCATCTCTCTTTGCCACTTATAAACGTCTGTGCATGCACACGCGTGTACAATGTACACGAAAAAGAAATAAGATTGTGTTTAAATTGGTTAATTTTAAGTTCATCGTTGGAAAAGAGAGTCACGTTTATATAAAACCGGGGGGAAAAAATTATATATTACCGTAGAAGCGGTTACACGAAACTAGTGAACAATTTTGTAAAAGGTCTTTCAAATATATCTCGGTTTCAATTGAAGTTAATGAAACGAAATGGTACAAATGTATGAAAGTAAAGTGTCTATGTTACGTGTAATACAGTAGTTATTTTATGTTAATTTTTTGTGCAATCACAGCGTGAATGTAATATTAAATAACAGTTCATTGAATTAATTTTTCCCTGTGGTATGTCAGGTAGAGTAACTTTTTGAAATGCACTTACATAATTAATTAAGTTTTAGAATTTCAAGTACTTTACGTCATTTTTTTCTAAATCAATAAGAAAGTTTGTTATTCCTAATTGTTAATTGTCTCATATAGCAATGTCCGGAAATAAATTGCACACTGAGTGTAAAAAAATTTCATTCTAAAACTGCAAACTTACATAAATCGATATTATAATTGCCAATTTAAACGAATTAATATTATACAACAAATGATACAAAATAATGCAAATTGTATAGAATTTGTCTTATAAGTCTGACAAAGGAAGCGCTTATTTTCTTTTCCTAAAATCAATAGCAGTTCTTTATATTTATACATACATTAGCCGATTTTAGTAAATCTTTTATCATAAAATACCACAAAATATTTCAATGTGTATTAAAGAAATTTAAATGATACAATTACATACATATATACATACATGAGTAAATACGAATAATTTTTCTTTTAATATCTCGTGTACCAAATAAAACAATCGATACATTTCGAAAATCGATAGCATGAAGCAAATTACTTAAGCGCTTAAGAATAGAATATGCAATATTTAAAAAGTGAAAAGTTTCGTTCGAAAACGAAAGGAAAGTGTATTTCTGATGTATAATCGCTGATATTATATTTTTTATTTATATAGTCAAAGCATTAACATTAAGCATTTCTAGTGGATATAAGATATCTACTGTTTAATTTTTAATTTAAGTATAATAAATCGCGTGTGTACATATATATATAATATATATCGAAAAAATCGTATACATAAGGTATATACACATGTATGTGTAGATTCATTGAATGAAAAGAGTGAGAAGAAAGGAGATTGGACACTGCACCTTCCAAGAATTACACTCCTAGCACATAAAGTATTCGGTATCATGGTAAAAACATACAACGCAATTGGCGGTAGTAAGGCGGAGTCCGAATTATACCACAAAGAGAACCAATCAGATTTTACCTTATAAAGTAGGATACCAGGGCAGGATATTCGATTAACCAATCCTGTCCTTTAGGTATCAGCTTGAACGTATACGTATATACGATTCTTTAATGAATTATAACTGTATTTGACATTACACTTAATTTCTCCTAGTATGTGCAAATACATGACCGAAAATTGTACCGAATTCTACCGAAACGACAAATTTACATAATACGTTAATTAACAATTAATTACAAACGATTACGAAAAATGAATTAAACAAAGTTTTTATTCGATTTTTATACGTTCAATTGTTTATGTCTTTGTATGATTCTTTCTAATTTGAAAATGATCCTATATAAATATTTTACACAACAAAATTTGGATAATTTGTTAGAAATTATATCTATTTAATGGAATAAAAATATAGGACAAACTTCTTGTCTAGTAATACCTTTTTTTTTACAGTTCTATCACATCTAAATTCATATTAAGTACATGTAATCATTTAAGATTTGTGTTAAAGAACCTTATGTTTACTTTAAGATATAATGATAGCAAACTATACATTATTCCTTTCAGATTACTACTTTAACATGTAGTTTATTTTAAATTTAAGTTTAATTTAAAAGGCCTACAATAGGAATAATAGTGTAATTAATATACAATGTGGTTCAAAACTTGATACGTAAGCTTAATAATATACAGGAATTATTTACTTTACTATAGCGACATGTTCCATTATTAGATACACTATTTATATTCGACAAACATGATAGGATGTAACACCGAAGGCCCAAAATGAAATACATGTTTGTGTAAAATGGACATACATTAACAATCATCTCCCTGTCTTCGCGATACGAATGAGGTGATAATTTATTGCAAAGTATGAAATATAAGACGTGGATAAAGAGTTTAGATTTCTGTATAGCAAAAATATAACAGCGTAATCATGGTGTAATAGACTGGAATATAAAATTATAAAAGATTAATAAGAAGTGCCCAAATTTGAAGAAAACTTTTATTTTCATCCTGAATTTTAAACAAACATATTATGACTGTAACACAATATTATACAGCATTGTTCTAAATTGAAATGTCAAAATTAGATTCCAATATTGTTAAATTAAAGAACGCACAACGAATTTAAACAAATTTTCAAGGCGCTACTATTAATAATCAGCATTTATAAATAATTAAATAAGACTCACTGTAGCGTACACGTTAATCCCATTCTCCTGGACATTCCATGTAAAACTACTGCACGAATGTTCACTTAATCGCTATCGTGGTGTCCATTTTGTTTGGTTAATTACTGAAGAGGCGTCAGTGCTGCCGTCGATTACGTTGACACAACATAATGGCTCTTCCGTGATTGGAACACAATATATATTAAAATATCTAGTTTTTTCAACAATTCTATCAATAATCACATAAATTTGAACTTTACAACATCGCTACAAGAAGGTAAAATCACATTTAAAACATTTCGGCAGTAATACATATTTCCATATCTATATTTCACATATTGACCGCTCGATCTTTCCCACAATAACCCAATTTCGTAAACGAATAGACAAGAAGCGAAACGCTTTCTCGTTATAAACGTACCGATGGTGTCGACACTATACGTTATACGCGTTGAACTCGTAAACTGCAGGATAGCATACTTCATAAACATATATTAAACTTACAATGTCACTGTACGATATAGATCAATAAGATAAATGATATTATCATTTTTCTAATATATTTAAAAAAATTGTATTCCAGCGTATAGTACAAGAATTTGTTTAAAACATTTCTGTAAGTTATGAGACTTTATCTGATAACACACGTGCTTGCTTAATTTCATTTATTTCGATTCAGTTTGAAGAAATCGAATATTATTGAGGAACTATAAATTTTTATGGAAATAATTTGCATGTTTAAAACTAAATGCCTCTTTCATATTTAATAAATAGTTATTACGGTTTCTACAATTTATAAACTTAATTATAACTTGATTAATTTCAGTGCTATGGGATATAGTAATGGTGAATTGCAATATTTACAATTGCATCAGGTGCATAGAAATGTGGCATTATATACATTAAAGTATATTTGAGTTTCCATTCTATATATATTTACACGAATGTATGCTGTACATGTAGCTTGGATAGTGTTGTGTTTAAGTAATTTTTTTAATCGTACATATTTTATTAACGAGGATATATATTCGAGTCTTGAAGTGGAAAAGTCATTGCAGATTTATTATTTAAATCAGTATAAATTTGCAATATAGAAAAAGTAGCTGTTGTATGCGATCAGTGATCGGTTAAAAGAACAGAAATTTAGTTGATAACAAGCGTCTCAAGGCATGTATGTATAATATATACAAATATATTTATAGTTTTTAAAAATTTAATCTTTTCATTCCATATTTTAACGTATATAAACAAATAAGCTTTGGTTAAATTATTATTAAACAGCTTTCCTTAACCCTCGATTGTCACACTAAGATCTAGATTTCGATTCGAGGGAGTGATATTTTCGAATCTATCGATCGAATAATTAAAAAGGTTCAACTGATTAACTATTTACCTTGATGAATTGATTTCTTTCATACAGCTACACAATTTTCTTGATTAAAAAATTCTTTTTCGATAATATACGAAATAAATACATTTTTTAAAACATACATCAAACACGTTTTGTTTTCTTAAAGTATCATATCTTTATAGCGTCCCTCTAAATTTTTAACAACAAATGTTACCAAATGAAAAAGTTACAATTTCTTTCACTAAAATCGATCATTCTTAGTACCTGAAATTTGTAATAATTTTTTGTTAGCACAATGCATTTCATTTCTTCATCTCCGATAATCCAGAACATATTTTGCAATGTTCAAACTTGACTTCTTTGCAAGTTGTATGTTGTACATAAAATGTGACAAGCGAGGGTTAATTTCGTTTAATCGTGCATGCATCTTAAATATTACAAATAATTGTTATTCCGTGCAGTTATGCACAATGTAATAAATAAAAAAGTGCTTACAGCAGCAACATGTCTAGCACATCACAGAAACATAAAAACTTTGTTGCCGAGCCGATGGGTGAAAAACCTGTTACAGATCTTGCTGGAGTTGGAGAAGTTCTAGGACGTAGGTTAGAAGCTGCAGGCTTTGATAAGGTAGAAATATATGTATCAATTAAAATTTAACATGTTCCACTTTCAATTATTATTGTTGCTATCATCTATATACAATATAATACGTACAAAAGTTAAAAGATTTTTTATTAATTTATTATTTATTTTCTGTCAATAACAATAATATATATATATATATATATATATTAATATATATATATATATATATTATCTTAATATATATATATATATTAAGATAACAGTGCAACATAAATAGCGATACATTTGAAGGAATATGTTATAAGGACAATTTTCATTTGGCCAAAAGTAGCAAGTAATTGAAAAATAAATTCATACTTACAGGCATATGTGGTACTTGGGCAGTACTTGGTCTTAAAAAAGGATAGAGAATTATTCCAAGAATGGATGAAAGATGCATGTTCTGCCAATGCAAAACAGTCCAGCGATTGTTACCAGTGTCTCTCTGATTGGTGTGAAGAGTTCTTGTAAAATAGTTGTAAACTTAATGTTACTATTACAAAGATGATTCTATTAATATAGCAAAATATCCGTTGTAATATTTTAATGCAAAATGTAGAATCTTTCACTTTTGTGAATTCAACATTTTAGACAATTTTACTATTATTATTTTAAAGTTTGGCATAAATATGATACGATACATAATACGATACATTAATGTTACTATAGAATACTAGCCAGATATATTATTTTGTGCATTACTTGCGTAGAAATATTAATTTTCCATAGCATTCTGTTTACCTTTTTAAACACAAATTTTCTACATTTTGTCATACAGAACTACATATAGAGCTATTCAATGTGCGAACCTTTTACGTGTAATAGTAATATAATTTTTATATTTTTTGTACAAAATTGTAAGACAGGAGTGAAAAACTAAGTGCGAAAATATATTTTTGGATAGAATATTATGTATTCCTGATCTTTTGATGTATTATACGTATATATGTATATATACATATATATATATATATATAGGGAGAGAGAAGGAGAGAAAAATGTACTAATATTTTAAGTTAAATAAGATAAATTTAATGTAATTTTAATATTACTGAATGTAAAATTGTCGAAACTGTTTTTGTAAAGTATTCTTGTATGCTATTGCCTGTGTCTAATCTTCTATGCACAATCTTATGTATCCTATTATTAGAATATAACAACTGTTCTAAATGAAAAGGACGTGTTTTATATGAGCAACAACAGTGAACAAAATTGTATTCAGAATAGAAGATTTATACATGATTAAAAAATGTATACAGTTATGAATAGCTTGATAGAAATTTGAAGTCGATGATCAATTCTAAATACAAGAAGGTATTCTCATTTTTTTTGGAATGTTACATACTACTGATTTTTGACCGGCATTAAAAATCTTATCAGTATAGTAGAGGTTAAGTAGCGCTAAATATAACATGTGAAAGTCTTAAACTTATTTACGCATAACAGCTGTTATTTATAATGACTAATATTTTATTGAGATGTGCAAACCATTTTGAACAATTTCTGAAAGTTGCCATACGTAACAAAAACAAGAAAATGATCCACCTGGTAATTCAAAGGTCCAATAAGACATTTGTTTCTTCTGTAAGGTTAGTTTCTTGATATATCGTACTATTGTAAAATGGCATTTATAAAAACTAATATGTTATTAGCAATATATCAACAAATGCAGAAAGGCAAGAAAATATAAACCAGTCCAACCCAGCGTGCGATCAATTTCATATTGTACACAAATGCTTCAAAAAGTACAATTTTGTAAATAAAAAAGAAATTCAAAGAATTATAAATCTTATAAACAGTTCAGGTAAGTGGAGATATAAATATACATATAATAATAATATTAATTTGTAACTCATTAATAGTGAATTATTTTTTAACACAAATTGATGAATTCACAAGAATATTGCTTTTATTTCAGATTGTATATCCAAATATCAGATTCAATTATTATTTTACTGGTGCAATATAGTAACGGATTGTTTACCATTTGAAAGACTTGAACTAGGCAAATCTTTATGGAGAATTTTAAACATTTGTAGTATGTTGTATTTAGGGCTGTTATTTATTTATTAATTTTGTATTATATTAATGCAGTTACTAACATATGAATTTTTACATTTTGGTTTTGAAGATTACGATATATCTATTATCCATTATAATGCGCTTTTAAAGCTATATGTAGAAAATGATCAAGATTTTTCTCCAATGGAATTCATAACAGATATGGAAAGCAAAGGAATTTATCCCGATAATTATACATATGAAACGTGTATTAACCATTATTGCAGGAAAGGAAATATTAGTGAAACATTGAGGCTTGTAGGAAATATGAGAACTTCACACCTTTTTGTAACAGAGACTATTTTTAATTCAGTAATAATGGGATTTTCCAAATCTGGGTAAATGTGTATATTTAACTAAATGAAAATTACAATGCTGAAGTAATGATGAAATATCTATATTTGATATGAATGTATACATTTATATACATGGACACTTTTCAGAAATATAACAGAGGTAAACAAAATCCTAAATAATATGAAGCAACGGCGAATGAAATTAAGTAGCCAAACATATACTGCAGTTCTATGTAGTTATGCTCAATTTAACAAAATGCACGAGATCATAGATCTAATTGAAACATGCAATTCAAACAATATACATTTCACCAACAAAGATATTTTGAATGTGATCTATATGCTAGCAGTACGTAGGCATACCAAATGCATACATATAGTAAGAACTTTTTATTATTTGTCTAAGCAAAATGTCATTAATATGTATTAGACAAGGAAACGATTCATTGTTTATGATTCATAATTTTTAGATGTACAAATATTTAAGGGAGACGAAAGAAATTTCAAATACCGAAATACAAATTATGTTAAAGTTAATAAGTATTGGTGAGATATCCATAGCTGATCATGCACTTTTACGAATGAGCTTTAATAAGGTTTGGCAATATGAGAATATTATGCAATTAATGGTCAAACATTTGATTTACAATAAGAAGGTGAAAAAAAATGCTGAAATATTTCGATTATCCTTGTCATTCCTGTACCTTATTATATATTCTTAATCAGCTATTTATTGTTTTAGATGATACAAGAAGTTACCAAGTTATGCGCCGTTTCTGCGAATGAAAAATTATTTAACAAATTTCTTTTGATATCGCTGTATTATTCATTAACGAATGATAGCCATTTATCGCTTCCTTTACTTAGAATATGCAGGCACCATTATAGTGTAAGGCCACATTTCTTTTGGCCACTTTTAATCAGGGCGGCGATTAAATATGATTTTCAAGGTATGCAAATGTACTTTACATACGAACATGTAAATTGTAAGAATTGATCGATGCCGAGAAAAATTTAATTTACATGTAATGAAAAGAAAAATGTATTTCAGGTATTTTAGATATCCTGAAAATGATGATCAACGGTTTTAATATGTTACCATGCGTTGATACACTTGCAGACTATGTTTTACCATTCACCCATGGAGACTTATCCTACACAAGAAATTTACTGATGGAACAAAAATTAAGCGAAACTGTGATTAATAATGCATATGTTGCATTCATGTTGAGAAAAGGAAGACTAAAAGAAGCCGGCATATACAGTAAGTGTAAATCGTACAGTAAATGTAAATACTAAACACCTTTTTTATTTTCAGTGCGAACTTTCGAGGGAAAATATTTTTACAAGATAGTTGCTCATGATCTTAGATATGCATGTATTCATAAGGACGATGCAGGTCATTTTGTAAGCATTAGTCGTAACTTAGTAGAAAACATGGACTACTATGGTATTCCTAAGCCAAATGAAAAATCAGGTAGACCAGTACCTGTGGGCATGGATAAGCAGTTGCGTGATTTTATTATTGATTTTCCATCTCATACAATATGGCTGACAAAGGTATGAGTCTGACATAGCTTGTCTATAAATATTGCCTAAGTTACTTCACAGTTATTTATGATGTTTTATATTTTAAAATTGATATCTGTCATTCGTCATAATTCTTAATAATATGAAATTATTAAGTATTTCTTATTACGATTTCAGGTAATAAGACTGTTACGAAATGAAAATATTAATTTAGAGGATGAAACAATAAATATGGTAACTAGTTTTTTAAATAAAGATGCGTCGAAAGATGTGACAGATGTACTAGAACTTATGCCAAATAAAGCGGTATGAATTTCTTTAACAAATGTACTGTCGTTTGACCAATCTCAAAGTTATTTTAGGATGTACTCTCGTCCTATCGTATTCTTATGCACTGGCTTCACAGCTAAACCAGTCAGTGAAGTAAGTAGTAACAGAATCAATTCTAGTAATAAATAAAAGAAGATTTGTATTTTATACAGGTTGATGGGTTATTACATTTTTTGTATTTTTGGCATTCAAATTTTGTTGCATTTTTTGTTGAACGGTAGGTATAAAAAACAGGATTAATCCACTAATTGTAATCATGCCACCCGCAGTAAAAAATCCAGGATCATAGGATTCGAGTACATCGTACAACCATCCTAAACGAAAAATAAATGATAATAAAGCAAAATAATTCATAGGAGGTACAATGGTTCCAGAATTATAGACGTACCCGCAATGGGTGGTCCTAGAAGTGATGCAAAGCCTTGAAATAATAAAAGCTGACCAAAAGCATTCGTAAGACGGTTTAAACCTAATAGATCTACTAAAATTACGGATGTCAGGCCGACGTATGCACCAGATGTGAATCCAAATACAGATGAATAAAATGTAAACGTTGCAAAAGATGTGCACAAGGTGCTAAGAATTGTAGCTGCAAATGTTAACGAACTGTACACCATATATATATACATATATGTACATACATATCGCTATCAAGTTAAAAACATAAATTTATTAATATTGCTAAATTACATATTAGAAACATACTTACAGATACCACATATTGTAAGGCATAAGTTATAAATTAATAATCGATTAACCCATGGTTTATCTGATATATATCCTAAGATTATACGACCGACGGTATTGGCAATTCCAATTACTGCGAGGAGGTAACTCGCATCTTTTTTATTAATTCCTTGTTCTTCTGCCTGAGGCTACATAAACATTCAAGTTTCAATTATCCTATTTACGATGTTTTTCATTAATCGTTTGATAATGATAATTTGTATTGTTCTTCGATATAAATCAATAAACAGACAGTATATGTACATACTTATAAATACCACTCAAGCATGGGTAATAGAAAAATCTTTGATATAAGTACATAGAAGCTTTTTTTCAAATAAGTCTATATACATACCAGTACATACACGTATGGTATATAAAATCCAATACTGGTACAGAAGTTGGAGAAAGTAAATAATATAAATACTGGATCCTTAAAAATGGAAATATCTAATTCCTCCCGAAGAGTATCTACTATTCTCTCGTTACAAAATTTAAACTCTCTGTTATCTGCTTTTACGTGTTCTTCTTTATTGGCTAAACTTGTAGAAGACTCGTGGATATGAAACCTTTCTTCGTTATATTCTCGTGCTAAACTTGAACTGCAGACAGACAAAAGATTTAATAACAACAAATTATATATCTTGCGCACCACGAAACTGTAGGAAATTATATTTTATATAATAAAAATATCTTTGAACTTTTAGAATAATAATTAAATTATTTATAACAATATAATAAGAATAATAATCGTAATAAGGACAACTAATATTAAATAAATACACAGAAAAATAATACCGACGGTATTTTTTTGGCGATCTCCGGATTATCTTGTTTTATCATATCGTTTGAAATTAAAACGGGTTGGCTCAATGATCGTATACCAACGCTCTCATTCTCCTTTTGAAAATACACATTGTGCAACGTTATATTTTCAGTTTGATTATTAGGTAATCTGTCTGTATATTTCGCAATACTTTCCTTCGAGTTCTGTACAGATTTCTGAAAATCGATTTCTATATTCAACTACGCTATCATGTTATCAATTATTAGTTATATAATATAATAGAAAAAAAATTAATGTCGCGAATGAACGCGCAAAGGTTTTAAGTTGCGCTTGCAATTTTCTTCCTACTTTTCGTCTTCATTACGCGAAATAATTTTTCAGATAATACATACGAGAATCCTGTACCTCTGTAGAACTTCTCTTTTTTCGCTTAGTCGTTTCGAGTGGTCTAAATAGTGCTCCAAGTACGGCACAATTCAAAACGATTCCAGAACAAATCATAATCGCGCCTCGCCATCCGTATATCGCTATAAAGTAATCTATGCAAGGTGCAAAAACTAGTGTGCCCAAACCGGAACCGCATACCGCGATTCCGGTTGCAAGTGATCGATACTTTTCAAAGTAACATGTCACGCTGACAATCGCAGGTAAATATATCAAACCAAAACCTAGGCCTGAAACATCAATAATTGCTTTCTTTAATTAATACCACAAGTGTTATGTGTTTTTTATTTTAACAAAATATGTCCGACGCATAATCGTGGGGCGAAATTTGAATAAGTCTGCCGTTAAAGGTATTAGAATTATACCATTGGAAATGAATGTTTCAATAATTCTATTCAAACGTATCGGGGAATATAAATAAGATCTCACGGTCAAGTTCAATTTTTCTATCGCTAATAAAGTGGAGGCAAGTCATCGTATCTCAAGTCAGGAAAAATGAAAGATAGCAAAACACTAATGGTAACAAGAAAACATGAAAAAATCAATACTTTGCCCTATCTATAAATTCTATAAATATTTATTCCTTCCCCTTTCTTTTCTTTCTGTTCTCTAGAGTCCATTTCTTTTAAAGGATTATAAAATACCCGTGCAAATTTTCAGAATGAAAATAAATGAAAGAGATGCAGTAATTGGCCGTTCGACAATTGACCACCCATTTAATATAATTGAAAATTAAACGCCGAAAAACATACATATTGCCGTGTTTGCAAAAAACTGCCAAAGAAGCGACAAGCATAATTTATGAGACATACGGAGATCAAGATTAATTTAAACAGTTCACTAAGTAGTGATTTGAATTTAATTTACAAATCGCCTTCTGGATGGGTCCGGGCGTTCGAAGATGAGGAATTGCAAGCACCTCTAAGTGAAACTAAACTAAGGCATACTCGCGATTAACCAGCCGGCCTGTGTACCTTGACTAGTACAACCTGCAGGAACGATATTAATCGGCAATTAAATACTTTCAATACGGTATTAAGAGATAAACGACCAATTTGAACCGCAAATCGTCGTAAAGCCATTTTTCTTCGCGATGACGCCGGGTTGCTTATAGCTGCAGGGGCCAAAGGAACATTATCTGATTTCGAATCGGCAGGATTTCCTGCTTTATGCAATTGTGTCATCCGATCTCCACCTACATGTGCACATACGTATTCCCATCAATGCAGAACAATCTTTCCGATGATGCACGCTTTCCAAATGAAGCGGAAATTAAAAAGTGGGTCGATGGCTT
This sequence comes from Nomada lathburiana, assembly GCA_963667235.1. Lineage (NCBI taxonomy): Eukaryota > Metazoa > Arthropoda > Insecta > Hymenoptera > Apidae > Nomada > Nomada lathburiana. The sequence continues at coordinate 21,966,348 of OY763898.1, forward strand.
TGTCACCTCAAAAGGGGAAACATTTTTTCGCAGACACATCCGCATGTTGCCCGGGAGTTAGCACCAAGTGGTCAGATGCCAATTACAGAAGGCAATTGCTTAATAAATAATATGTTGACGAAAAAGACATCTCGACAACTTATTTATATTTGAAATGAAGGAAAGATAAAATTAGTTTTGTGTTACCTGTTCCGATACCAATGGAAAAGTATAATGTCCTGATATTTCCAGCCCACATGCTCGCCAATAAGCATGCACTCGCTAGTATCGAGCCAGCTATTGTTACAGACCGGCATCCGAATTTATTTACGAATAAACTCGATATTGGACCTTAAACAAACGGTTCTGTTACGTTTCTCGGAAAGTCAGATCGGCGCGCAATAAACTCACCCGAGCACAAAGTCACTCCGACTAATATCGATGCTATCCATGCGGTCGCACCTTTGCTTTCTTCGAAATAGTACAAGAGTTCTAAGTAAAAGACACCGAACGAGTATGTTACACCGTCCGCTGTAAGAATGGAACATTATTTTCGAACATTATTTTCAAAGCAATTTTCGAACATACAGTTAATTAGATGCGCTACGTAAAAATGGCGTACATCTTATATCGATATTACGGTTTGATTTTACATATCGCAAAACTACTGTCGCGTGTAATCTCTGTTTCCCTGTACAGGTACATTTCTTTGTATTCCTCTGCACATTTGCACGTATACATCGAGTTTCATACATACGAACGATGATCCAAGTGCAATAACTGAACAACAATAAATCTCGGTCGCGGTTGTCGCCTTTGTGATGAAATCTGACGAATTTTCATTAATATTCATTTATCAAGCGGAATGATCGCATTGTTATTTTCCGACCGATGTGTTTCTTTTCTTTCCTCCTCGCACGAATACTATTGCCGTGTTCGTACTTTTAATATAGTTTCCAATAGGGATCTATGCTGACAGACGTGTGTAAGAGGAATATTATTTTTATGTACGTACGGCAATAGATAAGAGGCCAAAAAGAAGTGTAGATAAAACTTGCGATTTAGAAATCTGTGTAATGCCAATGTCGTTGCTCCTTCTAAATTTTTGTTTGTTTCTTTCTTTTTGCATTCATAATTATAGCTTGATTTTTTTTTTTCTAAACAGACCGATTGTCGACCAAATTCTATTTATCGTAGATTCGCATAATTTGGCCTATTTTATCTGACCTGTCACGTTACTATTGCACATATATACGTGAAAAAAGAAAATAGCGATTATATTTCATAAGTTCGTTGAGATGTTCGAGTTCTTGTGAAAGCTAAAACCAGGAAGAAATCGAAGATGCACGCATGAGCGCGGCTGCAAGGTCATTCTTCTCTTTCGAATGATTGCACAGCATATGTATGCATTACATATCGATACACATGTTTTCTTTTCTGCATAATGAAACGCGTGTTTAATTTATTATATTTGTATAATATAATGTAATAATTATGAATGTGTCCTTGTATTAAAGAGATCTTGTACGGCGTTCTTAAATATTGCTGGTCTTCTTCGCGATTCGACGTTCGCCTATCTCTGTTTCGAACGCGAGATAGATGACTTAAATATTAGGAAACAGCCTGATCTATTTTTATTCGATACAATCACTTTATTCGATTAAAGTAGCGTGTATGCATAGCGTGATTTCGCAACCCGCTTACGCGATCTTTCTTTTTGTTTTATATTAATAATTGATATTAATACCATCTGTTTTTATTATTAGAATACTGTTGATGTATAGAGGATGTCAGCATTTTTGTTTGTCACGTAGAAGCTGAAGAAGAACGTAAACGAATTTTCAATGAATTTCTCATGGAAATTAATATACATTTGCGGTGGTATTGGTAAGACGTGCGTTATGACTTTATCGCAAAATATTTTACTTCTTCGAAATTAATAAAGTCATCAGGCTGTTTGATTAATTCACCCATAGTGGTAACAACATAATAATTACGATAAGAGCTTCCCAAAAAAGAAGTGGAGGTAGTTAAAAATAAATTAACACGAAATACACTTTACTGCAGTGCTCGTTGTAAACACGGGCGCGATAATTGTATTATTACATGAATAAAATATACATCATTGGCGTATAATAAACTGTATATTAAAAAGAAAAAATTACGAAACTCTTGTGTAATCCGAATTCAAAATAAACTGTACAGTGTTCTTATTAAATTAAGCTTACGTCATAAACGTGCGAATGTGATGGAAAAGTACAATTTTATACGAAGAAGAATAAATTGGGAAAAGAATATTCAGCCAGGATGTTATCAAGTCTAAATGTCTAAAAAATTTTAAAAGTACAATCAGAGGGGGGGAAAAGTCACTTACTTACCTATTACATGGATTAAAAAGGATGCTAGTACTACGATATAGCCCCATCCTCCGTCCGGCGGTAAGGGTTGCGTGGTGGCCGATGGCACTGATTGTGAGTAATCCATTGATGTGCAGCTGCAATTTTCACTTGCATTTTTTTCATCCTGTTTATTTGCCTCGTTGGAGGTGTTGTCAATCGCGTGTGCCATGAGCCACAATTGTCGAACTTAGTGACCGTTGTTTCTCGTGATATCGTGCATCAAAGTTTCATATTGGTCCCCATACAGTGGAAGGGAACGAAGAGGAGAAGGGGATATTGAAGCGGACTTCGAGGAACGCACGCTTTTCAAAGGCATAAGAAATTCAATATGCATATACGGAAACCGTTTCATTGATAAGAAAAACTCCTGACATCACAAAATAGGACCGCTCTCTATATTGAGAAAAATATATTAATTATAATAGTTTTAATATTCAATTCTTAAAACAAGTCTGTTTGGGATTTAATTGGGATTACGAACTTGTTTAGCTGTAGAAATCTTTATGGCTGTTTCAGACATTATAATAAATATATCTGCCATTTTTATTCATTAATTCCGGGGGCTTGAATCGAGTGTATACTTTACTCCTGTACTATCTAGTAAATAGTGACGCTTGATCTGCAATAAAGTTGCTCGAATGGCATTATGAAAGATAGCAAAAATGCTCGTTTAAATGTAAACGTTTATTGACTCTTAGAATTACGTCACATTTTAGCACAGGGTGTATCTTTTTAGACCTTGCTATTATAAAATCAATTAACTGTTCTATCAATATTTTCATAGTCCCCTCTTGGATGATCGTTTATTAGCGGACGCGATTCATAAGTACATATGGTGACACCATGTTGATGTCCAGGAGACCATTCTCCTTTTAATCCGATATAATACATTTCTATTTTATCTGCTGTTTGAGCACCGATGAAGTGTAAAGTTAGATGATGCACCGATGAAAATTTCACCACCCTAAAATGGAAATTGTATTAACTTCTTATATTAATATAAATTTATAGAGAAATTCAGGATACAATAAATGTACTTATTTACTTTGGAGAATACTCATGTACTCCATGCGTATCTACGCATAGTTCGAATTCCTGTTCTGGTTCCATGGCTACATCGTCGAACGTCATATGTGGTCTATTTCTATATCTGGACATACAGAATATTTCATTAAACACAGCACGTGCACTATGATATTGAATACTAGAATTTTCTTTCAAAAACTCGAACATATTAATGTGAGAGATACTCACAGTTTAACTTTACTGGGGTGAAGATTACCTTCTCCACCAATAATAATCAGGCCCTTTAATTTTATATTTCCTGTAAAACTGTAAGAAGACGATGCCATTTACATATTGTTATTGAAAAGATATAAAGATAAAGAAACGTACGGAATATTAAATAGGAGTTCATTATCTGCGTCGCTTTCAACATACTGTAAAGAAAAAACAGGATATGGGATAAAATATTATACGTATACATTATAAGTTTAAAATATCTATTGCAAATATGAAAATAATGCGAACAAATAATTACTTTAGTCCTGTCCAATCTATCTTCCCATGGTTTAAATACAGTGGCTCCGCTACCGTCGTCGCATTCATTTAAACATTCAATATTTTCTATGTCAATCTTTTCATATAAACTATATTGTACACCTAATTCAGCATCGCTATGCGTATCTCCGCAACTGCATTGATGTGACATTGTATGTAAACCTATAGAAAAATTAATAACATTACGTACATATCGTTAAATGTATAGACAGATATAGAAATAAGTTAACTTCACACTAATGAGTTATGAACCGAATTGTTTTTAAATTTTACAGAGGGCTAATTAGATTTATTTTGGAAAAAACACATTTGTGTAATAATCAATGCAGAAAGGTGTTGGTATATTGTAAAAACCAAGATGAAACAGGAAATTAAACATTGAAAAATTTGGAAAATGTTATGGCAATATTTTAATTTTACAAAGAAGCTTACTACGATAACCGTGTTGAAAAACTAACTTGTCGTTCAATATGATCGTAATGAATAAGGTACTCTAAATGACAATCGAAATCAGGGATAGCTGTATTTTAATACTTCAAACGGGGCGTACAAATATGTATATGTATATGTATACATATATCTGTACTCTTTCGAGATTCGAGAAACATTTTTTATAATTGGTATAGTAAATAGAAAATTATATAGAAATATTAATAGATGCATACATACTTTGCTTATCAAATGAGCTTACTATCAGACGTAATTTCTGATTTTAAACATGCAACAAATCTGGTGAAATATTGTTATTTCAAGAGCTTTATCTGTAAACAAACAATTATTGAGAAAATTGAATACCCAAAACGTTTTATTTAATTTATCGTATTATATTTTGTGTGTGACACATTTGAATTTTTGTATTACATAGGTATATGTATGCTCGAAGATCTTGCTCCGTCAATGAAATTAATTTAAGTCGATAGTATCGCGTTCAATTTCCATTACACTTTTTATGCTTCGCGTTGTTTTGCAATTGTTAAGGAAAGTAATTGTTTATGAAGATATCCGTGAAATACTTTATATTCGCCGCTGCGGGCTACTTTTGTTAGTTAATAAAACATTAATAATAACCAAACATAATTTTCATAATTTTTATTGCCATAGGTTGGCGTTACTGAGCCGCAATTCATCCACAACTTCATTACGCTAGGCAGTATTGTTTTCTTTACGTTTTGGTACTTCAGTCGTATCAAGCAAGATGAATCTGGGGTTAGCATTTAAGAATACGTGAAACAAAAATCAGTGTAAATATTAAAATAGCCTCATTAGTAAGAAAATTGATTTGTATAAACCGCAACCAACAGCTTGTATCACTTAGTCGTTTAATAGTTTATGGATTCCGCGTAAGGTGTACCTGTATTCGCGTATGGTAAACTGATTAATGGTGATTCCATAGCAAATGAATATTTGCATACTGCAGTTATGTGCTTCCATTGTGAAAACATAATTGTTTTATGGTGATAATATGTCAAAATCAAACATAAGGAAGATAACGGTTGACCCTACGAAATGTAATACAGACTCTCGTCGACCAAGTGTATTTGAGAGGTTGGGGACCAAACCAGCAGTTACTGCCGGTCAAAACACGTCGGATTATTGTAGAAACTGGGCACTAAACGGCAGCTGTTCGTACGGAAAGAATTGCAAGCAAGTATCATTTTGAAGTTAATGTAATTTGCTAAAAGCATTAAAATATATATATATATGTATATTTATCCTTTGTTCTGATGAATAATGAAATCACAAGGCAAGTTTATTGTTTAGAGAATAGGGTAAGAATTTATACGTTCAATTTAAGATGACCAACATTTTCTTTTCTTGATATCGCAACTAGATATGCAAATACTCACACATTAATAAGTCCGTCCAAACGTGCCAAAAAGGATAATGCTATTGCGAGTACAGCTGGAGTAAGTGTATATAATCTATGGTATTATGCTTTCATAGTAGAGCATTCAATTACACAAAATTTGCTACAACAAATTGTATATTTATCAGTTCGTTTAAATGTAAATATTCACATCTATGTTTAACGATATATAGCTCATTGAGGATCCATTTAAAAGGCTCACTTCTAAGATCATAAAAAAGGCGTCGCACAGCCCCGATTTGAATATAGAAGATTGGAATCAAACAGATTTGGAGTACGAGGACGAGAAAGTGTTAGAAAGGCGTAGACAGTTGTTAAGGAGAGAACTAGAGCTACAAATGAAGAAAGACAAAGAAGTTCATGGGAAAGATAAAGTGAGACAGAAGAAAAAGGCTATGACTTCTTCCTCTAGTTCTCATACCTCTAGTACGTCTAGCAGTAGCAGTAGTTCTAGTAGCGAAGATTCATCTTCCAGTTCAACGTCAGATTCTCGTAAGAAAGTTAAAAAAATCAAACCCAAGCGACATCACAGCGTATCCACAGATTACGATGAAGATAAAGAAAGAAGAAGAAAGTAAGTCTGTTACACATTGAATATTATTTATTAGATTATATCCAATGAAATGATTCATTATATTTGAAGAAAAAGTTTCATCCTACGAAGCCAGTATTTCCTTTCCTTGGAATCGTACTGCTCATAATATTCGACCAATTTTGATATTAAAATGAAGTAATTTTTGACAGATTAAAGTTGAAGAGACTTGGGACAAAAAATGAGAAATCGTCGGTGAAAAAGAAGCGCAAGTTCGAAAGTTCTTCCGCGAAAAAGGAAATCGGTGCCAGGACAGCAAAGAAATATGGTTCGTCTTCAATATCGAGAAAACATTCTGCTACACCACGGACAAGATCACCAGCGATACAAGTGTCTGCAGCGGTGGCGGCTGCAACAACAGCTGTATTAGGTTCTTCCGTGTCTGTAACACATCATGGAGTATTAAACAAAGTCAGAGAAAGAAACAGAAGCGAATCTCCGAAAGCAATAAAAAGTCGCGAAATGGACAAAGAAGAGAGGCATCATAAGAAATTACGAGATGTAGACGAATTGCCTAAAGACAGCGCGAAGAGTAAACCGTTTGACAAATTGAAGGAACAGGACAAAGAGAAGAATCGTTCAATAGACGAAAAGCTGAAAACCGACGATAGATTGAAGGCGAAATGCAAGGAGAAAGATATACGATCCAGAACACCCCCGGTGCCAGAACGATCGAAGCACCAACACGCGAAGGAAACGGTTCAAGCAAAAGTACGTCGCAGTCGTACGCCTGAAAAACCGGCGAGATCCAAACGAGAGCTTACACCGCCAAAGCCACAAGATAGACCAATCGCTGCAAACAGATCTCGCGATGCGGAAAAGAAAGATCGCGAATCGCATAAAAGTGATAAAACTAAAGAAAGGGAAGAAATTAAAAAAACCGAACAGAACGCTAAAGTCAGACAGGTGCCGAGTCAGGAAGAAAATCATAGAAGGGTCGGCAAAGAATTTGAGGAGAAGCCTTATGTAGGCGAGAAAGCACAGCAAAAGAACAAGGAACGTCGCGATAAAGACCACGCGAGAGATGAGCGTGGCCATTCGAGGCTTGGTCGGGATCAACGGGAAACTCGTGATAAAGATAAAGAAAAAGAAGACCTACAAGAACGTTGTCGGGAAAGGCAACGAGAAAGAGATCGTGATCGTGATAGAGATCGCGAACGTGATCGAGACCGAGAAAGGGACAGAGAGAGAGATCGTGATCGTGATCGTGATCGCGAACGTGATCGGGACCGTGATAGAGACCGTGATCGGGATCGAGATCGCGATCGGGACAGAGAAAAAGAAACGGTGAAACCGAGGGACAGAGACGTTCCGTCTTCAGTTTCAGCAGCTATAAATATACCCGCGGATAAAAATTCGCGTTACAGTCGAGACAAGGAGCGAATAGTTGTAAAGGATAGTAGTTTCGAAAAGAATGGTACCAGAGAACGTAGAAGCGACAGAGAAAGGGAACGGTCCGAAACGCAAACACTATCCGATAGGGATAGACCACCTCAACGGATCGATAATAGATACGATAGGACTGCTGTAGATAAGGATGCGCCTACGCGTAAAACTGGTGTAAATTCACCTAGAGATCGGGTTGAACGTTTCCCGCGAGAAAGATCTTTAGACAGAGCATCCTTACTCGAAAAGGGTATACATAATGCACCACCATTGTCGCAAACGCCTGCTTTGCCAGCTGTTCAACCGTCTATAGCGTCCTCGTCATCTTCATCAGCACCGGCCACATTGTCCACGTCGCGAGACAATTTAATCGATAGAATCGATGTTGGACATTATGATCGTGAAAGACATAGACGATACAGCGCACGATACGACAGAACTCATGCATCCGAGCATGATCAATCACGCGCCACACCGACCAAAGTTGATCGTTTAATCGAAAGACGGGAAAATAGTCCACGACGTGCAATCGAAGTCGATAGAAGTTATAATAGAAATTATGGTCGTGTGTCGGAACACTGGGATGAGCAGGAGGAGGCGTCCTCGCATATAGATTATCGTGATCATCATGTTCACGAAAATGATAGAAGGAAGACTATCGATGGTCGAAGGTATAATAGTCCGTTTGAGGAAAGGCGTGGAGTTCGAGAGGAACGATCTCGAGAGTCTAGATATGTTGTTCCAGCTACGGATAGAACATCTTTTGATGATCATCGACATCATCATCATCATCATAGACATCCAATATATCCGGGTGAAAAATTAAGAAGTAACACAGCAATTCGGTATGTTGCTGGATATAGACAAATACATTTATTTTCAATCGGTAACGAAATTTCCTTTTAACTTTTGATGTTTATTTTTTTTATTAGAGATGAAAATGTACCGAACGACGAGTGGGACAGTCATCATCGTGATGTGGAACATGGTAGAGAAAGAACTTATGGTCCTGTTGATTGGGAAGAAAGAGAATGGCGAGTGAGAGCATTGTGGGATAACAGAGACAGTATTCCACGATCCGAGGTGCACGATGATGATTGGAATTCACGTTATGATACATCTGTGTCAGATTGGAAATCAACCGATTCTAGAAAATGGGATAATCAATCGATGCATATTCGTAGTCATTATAGAAATGATCGGTCAAAAGAATTAGAAGTGGCAGAATCCACATCGCATAAGTAAGTTGCGAGTTAATTTTGCTTAATTAGCGTGATATATTATTCACGTATGTACATGCACGATTTCATTTTGATTGTATCTCACATTTGAACATTATTCAGTTCTTTCGCTGTGTTTTTCAGTAAAAGAAGACCGTACAACAGTTCCGAAACTAGAGATGAATGTACAGTTCATACCTCCAAACAGGCATCTCTGTATGGTAGTATGAAGGAGGAACCTATCAATAAAAAGTTAATGGAACTAGCAGAAGGTAAACTATCTACGAATCGAGAAAAGCCTACAGACGCTTTTCAAAAGAAACCGCCTCTGCAAGAAAAATCTGAAGCAAAAGAAACTGTTACGTCTGAATCAAAACGTGCTTGTATCGACGAATCTTTACAAACGCTTCACACTGAAAGCGATCTTAGTGACATTAGTGACGATCCAGATGACATATTAAACATGGAAGATATTACTGTATGTATTGCTTCTCTGCTGTTATAGCTAATATGATTTATTTAAACATATATTCTTACAACACTAATAATTGCAGGATGTGGATCCTAATAAAATTCGAGCAGCTAAAAAAGTTGCAGATACTACGCAACGAGATGGTCAGTCGACAAACCAAGAGACAGATCCCTCGTCTCCAAAAGAAACTATAGAAGAAACAGTGTTTAGTGCGAAAGGAAAAGACAATACTGACACGATGTCGTTTAGGTAATCGCTTTAATTTTTTCATTTCATACATCATTGGTATACATGTGTATTAATAAATGTGTTAAATTACTTGAATTATGTAGAAATATGGAAGAGGACAATATGGAAACTATGGATTTCGAAGAAATTTCCGATGGTGAATTAGAAGAAGATATAAAAACGAGCGGTAAAGGTTTAGGCGATGCTTTGGGTGTTGATTGGGAAAGTCTAGTTAAGGAAACACAACCTCGTAAATCTGCACCAGGCAATCAGAATTCAGAAAATCGTTGGCAGTGCAAAGCAATTCTGCATAGAATTGGTGTCTCTGCAAAGTATGCAGGCGAAGACTTAATGAAAAAACTGGCAAAGAAATATGGAAAAGATGGTACGCAATTTAATTAACTGCTGTTCAATACCAAATGATTATTTATCTCATTATTATATTAATTTTAGATCAGACAGAATTTTGTCATCACAATGTTGCATTTATGCACACGGCACTTGCACGAAATCGCTTGTTACGCGATTTAAACAGTGATGTACTGCCTATAGTAGATGATCTTCTGTATAGGTAAATAATAGTATTCGATTTAATTAAATACTTTTTTTAATCAAATAACTTGGCATAGCAATATAATAATATTATTCTGTTGTAGGAATAACAATGTAAATATTGATGAGGATGCAGATTACGATCTAGAAGCTTTAAAACCTTGTACAGCTTTATACGAAGAAGCAAAATGTTTATTAGAACAAGCTGTATAAAGGAAAGAGAAGCGCTTTCATTTATAGGACATGACTCCCTTAATTACACTTTGCTACTATATTACGTACTATACAACGTAAGGGCATAAGTGCATCACTTTCTTACTTGCTAGTCTGGTTCAGCTATTTAGCTATTTGCTGTAGCCAACTTAGCTAACAGCGGTGCAATGTAAAAAAAAGTTATATTCATATGGCTTACTTAACGTCTAGTTCTTTAATTTTCCATAATTAAATGTCTATTGTACATGACTCAATGCTTATGTATCTATCACCATCGAAATTATAATCACTAAAATCGAATTTTACGATGGGTGATACGATTCTGAAATGTAACAATTTGGTACAAAGAATGTACTATTTGACGTGTATATTATATATTCGTTTCCTTGAATGCAAGAATTCCTAAGGAGTATGGAAATATTAAATGCTTGGACAATTTTTTAACTTTATTTGTACTCTGCCTTTTTCTATGTAATTTTCTGTACGGCAATTGGCTGCTTGAAATATTTCCGATCGTATTCAAAAGTAACAGCCGAAACGATATCATTTTGCAGTATAATTAATGCTTTTTCTAGTAAATGTTGATTTTCATCGATCTGCAAAATTGGTTAATAAAATTTATTAACATGATGTAACTAATCGAACGAATGCGAATATATATGTTACAGAATAAAATGGAGCATACTTTTTCTGTACTAGATTGCTGCTTAAGCCGTTTCATTTTCTCGAGATTCGTACAGTACAATTCATATAAAATAAGACCTGGATTAATCGAAAAGAAAAACTGAAAATACTTCATCTGTAAGTGAATGGGAATTCTCTTTTTGAATTAATTTACCTCGCTTCTTACAATCACCAGATTTTAAAGTGTCCAACACGAAAAGTAAATCCTTACAATATTTTATCTTCACATCCAGCTCAGTATCAGTCAAATCTGGCGCAATACGTAAAGAAACATTACCAATTAATAAATCTCGTATAAGATACATTATTTAATTGCTCCTACCTTCCCATGCGAGCCCCTCGCTTCTACCGTAATACGAAATTATTCGAAACTTTGCATCCATAATAAAATAATTGCTCTGTGGTACCAGAATGGACAGTTCCTTTTGTATAAATTTAAAAATCTGTCGCGGCGTTTTATACTGAACTTCTTTCATTATAGCTGCTATACCTGAGCGAATCGAACACATCTAATAAAAAGGGAAAAACAAAGTACCTGACACTGAGAAAAGCTTATCGAAGCCAAAGATATACTTCCCTCTTCATCTTTATCCCATTGATACAATTAACATATTATTTGCAACGTCTGCGTAACAAAAACCACGGATAAAATATTTCCCGTTACCAAAATGTTTCCAGCTCCGTGGTTGAATTATTAACGAAGTTGCAACCAACATTTTGGTAAAGGAAACAGTTGTTCAGAGTCACCCCAGCAACCACCCCATTTTCCGATGTTCAGTTAGTTACGGGACACATTGTAAATATCTACCTGTCGTTGACTTATAGTTGTTGGACACTTGTCGCATACCCAAGGAGTTATATTAAGAGGATCTCGTGGCAACAATTGCCCGGAACATCCATCGGATGCGCATAAAAATGCTCCTAATTTAGATCCAAACTCCTAGTATCATTCAGAGATATTTTAAAATTCTCCAATTTCAGTTAACGTTCGTAACGTTTGTCAACAATAAATATTAAATGTACCCACCGTAGCTTCGCCGCACCTTCTGCACGCGCAAGAAAATTGTTTAGTGATACTCAAGAACTGTCTGCGCGAAAATGTGTCCCAAAATAAGCTCGTATAGGACATAGTGATCTCTTCTCCAGCGGGAATCGGCAGGGCTGCGGCGACATAAAGCCGGTACTCCCCATCGAAATGATGCCTCGTGTTTGGTACACAGCAATGATTTTGTAACGACCCCACGGGATAAAGACCACGTAGACTCGAAGAACGATCTTTGTCGTGGACGCTCACTGTTTCAAACGCATTCGTACTGAAAGCTCCGCATACACGATTCATCAGTCCAACATCCTTCTCGCTTGGAGGATTCGTCACATTCTTTTCAAGGAGTTCGATCTTTTGTTTATACAGCGAAAAACAGAAACGGGAAAATATCACAAATAGACAATGCAAATAACTTTCACCCATACCCAATGATTAAATGTCTCGTAGCATAAATGTTAATAGCGTGTTAATAATATGGGTATAGCAGGCGCTTTTTTATGTTCGCCATTCAAGGAACGCAGCTGTTTAAAGTTTTCATCGAACAATCATCGTGAACCCTAATAGGCGTAATCCTTGCTATATAAATATTAGTAATATGCGTTTAGTAGCTCTAGTACTATCAGAAAAAAAATTGTCTTCAATCCACAAAAGCGCTAGGGTTGTTAAATATCGAAGGGCAATACGTATAAACACTTGGCTACTCTGTTTCATTACCCAAGATATAAATTATATAAATAATTGCAATAACGATGCATTATCGTTCAAAGAACGCTTGTATAGATTCTTAACGAACAATTGCTGAATATCTACCCCCTCCGCAGCAAAAGAGTTAAACGTATGTCTCTTTTTCTCTCCCTCTAAATGTTTTAAAACAGACACGCTACATAACACACCTATATGTATAAATAAACATCATTCAACAAACGTATCGTAACATTTGAATTATCGTACTTCGTAACTGGAAGTAAGCGTTTGAACGCATTGGAGGGCGGCCAAACATTCACGTTGCCGTTCTGTCATAGAAGTTGCACGTATCGCTATCATAGCCCGTAGCAAATCTGAGGACCAATCGGTACCACACGTGGGTATCAACGATCTTAAATATTCGCATTCGTGATTCATATGCCGTGGTGAATTTTCGCATTCCGTCGAACAAACTGGCAAACCGCAGCCCCGGTCGCACGGAAACAGCGGGCACTCGTTTTTATAACAACAGGAGCACATTTGCAAATGTTCGCCAACCCGTCGCGGGCCGATTATCAAAGGTGAATCGACGAAAATCAATTGATTCTGCTCGATGTCCCGAGCGGCGAACATTCCACGGCCACCCAATGACGATTCACGAATGGTCCACAGCCGTGGACCACTTTGGACAATCTTGCACTCCTTCAAATGCGACACCAACACTTCTTCCACTTTTTCTGCTTCCATTATAGATTGAAGACTCATTGGAAATAATGTTTATTCTAATCGCAATATTCGAATCACTTGTTAGCTTTTATTTTATTTCTGTATGCAGTCAACAGCGAAACAGTATGGGGATCGTTTTTCGTGACCGTTGCAGCTTGTCCACGGTCAATATCTTCGCGGAGTGTATATTGAGAAAATTTTTAGATTACATAATACACCTGTATTTATATGTAGCTCGGTATTCTATAGATTTATACGGCAAGATGAATGAACGATATATTTTAGATTTAATTGGTTTAATTGGATCGACGCCAGTAATGTTCGTTCGTTATGGAAGAAATAATATTTACATTGTCGACGGATGGTTCTATTATTAGGTGGATGAATGGTAGTGCATCATATTTTATGCTCGCCGCTTGCAGTTTCAAGTTCCAAAATAGAATTGGAATTTCGTAAATGATACGCACGGTTTAGTAGGAATTATTTCATGGTACGTTCGTTTGACTTTTAGGATAATAGATGTAGAGATTAGTTCTGTTAGTATTAAATAAACGGGATAAGGTATGAATTGCATGTAGGCAGCAAATTATATTGTTAAATAACATTTATATCATGATATTTCTTTTTAAGTTCTACGGTAGTCAACGGTTAAGCACCTGACGAAGTATAGCGTACAAGATGGTTTCATGTATACCAATGAGTAAAATAATTTGTAGCACGATATGATGTTATTAAAACTGAATAAAAATTATTATTGACGAAGCAAACTTTGACGCAAGCGTATCCGATAGATACATAATGACCATTTGTATAGTCCTAAGCGTTGCTAGGACTACCAGGTGGAAACTACCTGCAGCAAATACCACTCGCATAAGTATTATATATACACGACACCTGGTCAGTTATGCCATTAAGAAAAGTGTAAACGAACGGATGCGGCGTGCTGTTCGTAATTCACGTTGCTGTACCTTTTTTAATTAATAAAGACATACAATTAAGGTGAACAGAATATTAAAAATGATTTATATATCGCAAGGCTGTGAACGGAGTATTTCTATCGCCTATATTAAAGTATTATCATTCAAATTTATAAATAAATAAAATTATTTTACGTACATTCGACGATGCTGAAGTACAAGCTACAATTAAATCAACAAGCATGCGTTTCATACGAAACTTCTTACTTATTTCTAATAAATAAAATTATGCTATTTTTTATTCAGAATGCATTATACAAGGATGCTTCTTGAAAAGTCTATGAAAGAAAAGACGTTTATTCTAGCAATATTTGTACTCTTAACGAGCAACTTTTCACAAGGACTAAATTGCAGCGGAGATCCTTGCATGTACGGAATTTGTTTAGAAGATGTAAACAGGTATACAAATAAATAACATAAAACTAAACGAACTTATATATAATCGCGATAATCGTCAGCTTTTTAGGAATTCATATTACATATGCAATTAATAATTTATCTTCTGTGCACAATACAGTACTTATTCCTGTTACTGTATCGATGGTTACACTGGTATCAACTGCGAGATCAATTGGGACGATTGTTGGTCTAATCCGTGTCTAAACGGAGGAACGTGTAACGACGCTATTGCTGCTTATAATTGCACCTGCACCGAGGGTTTTGTTGGTAATTCATGATTACTTCGTTTACTTTTCATTGCGTGTGCAAAAGCCACGCCATTGACGTGTTAGCACAGGGGGTGATTAAATGATGCTCGTGATCCTCGTGTTACACTGTCGCAAGGAAATTCTCACAAGTCGAAAAGATGCAGATTGTTTAGAAAAGTGAGAAGGAAAATTGTTGCTACGATACTAGTTAATTGCAACGATGGTTTCGGTAAAAAAAAAAATAAAAATTGAAGTTTTTTTGCTTGTGACACTTTTCCTGTCGAGGATGCGACATTGTTGCGAAACAAAAACTGTTTCTGTATCGTTCATATCCGTAGGAACAATAAAATATCTTTTTCATTTGATATTAAATCAAGTTCTCCTTTAGGATTGAATTGCGAGCAAAGATATAGCGAGTGCTCGAATCAACCCTGTTTAAATAATGGAACCTGCTTGGACTATGATGGTATCACTTGCCAGTGTCCCGATGGATATTCAGGTGAAAATACAAATGAAAATATGCATTGCAAATTTCTTCTATCGCACTTCATATTTGATATCCTTTAAGGTGATTATTGCGAAATCGACGCCTCCGTTTGCAACGATACAATATGTAAAAACCGAGGCGAATGCGAGGAGGGACCTGGATTTTCTTTCTATTGCCGTTGTCCCGAGGGTTTGTATTTTTGTAATATAATTTACTACTAGATTGTCTAAATAATTTGCATTGTCTATTCAATTAATCGACTGTACGAAAATGAATTGTCTTCTTCGAAACAGGATGGACCGGACAATTATGCGAGGAAGATATCGATGAATGTGTTACATCGCCGTGCAAAAATGGTGGTCTCTGCCTTAACATTCCTGCCTCGTACACCTGCGCCTGTTTATTTGGTAAACCGCAATAACTATTTAGCACCGTTCAAACTCTAACTGAAATATAACAAGCCAATATTGCCAAGGTCCAATGTGAAAGTAAAACGAAACGGCCTATTAACGTTAAACATTCTCTACAAGGGTATACAGGTAAAGATTGCGACAAAAGCATTGTGGCCTGCGAAGAAAGTCCTTGCGAAAACGATGCGGTATGTTTGTTCGAGGACGAACGGCCAGTTTGTTACTGCGTGCCAGACTATCATGGAACGCTGTGCGAATTGAAATACGACGACTGTGAATCTAAATTCGCAAACTGCGAGAACGGTGGCACCTGTATCGATGGTGTCGATAGTTTCACTTGCGCCTGCCCAATATTCTACAGCGGGCGGTTTTGCAATGTGTATGATCTTCCATCGAGCACGTTTGCGACATTTACTGGACCACTCGAGACTGATAATGATCAAAGAATTACTGCCCTCGCTTCGTCTACAACAGAATCATCGACACTGCCGGAAACCGAGACGTCGCCATTCACGACTACTTCCACACCTTTTAAAAGTACCAGCCGTTCTTACACTAAATGGTATCCTTTCACGGAGATAACGTCCTCCACTTTAGACAGAAGTGACACTAATTCGTTTAGCAGCGTTAGTACTAGCAGCGGCGAGAGTGGTGCAACAGAAACGAGCCAATTTGTTACTGATATCTCGTCTATGTATACTGCTGTCAGTAAAGAGACAGCGGAAACTGAAACAGTAAGTCCCGGGCCCAGAACACTTTCCAGTGTTTCGAGCGATGTTTCTTCGTTTACGTCGACCGCAAAAATTGAAGCAGAATATTTAACGCAGAGAACAATTTATAACGAAGCTGGTAGAACTGAGATTAGTTATCACGTAGATGCCGGTGAGGTGTTCACATCTGTGGATGATACATCCCTTTCTGAAGCTGGTACCACGATGGGATATGTCTCCAGTACAGGGTAACTATTATTCATAACTTATGAATTATCATAAATAAAGAAGTGGTACGGTAAATTCAGTGATCCTATATCATTAATTAGGTATTACCCGGTTGCAACTAATTCTACTGAGAAAACAGCCGAGGAAACTGTAACAGCAGGAAGCGAACGAAGTAGTAGCCCGTTCTCCAATTTTACATCTTCCCCCAGTTTCATCGAATTCTGGCAAAATAAGAGTTCTGAATCGAGTACGCCAATAATAGAAGTGCCAAAAACTACGTCTCATTCGTTCAACGATAAATTGACGATCACGCAGTTATCGAAATCCTCGAGTTCGGAAATTGAGGGGTCTACGTTAGCTTTTGTTAGTAATATCTCGTCGCGTGTAACGAGCAGCTCTATGCGGTCGATATTCGAGGAAAGTACTACGGAAAGCGAACGTGAACAATTTTTAACGAAGATTGAATCGTCAACCACCACGAAAAGTCCTATTACTCCGGTATCACCTACGCGTAACGATCCCGATGCAAGTATTACATTTTTTCTCCGTTTATAAATTTGTTTGTTTTTTTTCATCGACTCGTTTCTTACTAAATTAATTCGGGAAATATCAATTATAATTATTGTTGTTTTCGTACTGCTTCTAGTGTAATTGTTTGCAACGCGAAAATTGTAAAACTGGCCCAAGTATAGCGCGGGCAGCGTTCAATGGAAAATCGTACGCCAGACAGCACGTCGATGTGGAAATTTCAAACGGCAATAACGCAACGCTGAGAATTTTCATGCGACTAAGAACTCGTTTCAAGAATGGTATTATATTGCACGTGTATTTCGATAATGAAAAATACGCTTTAGTGTACTTGGAGTATGGCTCGTTGAAATTTCAATTCTCTTGCGGACTCGAAACAATGTTACTCGGCGAGATAGATTCGCCTATCGATAATGGATACGAAGCAGATATTGATACTAGGTAAAATGCACTCGGCAATTAAATTAATGGATTACCAAATGTTGACCGAAAAATTGTCGACCTTTGAATCGTCGATCGACAATTTCTGCAGCTAAAATTTAATGACCTCTACATTTACTACGCCGTATCATTGCGTTTGTTTATTTCATATTTCTCCATAGATTTCAATATTTAATGAGGAACGAGACCAACAAATGTTCGGCCCGATTGCTCGTAAATGGAACAACAGCGGTTACCGGGGAACAAATTTTACCAGCGCATGGAACTCTTCCACAGCATGCCAATTTACATTTAGGCGGAATTCCAATGGTATTCTCCCACTATTTTTCACACATCACCATGGGATTTACCGGTTGCATGGATTCGCTAAAAGTTCGTTTAACTTTTAATCACATTTCAGAATATGCGAAATATGTATAATTACGTTACATTTTACATTGATACAGATAAACGACGTCGCACGCCATTTCATCCACGATTCCACAGAAACGTTCCAAATTGAAGACTGCGTGTCGTTTTTATGCTTATCAAATCCGTGTCAGAATTTTGGCGCGTGCGAGGAAATAAACGGTTCAGTTCGTTGTAGATGCATAACCGGGTAAGATAATTTGTAACTTGCATTCATTAAATGTGGTATTAATGGATAATCACTAAACAGGGTATTATTTCATTGGACAGATATACAGGC
The DNA here is from genome assembly GCA_963667235.1 of Nomada lathburiana. Lineage (NCBI taxonomy): Eukaryota > Metazoa > Arthropoda > Insecta > Hymenoptera > Apidae > Nomada > Nomada lathburiana. The sequence goes on from OY763898.1 coordinate 21,985,071, forward strand.
CCATTCTGTGAGCGTTCAACTTGCGACGAAAATCCTTGTGCCTTGGGCGCAACTTGTATCAGTTCACCGGGAACAGGCTTTGTTTGCGTTTGCCCACTTGGAACTCACGGACTCTTATGCGAAGAAGGTAACATATATTGTTACACTTTATTCGACAACAAAGATTATTGTACTTCCAACTTGCAGATACTACTATAAGTCGACCGTCGTTTTCGGTACTTGTGCCTGGTTTTTCGTCCTACATTGCGTACGGCGTTTCGAGTTCTATAAAAGATACCATGGAATTAAAACTGAAACTCATACCGCGTACTTACGAGCAAATATCCCTGATAGCTTATTTAGGACAAAGTGGATCACGTCGAGATTTATCCGATCACCTCTCTATAACGTATGTTCGAGGCTATATCATGTTAACGTGGGATTTAGGCGCAGGTAATACACGATGATCCCGGATGTATAAAAGAATCGCAGCCCTTTTAAATCTTGTCAAATATTTTCTAGGCGTTCGTCGAATATTTACGAGAGTTCCCCTGAATGCTGCAACAATGATAGCAGCGGCAAGCAAAAGTTACATAGCATATACGATCCGAGTTGGAAGAAGTGGTCGAGATGCATGGCTTGCAATAGATGGCATAGGCAATGTAACTGGGCGAGTGGTTGGATCCATGACACGACTCGATGTATCGCCAATACTTTACATAGGTTTGGCCTTTTTCGGTTCAATATTTTCAATCCACAAGGTTTATACTGAATAAAAAATAATGTTCATAATAGTAATGCGACAAATGACGGTCTGCTATTTTAAACACATACATTTTTTAATTATTCCTTCGTAATGATGATACAATTCAACGGCTTATTAAATGTCTATTATCAAGTATACAGATTAGAAAAATAATATAATAAAAAGCATTGCAATTACTGTACAGGTGGACATAAATCAAAAAACTTTGAATCTCTACCGCATGATTTGCCGCTCCACACTGGATTTTCTGGTTGCATATTCGACGTTGAATTACGTACGGAAAACGCAATTTATCCGATAACCAGTTCCAGTCCTGCCACGGGTCGTGGTATTGGCGAATGTCACCGGAACGAGTGCATCCGTCACTTGTGTAAAAATGGTGCAGTTTGTTTGAATCATGGAGCTACATACAGGTAAGTTAATTAAATGAGAGGACATAAGCTTCAATATTTACTACGTTTGTATAATTAATTATTCCAGTTGTGTTTGTACAAAAGAGTGGATGGGATCTGACTGTTCCATACCGGTAGAAGCATTATCATCTGTCGATTCGTCTTCTTGTCGCACATCGAATTAATGTCGTTAGTGTTTCATTTGATTGCATGATACATCCTGTACAAATTATGTACAATATTAATTCGATCAATTTCTACATTGTCCGACATTCTTATTGGATTTTGTTGGTTGGCACGATACAGAGTAAGAGTTCAAGTGCACAAATAAGATAGCTGCCGCTAAACGGCTTTGCAAATCATATTTATTATGATCGTGGAACCATTCTACAGATCCCCAATGAGAAGTCTGTAATAAAACGTAAATTAGTATTAAAAAATTGGATACGTGTTCAATAGAAATTAGTTTTGGTAGCTACTGTACATACTTGATAATTTTCCTCTAAACGTGACTGTCTCACTGCTTCTTTTATACCAATCACCCTCTCCGCAGCGGCCAGAGTAAGAATTACAGATTTAATTGAATCCATTCCGTACATAAAACCTATAAAGAGAACAGGATTATAACAATTCTTATACTTATATACATTAAAGATCTGAAGAGTTACCATAAACTGCGCTGTGATTGTAAGACATTAAGTGTCTTGTTATCACTACCTTAGTTTCTGGATATACCGTCGGCGCCTTTATACTCTGAGTTTTTACCAAATTCACCCCATAATTATCGCAGAACCATTGTATCAGTGGGTCCCAATTTTTCATTTGTAATTTATATAGTTCTTCGTTTTCCTACAGTATAATTGTTTCTTGTTAAATAAGCGATCCCCGCTATGTACATAGATTTATACATAATGTACCTACGTAAGAATGAAACAATATTGTGTCCATTTCCAAGCAATTCACGATATAGTTTACCATATCTTTTTTCATATGCTTATGAGGATTGTCTATTACTGTATTACACAGAGCCGTCTAGATACAATTCGGTATACAAATATGTTATTGAAGTATCTTTATAAAATTAGATTTATGCATTGTTTCAAAGGTAAACTTACTAAATGCATATTGCTTCTGTCAATAATTTCCCTTTGCATATCCCATTCCGCCGCAACCGCTAAAGCTAAAGGCTTGCTGTCTACTTGAAATATATTTCCTTGAGGTGTTTTAAGTTTCCTTTGGTCAAGTGTGATTTCAAACTTTCCATCGCTCGATAATATGTTTGTTCTTCGATAAAATCTTTTAACGGTGGCTAAAAAAATATTCGATACATTAAACGACGATTGATTATTTATTGATGAATGATAATGATGAAACGTTAGGTTAAGCGCTATCGAAAAGTGTGTGATTTCAAAATATAATCTTTACCCATGTTTCTTACTATGCTAAAAGCTGTAACAAATTTTTTGTATCTACAGTAATGCATTTTTAATAAATATCCAAACACTGCCGGTCATAAATATTATATTAGCTGCTTAATACGCGTGACAAGCATTCCTTAGAACAGCAGTGGCATTCGGTACTTATCAAATGTTTTGCAATCGAATGTATCGCTTTTGAATCATGCGCCTTTTTTCTTCAATGAGAATTTAAATTTTAAATTCTATTATTAACAGCATTAACAATAAAATAAATATTCCCTTTTAAAAGGCTTTGTTTTTTTTAAAAATAGCTCTCATAAAATTCATTGGAATAATTGATGTAAATCAAACTTATTTGTACTATATGTTTCTTGAATTTTAAGCTTGTGCAGAATAAGTAATAAAAATGCATTAACACACAAAAAGGCAAAAATTAATACTAAATTAAATGTGAGTTGTTAGTAATATTTCCCTATCAAATATATAATGTACTGCCATCTATGAAATTACGAAATATATAAGTAAGTTACCATACAGAAAGAAGTATGGGAATTGTGTGGGTGGATCCCGAGGATCTTGCATGTATGCAGTTGAAAAGATGGAGATGAGTGGTAGAGCAGAGTGGTAAAGTCTGGCAAAGTATACAAAAATAGTTTTAGCGATAAGAATTTTTACGTGTTCGAAAACCGCTTGTAATATTTCACATATACCAAATCACATGTACGAAAACGATTGAAGTTCATCGAAAATGAAGCGTTATCGTTTGCTTTGCCTCATTTTGAGCGTGTACTTGGTGTACAGTTTTAATTTAGAGCCCAGAATACCTGTTATCAAAAAAGGACTCCACGGTTCTTATTTCGGTTATTCCGTAGCCGAACATCAAGAAATCTCTGACGATGGTGGAAAACCGAAAAGTTGGTATGTTCGTTGGAATTTGTTTTCATCGCGATTAAGTTCCTTATAGAAATTGTTTAACAACAAGACGTATTTGCTTTCTACACAAGATATTATCATATTAATGTTTCGTTTTATTTTTACATCTATTATAATCCAAATCTATATTATCAGCGTGCGTTGCTATTACTGATAAACCCTACGCAAATCAATAAAAAAAAATAATAGTACAAACAGGTGTCGCACAAAGGTATTTTTATTACTTAATAATTTAAACATTATTTAATTCGCACATTACAACTAAACCGATTTTAGTTCATACGTATATCTGTTCGTTTTGTAACAAATTATCTTAAATAGAAAGAATAATTTAAGTCAGAAATAATATATATTTTACAGGATGTTAATTGGTGCTCCCTTAGACCAAAATAGACAACCAGAGACTAATAGATCAGGCGCATTGTGGCAATGTCCTTTGACAACGTATAAAACAGATTGCACACAAGTGATCACAGATGGTCGATTAAGTACGTTTCAAGTTGAATAAATTTTCCCAGATTTTACTATAGGTGCTATTATCATTTTAGTGGAAAGATTGAAGTTCACAGTGTATCAATATATTCAATTTTACATCTCTATGTTAATATTATATTTTGAATGGAATTAGTTATTTTATGTTCAATAGAAGCAAATATTTGAGACAGACCTTAAGTGGTAATAAAATGTTTACACTGTACATTATACCGTAATATTTTATGGATGGAATTATAATTTAAGAATTATATTTAAAATTATAATTTAGTCTGTGTTTACATATAATGTTGTAATCGATGTGCATGTTATTTTGATGCTATTATGTCAGAAAATCATTACGTTATCATGCTTAATTTTATGTTACACGTGTAATAAGATAATTTTTTTTTTGTTAAATTATGTGTTGGTTAACGAGCAGCAGAAGGAAGTCTGTATGACGCAAGTAAGTCATTGAATGACGTTATTTGAATGAGCAAGTCTTTATTGTTTTTCGTGATATATTTCGTTGCAATTTGGCGTGCATTCCGCATTCACTTGTTATGTTCATTTTTATGTCAGCATGGATTTTTCAACTGTAACGCAAGATTTACTTTTTTGCATTATTTATATTTCTGCAACTGACAAACGAACTTTCAAAGATTACACTATTAACGAACATTTTTTTCACATTTGCAACCAAGTTTTTACTAACTATGCAACATTCCTATTCTATATACAAAATTGACAATTTATGCATAGAACAACAGAATTACATATCCTCTCAGTTCAATCTTAATTAATACATTTTCTCACTGCTGCTTTCCTAACAAATTTTTCTCACGCATATTCTTTGTTAGCCACGGCATGAAGTTTTGTACATAATGACTTATTCATTTATCATCTAATCTTATTTTTATTTAATCAATTGTTGGGCAAAATATATTTTCTCTGCGATATATTCAAATATTTATATGTGGATTCATTTCCCGATCTGCTCAGCTTTCGAAATATTATGATGTAAAGGTAAAACAGGAAGAAGTTATTAGGTGATTCTAGTACATGTGGTAAAATTTTATAATTTGTTCAATCAAATTTGAACAGAAACATTCACTATATTGAAAATCAATAACATGTATATTGTAAAGTTATTTATTATACCTATCATGAATCGTTTAATAATTCTCTTTCTTTAATTTTAGGTTTTGAATCTGACGATTTAGTACCGCCAGGTAATGATGAGATCAAGGATAACCAATGGCTAGGCGTAACTGTACGCAGTCAAGGTATTGGTGGCAAAGTAATGGTATGCATCATATTGAGTTATGACAGATATATATTAAGCATTATTTCATATAATGAATTTTTAGGTTTGCGCCCATAGACATATCGTAAAAACGGCAGATTCCCAATGGGGCCAAGGACAATGTTATATTCTGACACAAGATCTAAAATATCAAGATTTAAAAAAACCATGTTCCGGAAAACCTACAAACAAGTAAATAGAAATATTTTAACACAATTATATTTTGTAATTATGTTCCTTTTTCTGTTATATATGACGAAACGAAACTAAATTAAGTATCAGCTTAATGGTAATTGAGGAAATCTGTTTCTGTTTTAGAGCACACGAACAGTTTGGATATTGCCAGGCAGGAATAAGCGGTATGCTTACTTCAGAAGATCGCGTCGTCATCGGTACACCTGGTCCACACACTTGGAGAGGAACGCTGTATCTATTTACTGTCTCGGATGAATTTCTGACTAGGGATAATACAGTTTATAATGCTCCGATGCAAGATTCTTCTCCTGTAAATAAATACAGCTACTTAGGTACAAATTTTCGTCATTGTTTTCTTTTCAAACGATATGCGGTAGATTTAACTAATGTAATGATTAATTTAATTCATGAAAATGTTACAGAAATATTAGAAATGGCAAAATTCATTTTACAGGGATGTCTGTTACTGTGGGTAACTTCTTTGGTACTGGATTAGCATATGCTGCTGGAGCACCTCGTTCAAATGGCACAGGTCAAGTTGTTCTACTGACTAGACGTGATTTTAAACCAGATATGGATGTAGCACTTACTTTGGATGGTGAACAATTCGCTTCAAGTTTTGGATATGAAATTACGTCTGCGGACGTCAACGGAGACAAGTACAATATTCATTCTATTTTCAATTCGTAAACAAACAATAGGTGTAAAATTATCGTATTTTTTATGGTATTCTATTTTTCGTTGCTTCTCTATTTATAGAATTGCCGATCTTATTGTAGCGGCACCATTTTATTTTAATAAAGCGGAAGGAGGTGCTGTATATATATATACAAATTTACAAAAGGCATATAAGTCTCATGAAAAAATTAAGCCTACTAAACTTGTTGGGCGTGAGGAATCAAGGTTCTTTTCTTATCTATTTCCTATTTATTTGTATAAGCTCCTACAAATGTAGTAATAAATAAATACAATTGTATTATAGATTTGGATTTGCTCTGACAAATTTGGGAGATTTAAATAAAGATGGTTACGAGGATATTGCTATCGGAGCGCCTTACGAAAAAAAGGGAACAGTGTATATATATCTTGGTTCGAAGAATGGTATAATCACAATACCATCACAGGTACCGTCACGTAACATTTCCTTAAATAAATAAACGATTTCTTTTATATCTACATCCAAATTATCGAATAAAAATATTTGAATTTAGGTGATACATGCAGAAGATATGCCAGAGCCATTACAAACGTTTGGCTATTCGCTGAGTGGTGGAATAGATATGGATCAAAATGGATATTCAGATCTGTTAGTGGGCGCTTATGAGGATGATGCTGTTGCACTTCTCCGCTCAAAAAAGATAATCGATATCACTACTTATGTTCGTTATTTAAAAAAGGATGGCACGTATCAAGACAAAATAGAACCCATAGATCCTAATAAAGTTGGATGTCTAGAGGATCCAAAATCAAATCATACATGGTAATGTCTAATTTAATAATTATTCAAGATACAATTATCTTTATAATTATTCTTTTTAAAAAAATTGCTTACGATTTTTTGTTTATAGTTTCTCGTTCGAAGCTTGCTGCAAAACAGAATCTTTGGTAAAAGAAGAAGATATGCAAAATCTAAAGTTGAACTATTATATCGAAGCTGAAACTTACACTGGAGTGAAGAAATTTTCTAGAATTTGGTTTGGCGCTGAATATTTTCGTCTGCATTATGTAAATCGGACTGTTCATTTAGATACAACTAAATTGGAACACTGCCAGAAGGAAATAATTTATTTGAAGGTAATATCAATTATACATTACAATCAAGACTTTTACAAAGATTAAGTATTCTATTTTGTTTAAACTTACACAGTAACTATAAGTTTGCAAATGTTCGATTTTTTTTAGGAAAATACCCGTGACATTCAATCGCCTATTAAGTTTCGTTTAAATTATTCATTAATACAAGAAGAACCACTTATGCCGGCCGAAGGAGAACCTTTACCTGACATAAAAAATTTTCCCATACTGAATCAACAAGAAGCTGCACGAGTGTTTGAGGCAACATTTCAAAAAGATTGTGGCAATAATGATATTTGCGAAAGTGACCTTCAAGTGAAAGCCCGATTAAATTTGTCAGGTACATTTTTAATAACCGCAAGCAATATAATAGCATACGAATGACGTTCATTGAAATACACATTGATTCAACCAATTGAAAATGAATAACTGTTAATAAAATTCTAGCTTCTTCTGTGAAACCAAATTTTTATGAACTTCTACTGGGTGAAAGAGAAGAAGTTGTCGTAGACGTAAATGTATCCAATGTTGGAGAATCAGCGTACGAAGCACAGCTATTCATTGTTCACTCACAAAGTTTAAATTACATTGCCAGCAAAAGCAACGATTCCGTAATATGTAATTTACATAACGCCACTTTAGTAAGTTGCTCAATTGGAAATCCCTTTAAAAAGGACAAGCTAGTCAATATACAAGTGAGATTTGATCCGAAAGAATTGGAGGATAATAAATCGCAACTGGAATTTGTAATATTCGCGAACTCTACATCAAAAGAAATAAAAGAGAAAGCTCCTATAACATTGCAAGCAACAGTATTGAAACGAGCAGAATTATCAATTAAGGGGTAACATCTATTTTTAAGTCATGTCTCAAAATAATTTGTCAAATGCAAACAAATAAAATTACTAATTATGTATGAATTATGGAAAATATAGGAGTGCAAAGATTCAATGGGCCTTTTATGGTGGGCCAGTTATAGGCGAATCTGCAATAAAGCACTTAAACGAAGTAGGACCGAAAGTTTCTCACGTGTACGAAGTATTCAATGAGGGCCCTTGGAAAGTAAGTAGCTTAGAAGTTCGCATTTCATGGCCTTATGAAGTTGCGAATGATAAAGCACATGGTAAATGGCTTTTATATTTAGAAGAACTCCCGACAGTGCAAGGTATATTTTTATTCCATAGATGTATAGTATTTTGTTTTAGTTTATATTAAAATATTTGCTACATTTTTCTTTTGACTTTGTAGCTATGGGCGATGGTGAATGTATACTGCCTCCAGGGCATGTGCCAAATCCATTGAAGTTGCAAGATAGCATTAGTTACGAAGATATTGATGTATTCCAATCTGTAACATCGACACCCTCTACATTACCACATAATTATACTGGTCAAATGAGGACTAAACGTGATACGGAAAAAGTTGTTAATACACGAACTATCATAGATAAAGATGGTCATAGACATCAAGTTGTATCAATGGTAATTGAACACATGAAGTTTGAAACAAAGTGTTACAATAATAAACGTATAACGAACACTTAATATTAATAATTTTACGTAAATATTGCAGAATTGTAAAGCAGGAACTGCAAAATGCTTTGACATTACTTGTTTTATATACAATTTACAAAGGAAACAGGAGGCAATTATAACTATTAAAGCCAGGTACCACTCGATATTTATTACAAACTAGAATAGTTTTTAGCTGAATCGTTACTTTTAACCATCTAGTAAATAAATATTTTTCTTATGATTAGACTATGGAATTCTACGCTTGTAGAGGACTATCCAAAAGTGGACGAAGTTAAAATAGGTTCTAATGCGAAAATAATTATTCCACCAAACGTTGTAATTCAACAAGAAAATTCGAAAGATGATTATGCAATTGTACGTATTATATTTTAATTTATCAGTTAACTATTAGCGTGTTTGAATACATTCTTTTCAACCTAATTGCCATATTTTAATATGCAGGCTGAAACAGTTGTATATCCGGATCTTCTTGATCACCAAGACGTTGAACCAGTACCAATATGGATAATTATAGTGGCTGTTGTAGCAGGTTTGTTACTATTTGTTTTACTTACCTTGGTCCTTCGAAAACTTGGATTCTTTAAAAGACGACGACCAGATCCCACATTATCAGGAAACCTCGAAAAACATAGAGACGATAATCCAGAAAGCGAGGCGTTATTTAAACGTTGAATGCCATAACGAAAGCATTGCAAACGTGTTACGTAAACCAATTTACTTACATTTAAAGTACTTACATTCAAAACCAGCAACAAAATCCTTTATACGACAGGGAGAAAAGATAAGAATATAAGAGTATGCAATATAAAATTTAATTGAGCAGCTAAAGGCAAAATATTTGATACTTGTATTGTGATATGTTGACTTATTTTTACATGTATTTCTTTTTAACGACAGTATAAATCATTCTAATGTTTCGCATATACTATTTAATAATTATACGAGTAGTTATGTTACTCCAATATAGCTGCCATTCTTATATACATATAGTAGTACCATTACTGATGTTGTCAAGATACAAATATCATTGGATATTACATATACATATACTGTATTTTAATACGTCACTTTTTATAAAGTCTTTTTACTCGGCAATCTTTATCAAAACACTTCAGAATAGTGATCAGGATTCTTAAATTTCTTCTGGACAATAACATTACTTATTTCATATATGCACCAATGCGCACAATTTTAAATGCCTGAAGAAAAATATTTAACTTAATGTTGTACAATCTAATTTGAAGTTTTATACAATTTCGTACTTCCTAATATAAAAGTAAGTTACAATCAAAGGTCAACATTTTGTAAACGCATTTTCAACATTAGATAGAGAACATACATTTATTGAATATTAAACTTTTATGTAAGCTATATGAAAAATGTACTTGCGTATGTTTTAGCATAAGACTGACTATACAAAATGCACTTAGTATTTCATAAAATTTGTATGGAAATTGATAATTACGAAAAGACTAAAGAAATCATAATTAATACAAGCGTGCAACCAATCTTGTAATATTAAAGAACGAACAAATTTGTTTATCATACAAGTCCAGAAAATTACTTAAATAAACATTTAACCTTTACAGTTCATTTGAAAGAAAAGATTTCAAAGTACATAATGATTTCTGCGTTTCTATAACTTTTTAATCACTTGCTTTAAATGCTTTATACTTTTATTATTTATATATATTAGTAAATTTATGTACGAATATACATTACACCGCAATCACACAAATGGAAGAGAAATGTTTAATATCAGTTATAACTGGAAACATAAAAAAGAAAATTGCATCAATGCAAACATATTGAAATTTTTAATGTTTTTATAAGAATTTTTAAATATCTTACTATTATGTTATTAGATACATATAATGAAAAAATTTTGTAATATAATGTGCCTTTAAAATGTTCTAAGTACCATTTTATTAATTATAATACTATGTATATAATACTTATTACGTATTAAAACATATAAGTACTCTAAATCTGCAAGCAGGTACTTAAACATTGTTTGGTAAATTAGCCAACGATTTGGCTATGGAAAATATTGTGTGCTATATTACACTTTAATAATACGACACATTCCTCGGAGTATTTATATATTTTCATGTATTAAGTACCAAATGCAACGAGCTCCGAAGAGATATATGTAGTATAACATTATGTATAATTTTGTCCATAAGTTATACACAAATGAAAGAAAATGGAAACTTGAAACCGGCACGAAGTTTGATATTAGATACAAACGTTAATTTAAAAAATATTTCGTTCGACATAATTCAGTAATTATCTGGTTAACAATTACATCATATTTAATGTGTTCCTTTCTATTTATAAATTTACGCAAAAGCGACTGCAATATTTTATAATGGACTGCTAATAAATACTACTGCCTTATAGAATTAAACAGAATTGTAGAGACAAATAAATATTTAATAATCTTTTAACATTTCGCGTGAAGGATATAATACTCAACTTTTTATATGTAACATATTCCTTATTTAATGAAATATAACCAGCTTAGTTAAATATTTATTTTTATATTACTTAATCTTAGACTATAACATTAATAAAATTTCATCAAGAATTGCTTTAAAGTTCCGTTAAAATATTACCACCTTAAAATTTAGAACATTAAAGGGATCCCTGAAAGAAAATAGCATAGAAATGTAAAACACAAATGTCAGATAGTATTTAAAGTGTATTTACATAGTATTTAATAGTAACATTCCTGAACAACATACTTAAGCTCATGGATCATTCGCCATTTAAACGAAGAAATGAATAAACGGATAATTGGCAAATATGTGGGCGAGCGAAACAAAAAAAAAATTCAAAATCGGCTCCAAAAGAAGAATGCGAAGGTAGTCCGGACAAATCATTGGTATATATTTACAGACTATTACATTTATCGTTATAAAAACAATGGCAGCCTCCTATCGTTCAAGACTCATTCATCATATTACTAACCGCAAGTGAATTAGAGACCACTATACCCAAGGCAGAAAAAATTCTTTTTTAAGAAATATGTATACAATTAATAATATTACTAATTTACATGATGGTCGATATCTAATGACAATTTACAATAATATGTATTCAAATAAGAACAATCTGCCATCATAAACCTGAAAATTATATATAAAACATATTAGTATGGTATTTACAATAACAAAATACGTAAGCTTATATTATTAAGGTATTCTACCAACCTGTACAACAAAACTGTAAGAGGGACTGTGCCGGCGTGCCATAAAGAATGGGCATCAAAAACCCAAAAAATTGGCGAAAAATCTGCAACTTCTAATATGGTAACTAGAACTGTTAATATGTTGAACCAACCGATCAAGTGAATGTACGGTAATTTTTTACGATTACGATACCACCATATCATCGTAATAGCAAATGTTAAAATACCTGTAATCAAAATAAAAGTAATTTCTCATTTTGTATCGGATTCAAAACAATGTTATTGTGACGCGATATTATCTTGTATTACCTATTAGTACATTAAACTTCATATTATAATCATAATTAATGTAACCAGACCACAAATGCGATAAATGTGAATATAAAGTACTAAGATACCCACATGTTATCACAGCGAACAGCTTATTGTTTTTGTAAGTTATTCTGCAATATAAGAAGCAAGTTAATGTTTTACTCGTTTAAAAATAATGGCTTTAACAGCATTAAAATTTACCTTAATAGCATACAATATAATAAGCTAAGGACCATAATAAACGCGCAGGAATAATCCATTGATTCTGTAAACGGAGTGTCTCTTGCATGGAACACAGATGACCAAAACCACCCGTGCATGCATATCTAAAATTAAATCTTTTTAATTCTGTTAACAATAAAACAAAAATGCTTGCACAATAGACAAAAAATTAATTGTATTTGTCCAAAACTATAAAAATATTTACCATACTAAAATAAGTCCAGATGTAAAACATAGGATGAGTGGATCTAATTTTTCTTTTAAACTTCCAAAGCATAGTCATATGAGCATAAAAATTTAATATAGAAAATAATACAGAAGCAGGCTCTTGACATCCAAGGAAGCGAATAAACGGCCACTGTAATAAATATTGTTTTATTCATACATGTATAATACATTAGTCTCTCTTTGCCATGTCAGGCTAATCTTACTCTATAAGTAATCTCTACTTAAAGTCAAAGCAATTACTTCAAAACCTAAGATTAACTACCAAGTAAAAGATAACAATAAGAACATATTATAATGGTACAGCAACAAGCCAGGTTAATATAACTACAACGCGATAGCTAAACGGAATGGTAGAGGTCCAGATACGTTTGCAAATATTTGATACTATATCCAAAGACGTATTCTATGTATGGACTGAACTATAAATATACATATTAGTTGCTTCTTTTATACTAATGTACATCGTATTAAAAACATGTTGTATACCTTTCCATGGAATTGAGGAACTCTTAAACCGTTAGATGTAAAATAATCAACAGTTTTCCATGTACAACTGTAACTACAGTCTTCTTTGCAAGACCAGAGTGGCAGGCTCAATAATAAAGTGGGTTGTACTTGAAACTTTTCATCTGTAAAATATCGAATAAATATTAACCAAATTGATTTCTAACGTAAAATGATACGTTCAAATGTTTCCCTTCTTACTAGTTCAATTTTCATCTGAAACATGTATATATAACAAATTTAAAAAACTTAATACACGATTAAAACAAACACACTTACCACTACCGCAATTAGTATTACATTTTTCAAGGCACCAAGTATAAAATTGGGATCTGTCTCCTATTGAAGCGTCTGTATCTGTTACTAAAGATATTTGAAATATTAAAATCGTAAGCCATATCGGCACCGGCATGCTTCTTCCCCGCCGCCACAAAAGATATTGTGTACCTTAAATTAATTCTAACTATGTTATGAAACCTTAAGAATGAAATGTCCAACAAGATATCCGATAATAAAGCCTTAAAGGTGCTTTCATTAGATGCAATTAATAAACATTATTGGAATACAATATACAATGCGTTAAATTTCATATACGTATGTCTATTCGGAATTTACATATTTATATTAGCACATAAACAAAAAATAAATACTTTTAGAATTATTGCATAAATACTCGAATAAAAAGTAGAACAATTAAGCGTATGCGAACTGACTCTCCTTTGTATCCAATGATACATAATTAAAGTTGTAAATATATATTAATGTATCAAACTTAATAAATTATTTTACACAAGTACAGGGTCGCCCGGGAACTCTTGACCAGCTTTTAATGGGGCATTGCTAGGGTTACTCTGAACAACTTTTTCCTTTACCAAAATGTTGGTTGAAGTTTCGTTTTTGAATTATTAACGAAAAACACTGGCCAATCAGAGCGCGCGTAGATCGCGCGCTCAGCACGTGGTCGTGAACAAACGCATTGAACAGCGCGCGAGCACGGTTGAGAACCATGCGGTTGAGCGCGCGCCCTACACGCTCTGATTGACCAGTGTCTTTCGTTAATAATTCAAAAACGAAGCCGAAAACAACATTTTGGTAAAGGAAACAGTTGTTCAGAGTAACCCCAGCAATCCAGAAGTTCCGGATTTTTCACCCCCTACAGTAAATCCTCTATACATGTAGGCTGTGAAACTAATAATAAGTACATAGTATGTGCATACTATACATTGCACGTATAGGAGAGCATGGATGATCTGTCATGGACGAACATGTTTTTTTGGAACATAAAATGTAAACAATATGAAACATAAACTTTTAGACATTTAAACACGTTGAAATGTACACACTATTGCACGGATTGTACAAGTACCTTGTGCAAAAAGATGAATATTTTATATTGATACTAGGACTCGACAATGCAGGGAAAACTGTAAGAAATGAAATTGATTGTCAACTCGTGGTTAAGCAGATAACATACATGAACATATATACACACATATTCTCGCAATAATTATTTCGTGTAGACCTACTTGGAAGCGGCGAAAACAAAATTCACAAAGAATTATAAAGGCATGAATCCTAGTAAAATTACAACCACTGTCGGCTTAAATATTGGAAAGATTGATATAGCTGGTGTTCGTTTCAATTTTTGGGATCTTGGTGGGCAAGAAGAGCTTAGGTCGCTATGGGACAAGGTAAGCGACATTGTTGTATTTAAATGAAAATTCATATAATTGAAATTACATTATTCGGGTCAATACATTTACAATTATAGTATTATGCAGAATCCCATGCCGTTATTTATATAGTCGATTCCTCGGATCGTGAAAAGATACCTGAATCTAAGGAAACATTTGGCGAGTATAATATAAATAATATACTTATTAATGTTTACTTTGTTTTCTTAATATATATACATTTTCTTATAGATAGAGTTATAGCATCGGAACATTTAATAGGCGTACCACTTTTAGTACTGGCGAATAAGCAAGATGTGCCTGACTGTATGGGTGTTAGAGAAGTAAAACCAATTTTCAATGAAAATGCACATTTAATAGGTCGGAGAGATTGCATGGTAATGCCTGTTTCTGCTCTGAATGGGTACGTATACTTCTGCTTTCTGAATTACTGAAATTTTATACTATTATAATGCAAGAAATTATATTAAATAGAATTATATTTATACAGTTTTATAAATTATATATAATTTCTATAGATTCACTCGGCAATTGTTAATGTAATTACATAAATTGATTAGTAATGTATGAATAAAGTACGAATTACAAAAACCTTCATAACAGTATTTGTGTATACTCAACGTATAGTAGAAAAATCGTGTAATTATTACTACATTATAGTGTATAATATGTTGATAAGATCGAATGTTAAGAAGGTCAGTTATTTGAAATATTTGTATTAAGTAATTGTTTATATAATACAAAAGGGATGGCGTGGATGAAGGAATTCACTGGCTTGTGGATTGTGTCAAGAGAAACAACGATGTTCGTCCTCCTCGCAATCAGAATGATAATTGTCTGTCATAACAACACATTCCAGTTTTGTTGTATACAATAGATTAATCTGTGAACAGTATTTTAATGTAAAAATTGTGTATATTTACATTAGAAACTACATTTTTACAAATAAATTTTGTTTTCTATTCTGTACTAGTTAAATATACTACATTAATTTCTGCCCTTGATGGTAAAAACATATTAATATTTTTGTTCTTTGAAAATCAATTTTTCTTAAACTTCCTTTACTATTAATTATTTGTTTGATTAACACAAATCACTGGCTAAAATATAATAATAATTACAATAACTAAACAACGTTCATTTATTTAAAACAATAATATTAATTTTTACTTAATTTTATGTAATTGTTGAATTTTTCAATTACATTAGTAATTTAATAGGTCTATATTGCTGCTATCAAGGTAGTATGCAAGATAAGAGATAATGCCAACACCTTGCCTCCTCTTCTGTTATGTTGATAAAAAGTGTAGAAATCTGGCAGTACAGCTGTGTGCTGAAAAATATATGAGCTGTAATTTTAGTATTAAATCCTTGTGATTAATTTTTAATTTATTCAGTTGTTGTGCATCATGTGGTCTTATTATGAATCTGAAGATTGGAGTGTTTTACCACCAGAATTAAACAGAAGGTGATATATTGTATCATATCTAATTAATCATACCAGAATAATGTTGAAATATAAATGAAGTATATATATACATTTTTTTGTATTGTAAATATTTAATATAACATCGAAATATTTGTGTCAAAAATATAAAATTATACTTATACAATTTAAAATAATTATTTACACGAGTTACTGCTGTAACAATACAAATGACTGAATTTTAATTGATGAGCATTATCTCATAATGAAGGATGTAAAAGATATTTTTATATTCGATACTTAAACATATTGTAAATACATATAACTATATATACGATTTCGTTGTTTCTAACAACAATTGTGCAATGACACTCGATTTATATATTAACATTGCACCAATATTCATTAACAATCCCCCTTTATTTTTGTCCAAGCGATACAGATCATTGAAAATATTCCAACAATTCATTATCTTATCGAAGTACGTAGTCTGAAAAATATATCAGACAAGTCCGATTTACAAAACGTTCCGAATTTCGCGCTCCGAGAACGAACATCGTCCCTATTCACTACGTTGAGCAAAAATGAAAATAAGAGTCCGCCAATTAAACCTATGAGTAAATTCTGGCAAGTTGTAATTGCGTGAAAGAATAATTGATATATCCGCTTATCGAAGTTCCTTCAATGGTGAGGTATACATGCTATATAGAAAATGATCTTGTTAACATTAACCAAAACGGTGCATAGTATTATCAGGAACAACGTCAGTGACAATGGGTAGCCATTTTGATTTTTGTTGCACGAATAACCGCGTACCATCGTGAAGAAGTGTTTGCCGTGTGATAGGCTGACAACTGTGGACGTTTAACTATGTCCATGGATTTTTCCGCAGTTGATTATTAACCCCCACATCGTGTAGCCAAGTTTCGTACGGGTATGTATTGTTATTCGAATAATGTCAAGTTAGAAGGAATGCAAACGTATATACCAAACCGATACAAGGCGAAATGTACTAAAGTGCAGAATAAGACTATGGTAAAGTGAGTGAGGGCGCACAGCTCGCGCCCTGGGAGGCGAGGCATTTCTCGCCGTATTTGTCATACTTACGACCTGCGTGTAAAAGGTGGGCGACACGACGACCGTACATAAATTTC
This sequence comes from Nomada lathburiana, assembly GCA_963667235.1. NCBI lineage: Eukaryota > Metazoa > Arthropoda > Insecta > Hymenoptera > Apidae > Nomada > Nomada lathburiana. The sequence continues at coordinate 22,002,593 of OY763898.1, forward strand.
ACGCGTCTTCGTAGCTGTCTGTTACGCACGTCTTAAACGTCGTTCGATAACTGGGCTCAAGTTTGCTGAAAAACAAAGAAAGGAAAGATACCAAAAAACGACGCCCTTCATCTGGTACTGTTTGACAGCTAGAAAACTAACCCTTGGTTCGATGCCCTTCAGTGCGAACGATCTTTTATATAACCGGTTTACACGTTTTACAATATGCTGCCGTCTTGTGCGAGCGTGCGACCGCGACGCGTTTTTATAGCACGTGAATTCGTGGTCGAATGACATTAAAAAAAACTAGGTAATATCCGCTGCACGCATTGCACTCCTCTGATCGACTACTTAGTTCTCGCCAGTGAAACCGGTTATTCTGTATTTACTTGCACGTTTCTGTTTAATGCGTCAAAGAAAAAAAAAAGTGACAGCGAAGTTTATGTTCTCTATTCATCGAAGATGACATACAATTACATCTGTGTACCAAACATTTATAGACGAAGTCATCGTGATTTTTTTCAATTACTGTCAGACTGAAGTTATATACGCACGTGTGTTTAAACAATTGATGTTGAAACAGATCTCAGGTAAAGTAATTTACATTTGCGTTCTGTAATAGAAGGGGAAAAGAACCAGCCGTAGATCAACGTTTACCTATACTAGAAAGAAAAATGTATACATTTGTTCGTGTTACACAGCACGTAGAATGTATATTTTATATTCTTCTTTACTGTACGCAATTCTGAAATCAGTTAGGTATCGCTACCTTTATATCTCCTGTGTATAATCATCTTTTTAAACAAGTATTCTAAATATTACAAAGTCGGAGATAGAGAACGTTAACTTTTTGTTTCTTTTTTTTATTCAAGTTGTATCTGTAGGTTTTAAAGATTGTTTTGTTAAATAACATTTTACATTGTTCCATAATATTACCCGACCTTTTCCGAATAGGAGAAAGACAGTGTATTGTCCGTACGCATCTATACTTCATTCGTAATACTGCAGCTCGACGTAGTCGTTTGAAAACATCATTCAGAACTATGAATGCTTCAGAACACGGGTAATACATAATTTTTAATTTTATAAATAACATAAATGAGTAATATTAATCGGTACTAGTAATAATGTATCTTTCTATAAGGAAACAATGTTAAAGATTGCCTTACATATAGTGAACTTTCATTATCCTCATTTAATTTAAAAAACAAAGACCACTTAATTCAAATAATAGTTTGAGTAATGTTGCATAAAAAGTCTAATTTGGTGAAAATAATTGCTGAAAGAATATTTTAAATTGAACAATGGGTGTCATTGCACAACAAACAAAATGGTATGTAAACAGCTTATGTGTGTAAAATAGCACGGGCGTGTACATTGCAGGTTTAACCCAGCCTTTAACATGGCCTCTATAAAGCAAGCATTTAATGAAGCGGTAGAAAGAGGTAAGTGTAATGTTTGTATAATAAAAATATCCAATAAATATTTCCATTCAAGTTTTACATTACTCAATTATGTTTTATACATACCAGCAAATTTAAGCGTCGAATGTTATATTTATTTAAGCTTAATTTTCATATTATTGGAAGGTAAAATATAGCTTTGCATATATTTCATAGAAGTACTTTATATTGAATTCTTAAAATTATGTATGTGAATTATAAATAACATTTGAATATTTATCTTATCTTTTGAAAAATTATAGAGACTGTGAAAACTACATAAAAAGAAACTTTCAGCAAAAGAAGTTGGTCCCTAATGTTTTTATCTTCATATAATAAAATTGCAATCTATTAGATACTTTTCAATATTAATTTCTATTCATCGTATATCCTACTGTTAGAATTAAGTGCTATTCTACATCTCATTGCTTGCACTTTCCATGATAAATAATTACCACTGTGTTTATCATTCACAGCTTCGGCATTTAACTCATTCATTTGTACTAACAATAAATTTTTATAACATGTGTACAATTTAAAAGTCTCAACAGTTAGAATGCCAGCACCGACACGGTTGAGGGACCTTATTAGGCAAATAAGGGCAGCAAGGACAGCTGCGGAAGAGAGGACTGTTGTTAATAAGGAATGTGCTTACATTAGGTCAACATTTAGGGAAGAAGATAGTGTATGGAGATGTCGCAATATCGCAAAACTTTTATATATTCATATGCTTGGGTTTGTATTCAAATTTCTCCAGCTATTTATAACGTTATGTTAACGATACATATTCGAATTAGTTTTTTCATTTTTTTTCGAAAATACATTCTCGATCAATCTTTTTAGATATCCTGCTCATTTTGGCCAATTGGAATGTCTAAAACTTATTGCATCCCCAAGGTTTACAGACAAACGAATTGGCTACTTAGGTGCAATGTTACTGCTAGATGAACGACAGGATGTTCATCTTTTAATTACAAATTGTTTGAAAAAGTAATGTATCTTAAAGATTTTGTATTATTTATTTGAAGTACATAAGTACAAGCATAATCAATCACGTAATTTTTTCTTACAGTGATTTAAATAGTTCTACACAATTTGTTATCGGTTTGGCATTATGTACTTTGGGTGCAATCGCATCACCTGAAATGGCAAGAGATTTGGCGTCCGAAGTTGAAAGGCTAATGAAATCACCAAATGCGTATATCCGGAAAAAGGCAGCACTCTGTGCATTTAGAATTATTAGACGTGTACCAGAATTAATGGAAATGTTTCTGCCTGCTACTCGCAGCTTGATCACAGAAAAGAATCATGGCGTGTTAATTACAGGTGTTACGCTTATTACAGAAATGTGCGAAAACAGCGTTGATACATTGAACCACTTTAAAAAGGTAAGTTACATCCTGTGATTTTTAATTTTAATGAAGGACACACTTATACATAGGGTAGTCGAACAATTAGTTGTTAACTAGTATTATAAATATTTTTTCATTGCATCAAAGGAAATAACTATATATTCTTTTCTTAACACAATTTAAGTTTTTTTTTCCTTTTTTTTGGTGTTGTCAGTTATAGTCGACTAGTATAATAGCTGCAAGCTAGATGGTAGTAGCATTTACAATTAACCAGAGCATTCAATCCGTAGCATTAATGAAAAATTCCCTCGTGTTAAATTAATAATTACCAGAAAATGTACAGGGAGGAATGGCAGTCTGTAAATTTGATATAATTAAACGTAAATAATCACAGTATGACAAATAAATGGGTTGAAATGAAATTGTACATTCAAGACTAGAAAAAGAAACAAAAGTTATAATGCCTGAAATTAATTTTATACAAAACTTCATGTAATTAAGCATTCACTTTTTAATATTTACATATATATTTGCCCATAATGATATTCATAATATAAGTGTGATTCTATCTTTCTTAGGAATGCGGCCATCGAGAGGTAAAATGCATACTTGCATCCTTTATGTTTTTGCATGATTGCTTATTATGGACTTCATTCGTTTCTGTTATCTTATATAATACTTCAATTGCAAATATTTCATTGTTTACATTGACTGCTTCGTTAATGTGCAACAAAGTATAAAGACATATGCATGTTTTTAGGAAATGCCACGTAATATGGTGTATTTTCGTAAGCTGTGTACTGCCTAACTGTTTACAACTATTTCAATACAGCGAATGTGTTGCTAAATTTAATCGAATCTTCTTTTTTAATTGAGAAATAGATATTAACTTTTTTGGTATTTAATGTTAGGTGCTCATTTATTTGTAAATTGCTGATTAAATACCTTGGGAATGTAATGCACCTAATGAAAAGTATCTTATTTATATAATTTATAAGATTGCTCTATTATATATTTCTTAAGTTGTACTATGATTATCGAAATATATTTGTTTGTAAATATATAATGCAACATAATTGATGTTACTTTCTGATCTTGCGTAGCAGCTTATACTTGTCTATTATATATGATGATATATACATGTTAACTGTAGTATTTGGTACTTAGTATTTCCTTTATGGTAACTTGAAGAATATCTGAATGAAAATAATTAATGATATGTAGTGTAATGACTTCTATATACTTCATTTCTTGATACATGTTTTCAGCTTTCTTCACTTAATTATCTTTGTAGAAAATAGTACTAATAATGTGCTTTGTAGTAACGTTTTAAATTATTATTTCAGATTGTGCCAAATCTTGTAAGAATTTTAAAGAATCTGATACTAGCAGGATATTCTCCAGAACATGATGTATCTGGTGTATCTGATCCCTTCCTTCAAGTTAAAATACTACGCCTCCTCCGAATTTTGGGACGTAACGACATTGATGCATCCGAAGCAATGAATGATATACTTGCACAAGTTGCAACGAATACAGAAACCAGTAAAAATGTTGGAAATACTATATTATATGAAACTGTATTATCTATTATGGATATAAAGTCTGAAAGTGGACTCAGAGTTTTAGCAGTGAATATATTAGGCCGATTTTTATTAAATAACGATAAAAATATTCGATACGTTGCGTTGAATACATTATTGAAAACAGTTTATGTAGACACAAGTGCAGTGCAAAGACATCGTTCTACAATCCTGGTAATGTTGATACACTACTTCTTATCATTTTATTTCTATATTTTATAATAATTTGCTACATATCTTATGTATTGTATTTATTTTATAGGAATGTTTAAAAGATCCAGATGTATCAATTAGAAGGCGGGCAATGGAGCTCAGCTTCGCGCTTGTAAATTCAAGCAATATTAGAAATATGATGAAGGAATTGTTACTTTTCTTGGAACGGGCAGATCCAGAGTTTAAAGCTCAATGCAGCAGTAACATAGTAATGTCTGCAGAAAGATTCGCCCCGAATAAACGTTGGCACCTTGAAACGTTGTTCAAAGTTCTAGTTGCTGTACGAAATTCATTTAATTAATTTCATTACAATTCTATAATTATGTTCCTACCATTTGACCTTGTCATTGTCTTTCAGGCTGGTAATTACGTTCGTGACGATGTAGTAGCGTGCACAATCCAGTTAATTTCAGAAACACAATCGCAACAAGGCTTTGCTGTTAGTGCATTGTGGAGAGCATTGGAGAAGGATACAGCTGATAAACAACCTTTGGCTCAAGTAGCAACGTGGTGTATTGGTGAATATGGTGATTTATTATTATATGGACCACCGACAGAAGATGTGGATGCCCCTATCAATGTATGTCTATTTATTTAATATAGATTTATTTTATTAAGCTGGCATAAGCAACAATTGAGGATGTCACATTTTTTATTTGTGCCTTCATTAGTTAACAGAAAATGAAGTTATCGATGTCTATCAAAGGTTATTATGGAGTCCTCAAAACACAGTTGTTACGAAACAATATACTTTATTGTCTCTTACGAAGTTAAGCACAAGGTTCCAGAAGTGTATCGAGTACGTAATGTCGAATATGTACAATGCCATATTTTTTTGCTTCCTTTTCTCTGAAACATTTACTTGATGGATCTGTTTTTGTATTCTAGAACAATTCGTCAAATAATTGATACATTTGGAAGCAACTTGCATATAGAATTGCAACAGCGAGGTATTGAATTTTCGCAATTATTTAGAAAATATGATCATTTACGGCCCGCATTACTTGAAAGAATGCCTCCTATGGAAACTGCGAAACCGCAAGCTAATGGAATTATCGGTATGGTAAATGGTGAACCAGAACCCGAAGAAGATAAATCGTCCGTTATAGAAGCAAGTACCCCGCCATCATCTGATTCAGTAAGTCTGTCATGCAGTTAATAAAAAAATATATTACAATCTGAATGAAAATAAACTGTATATAATATAACTGAAGAACTTCATAAAAATAATGTTTCTGCGCTTTAGAGTGCACTTTTAGATTTGCTTGGAACTACTGATTTAGGGATGACACCGTCGGTGTCAAATAAAAATCCTCCTGTTAGTTCAACAACCGTAGTAAACAATAACGATCTTTTGGACTTACTCGGTAGTTTGGATTTAAGTGCACCTACACCTACGTCTACACTGCCACAGGTGCAAACGCCGTCGCAAATATTTAGCCCCATTAACACATCTAACTTCTTAGTGGATGGTCTACTTAATTCATCAACAGTTCAAAACGGTTTGTGCAGTTCAGTGACATATATGTCTTACTGGTAACATGTAACGTATAAATCGAATTTTATTGTGTAACTCTAGACGCGCCGGTTATGGTTATATTGGATAAGGCAGGGGTAAAAATAACCTTCAGATTAGATAGACCGCCAGATATTCCTGATTTATTAATGATCAATATGTCAGTTCAGAATTTCGGAAGTGCTATATTGACTGACTTTCTGTTTCAAGCAGCAGTTCCTAAGGTAGAAAAACCCAGAGATGTTTTTGTTCGAGTTCAGTCGAAAGAACAAAAATAATTCTTTGTGTCACATTTTTCAGACATTCCAACTACAAATGTTGCCTCCATCAGGCACAGTCATTCCACCTTCTGGACAAGTTACTCAAGTATTGAAAGTTACGAATGCCAACAAAGTAAGTTTCTTCGTTAACAATATTGTTTGGAAGAAATTGTACAGGCGAGCTTAGTTTTCGGAAATTGTTATTTCTTGTATCTTTGTTTAAAACAGGTACCTCTAAGAATGAGACTACGTATATCTTACACTGGTCCAACAGGGCCAGTTTTGGAGCAAACAGAAGTAAATAATTTCCCTCTCATAACATCGCAGTGATAAAAATGTATTAAGGAAGACAATTGTACATATGCCTGTCTACATAAGTAATTGAGTCTTAAAATAGACTGAAACCCAATTTCATCTCTACATCGGGTAAAGTGAGAACGCAATGGTGAAGGGACACGTTTGATAAAAACATTTTTCGATCAGTTAACATGATTGTCCGACACAAGTGTGCACGGATCCAAAAAGATTCAAAATTTATTTGATTCGTTTCTATAATATGCATATAAACAAGTTTTTCATCTGCTCATGGGCTGAGTTTTATAATTGTAGAAAATTTCTGTAAATATGTTTCAGTATAAAAAATATTACCTTTTTTTATTTTTACGCTTTTACGTAGAATTTCATATGACGAAAAACTGTCTTTTAATACTTTTAAAGGTAAATATATTAATAAATTGGTTGTTTACACTGTGAACCAAAACGAGATTGCACTTATAATTCGTTGAAATCAATGCTTGTTGAGCAGATGGTAAGATATTTATTTGGAAGTCTTTCGAAAGTAGCAAAATCTATTATTAAAATAAGATAACTGAATTTCGAGGAAAAGGAGAAAGGAATGTCAAATTTCACTTGTATTATGCTGCATGTATTGTGAGAGATGTACATATTTTCTTTAATTGAATAATAGACGCATAGAATAATAATAATTACATGCAACACTGTTATTTGTTCTGTTGAATTTGTAATCTAATAGCTTCTGATTTAGCATATAATTTTTCATATATAATATTTCATTTTCATATAAAACTTGAAACAAAAGAGCATTAAGAAAAATATACATAACAGAAAATAGTAACATCACTAAAGAAAATATACTGGTAAAAGGTGTTTGTCACTAAGAATCTTGCTGCCTGATTACCAACGACAAGCACTTAAATCTCGCTGTAATAATTGATCTTTTCTACTATATTTGTAAGTAATAAATAAATGGACGCGATTGTCTTGTAAATAATTCAATAATTGCAGTGACATAGAAGTGATTCAATTCTTATTACGGGGAGTGTAAAACGAGGTTCTTTACTACATGTGTTAATGATGCAATTGTCATGTCAATAACTAATAGAGAATTGTTGCTTCTTTCACAACAAACGTATTTTTTTCGATGAGGGGAAGTCATACATGTAGCGTGTACATTTGCTATAACCCATATTTACGTCTGTACGACGGGTGGTGTTTATACTGTTTTGAATGTATTTGGAATGTATGATATCATTATCATTGGGAGGGTCTGAATTCTGATTGTCAAATAATTTGTTGCACATGTGTACGTTTACTAAATCATTTAAAGTTATTAACAAAGTATCCCTTTTTGTGTAAACGTTGAAAGCTTGAAGAAGAAAAAAGAATCGTATCCAAAAGTTCATTATACTTTTATTAGCTAATTCTTGAACTAAACATTAGCAATATTACAGCCATGTTTTTCAAAGATATGTAACATTTATCATTTGAAATATTTTTTTATGAAAATATGAATTTTAAATGTTATTTACAGAAATCCGAAGCAAAACTATAATTTCCTGTTCATTAATCAATTTACTTGATTATATATAATTGCTGAGAAAACATGTTACGTTTAAATATTTTTCTTATGAACCAAAAGAAATGGTTGGATAAGAGGTATAAAAAACAAACTATTTTTACATTCCTTTTTATGATAGACTTTATTGAAACTTGTAAAAAAAAAGGAGTAAAGTTGAGTTTGGAAAGGCAAACAATTTCGATTCTTATTGAATTATGCGAATGGATTGGACCTTTTGACAAAGAAATTCATATCCTTTTTGTACGTGTTACTTCTTCTCCTAGAAAGCGAGTATCTGATTGAAGAATGCGTGTCGTTCAAATTATGCGTAAGGAGGTAACAATAGCAAGTTCATTTGCAAGTATTCGTCTTTTTCGCGAGTTTATGGAAATGAAGTTGCGGTACAGTTTGTACTTAATTGTGCTTAATTTAGTTTAATGCAATAGAACTGTATGAGCACATAGTTTTTCAAACGCGGATAATTGTAGTATTATAAAGGTTCTAGTATTTTGAATGACTAAGTTAACGAATTGTCTTTTATTGTTTCTCTTTGGAAATTTCTTTTTAAAGTATATATGTATGTCATAACATACTAGTAAGTATATTATCAGTATAACTGTATGCATTTTAGCTCCGTCCCTTATATGTTGTGCGCTATGAATGCGGAGGTGTATAATTCTAGAACAGGTGGGTGTGTGTTTCTGAGTGGCCTTGTCCTAAAGTCTGTGACAGTGTCAGCCCTTCTGTGGGGTGTATTCTGCCTACTTGTTCTCATTACATTAGTTTTATAAATATACATATATGAATCACCTGTGAGGATATTGAATAATGATAAAAAAAATGCTGTATATATACTTTCTAGAGAATCAAGGTGTGAAAATAAAATGTATTTTTATTCCATTACTCTTTCTGAATATTGTATTGATATTTATGCGAACAATAGCTCCGATGATTTTTTTAAGTAATTTTTAAATCCTAGGCTTTTGAAATTTTATTATAATCCCCACTGATTTATGCGATAGTAATTCCGGTATGTGTATTAATAAAAGTTTTAATGGTCATAGTAAAAACAAACATATTTTTTCCATTATATTGTAATTAAAAATGTTTTTTATGTTAGTTACACATTATTACAATCTTTTTGTTTTATATATATATAATTGTGGTTCCTCATGTAATTGCTTTACTTTTGCTGAGACTCTATTGGATTACACCCAACTTGATTGAACAATCGATCTTTAATTACCTGAGCCATTAATCCATGAATGATTTCAATGGTAGTTTTGCAACTGTCTCTTGTTGCTTTGATTAATTTTTCCACAGTGCTGCGATCGTGTGGTTCTGTTCCACCTAAAATAAATCCTCTACCAAGTGCAACCTCTGACTGTTCAAGTTTATCAGACAAATCGAATATTTGCCCGGTAGTATAATCCGCGTTTGTTAGAAGGCTGGAGGAGCTCAATGTATTCACCCAATACTTATTCCATAATGAATCTAGTAATCTTCTATCTAATGACGATTTGAAATAGGAAACCTCTAAAGAATAGTACTGTTTACAATGAACACCGAAATCTTCAATTTTATTCAATGGTATTGTTTGATATTCAGATGGTTCCTCATTGGCTGGTTTATATCCCTATAAACATATAATAATACATTCGATGTAACCATTTTACGTGACTTTTAATATATTGTCGATTAAACCAAATACAGAAATACCTTTGGGTAGGTTCTGAATGCACCCAAACAAACTTTTCCAGCAGATATTGTTCTCACAGGATCGATAACAATAGCAACAAATGGTTCTTGATAACTTTGATTTAGCATTTGAGTTGAAACATCGATACCTGATAACCAACATCCATAACCAGGATGACTATGATACCATCCAACAGCATTCTCTTGTCTTCCAACCTGAACAAGCGAAACATTTCTTATTTAATTATTCAAATTTTATATGTATATATTATCATAATAATCAAATAAATGGGACTCAAAATTACCTGCTTACATGCATCCATATAAGTGGACATGTATTCGTATGCTTGTGATTGTGCATTAACTCGTGTTTCTGTGCCTTCTACAGGTAACGCAAAAGAGTCCATAACAATCATTGTATTCGCAGCAACTTTTCCAAGCATAAGGCCCATTACTTCTAAAGTACCCCCAGACCGAGCATGCATGACCATTTTTAATAATGCTAATGCAGAGATCTTTATATCTTTGAAAAAGTGTGGACTGAAACATGATATACATAATATCAAATATTGTTGACTTATTTAACATAGTAAATTATTTCAATCAAATTTAATATAGAAACAACATACTCCTTTTCCCATGGCTTCGCTGCCAATATGTCTTGTTGTTCTTTACGGTCATATCTATAAATTTCATCAACACTGCTGATTGGTTCTATATTATTTGCCATTTCCCATGTTTTTTGAGCAATGCTGCTTTGCTCGGAAGTCCTTGCCATGATGACAAGTTATTATCCAAGCTTTGCGGTGCTAAAATACATATAATTTATACTTGAAATTTAATTAATATGCATATCAATAATAGAATTTCGTTTCGATTTCTTAACTAAGATACACTTACAATAATAATTAACATAAGCAAGATTTTTAAGTAGTAATTACATTATTTGCTAATTATCAAGAAGCTTGCGAAATTGTTACTCCTGTTATCTTGATTGTGTTTATATTTTATAAATAACACACATAAAACAATAACGAAATGTCAAATCACTATGTTACAAAAGATTTTTCGTAATAATTTAAATATACGAACCCACTCCCCAAAAACGTTATATAAAATAGTGCATTACGCTATTTACCTTTATCTATAATAATAATCTGATGCAGAGATTAGAAATGTTTAAAAACCATAGTTTCTTTATCACACTTTCAATACCGTAAGTAAGACTTACGGCGTAAGTTGTGCTTTTTCTTGGTTCATGCCTATCAAATGATTATACGTTTTCACTGCGTTTTGTGATGCATTACTCGACAGCCCCATCTGTCGATAAAATCTTGACTATTTCTTATTTTGTGCGAAATACAAAAATTGAAATAAACAGTTCAATAAATGACCATTTCTATAATACTTTATTTGGAATAAAACTTTACATTCAACCGTGATTATTACGATTAACTGAAATCATTAGTATGTATAAAGATATGTCTATAATAAATATTCACATTTCGCAATTATTTGCTATTCATTTTATCGAATGAGAAAAGAAATTAGAATTTTATAACACAACAAATTTATTGTTAATTTATAACACATATAAAGTTAACTAAAGAATTTATATAGTTAATTACAGACACTGGTAATAAATGCTTTATTTGTACACGGCGCAATGACAGTCTTTTTTTACTATGTCCTAATGGCATCACAATTGAAATAAATAATAGGATATAAAATTATAAATAGTCTAATAATCTTCTTCATCATATCCGTAGCCAAAATCATTATCGTCTTCTGATCCATGACGACCAAGCATTTCTCCAACAGTCATTTCTGTAGGATCTGCTTCGACATCTTCGTCGATATAATCGTCAGTTTCATCTATTTTAATAAATAAAGTATTAACAATAAATCACTTACATTAATAGAATGATGTTGCAGAAAAAACTAAACAAGCATTGCCATTAAAAAAATATTAAAATTCGAAATACAATTTACGTACATATAACTGGCATAAAATTTAAATTGAAATATTACCTATGTCACAGGTATCTGCTATTGGTACTGTAGGTTCTGTTGTATTATTAATGTCTGTTTCAACAGGTGCCTCTACTTCTTTCGATTTTATTTTTTGAATTTGTGGTTTAATTAAACGGAGTTTCTTTATTGGTGTGATTGCATCTTTGATCTTGGGCGGACTAGAAGTATTAGAGCTATAAACATAAATAATAAAATACCTTCGTAATCAAATTTTTGCCTGTAAATGAAGACTAGACTAGCATTTGAATGCAGTATTAAGTATTGTATTACTTTATAAAACAATAACTATTGTTATTAAGTATATAGTTCTTACATTTTAGTAGGACTAATGGTATTATCCTCTTCCATTTTTGTCCTGACTGGCTCCTCTTCAACCTTTTGTTGTTCTTTGTTTGAAGCAGTTAAATTAACGTTCAAACTCTTTAATACTTCGTAATTGATTTTTGTTGAAATCTTTTTCTCTTGCAACATTTTTTCAATTGCTTCTCCTAATAAAATGAACAAAAATAAGGTCAAGACCATATGTTAATATACTTTTTCTGTAATAAATTCATTATTACCTGCTGTATTCGCTGGGGCCTGACTTTTGTTCCGTTTCGTAGTCCGTCGTCTTTTCTTTTCAGGTTTACCTTCCTCCTTTTCCTTCTGTCGTCTCTCCTCCTTCTCTTTTTGTTGAGTCAAATACTCAGCATTAACTTTATTCCATAAATTGTGTTTAAATTGTGCTTCTTTTTCTGACATAATATATGTATCCAATTCTTCGTCATCTAAGTCGGCGACATCAATCTCACCAGAATTCTACAACGAAAAATATTATGAAAATCGCAATCGCTATAGAATACAAAAATTAACAACGGATCATATAATGTGCAACACGTTATAAAATAATTCTTTCTCTATTACTAGCATTGCTTACATTATCAAAGTTTGAATTCGACAAATCTTTCATTTCATTTGCTCGATCACTTGTCGGTATCAACCCCATAGAAGCAATATTCGGACCTTTGAACATTCAAGTATTATTTAAGTTTTATAGTATAATATTCTGTACAATGAGTAAGTAATAACAAAATTGATTGAATTCTTACCTAGTCCAGTAATTAACCGGATGTTTGGTTTGTTTAATTCGGAAAGTCGGATATCGCTATCAGGATCGTCGACATTATCCCCGACATAACTTTTAATAATATCTAAATTGCTCTCTCTTACAAATCTTTCTGTATCTTCTTTTTCTATGTAAGCAACTGAAAAGTAGTGTTTTATTATATACATTGAGAATACACGAAATGAAAAAAAGGTTTGAATTGTAATTATCAATTTTTCTATTAGTTTTAAATTACCATCTTTCCGTTTCCTTGTTTTTCCTAATTTGTGTTCTTCGAGTTGTTTATCAATTTCGGCTTGCAATTCATTTATTTCCGTGTCTATATTTTCTAACTAAAAATAAATTACAAAAAAATAAGAATCTTCACAGTAATAGTTTATGTTGAGTTTTATTGTAGAGTAGAAGCAAATATTTATATACCCTCTGTAATCGTTCTTTATCCTTTTTTCGAGCTGCTTTAAAGGCAGGAGGATCTTGCTCTTCCTCTAGATCCACCGTCATAAATTCTTCAAGGGTCAACGCGCTCGAGGGTGTATCGCCAAATTCTATAAGTCTACAAATTCAAAATAATTAAAAACAATTGGTAATTTTAAGCCTTACAAATACATATGTATATTTACGTGAATATTCTTACCTTTTGCGTAACGTAGATTCATGCACTTTTACGATTTTGATAATATCAGCGGGCGATCTACTGAATTCATGTAATCGTGCAGCCATCAGTAATGCTAATTTAAACAAAAAAATGGGTTTATTCAATTTGATAATATAATTTAATTTAGCTACGTCTACTTATTAAGAATTTAAATTTATTGTATAAATACCAGCTCCACATAATCCTGATGGCCTACGTCCACTGTGAATACTATCCCTTTTCATTCTTTGGACTACTCGTAGGGCAGTCATCGATACTTCATGAGTTTTTTCACCAAATTCGAGTTTATTTGCAAATCTCATTATATATAAGCATGGATCTAGAACAACAACAAAATAATACAAAATAATTATATTCGTTTTCTTTTTTTTAAGAATATTCCGCATATAAGAATTTTCTTAAAACCGCATGAAAATTTGAAAAATTTGCTTCCATATAAAAGGAGGCGGCAGGCTACAGGGGGCAGATACATTTTTATAACTTTCCTACAAATTTTATTATATTATCTATGTTTCTTGTTTCATCGAAAATGCAAGTATATTATGCATTATATCTGTAATATGTAGACTGCCAGCAATAAATACATAAATGCGCAGAAGGAAGCATAAGTTTTTTTACGGATCACCCGATATATGGAAGCGCAATGTTGTCTATCGACCGACGTGCAGGACTATCTACCAGCGCCCGTCTGACATGGCGCCCGTGTAACTGAAATCCAAAATTGTATCGTGTTGCAATTTCAGAAAAAATACGCACGTTTTGGATTTGAAAAGTGACAATGGCGAGAGACTCAACAATGAAACGATCCCAAGACAACGTTACAGTCAAGCAGACTAAACCATGGTTAAACGGTGAGAAACTATTACGGATATAAATAAACATAATATGAACCTTAAGACACTATTCGTACATTTATTGGGGTGAATTGTAGAAGGGAGGATTTATTCTGTTGCATCCTTTACGCTTGTTTACTTCGACTACGACACGTACAGTTATGTAATATATTTTGACAATTATAGTCTGTGCGTCGATATATTACTTGAAATTAGTGGCAATTGTAAAACAGTAATACAGTATGACACATCTACACATAAATTTAAATATACAATATTAGTTACTTTATACGATTTTATGAATTTAGATGTAAATAAACCTGCATTTTTTACGGCGTTATGATAAAATTGAATCATCCGTAGGAATAAATATATGTTTAATTTAAATACAAATAAAGATATGTATTTCCAATTCTCTATTATAAATTGCAAATCGATTATTAAATTAAAAGACATATATATTAATAGTAATTATTAATAGATTCTGGTTGCACTGAATGTTCATATACTCATACCACGTTCATAACTCAATCATGCAAAAATATCAATCAGATGAACGATTTAAAATAAAGATATATGTATACGTATCACGTGCGTACGGAACTTATACGAAACTGCACGAATAACACCGAAATAAACCGAACATAGTATCTTTCGATGTTCCTGCATAGATGAATTTTGTTTAAGTGTCATATGTAGTGTTCGTATGTACACAGAGGACATGATGAACATATTACGTGCGTGTATATTTGTATTTGAAATTCATACATGAAAATAATAAGGAATCTGTGAAGTACAGTAATAGCAATTATTTACAATGTTGCATTAGAAACAAAAGATTACATATTCCCAACACAATATTCTCAAAACTGTGGAATGATGTACACTAACGGTAAAGAATTGATGACTTTTGATGAACGTTTGTTTTGAATGAAGTGTCGCCAAAGGAAAATAATTCGTCGTCTTAAAGCAATGATAAATAATACGATAGATATAAGAAAGTAAATTTTAATAATGCACAGCCACAGTACAGCTGTGACATTTGAGATCTTATTATTTTATTATTACAGTCTTAACCTCTACTATTGCCGAGAGAGAATATTTTACTTTTACGACCAGCTCATACAACATTATTCTTTAGTATTTTAAACGAATTTAACTAATGTACCTATGGCAAAAGAATCAGATATTGCGTTTCTATTACTAATTGTTTAAGTAATACATGTTAGTGCAAAGTAATGTCAATTTTGCAACTTGTTTTCATAAATGCATGTATAATTATTACTGATATATTATCTACAGACGTTACTGAACAAAAGAATCACAAATGTTAAATGAACGAATGAAAGAATAAAAAGATTTTGAAATAATGATATGTATGTATATATGTTTTAGCGGAGTCACCAATTGCCGTAACAGATTCACCGCCTACAGTAAGCCCACTTTCTTCCATTGTATTACAACGCGAAGGAACAATTAATCAGCCACTTAGCGTACCTGCATCACCCCTGTCTTCCTTGTCATCTCCCATAACACAATTAAATTTGTCATCACCCGAAGATTGTACACAAGATCCTAATTGGCAAGCAACAAAACCTACGGTTCGCGAACGAAATGCTGCCATGTTTAACAATCATTTGATGGCTGATATTATTTTTATCGTTGGCATTCCGGGTAAATAATGATAAAATATTCGACTAACATGTGTTAGTTACATTTGACTAATTGAGAAAAACTGATTTAATACAGGTCGCACACAAACTATACCGGCGCACAAGTATGTTTTAGCTACTGGGAGTTCTGTATTTTATGCTATGTTCTATGGTGGACTAGCGGAGAATAAACGAGACATAGAAGTACCGGATGTAGAGCCAGCTGCTTTTCTTGCCCTTTTGAGGTAAATATTTCTACTTTAGAAATATTAGAAAGTCTTTAATATAAGCTTGCGGTTATTTTATTTATTTTGTTACTATTTGTTTCTCAGGTATATGTATTGTGACGAAGTACAATTAGAAGCCGACACAGTTCTAGCAACATTGTATGTTGCTAAAAAGTACATAGTGCCTCATTTAGCAAGAGCGTGTGTTAATTACTTAGAAACAAGTTTGACAGCAAAGAATGCTTGTTTGCTTCTGAGCCAGTCTCATTTATTTGAAGAACCAGATCTCATGCAACGTTGTTGGGAAGTTATAGATGCTCAAGTAAGTTTAAATAAAGGAATGTTGAAGTCTCTTACTTTAAACGACAATTTAAATGTAACGTTAAAGGGTAAATCGAATTCGTCGAACAGTTTGAACAACAAATTAAAGGATTCTGAACACCACTTTATTCAGGGGCAGACGAAAACAAACAGTTACGGGAATATTCGAAATCGATTGTCGGTAGTGTCTCACTGTTTTAGTTTGTCTGAAAATAATTGTTGTTCCAAATTTAATAACAAACGATTATCGTTTTCTTTGTTTCGAACTCGTAGTGAACCCTATTTTACAGACAATAAGTTAGAAATTGAAGTGACACAAAATGTAACTTACGAGGACATTTCTATGGAGGAATATGAGCATAACAAAAATGATTTCAATGACTATTCTACAATCTGTAATATAAGTCCAATAATTACTTAAAGGTTTATGACATTCATTCTGTATAATAACAGTTTAAAGATAGAATTGCTTACCTGTTTTTTAATTAAATTAAAAAGACTGATTAATTAGAAAAAATGTCTCTTAGTTTTTCAAATACGCTTACAGTATTGAAAAATTATATAAACCGTACTCAAAATATTGTTCATTAATTAATAAGTATGATATTAAGAAAGACTAATAAGCAATTTTATAAATATGAATTTTTTTGTAGAATTGTATTGTATTACACTTGTTTAACTAACTTTTTACACACCCATATAAATATTATGTATTGATATTTATAACAGGATTAATTGTAGTCAATTTTAATATGTATTCGTATAACACATAATACATATATAAACAATAATTAAACACTTTTTTAAAAATTATAAAACTAATTTTCTCACAATAAAAATAGTATTTTGAATATATATATTTAGACCATATTTTTGTGTTTGTTCTCTATTTTAAAATAATATCCCGTACTACAAGCAGTAACATTTAGTGAAATTGTAGAATCTTATTTTTTGTTTTTAGAGATTTATTTTTTGTACACTCAGGTATTTACAGTACGTTTAGTAGACAATTCTTTGTCACATTATTTCCATTTTATTCTTTAATCGTCATACAGATTCTAAAAAAATTGTTTAATCATATTTATATATATGCTCTAAATAATTTATTCAATCAGAATAAATTTTTCTTATTGAAATAATAACTTACTTACTTAGATAAATGAAATTTAATTTATTATGCACAGGCGGAAATGGCACTGCGATCAGATGGTTTTGTGGATATTGATATTCACACTCTTGAATCAGTGCTTTCTAGAGAAACATTAAACTGTAAAGAAATACATATATGGGATGCTGCGTTAAGATGGGCTACCGCAGAATGTATTCGGCAAGATCTAGAACCAACGGCAGCAAATAAAAGACGGTTATTGGGTAAGTATTGGCATTTGAATTTCAAATGTTACGCTTGTATCACTAGTACCATTTTATATTCTAGGATCTGCTTTATATGTAATTAGACTTCCTGCTATGAATTTGGAAGAATTTGCCAATAGTGCCGCTCAGACGGGGATTTTAACCCAACAAGAAACCATCGATGTTTTTCTGCATTTCACTGCTAGTAATAAGCCACAGCTCTGTTTTCCAATAAAACCTCGGCAAGGCTTAAAAACTCAGGTAAATTCTACAGACGTATAAGTCGTGTACAAGAAGGTCTAGTTCGGATTCGCAATTTTCTTCAATTCTTTTTTTTCCAGGTATGTCATAGGTTTCAGTCGTGTGCCTACAGATCAAATCAGTGGCGTTACAGGGGCAGGTGTGATTCGATTCAGTTTAGCGTTGATAAGAGGATTTTTGTTGTTGGTTTTGGACTATATGGAAGCTCGTCCGGTGCTGCAGATTACAATATTAAGATCGAACTCAAAAGATTAGGATGCGTTTTATCTGAAAAGAGTACGAAATTTTTCTCAGATGGATCGAGTAGTACATTTCATGTGTATTTTGAAAATCCAATTCAAATCGAACCAGAATGCTTTTATACAGCTAGTGTAATATTGGACGGAGGCGAATTAAGTTACTTTGGTCAAGAAGGTATGTCGGAAATAACAGTTGGAAATGTTAATTTTCAATTTCAATGCAGTTCAGAAAGTACGAATGGTACTGGTGTACAAGGTGGGCAGATACCTGAATTAATTTTCTATGGGGCGCCAATAGATGACTGACGGAAATTTACGACAGAGATAATGGTTTAACTGTCGGTCTCTAAAAATATGTACCTTGAAACTGTTCAAGGTTTTGTATGATTGTTTTAGGTACTATTTTTAAATCATCGACGGATGTTGCGTAATAGATGCACTCTTGAATTTTAAATATTTATACATTCAATTATGTATAGAGTAATAATGAATAATTTGTAAAAAAAAAGATTGACTATACATTCACCTCCACTTAGCATTTCTGTTTTCATCATATCTTTTGGTCTATTTGTTATCAATTTTGTTGGTCTATTAGATTTAAATTGTATCAAAAATTGTTGTATTCTCTTAAACAAACGTAAAGAAAATAACAATTTCTTTGCTTCAATCCAAAGGCTTATACCAAATTCTCAGTCCTATAAGCATATAAATAATTTCATAAAGATCTATAAATAAATATAAAATAATCAAATATACAAATATGTAAAGTAATATTTGCTTTTTATATTGTTAACAAGAAAAAGCTGATATACAATATCTAGTACATAAGGAAATAAACTTTATTATATTTAGGTTGAACTTAAATATAATAAATAAATATCTTTAAAAAAGAGTGTGTCTATTACCATGCTTAATGCATTCAAGTATTTTTAGTTTTATTTCGTTCGGAAAGAACCTCTTGTTCTTGAACAACTCAAATATTCGAAACGTTATTGTAAATAAACAACAAGTGAAGTACATATATAAATACCTGTTAAATAAGGAGAGGAAAGTAGAATTGTCAAAAATGATCTTTAAATTAATAGAAAATATGAAGAAAGTTAATGAGTGCTACTTAAGAAGGCTTACTGTCTTTAAAATTATTGTTGAGTAATAATGTAGAGAAAATAAAGGAGGGTCACATAAGTTTGATAACTATGATATATTGTTATCGTTGCTAATCACTTTTCAATTAAGAGATGCTAATAAATTGTAACTTTTCTTTTTTATATAAAACATATGGATTCGGAGTCCCCATACCTACAAGAAAAATGTAATGCGACAAATGCCGCAATCTCGAGCGGCTTCTTTTCAGTCGGTGCCTGCATATCAACAAATATTCTCACCTGAAATGGAGGCACCTGTAACCCCACGGTAACACGAATAGGGTGTGCTCATTTTAAAGTCGAAAGAACGTTCGAATATACCAACAGACTCTTTGAATCAAGCTCCGTATAATTTATTTCTTTTTTAAATTATTGTCATTCTTAACAATGAAATAAAGTCCATGCTATGTGTTGCAAAACAATAATAAATCACTCGCATATCCCGGGGAAGCGAATTTTCAAAGAACGTCTTTCGCTTGTGAAAAAAAATATAGCTACTATATATTCGTTCTGTAATAAAGATTATACGGTATTTATAATGCCATCAATCGTGGCACCAACGTTAAAACATTGCAGAATAGTCACTATCATCCGAAAAAAAAGTACAATGGATTATAAAACTGGTGGCCGTAAAATATAGAAAACAATGCTCTGCTACAATACTACTAATACATACAGATGGTATTATCAGATGGAATAATTAAAATAATTTTGGAAGCATTTTTGCGAATGGTTTTAAATTGGACATTTTAAAGTGGAGCGGATATCGGTCGTATTATTAATCAAATGAATAACTTTAATTTTAATTATTCTAGGATTGTATTATAGTGTTAAATGTAAAAAAGTATAAATGAAGTTTTCCATATAAGCAATAAATCGAAATAAGTACACAAATCTCATAGGTATAGTACCTAAATATTAATTTAGCTGTTATGTAATTTATACTTAGTACAAAGAAAATAAACTAAATGAACGCTGAGCAGAAATAAAATATATCATGTCATACAATTGTAGAAAATATGCAAAGCACTTACCTACTGATGGAATGTTGATGCAAAGGGCTTGCGTAAACCTCAGATATGTACGTCCCAATTCGTGGACACAGATTTGAAGAACATCACTGATATCGATAAGCATATCTAATTATTTAGTTAAGTATATATACTTCACTTTTCTAGAACTGTCTACATATGAAATGTAAAACTTCCACTTTAATAATTTTTCATACTATGCCAAATACTTTGTACTCATAAAATATAGAAAGAAATGAATAAAAAGCAACACTTTTCAATTATAACTATACAATTAATACTATTTATATTTTTTTAAAGCAAAGGATACGCGCAGTGCCTTCTGTACGACATGTAATATAAACGCAAGCTGCATGATTATGTGCTTGTTTCCTCCCACGTGTTAAATGACGATTTAGTGCCATTTTATAAAAATTCATAGATGTATCGATGCAGTGCTGGTTTAATCTATAAAAAAAAAGGAGGGGCAAATGTAATGTTAAATGTTCTGTGCAAATATGCTATGCAGTATAATAAGGTAAATGAACACTATAATAATAGAAAAGCAATTACATACTGTAATTGCATGCATAAATGAGTTATTCCCTTTCTTGCATTTTGCAACGTTATTCCTCTTGATTCCTTCCCACTCACATGATATGCTGTAAGCAGAAAGTATATCATTTTACAGAAAGAAACAATATATAATTTATTATTAAATACATATAGATGTAACAAGCAGTATTTCTCTATGCGTCTGTATTATAAATTTACATACTTGCTCCAAATCCTGTAGCTCCACCGGTACTATCATTTGCAACAAATTGACCAAGCACCATCATATTCCCAGAAGGTGTCTCTTTGAAAGCTGTCTCGCTGACAATGAGTTGATCCTCCAATACAAAACCACATTCTGTGCACACTGCATCTCCCCGTGCTGGATCTGTTTCAATATCGGTGGACCCACAATTTCTGCATTTACTGCCCGACATCTGTCAGACAATTAAATAACATTACTCGCAGAGACATAATGAATAAAGATGCAAGGCAATATTTTTATGCGATACAAATCGATTTTTTTGCATAAGACCTTAATGTACTTTATGTGTTAAATCTTTTTCTTTCTTTTCGTTAAATTTTTTTATATTAGCCATGAAGTTACAGTAATTTTAAAGATAACAGACAAAATTATGAAGCGGATTGTTTGCTTCGTATATCAATCTCACCTTTGTTGTTATAAAATTTCTGTCGTTTTACTGTAAATTTATTACGGGATTTATGGTATATAGAAAATCATCATCGAAATAAGTGTGGCAAATAAAAATAATACTATACGAAATTAATGCCCTGTTGTATTACGTTTTACGTATACATGCAGATAATCAATTCACACAGTGAATATAAATTTATTTTTTATGACAACTAATCGCTCAGAGGTTAGATTAAAACACACATCAATGCAGATCGTAACATAAGGATTAGGTATAATAATATCATGGAAAAATGCATAGTTATAGTGATAGGACAGGTTCATGCATTCAACGTTTACCACGTCGCCATTTTCTTGGTTCATGTAAATGTACCTTTTAAATCCTCATGTAAAAAATGTATTCGGCTAAATGTATGTTTATAAAATTATGCAACGCGTGTTTCAAACGTCAGTAATTAATAAAAGAAGAAATAATGTTTGAATCACGACGTTAATTTTACGATTAATTATTTAAATATATGTAAAAAAAGAACCTTGCATACAACGTAACACCATCTACAACCGAATACAATTGTAACAACTATTTTAGACAATTATTCTTTATTTGCGTATTGTATTCGTATCATCGAGATTCGCCCAGGAAAATTATAGATATACAACAATCATTGTATCTATGGTAGTACAATATTTATGTCAAATATATTCGTAATACATGAAGTATCAATGAAGTTGGTCCCGCGTAAAATTAAAGTCAAATCGTCGTAATTTATCTGTTAATAAGAATTAATTTGGCAAATTTAAGATGCCCTGTGAAATGATAACATTGCAACTCGGCCAATGTGGCAATCAAAGTGAGTAATTTCAAAATTTACCTGTCACAAAATATTATTTTGCTTTATTCCCATTGATTAACAACTATAACGAAGTAACTTTGTTTTTCGATATTTAATCAATTTTATTGGACACCTAACACGATATAAATATTCAGTAAAATAACATCGAATTGATAGATTTTATACGCAAGAAAGTTTAATAATAATTATACATATATGTATTAAACATCTATTTAGATGCATGTACTACATTAAAAAGAAAAAGTGGAAATAGAAATATTTGTATTTTTAGTCGGGTTCGAGTTTTGGAAAAAATTATGTGCTGAACATGGTATTAGTCCGGAGGGTATTTTGCAAGACTATGCGACAGAAGGAGCAGATAGGAAGGATGTATTTTTTTATCAGTCAGACGATGAACATTACATACCGAGAGCAGTATTATTAGATTTGGAGCCTAGAGTAATACATACAATTATGAATTCAACATATTCTAAGGTATATATTATTACAACACACCAGGCATTACAGCAGATGCATTTTAATTAATTTTATTGAAAAAATTAACTTATTGTAAAATTATTCTTTGCAAGCTATACAATCCGGAGAATATTTATTTATCAAAACATGGAGGTGGAGCTGGAAATAATTGGGCATCTGGTTATCATCAAGGAGAGAAGCTTCAAGAAGAAATTTTTGATATATTAGATCGAGAGGCAGACGGAAGCGATAGTTTAGAAGTATAACTTTATTATTTTCATTTGCGACATTTGCAAATTTAATCATTTCTAACATTATCTGCCTTTTCAGGGATTTGTCCTATGTCATTCTATCGCTGGTGGTACAGGTTCCGGTATGGGCTCGTTTATGCTTGAATCTCTTGCGGATAGATTTCCAAAAAAATTAATCGAAACGTACAGTGTTTTTCCAAATCAAGATGAAATAAGGCATGTATCGTATGGAGTGGTCGCATTATTATAACGATTAAAACAATATACAATTATTGGTAACAATTAATAATGGCAAAAAACTATTTTTTCAGCGATGTAGTGGTACAACCATACAACTCTTTGTTAACTTTAAAGAGATTAACACAATGTGCTGACTGCGTTGTTGTTTTAGACAATACAGCACTGAATAGAATAGCATCAGATCGATTGCACATACAAAATCCGAGTTTCACACAAATTAATAAGCTTGTTTCCACAATAATGTCTGTCAGTACGACTACGCTTCGGTATCCTTCTTACATGAACAATGATTTAGTTGGTCTAATTGCACCATTAATTCCAACACCGCGGTTACATTTCCTTATGACTGGTTATACACCCCTTACTACGGATCAGGAAGTAAGTAGTTTAGTTTATTAATACGTGAAATAATAATAATAATATGAATTGGAAAATTTGTCCTTAAAAAAAAAAGAAAGAAAGGAAACAGTATTTTGAAATAAGTATTTCGCGTTTTGTCTTTGTTCAATTCAGTTTTTTTTTCGATCAATAGGGAGCTTCTGTAAGAAAAACTTCTGTGTTGGATGTAATGAGACGTTTACTGCAGCCAAAAAATATGATGGTTTCTACAGCATTAGACAGAAATGCGTCACATTGCTACATTTCTATCCTGAACATTATTCAGGTAAATTTTAAATTCCTTTACGTATTAGAGATTGAAAAATAAAATGGTGAATTCTCTAAATTGCAATGTTTCAGGGTGAAGTAGATCCAACTCAAGTTCACAGATCATTACAAAGAATCAGGGAAAGAAAACTGGCGCAATTTATACCTTGGGGTCCGGCTAGTATACAGGTGGCTCTTTCGAGAAAATCTCCTTACATTCAAAGTACACATCGTGTGTCCGGCTTGATGTTAGCCAATCACACTAACATATCGTCCGTAAGTAAGACCAGATATTTCGTATTAAAAGCTAAGAAATTATTTTATTAATCAAAATATTGTTTAATAACCTTGTCCATAGTGATTGCTTATTTTACATTGATATACAGTATACTATTAAAGGTTAATAATATTATTTAAAGGCAATTATAAAAAAAAAGTTATTTATTGAATTCACAATACGTTTACAGATTACAGAAAGGCCTTCATTTTAAATTGTTTTCTTAAATATTTCAGTTGTTCGATCGTGCCTTACAACAGTATGACAAATTAAGAAAACGTGAAGCATTTTTAGAACAGTTCCGCAAAGAAAAAATGTTCGAAGACAATTTGGATGAATTGGATAACTCTAGAGAAGTTGTAGAATACTTGGTGAAAGAATACCAGGCTGCAACGCGTGTCGATTATTTATCTTGGAATCCCAATAAAGTAGAAACTTAAAGGATCCAATACGTTAATTAAAGTCATAACTTATACAAGTAAAAGTTCAAGATCTGATCATCCGTTGTTAGTTCTATACTGTTTTCTTCAATATCACAGATCGTATTTTGTGGGAACTCATAATGGCATCGCGAGAATTAGGTTTTATCGCGATATAACGAACAAATGTTTCGTGATTTGTTGTTGTCTTAATTTAAAACGTTCTTAGTCTGTAGACTCTAAATTCACATTTAACTCCCGTGTGTAAATTGGAGGTAATGTAGCAATCGTAATAAATCCTGTATGACCGGGTAAAGAATGAGCATACGATGTCGTAAGAAGTTTCGTTTGTTTTTCACTTTCATTTCGTTGTGCCATATTTTCGTTCTCCTCCTAAAATGTAGAGTTAAAGAATGGTATTTTCGAGCTGGAAAAATGTATCTAAGTCCATGTGTGCCATTTGCGATATCATGACATTCATAATATTTTTTTACGAACATTGATAAGAAAAGTAATACTAAATAAGAAAATATTTTCTTGTATATCCATGAAAATTATATCAATTTCATGTATTGCGTCTGGTTACCCTTACCTTGTCTATCAGGGTTTCTAAGTCCAATAGAGGTAGATTTTTGTAGTGTACAATTGCTTCCCTCTGTAAACATTCGTACGTGTTCAACTCAATGAATCCTTTTGATATTAATTTGGTACAAGTACGCTGAACTTGTTCAATGCATGGTGAAAAAGAACAAAGTTTTCCACCTAAAAATAAAAATGTTACAAGTGATTATATCTCGTGTGAAATTAATTATGTCTTTGTTATTGTATTACACTGTATTATTGTTACTTTTATGATACAACTTTTAAGTATATAAAAAAACGTTTATATCAATACAATCTTTTTAAGTGTAAGGAAACAGCATTTTTTAATACATTTTTAGAAAAAATATATGTACATATACTGCGCAATAATATTATAGCGCAGTAAACATACATAAAAGAAATGATAGTATATTACAGCAAACATTATACCTGACTCTTTTAAAGAGGACACTGCATGATCTATCGCCAACCATGGATGTGGCAGATCCAAAAAAATTGCATCTATTTTGTTCTCTAAATCTTTTCCAAAGCCTTCTGCACAAACATCTTTATGATTTATAGATACAAACTTATCGATACCATGTCTTTCAAATTCTGCTTGGGCAACTTTTACACGTTGCTCATGAAAGTCAAACGTATGAAGATGACCGTGAGGACGTATCGCACGAATCAGAGCGTGTGAAAGAGAACCGCTGCCGGTACCTAAAGCAATAATACAGAAAAGTTCAAAACATTTTGTATAACAAGAACAATAAGTGAATGTAGTTTAGAACTGACTGTACTTCAAATTATACAAATAATCTTCCAAAGTATAATCTCATAATACTTTATAAGATTAACACAAATGACAACAAATGATGTAAAAATAATTGATAGAAACCTGTTTCAATAACTGTGCGTCCCGGTGATAGGTCCATCAGATATATAATAAGACTTATGTCAGGACTATAAATAATTTGGGTTCTATGAGGAACTGTAAGCGTCCAAAGTTCTGGCGTTGGTTGTAACACGTGTCCCCATCCACGCGAAAGCTCTACCTTACTGCCATATTTTTTGCCGACAAGCGAGAAAACTTTAAGTGCCCCATATATTGTTTGAAAAGTATTGTCAACCATCAGACCTTTTTTATTGACAATTTTTGGTCTTATTTCTATGGGATGCATATTGCTTGGATTCAAGTATAATATTACCATATCTCCCTCTTCGATAAATTCCTTGACTTTATTGAAACTCATTTTCTGGAAACATGTAACACTTATATCGTGTGAATATTCCCAAATTACTTCTACCTCAATTCCCTACGTTTCTATATTATCACCTTCCTTTCTTTATTTCAATAATTTTAATTAATATACAATTTTTACACAATCATTGCTGTGTCATATATGTTTGTATTATATTCACTGTACACATTCATAAATACATCGTCACACTTGATGACATTAAAAGGCAGAGCAGTTAGTACAATATGCATCTAGTTTTGTACAATAATTTGATAAAAAGTCCTCCTAGCACGAGTTTATCTTCTATTTTCTATTCTTGAAACTCTTCAACTGAAATTAATGTTTGTAAGTTGAAGCTTATATTACGAGACGGTACACGTGCTTGACTGAGTAGATCATACAGAATCTGTATTACAGATAGAGATGATCCATAAATTTATCACGATGTGAAATCTATATATCATCTATTTTCTTTAGATACGAAAAAAAATTAACCCACAACCTGATTCCTATTATAATCTAATAATCGAGTCGCATAAACGCTTTATGTTTATTTCTCCAAAATTTATTTATCATTATATTATATAATAAACATCCAATTGTTAACAATAATTATATCAGTACATTATTATTGGTACTCAACGATGTGCAGTCTCCATATTATCTGAAAGTTAGATAATATTCCATATTACTAATAATTTTTCAAATTATGATTTGGTAATCTGATAATCAATTTGGCAAGAAATATTTATGTAAATAGTTATTACTTAATTTGATGTAGTGAAATATTGTATAAAAAATTAATCTTCTTCGGTATTAATTAATATATTTTTCTAACACGGAACAATTACAATACTTAATTAAAATAATCGCCTACACCTACAAATTGAATTTAAAATGAAGACCAACACAAGCGATGCTCAATTGCTACGAAATGAAAACGTGGCTTAATAAAAGTGACACATTTGCAGAGATCCGTGACCCATGAGGCCACTAACAGAGCTTCTGAAAGTTTAAAAATAGTTAAATAGTTGGTAATGAAGGACCGAACAGCTTTTCGAAAATTGCAGCTGGATAATTGTTTACGCATAAGCTACTGTTATTAAAACACAAACGTGATTCTTATATCTCATTCACGAAAATTTCGAAATATGGCTTCAAAAGTTACTCTGTCCCAGGCTCTGGGTACAGATGGAAGTGATTTTAATCACAGACAAAAAGTAGCTAGTCATTATCAAATCAGGTAATGAACCATAATAAAAACAATATGCCAGTTACTTTTTTTTCCTCTTTAATTGCTTAAAAGTATTTATCGTAATATTCTCGTAGTTGAAACATTTGTCATTGATCGAGAATAATAATTAGAATTAAATCACGTCAACGCTGTTGGTTATATATTATTAAAATTAAACAATATGCATTCCTTCCTAGCGCAACAAATAAATCAAGACTGAAGTATTGTATATTCTTTCATTATCTTCTTTTCTTCGTTATGCTTGCCAAGTTATCGGCCGATATCTTAGATCATTTGGACATATTCATTTTGGAAATTGAAGAGTTATCAGTACCTCAGGTATGTAAATTTAATATACAATAAGATGTTTATAAAACATAAGAAAATACTTTGTACATCTATTGAAGTAAACATGTTTTCTTGTTTCTTTTTAATTGTAGCCTCTGTGGTGGGAATACATTTGGTGTTCAAGTTTAATGCTGAGCTTTCTTGCGCTATCGGCTATTAAAAGAAACAGAATTAAAACGTTACAACAATATATGATAGGTATTATTTTACTAGGATACGGACCATTGCTATATGCGGTAATATATTATTTCAAAGATGTTTGGAAATATTTAACTGTTGGCAAGTCGGATGAAATTCATTTTTGGCAGGTATGAAATGTATAGTTTCTTATTATATAATTTACCACTAAATGTTTTGTTTTGTGTTACATATATATTTATAAATCTTTTGTAACTTAAAATATTTCAGGGCCTGCCGTATGGCTTGTTGTGGTATGCATTTATTCTCTTGGCCTCCCAGGTTCATTCTTTCTCTCTGTTCTTTTCTTGGAATCTATTGGTAGCTTGGAAAACACGAGGAAGTAAAAAAGCTGATTGATTCAATTGCACCAGCTCATGAAATTTTAAAGCATATCTGTGAATATTGTTGATAATACATATTTTTATTTGTAACGAACGTGGACATGGATATATAAATACTGTTTACTAAAATTGAAATTGTGGAATTATTATTGCTACATGTAAATATGTATATATACATGTGTTCATGTGTATTATATAAATATATACAAATGAATGGACCATGTATTTTTAATTATTTTCATTTGTTTTCTTGTTATTTATACTATTGTATTGATATTAAAACTTTGTAGGTCCGGCCAAAAGTCGGTCAGGAAACATAGAAGTCCAGTAGCTACAACATTAGGATCGTAGGTTCATCTAAAAGTTTTTCAGAACCCGCAAAGTCCAGTAGCTACAACATTAGGATCGTAGGTTCATCTAAAAGTTTTTCAGAACCCGCAAAGTCCAGTAGGCAGCAACCTATAGTCGTAGGTCCAGCTAAAAGTTGGTCAGAAATTTTAGAAGTCCGGTAGGCAGTACCTCAGACTTGTAGGACCAGCTAAAAGTTGGGCAGGAAACATAGCAGTCCAGTAGGCAATAGTGTATAGTCGTAGGTCTGGCTAAAAGTTGGTCAGAACCTGTAGAAGTCCAATAGGTGTGACCCTAGGATAATAGCTCCGACTAAAGGCTGGTCAGAAATCGTAGGAGTCCAGTAGGTCCAATCCTGGGATCGTAAGTCTGGCTAAAAGTTGGTCAGAATCTGCTAAAGTTCAGTAGGTATAACCCTAGAATCGTGGGTCTGGCTAAAAGTTGGTTAGAACTCGCAGAAGTCTAGTAGGCAGCAGCCTATAGTTGTAGGTCTGGCTAAAAGTTGGTCAGAAAACGTAGAAGTCCAATAGGCCTGAACCAAGGATCGTAGGTTCAGCTAAAAATTGGTCAGTCGCCGCAAAAGTTCAGTACGTATGACCTTAGTATAGTAGTGCGCACGACCGCTTCCGCAACCTTCGAAAAGTTCGAAAATTGCGAATGTCACCGAGCGCGAGTGACCGCGACCGAGCGCTGCCACACGTCGCAGCCGCGGAGTGGGGGAATGGTCGCGGCTCGGCGCGGCCGGACAGTTAGAGTTCAAGCGTCGGAGCCGTTGGGTCGTCTGTGCTGTCAGAGGTTAGCGACATACATCACCCTACAATACAATAACATCTCAGGGTCTACTTTACCACTGCATACGTTTGACTATCGCGGATGTACTTTAAAGTCTTTATCGAGGCTCTTTTGCTGGACGGTTGACCGGTCATCCGGTACCATCGATTCTTTGATACGCGATAACTAATCGTCTATTAAAATATCGGGGTAATTAATTTATTAGTTTCAACGGTTCTTCGAATCTTTATTATTCTTTTTGTTGCAGGTACAATGGATGATTGGTTGGTTGAGGATAATATATTGAGGCTGCACGAATAGAGTATTGAGATACAATTACTACGTCGCTTAACAATTAGTCTGATAACTTGATGATGACTTTGATGACGGACTGGTAACATTTAACTTATAATTTGTTGATAATTTGTTATCTGGCAATTGGTTTTCGGCACAAGTTCATTTCCTTCGGTTGGAAGTTATTGAACACTTTCATTATTGTAAACAGATGTCAATACTTGCTTCTCTCAATTCGTATATCCACGTTCATTAAATAATGAAAACATTTCAAATTGAACTTACAATATTCGCGATTGAAACTAGAGTCAGTAAATTTCATTAATTCTAAACGAAGAATTGAAATACGTTCATGTTTCGCTGCACCTCGGTCGCGATTTGTATTATAACTTCACTAGTGTTCTCGTAGACACTTTTATTATCTCTGTGACCAAGTCACAAGTACGGTCAAATTGTATTTTCGACGCAGGAATGCCCGCGTAGCTACGTACTTGTTGCCATGCCCATAAAGCATGATAAATAGTTTCGAGTCTTGATTTCTACAAGCAGCAACGAGAATTTATAAATGCGCGATATTATTTACTTACTAGAATCATGACCTCCTCTAAAACTCTGACAATGAACAGTCACAGTATGCTTTTGATAAAACATTTATATTAAATCTGAATATTAATACGGTAGTACTTTATTAAAAAAAAAGAGCAGTGTTTCCTCAACAGACGTTCGACAGGATGAAGAAATAATAAAGGGGCAAATAAAATCAAATATATATTGTTTAAATTTCTACCTCCTCACCCCATTTACCAACTTGTACAGATTTCCTTTCAGAAAATTTTGATGACCGCGCGCAATGCGGTTGGTAGAGTCAGTGCTTGCTCCGTCAAAGTTCTTTTATTATTTTTAGAGCGCAACCGCTCTTGATAATTACAATTAAATATAAATAATAGTAAAGATGCGCGAAAGTAGAGTCAGTGTTTGCTTCGAAATATTGCTCTCGCGAAATTAGAGTCACTTTGTTCGTCGATCACAATTAGTAAACGCGCGCGATAGTAGTCTTTTATTTTTGTATTATTTTTTCTAATACGCAATACGTATTCCGGTATTAGAGTCAGCACCTATGCAGTTCGGCGAGTTCGGACTTTCATCCATCAACTCGAAGAGTAAGTATCTCTGTATTTCTTTAATCTTATTTAGCAACGGTCTTTGATAATTTTCCTGTTCGAAAAGTACTGAAAATGCAAAGATTTCAATCTTGTCTGCTCTTTTGAATGTTTCAGAAGGTGCCTTGCGCTCGATGGTATAATCATAACGATATTGTTGACCGCGCGCAATGCGGTCGGTAGAGTCAGTGCCTGTTCCGTCAAAGTTCTTTTTATTATTTGTTTAGCGCAACCGCTCTTAATAATAATTAAACGTAAATAACAGTAAAGAGCCGCGAAAGTAGAGTCAGTGTTTGCTCCGAAATAATACTTTCGCGAGATTAGAATCACTTTGTTTGTCGATCATAAGTGTTCCATTAGAGTCAATGTCCTGTTCGGCGCGTTCGGGCTTTCATCCATCAGCCTGACGAGTAAGTATCTCTTCATTTCTTTAATCTCGAATTGCAATAATCTTTGATAATTAACACATTCGAATAGTACTGAAAATACAAAGATTTTAATGTTGTCTGCCCTTCTCGAATGTTTCAGCAGCTTCCATGGCTTCGACGGCGACGAGCTTGACCGCGCCCCTGGTGAGTCTGCAACCGGTGAGTGGCATGCTTTAAAGTTCCTCTGGTCACTCAATCATGTCGCAGGACGAAAGGTCCGAACCGACACGAGTGATTGGTTGTAATTACGTAGATTTTTCTGGCAAGCACTGTGACCATGGGTATATGGAAATATACTCATGAGTAGTAACTTGTATACTGTTTTATATTATATGATGATAGGTCTTCTTGTACAACGCGTTTCAAATTAGTTTGAGAATTTTTAGAGAGAAATTTAGTATAAAAATATATCGCTATGCATTTTTGTATAATAGAGTATTTAAATAATTATTAATTATTAAATGAATATAAAGTAACGTCCAGTATCATACGTGCATTTGTGCACGTGCAGTTTGTAGTGGAGAAGTCGAATACCCTTCGACTTCGTTTATTTGTCAGTTGCAATTAGTGCACAGTTATAATAAAATGCATAATGATTGCTGTTAGTAAGAACGTAGTATTTTTTCTTTTTTCTACTTTGATTGAATATAAAGTAGAGGTACTTGTATACCTTGTCAATTTGTTGGAACTATCGAAAAATTTTATTATTCGATATCCATATTAGTCTTTAGCGTATAAAGATATCAATAAATTCACTTCTTCCGTACAAGATATTAATTAAACCTGAATGTACAAGAAGACAATACGTGAACGGGTAGGTCTCGAAATCAAAGCAATCTACTTTAAAACCAACCTTGCGTTGTAGAACCAATGCTTTGATGACGGGAACACCCGAGGATGTTTTAATTTAATGCAAAGTATATTAAAGTAGAGTTATTGCAAAATTTTTCTACTAAAGTAGAGTCATTTAATTTTCTCTTCAATAAAATAAAATCATATATCGATCTGGTATATATACATATATTTAGCCCGTTAGAAAATCAGTATGTCTTTATTATCTTTTTAGACGAGGATTTCCAGGTTTAACCCTTTCCGTGTTCACTGCCCGGATCCCACTCACGTGCCCCGGTGCTACTTGGGCGGGAAAACGGTGGTAGAGCACGATGCTATTTTTTAGTTTATAAGCCATAAAATGATTTATTGTTGGCGACTGACAGTGCGTTTGGTGAATCGTGCACGACGTAATATCCGCATTGTGTGTGTGGTTAGGCTGTGGATTTGCGTCGTTCCGTACCTGACGTAGTTACTCTAACCAAGATAAGATGTCCATTAATTTAAAACAGAGACATCATTTTTACTATTAATTGCATTAAGAATCCCTACTATACGGAGGCACGAAGTTTTTGTGATTTAAGATGACAGAGGCCACATGCCAAAGAGAATCGAATATACTTATCAATTGCTATCAAGTACCTCTTGTATCGGTGCTATTTAATTATTTGATCAAATATCTATTAAATATCTCAACCGCGACGTGGCTTTTTCCACGTGAACGCAAAGATCCCAGCCACTGTCAGCCGATTTCAGGCAAATGGTACGTACCTTAGAGTGTGCAAGTTGTGCGACAACACTTGGGTGTCGGGGGTGTCCCGGGACGCCTCCCTAGTGTAGGCTTTCGCGCCCAAGTGTTTGAATGAGAACCGTGGAGTGTCGTGTGTTGGTGTGCCTGTTTGCCATTTTTTAAATATAGGTCCAGGTAGGATAGGTAGCATACTTTCTGGAGTGATTGATAGACATAAGTAGGTAGGGCCGGGCAGGTTGACACAGTCTCTGATCGGGTAGGCACTATTTCGCGTGTTCAACCTGTTTCAGGAAATCTGATTTGAAAAGTCGACGGTGAAGCTGTGGCGCGAACGAAAATGCGTTCGCCTCTGGCTTTGCCTATCGATTTTTCGAATCCTTCGCGGTCGTGGTCGCGATTTAGGCTGCGAAACGAAACGCCTTACATTATGCTCGAGGCTGCACGCGTGAACGAAGAACGATTACAATTTTAATCGTAATCTTTGCGATTTTCCGCAATCACAATTTTTACGATTTTATTTGGTCGTGATTCGGTCGCGTGCGTTCCATTTAGCTCCGCGATTTAAACTCTTTATTTCACCTTTATAAGTTTTTTTCTTGATTTCCGAGTAGAGCCTCCAGCCTAGTTTAAGTTTCAGCTGACCCTTGGGTCCGACGAAAAGGAGAGGCTAAATGCCGAAGAGGCCCGACAAACTGTCATTCAAGAGGGCAACTACTAATGGCCCCCCATTCTTAAAAAGAATGGGGAATCATTCTGTGTTACTACTTTGTCACTGTGCTTGCATTTTCAATCGTAGAATTTTTATTTGTACTTGGCCGACGCACATTCCGGCCCAACGATACAGCCCTCCCAAAAATATCGCGTTGCTTTAGAGTTGCGTTAAATGCCACGCGCTTTTTAATTAGAGTTGCGAGCAAATGAAAATCGCGATTGATTTAGCGTTGCGCAACGATGTCGCGATTGTACTTGCAATTTTGCCGTTCTTATTTATAGTTGAATTGTAGTATTTTATAATATATTTGACGTATGATAAAGTTTCTAGTGTTGCGGAAATTATTCTCGCGTCTTGAGCTTTCAGCTAACTTTTCAGGGGATCTTCAATTAGCTTGTTTTTTGATATTACAAATAATTTAATGTTTGCATTCTATCGGTCTTGATAAATAGTGTTGCGAAATGATTGCATCGCGAGTTCCAGTTAGTGTTGCGTTGATTAATGATCGCGTTTTTAATTAGAGTTGCGAATGCCAGTCCCTAATTGCTCCCAATTGGAAGCCTGTTCCTGAGCCACCCTGGAGGATGGCACATCAT
Organism: Nomada lathburiana; assembly: GCA_963667235.1. Taxonomy (NCBI): domain Eukaryota; kingdom Metazoa; phylum Arthropoda; class Insecta; order Hymenoptera; family Apidae; genus Nomada; species Nomada lathburiana. The sequence continues at coordinate 22,037,501 of OY763898.1, forward strand.
CGTCAGCCAAAAATCATGGCTGACCAATTCTTTGGCAATTCTTGTTGCATATGGTGTAATTTTTCTTTTCAGTGTTTTATATTTGTCTTTCTTTTTATTTTTTTTCTTAATAATTATACTACCTGGAATGCCTGTTGATGGAAATACTGCTAAAAATTTGCATACATAATAGTAAATTACTGTGTGAACGAAACGAAAAAAAATGAAAAGAAATGAAAAAAAATAAAACAAAATAAGAGAAAAGAAAAGAAACCAAAAAAAAGAAAGAAAAGAGAAGAAAAAAAAAGAAATAAATCGAGATAGTAGATTTCAATTAGAGGCAATACTAGTGACTGTTCATTATTGGAGTGTAACTTCAAAATATTTTCCCTTAATCGTTGCACATTTATTTTCACCCTTTTTTTTTAAGTAGAGCCAATTTTTATAACTTTTCGAGCTTGCTTTGGACAAATTGAAATTCACGCGCGATATCCGTAAATGTTTGAATAAAAAATCTTTGCGCGAGAAATGTTCTTGGCTGTAGTTGGGCCTCGGCATGGTGATAGTGGAAGTTTGATATCTGCTTCCGAATAATCGTTTACCGCTTCTTCGTAGAATCAATTGTAGTGAAATGTGACTACTTCAATTTTGAGTTTTTAATGAAATGGATACCACCATTCAGCTTCATCTAGAAAGTAGAAAATAATATATCACCTTGGCCGACATCCAATGACCCATTGTTATTAAAAAGTAGCTGCATTTTTCATATCAATTGGGATTTATTATCTTCGCTAAAATTCGGTTATTACGAATTGAAAGCAGCTTCGTTTCAATATAAAATGGGGGGATGGGGGGGCTTGGGGATGTTACTAATCCAATGCATCAGATTGTTGCAGATTCACCGATGAATCCAAATATGATATATTAAACAAATGTAAGTACATACGCCAGAGGCTCAAAAGTGGAATATATACAAAACATATCCAGAAATATTATCAAGGACACGCTTGGAAACTATAAAATTAAAGAGCCTGCCTCGTCCATCTGAGAGTTTAAGTATTAATTTTTATAAAACTTTACTAATTATTTTGAGTTTGTGTTTCTTTCAGAACCATTGAAAAGAAGAGGATTCATGAAACTACGTATAATATGACGACACCCTCACCCCTCCCCTGCCCTTTTAACTAATTACAGGTGTCAGACAAATAATTAGGCAGGCTCAATTATAAATCGAACAATACTTTTAGCTCCTTATGTAGGTAGGATTTGTTTGAACACACAATCTTAGATCTTTATACACGTAGGTTTCACACGAATTGAAATGATTAGACTTTTAATTAGGCAGGGTTTATAAAACCAAAAATTGTTAGCAGGTGGTGCAATTTTTTGGTTTGAGTTTCTGTCTGTTCTAGGAAGTCATGGACCACGAAATTAATATGGACTAATTGAGGAGGAATTAAGTATATAGATACTCATAAATTATTCTTTTAATTGAACTCTTAGATTTCATAGTAGGTAGGGTCATACTAGTTTTAAGTTAGATCTGTGTCACGCAGGGCGCATTTGAATGCAATCTTGTATTTAAGAACGGAAGATTTATTTTTAAGCTGCGTCTTAGTTTTTAAGACAGCAGTGTTCACCACTGCAATAATATTTCGTTGTCTAGTTTTAAGACCATAGGATATATTTTTAACAAAGTTTTATTCCAGGAAATTGAATACTCTTGGAGATTTTCTTTCAGGATTCCTTCTGATATTCAATTTAGCTTTCGGTCGTGAATTTTCTAAGTACTCCTCTTATTGTCTTACTTGTACTACGATCAATTAACGAACGTTCTACAAATTGACAATAATAGGAGATTTTTCTTTCTCACATGTTATATTAGAATTAGTTTTCGCGTAATTGGAGGGTGGACGGGCCGTGGCTAGGGTGGGTCTCCATTCGCAGTAACCTCCACGTGGTGAGACCTGGGCAATCAATTATTTATTGTATAATTATTAAACGTTTAAGAGACGTTTGGTAATTATGTGGAAAATAATTTGAGCGAATTGGCTGCGAATTCCCTTCCCATTTCCTTCTCATTCCCCTTTCCGTTCTCGGCTCGGAGAATCGATGGAAAGGCGCTGTTGGCACCTGTGGCGGTATCTGGGTTGCACTGTCTGCGGGGAGCGGTGTGTGGGGCTGTGATTGTGGTTCTGGAGAGTTTCCCAGCCGATGCAGGGTCTCCCTGGCGAGTCAGACCACGCCAAGCACACCTTGGGGTGGCAGAAGGCACCATGGGTTTATGATCTGGAATCGTGGTCGCCGTCTTGCATATCCGCAACTCAACGATAGCTGCGGCTCGGTATCAAAGCTGGTGTTGATTAAGTCGCTGGACTGTCCAGACTCTGGGCTGAGAGCTCGCGGGCTGCTCGGTAGCAGTCACCCTCGATACTTTTCTTCTTTTTGTATCCACCCCTTTAGCTTCATTCCCTTTTCTGCTCTAGGCGCGGAGGACCGATGGAAAGGCGCTGTTGGCACCTGTGGCGGTATTTGGGTTGCACTGTCTGCGGGGAGCGGTGTGTGGGGCTGTGATTGTGGTTCTGGAGAGTTTCCCAGCCGATGCAGGGTCTCCCTGGCGAGTCAGACCACGCCAAGCACACCTTGGGGTGGCAGAAGGCACCATGGGTTTATGATCTGGAATCGTGGTCGCCGTCTTGCATATCCGCAACTCAACGATAGCTGCGGCTCGGTATCAAAGCTGGTGTTGATTAAGTCGCTGGACTGTCCAGACTCTGGGCTGAGAGCTCGCGGGCTGCTCGGTAGCAGCTATCTTCGATACCTTTCTTCCTTTTAAATTCACCCCTTTAGCTTCATTCCCTTTTCTGCTCTAGGCACGGAGGACCGATGGAAAGGCGCTGTTGGCATCTGTGGCGGTATTTGGGTTGCACTGTCTGCGGGGAGCGGTGTGTGGGGCTGTGATTGTGGTTCTGGAGAGTTTCCCAGCCGATGCAGGGTCTCCCTGGCGAGTCAGACCACGCCAAGCACACCTTGGGGTGGCAGAAGGCACCATGGGTTTATGATCTGGAATCGTGGTCGCCGTCTTGCATATCCGCAACTCAACGATAGCTGCGGCTCGGTATCAAAGCTGGTGTTGATTAAGTCGCTGGACTGTCCAGACTCTGGGCTGAGAGCTCGCGGGCTGCTCGGTAGCAGCTATCTTCGATACCTTTCTTCCTTTTAAATTCACCCCTTTAGCTTCATTCCCTTTTCTGCTCTAGGCACGGAGGACCGATGGAAAGGCGCTGTTGGCATCTGTGGCGGTATTTGGGTTGCACTGTCTGCGGGGAGCGGTGTGTGGGGCTGTGATTGTGGTTCTGGAGAGTTTCCCAGCCGATGCAGGGTCTCCCTGGCGAGTCAGACCACGCCAAGCACACCTTGGGGTGGCAGAAGGCACCATGGGTTTATGATCTGGAATCGTGGTCGCCGTCTTGCATATCCGCAACTCAACGATAGCTGCGGCTCGGTATCAAAGCTGGTGTTGATTAAGTCGCTGGACTGTCCAGACTCTGGGCTGAGAGCTCGCGGGCTGCTCGGTAGCAGTCACCCTCGATACTTTTCTTCTTTTTGTATCCACCCCTTTAGCTTCATTCCCTTTTCTGCTCTAGGCGCGGAGGACCGATGGAAAGGCGCTGTTGGCACCTGTGGCGGTATCTGGGTTGCACTGTCTGCGGGGAGCGGTGTGTGGGGCTGTGATTGTGGTTCTGGAGAGTTTCCCAGCCGATGCAGGGTCTCCCTGGCGAGTCAGACCACGCCAAGCACACCTTGGGGTGGCAGAAGGCACCATGGGTTTATGATCTGGAATCGTGGTCGCCGTCTTGCATATCCGCAACTCAACGATAGCTGCGGCTCGGTATCAAAGCTGGTGTTGATTAAGTCGCTGGACTGTCCAGACTCTGGGCTGAGAGCTCGCGGGCTGCTCGGTAGCAGTCACCCTCGATACTTTTCTTCTTTTTGTATCCACCCCTTTAGCTTCATTCCCTTTTCTGCTCTAGGCGCGGAGGACCGATGGAAAGGCGCTGTTGGCACCTGTGGCGGTATCTGGGTTGCACTGTCTGCGGGGAGCGGTGTGTGGGGCTGTGATTGTGGTTCTGGAGAGTTTCCCAGCCGATGCAGGGTCTCCCTGGCGAGTCAGACCACGCCAAGCACACCTTGGGGTGGCAGAAGGCACCATGGGTTTATGATCTGGAATCGTGGTCGCCGTCTTGCATATCCGCAACTCAACGATAGCTGCGGCTCGGTATCAAAGCTGGTGTTGATTAAGTCGCTGGACTGTCCAGACTCTGGGCTGAGAGCTCGCGGGCTGCTCGGTAGCAGCTATCTTCGATACTTTTCTTCTTATTAAATTCACCCCTTTTCCTTCAGTCCCTTTTCTTTTCTTTGAGGTTTCCTTCTGAAACTCAATTTAGCTTTCGGTCGTTAATTTTCTAAGTACTCCTCTTATTGTCTTACTTGTACTACGATCAATTAACGAACGTTCTACAAATTGACAATAATAGGAGATTTTTCTTTCTCACATGTTATATTAGAATTAGTTTTCGCGTAATTGGAGGGTGGACGGGCCGTGGCTAGGGTGGGTCTCCATTCGCAGTAACCTCCACGTGGTGAGACCTGGGCAATCAATTATTTATTGTATAATTATTAAACGTTTAAGAGATGTTTGGTAATTATGTGGAAAATAATTTGAGCGAATTGGCTGCGAATTCCCTTCCCATTTCCTTCTCATTCCCTTTTCCGTTCTCGGCTCGGAGAACCGATGGAAAGGCGCTGTTGGCACCTGTGGCGGTATTTCTTTTGCACTGTCTGCGCAGAGCGGTGTGTGGGGCTGTGAATGTGGTTCGACGTCTCAAAAGCAAGGGAAACGAACAAGCTTCACGATGAAATGTACCCCGTTGCTGTAACTATATACAGTTGGCCTTAACAACAATTTTAATTGTTTAATTGTTTATAACAAATGAACTGCACATGGAATAATTTTCTCACCTATTGGATATGGTAGCCTATGCCTCTGGCTTTAATTTATTTTCTCTGGTCATTGATGTACCTAGCCAGGAAGTAGCAGTAATCGCATTTGTTTATAATTTCTATAAACAAATTCAATTATCTCGGCTTCTGGTGTGTCGATTTCAATCAAACTCGTCTCAAAATAAAAGGAAACGAATAAGCTTCACGATGAAATATACCCCGTTGCTGTAACTATATGCAGTTGGCCTTAACAACAATTTTCATTGTTTAATTGTTTATAACAAATGAACTGCACATGGAATGATGTTTACACGTGTTGGAGATGGTAGCCTATGTCTCTGTCTTTAATTTATGTCCTCTGGTCATGTATGTACCTAGCCAGGAAGTGGCAGTAATCGCATTTGTTTATCAATTCTTTAAACAAATTCAATTATCTCGGCTTCTGCTGTGCCGATTTTAATCAACGACCTCTCAAATTGAAGCTCTCGGTTCAAGGAACAATCTGATTCACCATTAGATCGGCCCTGGTGTATAGCTGCGGTGCAGTTCTCAAACGAATTGTTAAATTGTTTGTAGAACATCAACAGCGCATGTAGCATTTGTAAATCGTTTATTGCCGTGTAGCGACGTCCTGTACCTGCATTTTGAGCACTCTATCATTGATCTAGCGCCTCCAGAAGCCGAGATAATTACAGTGACCAGGAGTGCAATTTTCCGATTCTTTAATTGTTAATAAGTTTTATACCACAAATGCCATATTGTTGCACCTGTTGGAGCAGATAGCTATGGTCCGTAGCTTTAATTTAAGACAAGTCTGGTTAAGAAATACGCTCTAGAAGCCGAGAAAAACGCAATTGTTTAAATTGACGATGTACTCCACGAATTCGGTTTTGGCGGTGCGGAAAACTGCGAAAAAGGCCTCAAACGCGAGATGGCGCCATACGTCTGATTATCGACTGTCTATGCGGCACTAGAGCGCCAGTTGCATGTTCAAGTTGCTGACATCGTTACCGACAGATTGTAAAAGCCGATGTTATTTATAATTTTGTTATCTCGGTTCTTGGTGGTTATTTTTTAATCTATGAGGTATCAAATGAAAGGGAAAGAAATAATCTATTCACCTGTAATAGTGTCGTTGCTGTAACTTTATTGACTTGCCCGTAATAATTAATTTAATTGTTTAATAGTTTAGAACAAACGAAGGACCCCTAAATTATTTTTGGCAACCTATGTGGCTAAGGTATTTACATCTTTGAATATTTTGGTCTTTCAATAAATTTTTGTGTTTGTTTTAAGTACATACTAACGATAGTATTCTTCTTTACTTCGACCTCGTAGCCATGAAATTTGTACTTATTGTTAGTGCAAATATAACCTAACTTTAGATTACTATCGTAGCCTACTGATTCTTCTCTTCCACTCTTTCTTTCATACTATCTCTACCTTACATATTGCCCTATATATTCTTACTAGCCACCTCTTTATTGCACATCTATTATATGTATACCTTTGTGTTTCCAATTCCTAAGCTTTCACCTCTTATTCTACACAACTGATCGTCTAGCGTAACGTTATATTGTAGCTTAATTGTTATATATAGAACTTTTTATTTTTCTGTTGCACTCCCGGTATTGTATATCATAGTATCTTCCCTTAAGGCTGTCCGTCAGCTCCTTTACTTCAGCTCTCATCAAATTCACATTGCAAAAGTCGTTAGATTCCTTTTAAAATAACCTTACCTTTCTGTTATGTTTCTAGTTTCCCTTCTTTCCGTTTCCAATAAATATCCCTTAACAATCCTTCTCTCTCCTGTTACATATTTACTAATATATTATTCGTGTGTGCAGGTTTCATTGGCAAAGAATAAGGAGCATTAACGGACACTTCTCATTGTGCGTAAATGCAAGAAAGAAGGAAGGATAGTTATTGCCGCATACTTCTGTTATAGTAAATTGGTTTTGCGGGATCGGAAGGTTTATACAATCAAGGCAGATGTATGTGTTATATAAAATATTTATATTTGATATAACAAAAGGTACTCCGCAGAACTAAATGTAAATATATCTTAACTTATGCTGCAGAAGCCTACACCATTCCACACTGCTCCACACTGTTCTACAGTACGCTGTTTGCTCTCAGATCCATGCTGCTTCACTTTCTCACCCGTGCTACCCTGCTGCTCAATCTACCCTCTTTTGCACCTCCAACTACACTGTGTAATTCTCCTCGTTTATGCATCTTTTCCTTTCCTCCTTGTTCCATTTCAAATTCCTAAGTCATTCTGATATCTTATTATCTCTAGCTCTATATATTCTGTTAATAGGTTTTCCAACGTTCTAAATTATTGTCTGTGTAAGTCACATCTTTCATTCTTTTCCTTCTCCCAATATTTCTTCATTCTTTAATGCTTTCCCATCTTACCTGCACTATTGATTGCTGATTCGACCCTCTTTCGTTCTTACTTAGTTACTCTAGTAGTGTTGCTGGCCTAATATATTTAAACCTTTCATTATATCTTGCTTCTTCACTTTTATTTTCTCGTTCCTGTTGTCGCATTTCATAGTCTCTTCTCTTATGGCTCTCCGCCAATTCCTTTACTTCTGCTCTGCTCAAATTCACTCTTACGAGACTGGTTCCATTCCTTTTTAAATAATCCATCCTCTCTTTCTCTTATGCTTATGATTTGGCCTTCCCTTATATCTTTTTCCTCCAAATATCCCTTAACAATCTTTCTCTCTCCGGTTACATACCTTTACTAATGTATTTTTTGTGTGTGCAGGTTTCGCCGGCAAGGAGTAAGGACCATTTACCGGCACTTCTCATCATGCGTAAATGCACGAAAGAAGAAAGAATCATTCTTGCCACATACTTTAGTTATTGTAAATTGGTTTCTAAGAATAGTTTGTAACTGTTAGCGCATAAGATTAATTTAGAACAATTGTGTAGTTAACTGTTAGGTATACCTAGTACTTGTATATTGTATCTTGCATTTTATATTCTCTTTATTCAGTAGATCTTGTATAAACTTTAATATTACTGTTACTACAAGTTCTACTGAATGCGCTAAATATAAAATGCAAGATACAATAAATACTTTGGGCTTTACATATCCACAAGTTACACAATTGTTGTAATTTAAAATAAGCTACACCATATAAAGTACGTAAAATTTAGTATAAGTTTTATCTGTAAGATATATTGTAAATTAACTTTAAAGAATAGTTTATAAGTATTAGTTTGTAAATTTGAATTACCGCATTTTTGTTCCTTGTATCTTCATTAATTAATTTGAATAAATCTTAAATGAAAAGAATTCTACGCCTCTCTTTATTTTAACACCTTAACTATCCTTGAAAAGACCTAATTCCAATTCCTTAAACAAGTTCTACCGTGCAGGAACTTTAAATGAAAGTTCACAAGCGGAGATCTTGTAAAAATAGACCTAAGCATCATTAACTTTGCCGCTAATTGTTACGTCTTGATGGGAGCTCTTTACATTTATGTTCTCGGAAATTCCTGGAACGTGACGTCATTTCCAAGAATTGCCGGCGTCGGATACCTCCTTGCACATCATATTCTCCTAATACAAAGTCCAGATTTCCGAGCGCTGAAATTTCTGAGTTACTGGCAAAAATATCTGCTGAAAATCGTGGATTTGTATTAGGAGAATATGATATGCAAGGAGGTATCCGTCGTCATTTCCAAGAATTGCCGGCGTCGGATACCTCCTTGCACTTCATATTCTCCTAATACAAAGTCCAGATTTCCGAGCGCTAAAATTTCTGAGTTTCTGGCAAAAATATCTGCTGAAAATCGTGGATTTGTATCAGGAGAATATGATATGCGAGGAGGTATTCGATCGAAGCAATTCTTGGAAATGACGTCACGGTTCCAGGAATTTCCGAGCGAAAAATTTCTGAGTTTCTGGCAAAAATATCTGCTGAAAATCGTGGATTTGTATCAGGAGAATATGATATGCGAGGAGGTATTCGATCGAAGCAATTCTTGGAAATGACGTCACGGTTCCAGGAATTTCCGAGCGTAAAATTTCTGAGTTTCTGGCAAAAATATCTGCTGAAAATCGTGGATTTGTATCAGGAGAATATGATATGCGAGGAGGTATTCGATCGAACCAATTCTTGGAAATGACGTCACGTTCCAGGAATTTCCAAGCGCTAAAATTTGTGGACAACTGCCAACCAGAGTTCGGTTATGGCGGCGATGGAGGACGGCGGTCCCGGTGGTGACGGCGAACACTTTTTGCCACCCAGCCCCCGTGGAGCTGTGCAGAAGGCTGGAGACCGCGCTGGATCCAACCCACAGGATTGGCGGACGACGTGCGAAGATCCTCTTGCGCACGAGGACTCATCCAGGCTTCACGATGGACGGAATGCGTCGCTCTGGCCGTTTCGAGACGGGACTGTGACAGGACGGGTGAGGGGAGCTGCAGCCTCCGACCCCCCCGGCGATGCGCAGTCACAGAAGCCTGCTCAACCGCCACCCCACAGACGCGTCCCTGCGGGATTGATCCTGGACCCATCAGGATGACGGGATTGCCCGATGAGGGGCGTCCGAGGTGGTGGCCAACGACCATCAAGCTGACACCATGACTGCCTTCCCGCCTTTTCGGAGGAGGCAGCCATGACGCCGTCTACTGATGCGCCACCAGTCGCCCCAACCGAGAAGACTAGCGACCGAACTCCCCCCCCTTCACCATCCAGTGAGTGCGACTCAGCCAATGAGGTCTCATGTACCTCATCTGGTTGAACGGTACTCCGCGCCGCGGCAGAAATGCCGCGTCGACGCGATGAAGCGGGAAATAAATACAAGGGCGACTGACGACTCACGACTCAGGATGAACAACCAAGGCGGACATGAAAGGCTCCCTACAACCGCCACCGCTCAGTGGCCGAAATGCCGCTTGGAGCGATGGTCTACGGAAATAAGGCGGAAATAAATTGGGAGCTGGTAGAGCAGTAGGGAAATAAGGAACCAGCCACTGTCTGCAAATGCATCTTTATTAAATGGATCCCCTCTTCCTACCTCCGCTCTGCCTTTGGCAGAGAACACTGCTGGAAGAGGAGACGTGCCAAATCGGTGACCGTCGCCGCTTCGGGCAGCGAGGCCACCCCACTAGCCGCGGAGCGAGGCGCGGTCCCCTGGAATTGAAATACGGCCTCAATCAAGGCTCGACAAGCCTCAAGTAGGGGCTGCGGTGTGGACGTGGAGGACCCACCGGCTGTACCGCCGGCTGTACTCCCTCTAGTCCCCGTGCCCCCGCTGGAAGACGCAGGCCCCGGCAAGGGGGCCTCGCGGATGGCTGCACGACGTCTTCGGGCAGGACGCCTATAAGGACGTCGGGCGAGATGCACACTCTGCTCACGGGACCCATCAGGCTCAAGGACGGCGCCCCGGAAACGAAATGTTAGTTCGTCCTCCCAAGCCCGGAGGACGATCTCCACCCTCCCCCGAGGCAGCTGGGTGGCGGTCAAGGGCTGCAGCCCACTCCTGGGCGAGCGGGGAGATGACCGCTGGCTCCCCGCTGGGGAGGCTGTGACTCTCCCCGCCCCGCAATACATACAGGTACGGCGGCAGACCGCACAGGCCCTCCTCTGCCCTCCACGGGGTGACAACGATGACGAGGGACTGCGCTGACGCCCTCGTGACACGACATCCCTCCGCTGTTGACGGCGAGACCGACGACTTGGGCTAACCATGCCTTAGAACCCCCAGGGATCGAATCCTCCCTCCCTATGCGATGGAAACAAACCCTGAAACAGGGAAACGAACTCCTGAACCGCTCCTGCAACAAACGCGGAGATTGAAAAGGGAAGGAAACCACATGGTTCCAGACGTGGGAGTCGTGGAAAGGAGACAGGGTGGCAGACCGGCACAACACACGAACATAACCTAAATGAGTTATAGGTTATGGCAGGAAGCCCGCCACTAACATGTGCTGTCGGCACACATCCAAAACACATCCAAATCACGACACACACGACCAACTGGACAACACACTGGCTCCACAAACCCTTGACTAAACCCCGTTAACGTCAAGCGGCTCCCGGATATATATTCCGTTATATAGTCCGTGCGATAAGTCCGTGTCTACGTGAGGTTTACTTCCCAAGGGGGAGACAGGTACGAAGCCAACTAACGTGGAACCAGAATAAACAAGATAGATAACTCGAAGGATGACCACCGCCCGCAAACATAGAGTATGCGCGAGGCCCTACGAAACGCAACCCGACGGCAACTGAACTGAGCATTCAGAATGCCTGCCGGTCCGCAGGGGCTCACACAGGAGATCGTAGGAATGGTTTCGCCATCCATAAGGATAACGTCCAGGGAATGGCGACTTTCCTACGGTCCTCGGCCCACACCCGAATATGGAGACTGCCTGAATTTTTTACAGGCAGCAAAATTAGAATAACAAGACTGTTAGTCTTGTACAAGTCACAAACCAAGGTGTAAGGTAACGTGCCGAGGGTTGAATGGCCGCAGTGACTTAAAACATGCGGTCACGAACGTTCCCTGCAGGGCACCTGGGGCCACCACTGCAGTATTCCAGTCCCCTTGCCCGGATACGAGGCTCTGTTCGGGTGGACCTCATAATTCCTCACACCACATTATTGGGAACTAACAGGACAGGATTCTTTATACGACCAAGGCTACGACACGGACAACGAGACATCCCAGATATAATATGTAATGTCGGAACGACAAGATATAGTTTACGGTGCAGGGGAGGGATACCCCAGTACCGGTCCGAGGGGTGGTGGGCAAGCGGGCCCCCCCGGATCGTCAACTGACGACCGTAACACAAAAAAAGAAAGAGAAAGCAGCTTGGCGACTTCCACCGTACTGCAAGACATGCAGTACGACAGAGTGCGCCAAACAGAGGAGGACGAGAGGGGAAAAGGGGGGCATTCAGGGGAGCGACGGAGCACCACACATGCAACCCACCCCCTCCCATACACTATAAAGGATCCCGACTCTGAATCGGATGAGAGATCGACGACCCAATCAGTTGTCTCTCTCTCCACTAGAAAGGAAGGGACATCATCCGTGTCGGACTCCGACACGGAGGAGGAAACCACCCGCCGGCGTCGGGAGAAGGCCCACCTTCCAGGGGAGGGGAAGGTCGTGCAAGAAACCTTCCACACCCCGGTTGGGAAATACCCAATGGGACTTATCACGGCCCATCTTAGGGGAACCTCAGGAGGGTCGATGAAGTTGGGTTCGAGTGAAACCCAACTTCCATCCCCGCCTATAGGACACCCATGGGGGGTGAATACCCCACAGATCCTCCCCATACGAATGGGGGATGTTGGAACCCCAAACCCGTTTCAACCACGAACAAAGCTGAACAGGAGTCCACCTCGCCCGATGATGACACCTCCTGTACAGCTATCGTACAGAAGGGACAAGGAAGGGTTGGAGGGAACAGTAACAAAACTGGCTCCCTCCCCTCCACGTACAGCTCGAAGGGGCTCCCCAAAAGAGATGAGCCCCAAGGAGTTAAAACTACATCCGGGCGAACCAATGGTGTCCCAGCGACACCTTTGGGCCCTACTGGCCGAACTGGAGGCGCTGAGGGCACAGGCAGAGTCCTCCGCAACGACATTTATGGAGTACGCAAACTCCACAAAAAACGTTAAAGCGTCTATGAGGGAGAAGTCCATACAGACGGTGGCCACCCTCCAAAAGATGAGGAGGAAAATCCTGGAGGGCAGGAAAGCCCCCAGCAGGACCATCTCCCCCCCTGCCAAACCCCCCGTCAAACCCCCCGTGAAACCCTCCACCCCATCTAATGGGGGAAGCGAGGTTAAAACGAGGGTCCATATTGGTACACAGACGGCACCTCAGGACGGGAGAAAAGGGAGGCCCAAAACGGGCCAGAAGAACCCATTCCCACCCCCCTCTTCTGTAGCAGAACAAAACATAAAGGAGAATTCTGCACTCCACAAGAGGAAGGTGAGATCTCCCCCAGAGGAGGGTGCCTCAAAGAAACCCCGCTCGGGAGCGACACCCACCTATGCTGCGGTGGCAGGCAACCCCCCTCCGACTGAAACTGCGACGGACTCGGACTTCCAAGAAGTCCGGCTCAAAAGGAGGAACAGACGAAGAAGAGGGAAAACACCCCTGCCGTCGGCGGAAACCATTCCCCAACCACGGAAAGGACGGCAAAAGCCCAGTCATCCCGTGGAACCCAAATTGGGAACGACGAAGCGTTCAATCCCGCTACGGAGGAAACCCCCGAAGGTTAAGCCGGAGGCCCTCCTGATTAAGGTTAAAGAGGGGTCCACATACCTGGAAACGGTAAAGGACGTCCTCAAAAAGGGGAAAACCTGCCTCGCAGAAACAAGCGCGGTAAGGAAAACGCGAGAGGGACACGTTCTGATAGAACTGTCCAAAACTGCCAAGGCACATGGTGTAGCCGAAACACTGAGCAAAATGCTCGGGGAAGCAACACCGGTTGCCACACTACAGGCGAGGTCGACAATGGAGATAAAGAATGTCGACCCCACGGCAGAGGCAGGTGATATCGTGGAAGGGATAGCCCAGACTTTAGGGCTAGACCCAAACATGATACACCTGAGAACAACGAGGATGACCCCATCGGGAACTCAGACGGCGATTCTTGACATACCATCCGGGGCCATCCCGAAGGATCTTGAATCGCGCAAGTTCAGGATCGGGTTCACCCTGGTGTCGGCGAGGATACTACCGAAGGTCATGAGATGCTTCAGGTGCCACGCCTTAGGCCACACAAGCCTGACCTGCAAAGCGCTCCCTCAGGGAAAAGAAAAATGCAGGAAGTGCGGCTCCATGGAACACTCCATAAAGGAGTGCACCAACGAGCCAAGATGTACCCTCTGCGAGGCCCAAGGCCTGGAGGGGAAAAAACTGCATCATGTGGCTGCATCACTGGGATGCCCACAATACCAGAAGGTTGCTCAGGGCCGACGGGGACTAGCTACCCGAAATGGCTAAACCTATGGTGATCTTACAGATTAACCTGAACAGATCCCGCCTCGCGCAAGAACTCCTGGTGCAACAAGCATCAGAGATGAATGCCGACGCGGTGATCATTTCTGAACCTTATAGACAAAGACGTGAGTGGTGCAATGACACAACTGGGGACGCGGCCGTATGGATAACGGGTTTCAACGGACGTATGGCACACCCCATCAGCATCGCACCACTACCCGGAATAGCAGTTGCAATGCTTGAGGAAACAACCCTTATAAGCGGCTACTGCTCTCCGAACATCACGCAACCGGAAGTAGAGATGTATCTAGATGACCTCCAGGAGGTGCTGAGAAACGCCACCTCGATAGGTAGACGGGTGATTCTTGCAGGCGACTTCAACGCCAAATCCCCGGCCTGGGGTGGACGCAAGACCGAACGGAGAGGTGCGCTGCTCCTTGCCATGACCATGGCAGCGCACCTTGTTCCCATTCGACCGCAGGGGATGTTCACCTTCTTCAGGAACGGCGGGACATCCTTCCCGGATATTATGTCTGTGGACAGGCTAACCCTGGAAAACCTACAAAGAAGCGAGGTGCTGGAAACCTACTCCGCCTCGGACCACCGATACATCTTACATACCTTCAAGGAAGGTAGATGCAGTCGACCACACACGGCGTGGAGACCATTCTCACTCAAGAACTTGAAGCCAGAGGAGATACTCGACTCATACGACATCCTGAGCAGAGAATCCACGCCACGACGTGCAAGGAACCATTCGTCACAGGCCCCCACGCCCGACAGAGACCTGGACTGCTCCCCGGAGGCGATGCAGTCCAGGCTCGAAAGGGTATGTGAGAGAGCCATGCGAAGGAAGATACTTCCGAAAGGCACAAGAAAACCGAACTTTTGGTGGAACGATAAAATTGCCAATCTTAGAACGGCAACGTTCCAAGCCAGAAGAAGGTATCAAAGAGCCAAGAAAAAGGACTCTCCAGAAACCCCAAACCTCCTTGATCACTACAGATCAACAAGGAAGAGCTTACAGGTGGAAATCTGGAAGAGTAAAGAAAAATCGTGGTCTGACTTCTGTGCGATTCTCGATCAGAATCCATGGGCACGACCGTACAGGGCAGTGATGTCCAGATTGAGGAAAGCGAGAGGTGTGACAACCTCCCTCCCGGCGGAAAAGGTGCAAGAGGTGCTCAACGCCCTCTTCACCACCACAAAACCCTCACAGGAAGTGACCTCATGGTCAGCTACCACCCCAACGCCCGACCCCCTGTGCACAACCACAATCACACAGGAAACTGTGGTGAAAGCGGCAAAAGCGCTTAAGGTCGGGAAAGCACAAGGGATAGATTCGGTACCGGCGGAAGTGGTCAAGATAATTGCCGAGAAATGGCCAGCTGACCTCACGACGATGTGCCGTCTTACGCTATTCGAGGGAACTATACCACGTACATGGAAGACGGCTCGAGTGATTCTACTCCCGAAACCAGGAAAGGACCTGTCAACTCCATCGGCATACAGGCCCATCAGCATACTCCCGGCGCTATCCAAGCTATGGGAGTACGTGATGAAAGACGCCATAGAAGCGCAGATTGGACGCGACCCCTTTCACGGCCGCCAATACGGATTTAGAAAAGGCGTAGGCACCGTGGAAGCAATTAAGGAGGTAACGCGGTTCGCGGATATGTGCCAAAGCAGGGGCGCACTGTGCGCCCTTGTGACAACGGACATAAAGAACGCATTTAACCGCCTAGAATGGAAACACACCCTGGCTGAACTTGCTCGGAGAGGAGTTTCCGAAGACCTGATAAGGGTCATACGGAACTACTCCGAGGATAGGCGAGTGGTGGTACATACCCCGGAAAGTACAGTGAGCCTACCGATTTACGCAGGAGTTCCACAAGGCGCAGTACTAGCACCGATGCTGTGGAACCTCGTATACGATGGTGTTCTGTCACTCGCGAATGGACTCAGGAATACTGCAGCCTTCGCGTACGCGGACGACCTGGCGCTTACGATCTCGGCAAGGAACCTGGAAGAACTCCAGTTCCTGATAGATATCGGCCTGAGGCAGATCCAAGAATGGTTCACACGCATGAACCTTGAGATCGCCCCCGAAAAAACCGAGATCCTGATACTGACGGGGAAAAGAATCCATAAAATAATCGACCTTGAATGGGGCGAGACCTCCGTGAGGACGCAGAACACTGCGAAATACCTCGGAGTAGAACTCGACAACAAGCGTAACTACAGACACCACATCACTAAAACCTGCGCGAGAGCGGAGAAGATGATGGGTGCCCTGGCGGGACTCCTACCAAATACCAAGGGACCAGCCAGGAAATGTAGAAACTTGTACTACAAGGTATGGGAGTCGGTGGTCCTGTATGCGTCTCCAATCTGGGCGCAGGCAGCGAACACCTGGCGCTTCAATAATACTATCCTACGCAGAAGCCAGAGAGCGGCATTGATTCATACCACGACGGCATATCGTACAGCGGCATATGATGCACTATGTGTGTTGGCGGGAAAAATGCCAATACACATCAAAGCCGATGCCCTCTGGAAAATTTACACGGAGAAGTCCAATCACCAACACACCGAAAGAGAATGGGAAGATGCCGCAGGAGAGCCTACCCACCTCCAAATAATGAAAAAGAGAATATGGGAAGAGGCCATCGACCAGTGGCAGGGCAGATGGGACAGTTTTGACCCTAATAACTGGACCCGGAAGCTGGTCGGCTCGGTCAGGACCTTCGAGCATAAGTCCCCCGACCTCTTCCTGGACTTCCATGTGATGCAGCTCCTAACGGGGCATGGCTCATTTGGCAGCTTCAGGAAGAGAATAGGCAGGACGACCAGCGAGGACTGCTGGGACTGCGGACACCCAGTGGACAACGCAGACCACGTCATCTTCTACTGTGATCGCTGGGCGGAGGAGAGACTCCACCTGGAAGCATCCTTAGGAGGAAGACTGGCGATCACGAACCTGATCCCAAAGATCACCGCGTCGCTGGAGAACTGGAAAATATTCCAACGGTTCGCGGCGAAGGTGATGAAGGACAGGGCGAACCAGGAGAGAGAAAAAGAGAAAATGGGCGACCCCTCTTTCCCTCCCAGAAGAAAGAGGCGACGCCCATTTACCAGACTCTTGATGGACCCCTGAGAGCTAGCAGGCTTCGCGCTGCAACCACGGAGTCCATCTAGTCATTCTCCGATTCGATGCCGGCAACCCTCGTTGGTTGGAATCTCCAACAAACAAGGGGCCACTGCAGTAATGAGGATACTCCGGTGAGGAGCCCCCCCCTCGTAGTATTACATAGTATAGGGCCGAGGGGCGTGGGTGCGTATCCTATGCGATGGTGCGATAGAGGAGGGGTTTTTAGTGGGTAGTTGCCGCATGACACCTTAGGCAGCAGAGTCCCACATAACCCGGCATAGGCCGGGTATGCATAAACGCATTTTCCCCTCCTCGAACACAAAAAAAAAAAAAAAAAAAAAAAAAAAAAAAAAAAAAAAAAAAAAAAAAAAAAATGGACAACTGCCAACCAATTTTCCAAGAAGTAAGACTTAGAAGAAGAAGACTTAGAATTCCTGCTGCCAAATTTAATAACGTATAGGGCCATTTTGACAAGGTTCTCGCTTTAGAACTTTCTATTTAAAGTTCCTCCACGGTACTTCTTGTATAAGGAATTGGACTTAGGTTCTTTCAAGGATTGTTAAGGTGTAAAAATAAAAAGAGCTTTGGAATTCTTTTAATTGAAAATTTATTTAAACTAATTAGTGAAGATACAAGTTACAAAAATGTTGTAATTCAAATTTACAAGCTAATACTTATAAACTATTCTTTTAAGTTAATTTACAATACATCTTACAGATGAAACTTGCACTAAAATTTACATAGTTTACATGGTGAAGCTTATTTTAAATTAAAGCAATTGTGTAACTTGTGCATATGTATAGTATTTATTATACCTTTTATTTTATATTTAGCACATTCAGTAGAACTTGTAGTAAAAGAAATATGAAAGTTTATATAAGATCTACCGATTAAACTGAATATAAAATGATATATATAATAGATATACATAACAGTTAGTTACACAATTGTTCTAAATTAATTTTATGCGCTAATAGTTACAAACTATCCTTACAAACCAATTTACTATAACTAAAGTACATGGCAAGGGTTATTCTTTCCTCTTTCTTGCTCTTATGCCCAACGAGAAGTGTCGGTCAAGCTCTTTACTCTTTGCCTGCGAGACCTGCACACACAAAAAGTAAATTAGGAAGTATATGTAGCAGGAGAGATAAAGATTATTAAGCGCTATTTAAAGGAAAAAGAAAGAAGGGAAGACTAAACAAGAAGCGAAAAAGAAAGAAAGAAAGAAAAGATGTATAATAAATGTGCGATAGAGAGGCAACAAAGAGTGTCATGCACAAGGTAGAGAAGGTATGAAAAAAAAGAGCGGAACAGGAGACGAGAGTGCAAGAGTTAAGATAGTATTGTGAAGATAGGTTATATGTACGCTAAGCCCAACTTTCAGTGCTGCGAGACCGAAATAAAGATTAATACTATTCACCTGGGACACGGCTGATCTGCAGATGAA
The DNA here is from genome assembly GCA_963667235.1 of Nomada lathburiana. Taxonomy (NCBI): domain Eukaryota; kingdom Metazoa; phylum Arthropoda; class Insecta; order Hymenoptera; family Apidae; genus Nomada; species Nomada lathburiana. The sequence continues at coordinate 22,056,079 of OY763898.1, forward strand.
TAGCAATGGCATGCATGAACGAGTGAAATTGCACAGTGTAAACGGAGGATCAGAAGAAGGTAGATTTAGCAACCGGGTAATGTGGATTTGGGTTAGGTGCGAGACCTGCACACACAAAAAATATATTAGTAAGTATATGTAGCAGAGGAGATAAAGGTTATTACGTGATATTTAAAGGAAAAAGAAAGAAGGGAAGGCCAAACCAAAAGCGTAAAAGAAAGAAAGACAGAAAAGATGTATAACAGATGTGCAATAAAGAGGCAACAAAGAGTGTGATGCACAAGGTAGAGAAGGTATGAAAAGAAAGAGCGGAGCATGAGACGAGAGTGCAAGAGTTAAGATAGTATTGTGAGGATAGGTTATATGTATGCTAAGTCCAACTTTCAGTGCTACGAGACCGAAATAAAGATTAATACTATTCACCTACGACACGGCTGATGTGCAGATGAATAGCGATGCCCAGCATGAACGAGTGAAATTGCACAGTGTAAACGGAGGATCAGAAGAAGGTAGATTTAGCAACCGGGTAATGTGGATTTGGGTTAGGTGCGAGACCTGCACACACAAAAAATATATTAGTAAGTATATGTAGCAGAGGAGATAAAGGTTATTAAGCGATATTTAAAGGAAAAAGAAAGAAGGGAAGACCAAACCAGAAGCGTAAAAGAGAGAGAGGATTATTTAACAAGGAATGGAATGAGTCTCATAAGAATGAACTTGATGACAGCAGAAGTAAAGGAATTGACGGAGAGCCTTAAAAGAACAGACTGTGCAATGCAACAGCTGGAATGAGACAGAAAAATATAAGCTAAATATAATGAAATGTTTATATATATGAGAACAGCAACATTACTAAAGTACTTAAGTAAGAATGAAAAATGGCACAATCAGCAATTAATAGTACAGGTGACAGATGCAAAGGCATTAAAGGATGAAGAAATATTCGGAGAAGGAGAAGAATAAAAGACGTGTCCTGTGCATACAAAAATTTGAAACGCTAGAACACCTGTTAACAGAATGTACGAAAATAAAGATAATAGGATATAAAAATGACTTTAGAATTTTAAATAAAACATGGAGGAAAAGGAAAGATGATAATAGATGTGCGATAAAGCGATAAGAAAATTGTATTACGAAAGGTAGGGAAGGTATGAAAAGGAAGAGCGGTACAGAAGATGAGAGTGCGAGGGTTAAGATTCTATTGTAAAGATAGGTTATACGTTCGCTAAGCCTAACTTTCATTGCAACGAGACCCGAAATTAAGAATAAGACTACTAATAGTATGCATTTATTACAAGGTGGAAAATGTCTCTAAAGGGAAAAATATTCAAAAATGTATTTACCTTTGCTAAAGAGCTTGATTGTTGTGTAGAGTAAAATGAACAGTGGAACTTACAATGTTACCGTACATATTAATGCTAATGTATAGATTGTAACACTGTGTTTGCTAACACTTTATTAATATGTAAATGAGAAACGAAACGATTCATACCACTATTTATAAAGAAATGCTTGAAGTTACGTACCACACGTATCCCTGTCTTACCTACACGCAAGGTGGTCATTAGTATCGCCATCTATACAGACGTGAATGAAGCTACCCGAGCCTCTGCAATATCTACACTTACGGTAAGTAAGAGGCACGAGTAGTTTCAAGGAGTCCTGTATAGATGGCGAGACCATAGCAGGCACTGTAGATATGGCAGAGACCCACGTAGTTTCAAGCACATCTTTACAGATATTAATTAATAAATTAATTAAAATATTTACATTTCTCGCGCTTATGCATGATGAGAAGTGCCGGCCAATACTCATTACTCTTTGTATGCGGGACCTGCACACACAAAAAATATATTAGTAAGCATGTAACAGGAGAGAGAAAAAATGTTAATGGATGTTTAGAGGAAAAAGAAATAGGGGAGGGCCACACTAGAAGCATAAGAGGAAGACAGAATTAAAAAGGAATGGAATGAGTCTCGTAAGAATGAATTTGGTGACATTAGAAGTGAAGGAATTGACGGAGGGCCTTAAAAGTGGAGACTATGAAATGCAGCAGCTGGAATAAGACGATTAAATATAAATATAAATTAGAACATCAACAATTCTAAAGTACCTGAGTAAAAACGGAAGACGGCACAATCAGCAATTAATGGTGCAGGTGACAGATGCGAAAGCATTAAAGGATGACCTACGCAGACGAAAAATTTGAAACATTAGAACACCTGTTAATAGAATGTACAGAAATAAAGATGATGGGATATAAAAATGACTTTAGAATTTTAAATGAAACATGGAGGAATAGGAAAGATGTATAATAGATGTGCGATAAAGAGATAAGAATATTGTAATACGTAAGATACAGAAGGTATGAAAAGGAAGATGGAAACAAAAGATGAGAGTGCGAGAGTTAAAATAATATTGTGAAGGTAGGTTATATGTACACTGAGTCCAACTTTCATTGCAGCGAAACCAAAATAAAGATTAATACTATTCACCTGGGACACGGGGCTGGTCTGCAGACGAATAGCAATGGCCTGCATTACACAGTGTAGACGGAGGATCAGAAGAAGGTAGTTTTAGCAACAGGATAATGTGGATTTGGGAGCGAAGCAGCATAGTGTAGAACAACATAGAACAGAGTAGGCTTGTGTAGAATAAATTAAGTCGTATACCTTTAGTTTAGAGTTGTACCCCTTGTTATATCAAATACAAATATTTTATATTACACTTACATCAGCCTTCATTGCATAAACCTTCCAATCACACAAAACTAAATTGGTTTTGTTAACTATAACTGAAGTATAATGGTAAGAGTTATTCTTTCTTTCGGCACAATTAGAATTCATGGACAATGCTCCTTATCCTTTGCCTACGTAACCTGCGCACACAAAAAATATATTAGAAAGTATGTAACAAAAGATAGAGAAAGATTGTTAAAGGATATTTAGTGGAATCAGAAAGAAGAGAGGGCCAAACTAGAAGCATAAGGGAAACAGGGGATTCGTTTAAAAGGAATGGAACGAGTCTGACAATAGTGAATTTGATGAAAACTGAAGTAAATGAATTAACACATCAAGTGCCCAACTGGTTTTGCCTCGCTTTTTGTTCACGCCACTCGACGAGTGACCTGAAGAATAAACAAATGACAATCTATGTTTAAATTGTTTGAATACATTACATTGATTTTTGATACTTACTTTGATACTCATTTAAAACCTTTAGTTAAATCTCGGACATGCACGGCAGAGAAAACGAAAAATGAAATGCTGGCCCGTAGGGGCCTACTGGGCACTTAACGCGTTAACGGAGAACCTTGGAAGAAAAATGAATGAAGCAAAATATAGTAAAAAGTTTAAATATATAAAATGGGAGCAGTACCAAAGTACCAAAGTAAAGAGGGAACAGGAAAGGGTCAGCAATTAATAGCGCAAAAATAACTTAGGAATTTTAAATGAAACAGAGAGGAAATGAAAAGATGTATAATATAAAGATAAAGAGACAAGAAATAGTGTGATGCATAAGGTAGAGAAGGCATGAAAAGGAAGAGCGATAGAGAAGATGAGAGTGTAAGAGTTAAGATAGTAATGTAAAGATAGATTATATGTGCATTAAGCCCAACTTTCATTGCTGCGAGACCGAAATAAGGCATAATACCGCTATTAGTATGTATCTATTGCATGCTGAATAATTTCTTACCGACAATGTTACTACACATTAACTTTATTATAGATTGTAATACCGCGTTTGCTAACACTTTATTAATATGTAAATGACAGTATCAACCGCCTTGCGAGCATTATTAACTTAATTTTATAGATAAAGACACAAATAACCAAATTCTACGAAGTCAATCGTACCCATATTTATAAACAACTGCTTGAAATTACGTACCGCTCGTATCCCTGTTTATCTACACCTAAAGTGGCTACAGTTTCGCCATCTATAAAGAACTGCTCGAAACTACAAGTATGTTTGCTTTATCTAGAGTCATTAGTATTGCCATCTATACAAATGTGAGTGAAACTACTCGGGTCCCTGCCATAAATACACTTGAGGTAGGTAAGAGGCGCGTGTAGTTTCCCGAAGTTCTGTATAGATGGCGACAACATAGCGGGCACTGTAGATCCTTATCGACCCGCGTAGCTTCAAGCATATCTTTACAGATAGTAATTAATTTATGAATTAAAATATATACGTGGGTACTTTATTCATAAAAAAGAAGGCTTCTTGGGGAATAAGGAAATTTAATTCTCAAGGCGAAACATAAATTATCTTACTGTAGAATTATATCTAAAGCGTAACAAAACAGAAGAATATACATAAGAAGTAGGCCAATAAATAATACAGAATATTTACAACTACAAATACATAAAAAAATAGAAATGAGAAATCAAAAGTAACTGCAATATGATCTTAAGATTCTGTCCAATGAAATAGCTATAGTGAGCAATAATGCCCACTTAATGTTCGCTGGTTCGGGGCTGCTTACCGAATGGTATCCGGGGATGTGATTTTCCAGGAAATGTTTTTCTATTGCTGATAACAATTGGAGATAACTGCGAAGCTCGCTCCATCCGCGTAGCATCGGAGCAGGTCCAAGAATTGGTGGGGATGACTCCGCGAACATTAAGCGGGCACTACTGTACTTTGTATCCTAAGTACAATACGCAGTCTATTCGCTCGAATTATTTTCCATATAATTATAAAACGAATCTTATCTGTTCTGTGAGACTGTGTAAAGAATCGTTTAATAATTATACATTAAATAATTGATTGCCCAGGTCTCACCACGTGGAGGTTACTGCGAATGGAGACCCACCCTAGCCACGGCCCGTCCACCCTCCAATTACGCGAAAACTAATTCTAATATAACATGTGAGAAAGAAAAATCTCCTATTATTGTCAATTTGTAGAACGTTCGATAATTGATCGTAGTACAAGTAAGACAATAAGAGGAGTACTTCGAAAATTAACGATCGACAGCTAAATTGAGTTTCAGAAGGAAACCTCAAAGAAAAGAAAAGGGACTGAAGGAAAAGGGGTGAATTTAATAAGAAGAAAAGTATCGAAGATAGCTGCTACCGAGCAGCCCGCGAGCTCTCAGCCCAGAGTCTGGACAGTCCAGCGACTTAATCAACACCAGCTTTGATACCGAGCCGCAGCTATCGTTGAGTTGCGGATATGCAAGACGGCGACCACGATTCCAGATCATAAACCCATGGTGCCTTCTGCCACCCCAAGGTGTGCTTGGCGTGGTCTGACTCGCCAGGGAGACCCTGCATCGGCTGGGAAACTCTCCAGAACCACAATCACAGCCCCACACACCGCTCCCCGCAGACAGTGCAACCCAGATACCGCCACAGGTGCCAACAGCGCCTTTCCATCGGTCCTCCGCGCCTAGAGCAGAAAAGGGAATGAAGCTAAAGGGGTGGATACAAAAAGAAGAAAAGTATCGAGGGTGACTGCTACCGAGCAGCCCGCGAGCTCTCAGCCCAGAGTCTGGACAGTCCAGCGACTTAATCAACACCAGCTTTGATACCGAGCCGCAGCTATCGTTGAGTTGCGGATATGCAAGACGGCGACCACGATTCCAGATCATAAACCCATGGTGCCTTCTGCCACCCCAAGGTGTGCTTGGCGTGGTCTGACTCGCCAGGGAGACCCTGCATCGGCTGGGAAACTCTCCAGAACCACAATCACAGCCCCACACACCGCTCCCCGCAGACAGTGCAACCCAAATACCGCCACAGATGCCAACAGCGCCTTTCCATCGGTCCTCCGTGCCTAGAGCAGAAAAGGGAATGAAGCTAAAGGGGTGAATTTAAAAGGAAGAAAGGTATCGAAGATAGCTGCTACCGAGCAGCCCGCGAGCTCTCAGCCCAGAGTCTGGACAGTCCAGCGACTTAATCAACACCAGCTTTGATACCGAGCCGCAGCTATCGTTGAGTTGCGGATATGCAAGACGGCGACCACGATTCCAGATCATAAACCCATGGTGCCTTCTGCCACCCCAAGGTGTGCTTGGCGTGGTCTGACTCGCCAGGGAGACCCTGCATCGGCTGGGAAACTCTCCAGAACCACAATCACAGCCCCACACACCGCTCCCCGCAGACAGTGCAACCCAAATACCGCCACAGATGCCAACAGCGCCTTTCCATCGGTCCTCCGTGCCTAGAGCAGAAAAGGGAATGAAGCTAAAGGGGTGAATTTAAAAGGAAGAAAGGTATCGAAGATAGCTGCTACCGAGCAGCCCGCGAGCTCTCAGCCCAGAGTCTGGACAGTCCAGCGACTTAATCAACACCAGCTTTGATACCGAGCCGCAGCTATCGTTGAGTTGCGGATATGCAAGACGGCGACCACGATTCCAGATCATAAACCCATGGTGCCTTCTGCCACCCCAAGGTGTGCTTGGCGTGGTCTGACTCGCCAGGGAGACCCTGCATCGGCTGGGAAACTCTCCAGAACCACAATCACAGCCCCACACACCGCTCCCCGCAGACAGTGCAACCCAAATACCGCCACAGATGCCAACAGCGCCTTTCCATCGGTCCTCCGTGCCTAGAGCAGAAAAGGGAATGAAGCTAAAGGGGTGAATTTAAAAGGAAGAAAGGTATCGAAGATAGCTGCTACCGAGCAGCCCGCGAGCTCTCAGCCCAGAGTCTGGACAGTCCAGCGACTTAATCAACACCAGCTTTGATACCGAGCCGCAGCTATCGTTGAGTTGCGGATATGCAAGACGGCGACCACGATTCCAGATCATAAACCCATGGTGCCTTCTGCCACCCCAAGGTGTGCTTGGCGTGGTCTGACTCGCCAGGGAGACCCTGCATCGGCTGGGAAACTCTCCAGAACCACAATCACAGCCCCACACACCGCTCCCCGCAGACAGTGCAACCCAAATACCGCCACAGGTGCCAACAGCGCCTTTCCATCGGTCCTCCGCGCCTAGAGCAGAAAAGGGAATGAAGCTAAAGGGGTGGATACAAAAAGAAGAAAAGTATCGAGGGTGACTGCTACCGAGCAGCCCGCGAGCTCTCAGCCCAGAGTCTGGACAGTCCAGCGACTTAATCAACACCAGCTTTGATACCGAGCCGCAGCTATCGTTGAGTTGCGGATATGCAAGACGGCGACCACGATTCCAGATCATAAACCCATGGTGCCTTCTGCCACCCCAAGGTGTGCTTGGCGTGGTCTGACTCGCCAGGGAGACCCTGCATCGGCTGGGAAACTCTCCAGAACCACAATCACAGCCCCACACACCGCTCCCCGCAGACAGTGCAACCCAGATACCGCCACAGGTGCCAACAGCGCCTTTCCATCGATTCTCCGAGCCGAGAACGGAAAGGGGAATGAGAAGGAAATGGGAAGGGAATTCGCAGCCAATTCGCTCAAATTATTTTCCACATAATTACCAAACGTCTCTTAAACGTTTAATAATTATACAATAAATAATTGATTGCCCAGGTCTCACCACGTGGAGGTTACTGCGAATGGAGACCCACCCTAGCCACGGCCCGTCCACCCTCCAATTACGCGAAAACTAATTCTAATATAACATGTGAGAAAGAAAAATCTCCTATTATTGTCAATTTGTAGAACGTTCGTTAATTGATCGTAGTACAAGTAAGACAATAAGAGGAGTACTTAGAAAATTCACGACCGAAAGCTAAATTGAATATCAGAAGGAATCCTGAAAGAAAATCTCCAAGAGTATTCAATTTCCTGGAATAAAACTTTGTTAAAAATATATCCTATGGTCTTAAAACTAGACAACGAAATATTATTGCAGTGGTGAACACTGCTGTCTTAAAAACTAAGACGCAGCTTAAAAATAAATCTTCCGTTCTTAAATACAAGATTGCATTCAAATGCGCCCTGCGTGACACAGATCTAACTTAAAACTAGTATGACCCTACCTACTATGAAATCTAAGAGTTCAATTAAAAGAATAATTTATGAGTATCTATATACTTAATTCCTCCTCAATTAGTCCATATTAATTTCGTGGTCCATGACTTCCTAGAACAGACAGAAACTCAAACCAAAAAATTGCACCACCTGCTAACAATTTTTGGTTTTATAAACCCTGCCTAATTAAAAGTCTAATCATTTCAATTCGTGTGAAACCTACGTGTATAAAGATCTAAGATTGTGTGTTCAAACAAATCCTACCTACATAAGGAGCTAAAAGTATTGTTCGATTTATAATTGAGCCTGCCTAATTATTTGTCTGACACCTGTAATTAGTTAAAAGGGCAGGGGAGGGGTGAGGGTGTCGTCATATTATACGTAGTTTCATGAATCCTCTTCTTTTCAATGGTTCTGAAAGAAACACAAACTCAAAATAATTAGTAAAGTTTTATAAAAATTAATACTTAAACTCTCAGATGGACGAGGCAGGCTCTTTAATTTTATAGTTTCCAAGCGTGTCCTTGATAATATTTCTGGATATGTTTTGTATATATTCCACTTTTGAGCCTCTGGCGTATGTACTTACATTTGTTTAATATATCATATTTGGATTCATCGGTGAATCTGCAACAATCTGATGCATTGGATTAGTAACATCCCCAAGCCCCCCCATCCCCCCATTTTATATTGAAACGAAGCTGCTTTCAATTCGTAATAACCGAATTTTAGCGAAGATAATAAATCCCAATTGATATGAAAAATGCAGCTACTTTTTAATAACAATGGGTCATTGGATGTCGGCCAAGGTGATATATTATTTTCTACTTTCTAGATGAAGCTGAATGGTGGTATCCATTTCATTAAAAACTCAAAATTGAAGTAGTCACATTTCACTACAATTGATTCTACGAAGAAGCGGTAAACGATTATTCGGAAGCAGATATCAAACTTCCACTATCACCATGCCGAGGCCCAACTACAGCCAAGAACATTTCTCGCGCAAAGATTTTTTATTCAAACATTTACGGATATCGCGCGTGAATTTCAATTTGTCCAAAGCAAGCTCGAAAAGTTATAAAAATTGGCTCTACTTAAAAAAAAAGGGTGAAAATAAATGTGCAACGATTAAGGGAAAATATTTTGAAGTTACACTCCAATAATGAACAGTCACTAGTATTGCCTCTAATTGAAATCTACTATCTCGATTTATTTCTTTTTTTTTCTTCTCTTTTCTTTCTTTTTTTTGGTTTCTTTTCTTTTCTCTTATTTTGTTTTATTTTTTTTCATTTCTTTTCATTTTTTTTCGTTTCGTTCACACAGTAATTTACTATTATGTATGCAAATTTTTAGCAGTATTTCCATCAACAGGCATTCCAGGTAGTATAATTATTAAGAAAAAAAATAAAAAGAAAGACAAATATAAAACACTGAAAAGAAAAATTACACCATATGCAACAAGAATTGCCAAAGAATTGGTCAGCCATGATTTTTGGCTGACGATGATGTGCCACCCTCCAGGGTGGCTCAGGAACAGGCTTCCAATTGGGAGCAATTAGGGACTGGCATTCGCAACTCTAATTAAAAACGCGATCATTAATCAACGCAACACTAACTGGAACTCGCGATGCAATCATTTCGCAACACTATTTATCAAGACCGATAGAATGCAAACATTAAATTATTTGTAATATCAAAAAACAAGCTAATTGAAGATCCCCTGAAAAGTTAGCTGAAAGCTCAAGACGCGAGAATAATTTCCGCAACACTAGAAACTTTATCATACGTCAAATATATTATAAAATACTACAATTCAACTATAAATAAGAACGGCAAAATTGCAAGTACAATCGCGACATCGTTGCGCAACGCTAAATCAATCGCGATTTTCATTTGCTCGCAACTCTAATTAAAAAGCGCGTGGCATTTAACGCAACTCTAAAGCAACGCGATATTTTTGGGAGGGCTGTATCGTTGGGCCGGAATGTGCGTCGGCCAAGTACAAATAAAAATTCTACGATTGAAAATGCAAGCACAGTGACAAAGTAGTAACACAGAATGATTCCCCATTCTTTTTAAGAATGGGGGGCCATTAGTAGTTGCCCTCTTGAATGACAGTTTGTCGGGCCTCTTCGGCATTTAGCCTCTCCTTTTCGTCGGACCCAAGGGTCAGCTGAAACTTAAACTAGGCTGGAGGCTCTACTCGGAAATCAAGAAAAAAACTTATAAAGGTGAAATAAAGAGTTTAAATCGCGGAGCTAAATGGAACGCACGCGACCGAATCACGACCAAATAAAATCGTAAAAATTGTGATTGCGGAAAATCGCAAAGATTACGATTAAAATTGTAATCGTTCTTCGTTCACGCGTGCAGCCTCGAGCATAATGTAAGGCGTTTCGTTTCGCAGCCTAAATCGCGACCACGACCGCGAAGGATTCGAAAAATCGATAGGCAAAGCCAGAGGCGAACGCATTTTCGTTCGCGCCACAGCTTCACCGTCGACTTTTCAAATCAGATTTCCTGAAACAGGTTGAACACGCGAAATAGTGCCTACCCGATCAGAGACTGTGTCAACCTGCCCGGCCCTACCTACTTATGTCTATCAATCACTCCAGAAAGTATGCTACCTATCCTACCTGGACCTATATTTAAAAAATGGCAAACAGGCACACCAACACACGACACTCCACGGTTCTCATTCAAACACTTGGGCGCGAAAGCCTACACTAGGGAGGCGTCCCGGGACACCCCCGACACCCAAGTGTTGTCGCACAACTTGCACACTCTAAGGTACGTACCATTTGCCTGAAATCGGCTGACAGTGGCTGGGATCTTTGCGTTCACGTGGAAAAAGCCACGTCGCGGTTGAGATATTTAATAGATATTTGATCAAATAATTAAATAGCACCGATACAAGAGGTACTTGATAGCAATTGATAAGTATATTCGATTCTCTTTGGCATGTGGCCTCTGTCATCTTAAATCACAAAAACTTCGTGCCTCCGTATAGTAGGGATTCTTAATGCAATTAATAGTAAAAATGATGTCTCTGTTTTAAATTAATGGACATCTTATCTTGGTTAGAGTAACTACGTCAGGTACGGAACGACGCAAATCCACAGCCTAACCACACACACAATGCGGATATTACGTCGTGCACGATTCACCAAACGCACTGTCAGTCGCCAACAATAAATCATTTTATGGCTTATAAACTAAAAAATAGCATCGTGCTCTACCACCGTTTTCCCGCCCAAGTAGCACCGGGGCACGTGAGTGGGATCCGGGCAGTGAACACGGAAAGGGTTAAACCTGGAAATCCTCGTCTAAAAAGATAATAAAGACATACTGATTTTCTAACGGGCTAAATATATGTATATATACCAGATCGATATATGATTTTATTTTATTGAAGAGAAAATTAAATGACTCTACTTTAGTAGAAAAATTTTGCAATAACTCTACTTTAATATACTTTGCATTAAATTAAAACATCCTCGGGTGTTCCCGTCATCAAAGCATTGGTTCTACAACGCAAGGTTGGTTTTAAAGTAGATTGCTTTGATTTCGAGACCTACCCGTTCACGTATTGTCTTCTTGTACATTCAGGTTTAATTAATATCTTGTACGGAAGAAGTGAATTTATTGATATCTTTATACGCTAAAGACTAATATGGATATCGAATAATAAAATTTTTCGATAGTTCCAACAAATTGACAAGGTATACAAGTACCTCTACTTTATATTCAATCAAAGTAGAAAAAAGAAAAAATACTACGTTCTTACTAACAGCAATCATTATGCATTTTATTATAACTGTGCACTAATTGCAACTGACAAATAAACGAAGTCGAAGGGTATTCGACTTCTCCACTACAAACTGCACGTGCACAAATGCACGTATGATACTGGACGTTACTTTATATTCATTTAATAATTAATAATTATTTAAATACTCTATTATACAAAAATGCATAGCGATATATTTTTATACTAAATTTCTCTCTAAAAATTCTCAAACTAATTTGAAACGCGTTGTACAAGAAGACCTATCATCATATAATATAAAACAGTATACAAGTTACTACTCATGAGTATATTTCCATATACCCATGGTCACAGTGCTTGCCAGAAAAATCTACGTAATTACAACCAATCACTCGTGTCGGTTCGGACCTTTCGTCCTGCGACATGATTGAGTGACCAGAGGAACTTTAAAGCATGCCACTCACCGGTTGCAGACTCACCAGGGGCGCGGTCAAGCTCGTCGCCGTCGAAGCCATGGAAGCTGCTGAAACATTCGAGAAGGGCAGACAACATTAAAATCTTTGTATTTTCAGTACTATTCGAATGTGTTAATTATCAAAGATTATTGCAATTCGAGATTAAAGAAATGAAGAGATACTTACTCGTCAGGCTGATGGATGAAAGCCCGAACGCGCCGAACAGGACATTGACTCTAATGGAACACTTATGATCGACAAACAAAGTGATTCTAATCTCGCGAAAGTATTATTTCGGAGCAAACACTGACTCTACTTTCGCGGCTCTTTACTGTTATTTACGTTTAATTATTATTAAGAGCGGTTGCGCTAAACAAATAATAAAAAGAACTTTGACGGAACAGGCACTGACTCTACCGACCGCATTGCGCGCGGTCAACAATATCGTTATGATTATACCATCGAGCGCAAGGCACCTTCTGAAGCATTCAAAAGATCAGACAAGATTGAAATCTTTGCATTTTCAGTACTTTTCGAACAGGAAAATTATCAAAGACCGTTGCTAAATAAGATTAAAGAAATACAGAGATACTTACTCTTCGAGTTGATGGATGAAAGTCCGAACTCGCCGAACTGCATAGGTGCTGACTCTAATACCGGAATACGTATTGCGTATTAGAAAAAATAATACAAAAATAAAAGACTACTATCGCGCGCGTTTACTAATTGTGATCGACGAACAAAGTGACTCTAATTTCGCGAGAGCAATATTTCGAAGCAAACACTGACTCTACTTTCGCGCATCTTTACTATTATTTATATTTAATTGTAATTATCAAGAGCGGTTGCGCTCTATAAATAATAAAAGAACTTTGACGGAGCAAGCACTGACTCTACCAACCGCATTGCGCGCGGTCATCAAAATTTTCTGAAAGGAAATCTGTACAAGTTGGTAAATGGGGTGAGGAGGTAGAAATTTAAACAATATATATTTGATTTTATTTGCCCGTTTATTATTTCTTCATCCTGTCGAACGTCTGTTGAGGAAACACTGCTCTTTTTTTTTAATAAAGTACTACCGTATTAATATTCAGATTTAATATAAATGTTTTATCAAAAGCATACTGTGACTGTTCATTGTCAGAGTTTTAGAGGAGGTCATGATTCTAGTAAGTAAATAATATCGCGCATTTATAAATTCTCGTAGCTGCTTGTAGAAATCAAGACTCGAAACTATTTATCATGCTTTATGGGCATGGCAACAAGTACGTAGCTACGCGGGCATTCCTGCGTCGAAAATACAATTTGACCGTACTTGTGACTTGGTCACAGAGATAATAAAAGTGTCTACGAGAACACTAGTGAAGTTATAATACAAATCGCGACCGAGGTGCAGCGAAACATGAACGTATTTCAATTCTTCGTTTAGAATTAATGAAATTTACTGACTCTAGTTTCAATCGCGAATATTGTAAGTTCAATTTGAAATGTTTTCATTATTTAATGAACGTGGATATACGAATTGAGAGAAGCAAGTATTGACATCTGTTTACAATAATGAAAGTGTTCAATAACTTCCAACCGAAGGAAATGAACTTGTGCCGAAAACCAATTGCCAGATAACAAATTATCAACAATTTATAAGTTAAATGTTACCAGTCCGTCATCAAAGTCATCATCAAGTTATCAGACTAATTGTTAAGCGACGTAGTAATTGTATCTCAATACTCTATTCCTGCAGCCTCAATATATTATCCTCAACCAACCAATCATCCATTGTACCTGCAACAAAAAGAATAATAAAGATTCGAAGAACCGTTGAAACTAATAAATTAATTACCCCGATATTTTAATAGACGACTAGTTATCGCGTATCAAAGAATCGATGGTACCGGATGACCGGTCAACCGTCCAGCAAAAGAGCCTCGATAAAGACTTTAAAGTACATCCGCGATAGTCAAACGTATACAGTGGTAAAGTAGACCCTGAGATGTTATTGTATTGTAGGGTGATGTATGTCGCTAACCTCTGACAGCACAGACGACCCAACGGCTCCGACGCTTGAACTCTAACTGTCGCGCCGCGCCGAGCCGCGACCATTCCCCCACTCCGCGGCTGCGCCGTTGCGCGCCGTTAGCACTCGGTCTCGTTCAGTGGTATTCTCATTTTCGAAAATTTTTGAAGGCTTCTACCGCGGCTATACGGTTTACTATCCTTGGGTCAAACCTTTTGGACTTCTACGTTTTCTGACCAACTTTTAGCTGGACGTACGACTATAGGCTGCTGCTTACTGGACTTCTGTGGGTTCTGACCAACTTTTAGCTGGACCTACGATCCTCGTTAAAGAATTCTTTTGTTCTTTGCCGCGCAATGGAAGCGAGCGCATCTCATTGTCAATTTCATCGCCCCGATTTCATCGAGCCGAACCGAAGTGAATCGCGCGACCAGGATCGTGGGTGAAACCTAACCCAAACCATAGCACAATTTTTCTACCGAAACGTTGCCCGAGAATTAGCTATCCTGATCCCCCCAAAGCATTTACATATATTCACACAATCGCATGAATCCTGTCCCCAACACTACTTCAGTAACTAATAGTTTTTCAAGTGACCACTGTTCATGTGCAGAGAACGCTCGAATCAGCGTGGTTTTTCTGAGTCGGTATGTCAGTTACGTTGGGCCACGAAAGTACATAAGATGTGTTGTCTATTCCTACATCTCGTCTGTGTCTAAAGTCATTAGTGACGCTAACTATACAGATGTGAATGGAATACTCGAGCCTCTGCCATATCTACACTTAAGGTACGTAAGAGGCGCAAGTAGTTTTAAGGAGTTCTGTATAGATGGCGATACCATAGCAGGCACTGTTGATACGGCAGAGACCCGCGTAGTTTCAAGCACTTCTTTATAGATGTCCATGCGATAACAATGGCCATAATTATTTCAATAGTCATTACGTAGAACAGAGCCGGGCAACTGGCGGCCCGCGGGCCGAACGCTATTCCTTGTCCCTTTTCTCGAGCCCAAACAGCGTCTCCCACTATAGTGGGATATAGTCACATATGTGACTAGCGCCTACACTTCACGCAAAGCCTATAGACTGTGTGTATGTAACTATATGTATATGACCGTAGGCTGTAGGCGATAAAGCAAGCGACGAGTGATTCTTAGTAGTGGGAGAACCGAAAAACTAAAGGAGCGGTCACGTAGTTACGGCATGGAAGATGTGTCGGCTCTGACGTAGAAATTGTGTCTGAAGAAACGCGTTGGTTCACAGCTATGACCGAGCGCGGTTGAGAGCCACTTGGATGAGCGTGCGATCTACGGATGCTCTGATTGGCCAGTGGTTTTCGTTAATAATTAAGAAATGAAGCTCAGCTAACATTTTGGTAAAGGGAAAAGTTGTTCAGAGTCACAAGAGTTCTCGGCGACCCTGTATAACAATAGCCCTATTTATTTGTGCGACATTTGCATATGTAGTATTAAATTAAATAATGGAGATACTTGGTACAAAACTGTTGTAATTTAAATTTACAGGTTACCACTTATGAATTATTCTTTTAAATCTATATCCTGCTGTGTTAGGTATCCAGTGTCGCCAACTTTCCCTAGTTCGGTCAGTGATTGTTTTGATTCAAATTAAACGGAGCGTTTGTTATAAAAGGAAAGTGAACTGAAATCTCAGAGACGATTTCCAAAGCGCTACATTGTTCTATTGGACGCATCAAATATATTTATTACGTATTTTAGAACAATTTTTGTAGAAAAATTTATACAAATGGCTGGCATATTCAATTTATTTGGTGAATTGCCGGCACCCGACAAAGGTAAGTGGAGAAATTTACCATGAGAAGTTTACAATGCCTACTTTTCTGCCTTTCGTTCTATTACAATTGTTATTTCAGATAAGTAGTTTCGATGCATATGTATAAATAATAATGATACTATTATATAGGTCCTGTCGTAAAACCTTTATCGAGATCAAAAACATCTCTTGGAATAAATGGTGGTTCTCTAAAGAACATTGGGCAACTAAAGCCAAAAGGATTGTCTATTAGATCCAATTCTGCTTTAAATGTACCTGCCATTATACCAGATACTTCTTCTAGTAAGCAACAAGATTCTTTAAAACCAAAACTGACTCAAATGGACATTGGTGGTCGTCCAGTATCACCTAAAAAGGAATTTTCATCCAAGGTATAAATTATAACAATGTACAGGGTTGATCTGATTATTATAACGAAATAGGTGGAAATTGTCCCTGTGATAGATTACGCAGTATCATTTAAACCCGGTAGTCCATAAACTTTTCTTGTTCAATGTGTTGTATGAACAAAAATGTATAAAACAGATGTAACATTTGTTTAATATGTTTACAGAAATTGATTGTATCTTGTAACAAAATGAAAGATGTATCTCCTAAGAAAGTGTTCGATAAGAAGAACATAAAATTGCCAAAACCATCCGATGAAACTATGTTCAAGAAACCTCTGCCGCCTAAAATTTATGCGAGAAAAACTTACCCAGAACCTGAGAATCTTGCACCATATCACGATGTACAGTTTGAATTTGGTACGACATATTATGAAATCGGGCATTATTAAAATATTTACTTGCATTTAAGAAAGAAAGATATGTATTGAAAATTTATTTGCAAAATACATTTTTTAGATGACATTTATACCAAGATAATACAAAACGAATTTAAAGAACTGCTTATGAAGAAGAAAGATGCAGTGGTACTTTATGAAGATGAAGGATTTGAGTCAGGTACTAAAATTCCAATGTTTTTCTGTTTTTTGATATATGTGTATTGTATATTTAACATTTTGTATATAGATGCGGAACCAGTGGATATTGAGATGCCAATATTTCGTGCATCACCTATGTTGCTTGACGAGGAAAAAATGCAATATAAATCTCCTGAATTGCCAGCAATATCAGATGATGAGGACGATCCATAATCATAAAATTATTATGGTTCCGTTAGATTAACATTAATTTTCAATTATTCATTCATAATTTAAAGTAGCAGTATTACGTTAGAGTATGCATATTATGAAAATTTAGTTCATTTAGATAGATGGCCAAAGCTATAAGTTAAAAAGAAGAAATTAATAATAATTTAATAGAATAGTTAAGATATACTATGTTTCTCTTTATATAAGATTTTATATTAATAAATAAATTATTCTTATTAGCAATCACGCATTATCGATCACTGCAGAAATTTTGTTATAAAAACTATAAATTAATTGAGCAACATTCGATTGTTAATCGGCCAAAATGACAGATAAATGTTTGACTGTAATAGCTGGGATCCTGGAAGATCAAAGTTTCAATCATTTATGTTACATTGCTGAAAGTTTATCCTCGATATTACCGAATTTTTGTTACAAAAGTATTCCCAAAAGTTCAACGCATTGGAAAGTACGCTGTCATTGTTTCCCTTTCAATAAAAATGTATTAGATACTTAGTACAAAACTTGTATTCTAGCCTTGGTTGACAAAAATTTGCCTCTTCTATGGTTGGCATCATATCAAATCTCCTTTAATATGGAGAGAAATCGGACTTACTCGAACCCATGTAAACTATGTAGGAAGTACCTATCAATTTTGGCAACTGTTGCACGAGTATTATAATATTGCATCGCACTTAAATGCAGACGATCTTAATGCGTTACAAGCAGACCTATTACTTGTATGTTAACGTTCTATAGTATATATAATTTTTAATTAGCAATTAATAACTTTTTTTTCGCAACTTTATATGTTAAATTTCTTTGCAAAGGCGCACACTGTAAAGGAGCAGAAATCCAAGGATTTGGATGTACCAGAAAAATTTCGCCGAATAATGATAATAGGCGCTGGGAGATCAATGTGTCCAGACATTGTACCTGAATTACTGTCGATGAAACAACTTTGGCTAACTAATGGTATTCTTATTAATATGTACGACCAACCAGGCTGTTTCTTCAAACTTCGAAGAATTTTTAAAGATTCCGGAACCATGGGAGCCGGTTTAAATACGGTAAACATTGTGGAGCGTGTATCGGATGGATTAACAGATTGCGATATATTAATTTACCTGGACAGCCATCAGAAGTAAATTTCTTCAAGTTTATAATTTATTTATTGTTGATGCATATAAATTTTTGTTATAAAATACTACTTATTACCTTCGTACACATACATCTTTCAGAGAGGAACATGAAGGAATGGAACATTGGTTGCAACGTAATTATAAAGTTATAGAAAGTTTGTGTAATGAAATAAATGACCATGCACCGTCGCATATGAAAATAATTTTTTGTTCAAAGAGCCTTCCATGCTTTTATGCTAATATTATGGTCGAATTAGTTACGAAGGTGCCAAGCACAAATATTGTAGTAGCCAGTTCCAATTATGGTTTAGAACTTGTATACGTCTTTGCGAGTTCACTTGGCTATACTTTAGAAAATTTTGGCTGCCCTCCTGTATGGGGCTATTTGGGTTGGTTTATACGTTCAAACGATACAGCTTACTACGTCCATATATGTACTTCTATTTACGTGCACATTATACAATTTCATTTAATTATAGGTATAAGCCATTATGTTGATATTGACCATATGGTTGAAAAATGCAACGTGTATTATCCGAATAAAAGGGCATTAAATTCAAGTGAAAATGCGATGCTACCACTAGGATCTCAGTATTCCGCATTGAGATGGTTCTTTTACATGTCTCGTGATAAATATTTTTATGCAAAGCATTTAACGCGCAAGGTATAGAGACCATTAATTTTCAACTGGATAACATGAGAAATTAGAAACATTCCGTTTAGGCACTTGCACGTTATCAAGTAGGGAGATCAGAAGATTTTCCAAAATGTAAAGCAATTTGTGATCTCTTGAAACTATGGTTCAGCGAGGATAAGAATATCGGAGATGAAATTATATCATTGGGAATTGCATCTGATGGTAATACTACGTGGCAGCTAAAGTATAAGCAAGGAAAAAAGAAAGACACTTTTATACTTTCAGGTTCTTTTGGAATACCAAAGGGACTGGTATTTTCACAGCCGGTTCATTTGAAGGTACTTAACGATGGTACGCGTGTATGGGTTCCTTTTACAGAATTTCCAATGCCAAATATGCCGCTAAATATTTTTCAAAGTTTCATAGATACAGCTATTTATATTAAAGAAAATATTATCAAACGAAATAATAATTCTAAACTATCACAAAATTAAGTTTTACAGTCGTTTATACGAATTATGATTTTACCTCGTTTACATGCATGTATGTACTGGATAAGTCCGCTTAGTTTTTAATTAAAAAGATCATCATTTTATTGCATTATTTAGTATACATAAATAGCACTGAAGTAAGCAAACACATTCAACCTGGCTGTTATAATATACACGTATAATGCCAAAATTGCACATTCTTCTTTCTAGTGTTACTTCATATCTGACTGACTGAAATAAAAAGTATTATCTGAGTCTCGCATTTCGGTAACATACAGGATACCATAAATAACGATAAAATATTTGAACTAAACTTAACAACTACAAATACTTCTACACATTTTGTTGATGGATTATAGAAAGAATGTTTAAGTTTCTAAGGATAAGATTTATTACCTAATAAATACAACTGAATAAATTAGCTAAGAAATGTGATAATTGATTGCTTGAAGAAACAAAATTATTGCGCTTTACCAGGGATACATCTTCGAAAAGATATTTGCGGGAATAATACTTTTCTTCATACGTAATAATGTACTCGAATTTAATGTTACAATTTCCTTGTATACAGAAAATGATATAACAAATTATTACCAGCTTAAATCTATCATTAACAACTGGTAATCCATACCATTTTACAGTTAATCCAAAATTCTTTATACGAGATGTTGTGTCACAATGGTAGACAAATGGATAATGCATTTCATATTATCGTGTGACTGCTTTGCTGTTCAAATAGTGTATGCAACTCGACTGTATACATTTCAGGCAGAGTTGATATCAATCACTCAATGAAAAGAAATTAGCATGCGTGAGAAACTAAAATTGTAGAAAATATTGTAGCTTTATCCATATTTCATTAAGAACCGATGATATATAACATTCAAAGCCAATAGAGATTACTAGTAAATCAAGAAAGCAAGTTAAAAATATATGAAAGAATGCAGGGGAACTTGAAAAAAATTTGTTTAGAAATACATAATTCTTCGTATAATTTCTTTTTGTCTGTGTGATTTGATAAAAAGTGTTGTGCTGTAGAATTTTACAATTGTTTCTTCGAATGAAACTCTTCGATTCGCATTAGTAAAAAATGAGTGTTCGGATTGCACGCCATTATAATAGATATAGTAAAAATGCGCTCTGACACAGGAAATCTTTGATAATTTGAAAATTATGCTACAAAATTGATAAATGTGGCGTATGACAATTTTTTTAGGCAGTTTTTGCTCGAATAGCGGCACGCTTTCCTGTGACGGCCTAAAATAAATAACAGTATTATTATTAAAAGGAAAATTTAAAAAAGAAATTTAAAGCACTGATAATAAAACTTCCAAATAATTACCTGAAAGCCAGATTTTATGCTAGCTACCGAACATCTTGAGCCACAAGTTTCACACTGTAAGAAAAATAATCGAGTATCTTTTTGAAGAATAGTGTCCGGAGAACGACAGGTGTGACAGGTAACATATTCTTTAATGTATCTCCTGAGAACATTTTCTATTTGTTTCTGTTGGAAACGGCCCTTAATGATAAGTTGACTATTTCCATCAATAGAACCACTAGTTCCTAATTCAGCAAGTAAAAAGTCGAGCAAATGTTTTGGTTGCCTATGAAGTGTTCTACATATCTAAAATAAACAAACATTACAGACAGACTGATTAATAAACATTTATCGATGGGTGTTCCAAAGTGGAAAATACGATTACGAGACATACTTCAGTAAAGTTAGCAAAGGATGTCTTCTTGGTACCTATACGAACAACTTGAGGAGGACGCATGACGAACTTCTGCTTCTTACCAGCAACCATATCAGGATTCTTGTCCCTCATAATGTTAAATACTCTTACCAGTAATTCATCGTATGTATAATCTCTATCCGATCCAACCCATAAATTCGTGTCCTCTATTAAAAAATAATCTTATTCAATATGCGATTCAGTACTAATAGAAGTGACGAAAAGTATAGTAACAATACTGTACTATTTCAACAATATCCATTTATTATTATTTTTCTTATATATTTCACCTATCATAAATGAAGTTAGATATATTCGTGTGAAAAGCATAGAGTATTGATAGCAGTAGCTCCATTCAGTTTTTAAATGGATAAGAAAAGATCGAGCAGTATTAATTACAAAGTATTTCTATAACTGAATGAACCTACCGAAGACACAATTTAAAAGGAAACAAATTACTATCATGATTCCCTTTGGCACTTTGTTTCCTGTTCTTTGTTGTAATGTATATTAAAAATATACACCAATCAATATTTAATATACATGAAAGTTAAGTTTACCACCATTCAGTAAAATATCGCTATTGTGGTGATCATCATTGAATTTGATTATGGCCATATTTCAGAAATACAAACCGAGAAAGTGCAGATAGTTTATAGTTCAACGAGATTTACGAATATACAGAAATGATATATGTGCTTGCGAGTATAATGTGAATATATGTATACTTAGAAATCAGCAAACATATCCCCTTACCGTACTCTGCACTTCGCTCAGATTCAGTGCAGCATGTTAACAAATAATGAGTAACATAAACAACTTGTTACCCAGAGCCGTAACATAATTGCAATATATGATATTTACCATTTTCTTTATCTTCAATCTCCTTCCGTTCTTCCTCTGCTACTAATTCATCAAGATCTTTCTTTTTCTTTTTCTTCTTCTTAGTCTTTAAGAAGTCCATATCTAAGTTGAAGCTATCGTCCACTGCTACTTCCTCTGTTTGTTGTTCCACAACATCCTTTAGAAATTATAACAAATAAATATATGAGAAACTAATAGACAATCATGCGAGCACGAATATTTCATAAACAATTATCTACCTCCTTCTTTGCATCGGGCAAAGCAGCATCAAGTTCATCCAAATTAAATGCCTTTTTCTTCTTTTTCTTCTTTCTTCCAAAATTTTCTAAATCCAATGCTTCATCATCTTCAGCCGGTGTAGGTGTATCCGGCTCCTGATTTTCTTTGTCACCAAACGTTTCTGTTGCATCACCCGTACTACCACCTTCATTGAATGCAGCATCAAGATCAAACGTGGTTTTCTTCTTCTTCTTTTTCTTTTTCAAAGTGGGATCGAATACCTGCAATGTTTGTTTTCACAATTATTCAGCCATTCTAAGAAAATCTACATTCTCGCTAAAGATGAAAAATGATTCTTCTATCGATACTCTATTAAATTGTTATAAATATTGTAAATAAACATTCAATAATATGAGAACTGATGCATTTACGTTTGAAAAAAATAACGATAGGATGAACTAAAAAATTGGGCTAAATATGTTTCAGATTATTTTGCAGGTTACATATTGGCATTGCAATATTGTTGTAACACTATGCTTAAAAAAATATCAAAACATATCGATAAACATTAAATACATTTCAAACAACAACGATACAGTCATATCTGCCAATAGACATTACTGCAAAGCTCAATGTACATTCTATCAAATGCTTATCCACATGGTTTTGAGGTTGGAATCTATCAGGTAGTGTTACTTTTAATCTATGAAAGTTTCGTTCCGGAATATACTGTTTATACAGGCGAAAGGATTATTTTATTGTTCATACTCATCATCATATTGTCAAAAAATCTAAAAGTATGTCAAGATGATCATGCACCCATGCTTTTCCAATTCGACATGAAATTCATCTTCAAGATAGGCTTTATTTATCATTACGTACCGAGTCTTCTTCAGTCATTTTGAATATCACTCTAAATACTTTGGTGTTCCCGATAAATTTATTTCTTTGCTTGGCTTTCAAATACAAGCAGGCATCTTAATCACGCAAGTCCAAAGCCTTTTCGTACGTAGTACCTATACAGTGCATTCACGTCTTGTTAACGAGTATTGCATCAGAAATTCGACTTTTAAGTCCAAAGTGTAATTCACACTTCCGAAATCTGCCAAAAGAACCCTACGCCATGACAAGCATTTCTATTGGTCACTTTTTACGGCACTAGCCAATCAGGATAAAACGTTTCAAGTAGAATTTCATACACAGTCCACAATTTGCAATATAATATTTTGATAGATAACAACAGTATCTCGATTCACGTAATAAATTATTGAACCCATTCTTATTTTACCAACTTTTATACTCACGTATTTGCTGATGATTTACAGAATAAGCATGGGAATCGTTCCGCATTGAGCTATTACGTATGAATATAAGGCCCCCAAACCTAACCTAACTCTAATTATTGCCACTGAAAATACGTCCTTGGAATAATTTTTTTTTTGGTGGTAATAGTTAGAGTTTGACTAAATCTAGGGACCCTATGTGCATTAGCATGAGCACAGCAGCAATTCTCTTGCGCATGCTGTGTATATGCATAGATCGTATGCATATAGGAAAGTACAGGTTATGGATCGAATGGTAGCGATCAGTAGTTTCAGTCCATACAGCAATTGGTATCGCAATGAATTTAAAGTCAATTTATTTTTCCGTAATTGAATATCGCCTAAGTGTATGCCGCGTCTTTGATAAGCTGAATATCTCATCGCATACGAAAACCTATATTACCGGTGTTGCTGCAACAGTATCGAACTGAGGATACATATGCGTGGATATACATATAACATTGAATACTTCTCCTAATTCTACAATGTTCAATGAAACGTTTCGTTGCAGCTACAAATTGATGATAAACAAAGTGTTGTGCCGAGTTTCGATTGTCAAATGTGCTCGAGGAAAGTTAATATGATCGATGTAAAAAGTCGTAAAAGAAAAGATCGCCGCGAACAATTGTCTGTGTGTAAAAGAATTTTTCACTTTTTTGAAAAAGTCACACAAAACGATATTGTACAGACGATGAATAAGACAGTGATGTTTCAGTGAAGATTCCGGAACCTGTTTTGTGCCATAACTTTTACGTTAACTGCCTAACTAATTAAAAGTACGTACCGAATTTTAATAATACATTTGATTCATATTTTTCCCATGTTTGTTTTGTTCGTAAAGAGATTTTTAATATTACATTGGCATATGCCCTTATTTCTTTCCCAAGATTATGTACCAAACTATTTTAAAGGATAATATTAGTAATATACAAGATAATACTGCAATGTATATTCCATTGTGCAAACAAGTTAGCTATGACCTATCTAACAAACATTGGAAAATAAGGAGACAAATGCAGATAATGTAGATGCCCAATTTTATCATTGCAATCTTTCTAAAACTCTTCATACGTTTTTAATATACGTCTTAACGATTTACCTTAAATCTACATAAAAAGATATGCAAATTATTTCCGTCCGCATTTATGAATCTGACGGACATAATTTGTCATATCTATCGAGGGATGTGTAACCTTGAACTATTCCACGAAACTTTTCTTTTATTGATCGAATTTGCATAGAAAATGTGATATTCGGGATTGAAAATTAATTGGCAAAAATACATAATATATGAATAGAAAGACTATAGACATCCTCGTGACATGATAATTAATACATGTGACAAGCTTTATTAACAAAAAGAAAGTATATGTATATAGAATGTTTTTCTCTATTATTTGGAAGCAATTTTGTGTGTATACATAGCAACACTAACTCATGTGTATATACATATACATATATGTACGTACTTACACATGATCGATAGTTTACGCGCAATAACTAGCGATTTAAATATTAGAAGAGTACTCTGTACCGATACAGTTTTCGAAATACATACATATGTAATTTACATAACAAGAAGCGAAACATGTACGACAATGAAAATTTTGGGTAAACTATATTTAGAATCTAGTAAAGTCAGAAGAAGTTGTTTGAAAATAAGGACAAACAAGAGAAAAAAAAGCTGCCTCGGAAAGTAGAGATTAGATAGAACATTTATTGGAAGCTATCTGTATTCGCGTTCTCTGTATTTCTGTCCAGTTCTAATTAATTGTGTCGTCGTCCAGCATTTTTCGTAGAACTGATTTTGTAAAAGTCGGGTCGGTAAAAGGGGCGTACTGTGATCACGACAAATTAGGAATAATCAACGTCATAATCTTCACGCATGTCGTCGTCATTGCACACGTGACGGCAGATGGTAATAAATGAAATGTTTATCTGCTCACATGTAGCTCTTAAAAGCGTGGAGGATCTGAAATCATACTTCAGTCAACCCACTCTAGTGGAAATTGAAAAACGTATGAGGATTGTGCGAATAGTTCGTGTAGAATAAATTTTAACAAACTCGATGGGATTCGAATGGACTTATCGAGAAACTTATTCCGATCGATTTAATTGATGTTTAATTAAAGGTTCATCATCAATCGAGCGCATTCACTATTACTTTAGGATAAAATAAAAAGTAACGTAGTATCGTTCTATGGTTCTGTTCTCTAATGGGATTCTATAGTGTAAGTGTGGTTTTATTTAAAAATTTGTGGGTTTGCATGTTTTTCCTTATCGGATTTATTGTCCTACATTTCTTCGATTACCTCACCGTGCACTATATCGTCATCCTTAACGTCATTTTCCTCACGATTTTACGTCACATTATCGTTATGGCCAATTTGCTTTGCGCGAGTACGCGAACTCGGTGTTTGAATGGACGTGCATGCACTTATACATACAAATACTGTATTCGGATAATCCGCAGTTTGCAACAATAGCGAAAGCTAATATTAACTGTTGTATCATCGTATACAGTTGACAAATACTTTGATCTGTCATTATTATTATTGACGCGAAAAAAATATATCGCCAATCCACATTGCTCGTTTGAGAATGCAATCATCTTTTAATGCAATGAACCCAAGTTCAAATCTTGGACTCGATAGTTCAAGCGCTATAAAGGAACACTATCGATTATAAGATCTTTCTTTCTTCTTTACAATTATTCGTTAAAATTGCCAAAATAATGAAACGCAAATACGCGTTGATTTAATAATTACAGGGAAACAAAGATGACCTCGCACACAAAAATGTCGGTGTCTTACGACGATGGTCTGGATGTATCCGACGATGAGAAAAAATCAAAGGGAAATAAAAAGGAGGCAGCACCAACGAAAAGGTCGAAATGCAAACTCGACGCAAACGGTCGGCTGAATCTCGAAGATATTTTACAATCTTTTAATGGACCAGTTAGTCAAGAACAGGCATGGGCCCTGTGCTATCAAACGGCCAAGAGTTTGTCACGTCTGGCTGACAGTCATTTCTACGAACTTTCCGAGTTATCTCACATTGTCCTTCACAAGGATGGTGATGTTTGGCTTGGCGATCTAATCGGTAAGACAATATAATCTCTACCTTCGGAGAACATTTTTTTTTATTACCGCGAAGCACCTTATCGATGTGTTGTTTTGAAGTCTGTAAGAGAAAAGATGTTAAGCAAAGGTATGGTACGTATGTGCGATCATACGTGTGATTACAAATATTAGTTGCATTGTGTGATACATTGCAAGGTACAGTTGTGTAAACCATAATTATAAAACTTGTAGCATAGATAGTGTAGTTGTTTCTTTTCGCTCAGGTAGCGAATTTTCGAGGAGATATGTATAGCAAAGTATAGTTGTACACTATTGTAGGAGTATAGCTGGTATATAGTTAGTCTAGTCAACAAGTTGTAGTATCAGTATGGAATAACTGTTCTCCAACTATAATTATATATTATAGCTTGATCGTATAGTTTATTGTATATAGTACTCTGTTACACTTTCATAGAGCAATGTATCATAGTACATTTTGACTGTGGTTAAACGAACTATTAATCTACTGATTAATCTATGAATCGAAAAATGAATACAGTTTAGGGATCGAATATTAAAAATACTGCGCAAGAAAACAAGTCGAGTGGAGAACATATTCAGTAAATCGATAATCTGTATTTGAAAATTGCGGCACAGTTTCGCAAATGTGTTTATAAATTGCGCGTGGTATAATAAACGACTCAAGACGGCCCGATTTTATTAGGCATAAATGGTCGGTTAAAAATACGAATTAATTATACTGAAGGCAAGCTTTTTTGATAAGACTATTAATACGACAACTGATACGTGTACAAGGAAAGAATGACGGAAAGTTATAGAATTTCTCGTGAAACTTAATTCGTCAATTTAAATGCGCGGGATAGGAAATTTCTGATTTCGATAATTTGAGAACTTGGTTTCTATTCGTATCACATGCTTCTGTTACAGAATCGGAGAAACCACACGTGTCCGAACAAAAGGTGAGCAATGGATGTAAAGTCAAGTTAAAAAAAAAAGAAAAAATACAGTTAATGTAGAGTAAACCAATAATATTTCTTACCACTGCATAAGAAGAGAAATACATATATTTCCATTTGTGCAGGCAATGTTCTCATTAGGCATGATGATATTCAAAGCGCTTGATTTCGGCCTAGATGAGCAGGAAGAAAGGCCTTTGTCTCCAGATCTAGAATCCCTTATAACGTTAATGACTAGTGCAGATCAAGGTAAACTAAATACAGGCTTGGCTTTCTGAAAAAAGATTCTTTTCATTTCTTCCGCAGCTTGGTGTCGCATGAAAATTAAACTTTTTTCTTAATTATGCAGAAATTGAAGGAGAAACAGAAGAACGTCCGCAGGAAACGGACGATGAAGGCATCGAGCGGGACTCCAGCGATGCCGACGTAGATGAATATTTGTCGCAGAAATGTAACGACACGTATGAAGATAGACCATCGACGTACTCACTAATGCATGTAATGCAAGTAAGTGCAACAGCAATAGGTGCATTCTTTAATCGGCTTCATCATACGTATATGTAGATTCTTCATTTATGAATTCATATGAATTTACATATAAATTTATAGCTATGTACCAGACACATGCAGTCTTCTGTTGAGGCTGCCGAAGCTCACTATAAGGCAGTCATACGAGCATTCGTAGCAGAGGCTCTGGAATTGTCGCAATTTTTGGATACAGTTGTCGTTGACAAACTGCAGGCTAGTCAGAGAGTCGCTCCACATAACGAAGGCAATAAACAAACCTCGATGTCCGTTCAGAATCTTGATACATTAGATTTCATTGACTGGGTAAGATTTTGGTAATACAAAAAGAGAGAGGAGAAACTCTCCCTGTAACGTAGATTTTAACGTTATGGATTTATTTTAAATCCAATATCAGTATATCACAATTTCTTTTTACTCTGATTATGTCAGGGTGTTGCAGAATAGTAAACGTATACCAAATTGTCTGATCGTGATCACTACTGTATCGGAAAACATTTTTTCTTAAACAATTTGATTGTATTTGTATATTCGAAACACCTTTGCACATGACATTGCATTATATAAGTGTATATCATCCATGTTAATTTCGTTCGATGATTCTCGATATATAAGAAGAACATTTTTGGTTTAGAATAATTAAATATCGGAGGTAATTCCACACGTTTCAATCGTTGAATCGAACGAATTCCGGTAAAACTGTATACGAGTCCGTAATTGTATTTCGTCTAAAATGCAACCACAAACATTGCCATGTCGCATAAAGTCATTTGTCATTTTGCAGAGATAAGATATTTGAGATTTATTGACTTGACTCTCTACCGTTATAGACTGACATTAGGATTTGGAGGGCTATACAAGTATGTCATCGTTAATAATGTTTGCTGATGTGAAATATCTGTTAGATCTTAGACGCAAGTGAAGCTATCAAGCATGCAGCACGATTAATCTTTCATATATCATTGTTTTCGAATTATCATTCCGATAGATTATAAGAATACCCTCAGTCATAGTATATTAAACGCATGAAGTTACTTTCTTTCCATTTGTATGGGTTCCCGAGCAGGATATTTGAAAAGCTACTCGGCCTATAATCTCGAAATCCGGGCTTGTAGTAATTTTTTTTTAATATTCTGCATTATTCAAGTTGTGGTAATAGTATTTGGTGTATCAATCAGTACGATGAATTAACAGTAGCTTGATGACATTTGATAATATATTGTTCCTCCAATGCACATATAAATATATAAATCTTTTTTGTTTTCTAAAATGCTTAATTGTCATCTACGGTACAACAATTAAAAGTATTATTTCAATAGGCGAGGTTTTGGGTACAAGTTATTCAAGAGCTAAGGAAAGGCGTAAAATTGAAAAAAGTTGAAGCCAATTTGGGTTCAAAGAATACCCCCCGTGGCCGTGGAAGGGGTGCAGAGTTCGAGTTAACACCGTACGAAATTTTAATGGACGATATTCGAGAAAGGAGATATCGTTTGAGAAAAACACCGTCACCGTCACCACATTTGCGAAAGGACGCACATGCTATTATTCTTGAATTTATACGAAGTAGACCACCTTTGAAAAAGGTAACATTCTTACAAAATCCACGTGCACTTTCAAGAAATTTCAATACATAGGCTGTCTACAAAAATTATTACAGTTTTCGGAAGTTTCGATAAATTTTAGTGCTGTTATTCTACACAGGCCTCTGAAAGACAGCTACCACCTCTGCGAAAGGAATGGACTCTACGGGAGTTACTTATGGAAAGTATAAAAAAGCCACCGAATTTACGACCGTCGCGGAACAGATACGTCCCCAAGAATGAAAGGACATCACCCCAGCGTGGTAAGTTCTATTACACTATTATACATTTAATTGTGCTTCCTCAATTTTTGGCATGCCATACAGCTCGAGGTTTCTCTAGAAATGTTTAAAAATTCACAAAAACCCGATGTACTCGGTCCATGAATTTTACGCACAAAGAATTGCGAAACATAACATTTCACACATTTTCTCATGAATGATTTATATGTGGTACCTCAATAAATCTATACGCGAATGAAACCCATTAAAAAGTTTTAAACCAGCTTTTGTATGCCACATTACTTACAATATGTAATAGGCAATTAATTTTGTTTCCTACGGATTACGTTGGGAACAAGATTCACGCTATCTAAAATATACATATATTGCTCCTGTAGAATATTTTAAACAGACGCTTTAATATGTACTGTCGCGTATAGTGCTTACAAGTAAGCACACAGAAAGTGCGTTGTGCCTTCATAATGATCACCAGCAGGAACATTCTAACCGAGCAGCATCAATACCGTTTTCGTATTCCTCGAATGCGGCGGAGCATCAGATGTGCATACACATCTACGCGTTTGCACACGTGCGACAACGTTTTTACAAAAATATGTCGCACAGAGAGTACCCATGCGCGAAAGTTCATGAGCGCGCGCGCGCGCGCAGTACTCACACAGAAGAGTCGCTCATCTTTCATCCTTAACATACTCTCGAGAGTAGAGCTTGGCTATTGCAAGGCAGTGCGACCAGAACAGTGGTACCTGTGTTCCAATTTTTCCCATAATAATAATAATAATAATCGTTCGATGCTCGTATCCAAACATCTTAATTGTTAAGAATCATTCGAATCAAGCATCGATTACTCCCACAATGAAATCAATTTAAGATTCATCCAAGTGCATCGATTGTCACGACCGCTCGGAACAAAACATTGGAGGAAAAAAGGAAAATACAAATTTTCGCGTCGAGGGTGGTTACGCGTCATGACTAATTTTTTTCATTACAACGGAGGAGGGTTAGTTCGTATGAATCACGATTCCTAACGATAGACCGGCTTGGAGCATCACAAGCCCCTGACCGTCTGCGATCAATAACCGAAAGCGCGTAAAAGGGTGAGAGCTGACGTCGCCCGAATCGTCATCGTGCAACCCGAATGCTCAAGATCGTTGGCTGATTTCTCGCGTGTCGTTCTCCCCCTCTTACTCTTGCCCTTTTCGGTTTCTTTTCGTTCGTTTCTCGGTGCATCTACATTTTCCTCCATTTACCTTGTAACGCGCTTGTGCTCCCCGGGGCATAAAAACTGCAGCTCGAGCGTGTAATTCGATCGGGCTGCGACTAAACGTGTGGTTACGAGCAAGTCGAGTGCAACGAGAGGAGGATAGGCACACTAACGAGCACGTGTGCTTGATGTATATACAGTCCCTGCGAGAGGAACTGCTTGGATCACGGTGGACCGAGGATCGAACGGGATGGAAAAAAGGAACAGATGAACGAGAACAACGGCTTGGACGTTGGTAATGGAACATTTCATGTTTTCAAGAGATAGATAGATAGATAGATAGATAGATAGATAGGGGGAGAGAGAGAGAGAGAGAGGGGGGGGGGGAGAGAGAGAGAGAGAGAGGGGGGGGGGGAGAGAGAGAGAGTGAAACGATAGATTATATACATCAATTTTTAGGAAGAAATAAAATTTGCAAGCGTGTTGATTTGTATATTTAACAGGCTGTGAGATCATCAAGGCAAGCCAGATAGCAGAAGAATCGACGAAACTTGTGACTTCTGGTTGGACGTCGTGGTTGCCGCAAGTAGAGCCACTGTAATGAATTCATTATTGATACGTTCAGTATGGTCGGTTTGAGTGTACGCTTCTGATCGATTATTAATACATCGAATATACATAGACCGTCACGTATAATTGTTGTATGTATCGGAACGCTGGGAATTCGTTTTGAGTCCCGTCTGTGCAACACGTCCAGGCGTATCAAAATGGCGTGGACTAAACCGAACGTATTGTACGACTATTATATTAGACGGTGGAAAGAATGTTGCCTCTGAAAAAAGGAATAATATTAACGACCGTAGGCGGTGAATCCCGCATGATAGTCCTGGGTGAAGTTCCACCGTCACAACCGGAGCAGGAACAGGAACCCGCGCAGGATGTGGCGGCACAGTGGTTGCAGGCAGAGAATCAACCAAATGCCACGACTACGGCCAAAGTCGGTATTGGTTCGACTAGCGTGCCACCTACGGCCAGTCGAAACAGAACGAATGTGCCACCGGTTCCGCAACCGAGGCAGAGAATCGGCAAGCTTGAAATTAGAGTTCCGGGAAACAGGAATCGTAAGTCGCGTAGAAGGCGCATTACGGTCTCAGGTAATCATACCATTCATCTTTCTTCAATCAACGCCATGGGTAAAATACAGAATGAATGAAGATATTTTTTTTCTGCAACCAACGAAAAAGACTGGTTTAAATCATTTTTGCTAATCGTCACTTTTATCGATTGCATCTTCGGTAACGGCATGAAATGAAGTAGTCAAACGTTCGTAATGAATGTTGAAATCTGGAAAGCAATTTTTTGTATAAGCGTTTTTATAACATTTTTATGATTGCATTTAATCTTATGCGTCCGCGGAGGAGGCGGTTATGTATGTACTTAGGATTTACTGAGGTACCACTACCCTGTGAATATATGATTTGTTTCTCATGAAAGAGCATTACAATCGCATTTCATTGTCACTCGTCATCAATGCACATATATCCCTACGCTTTTCACGGCAATTCAATCGCAATTCGTGTACAATCAGTTGGTTTCTATAAATGACATTTTTTAGATCAAATCCAAAATAGCGCTGATGCTAAGGATAAGGATAAAGGATCACCTACAGCACCGAAACCTCCCCGTAGGGACCTGGACAGCAACAATTCTACGACCGGCAGAAGAAAAGTAATACCGGTGGATTTCGATCTAAAGGTAAGCAATATCTTCGATTTGTTACATCCCGATGTTTAATCATTTGTATCGAAATTTGCGTGTATTTTAACAAAACAGCTCGACGCGGAAGACGAAGACGACGACGAAGATTACAATGATGAATTTACAGTAACAAGATTCGAGGAGGAGGACGAGGCGTCAAATTACTGGCAACTGAAAGAAGATTACACGTTTGTAGATAAGAGTACGACTCTTAGCAGGCATAAAGATCAGAGGGATGACGATGAAGCAGGTTCTGCAAATCCTTGGCGAAAAACTGGCGGATTACGTTTAACGAGGAACGAGTATCATCGATTTTGTGATGCCCAGCTTGAATGTAACTTTAGTCCATTGCATAAACAACTAAAAATAATATACGGCGGAAAGGATAGGTTCTAAAATCTTATTTGTTTTGCAGCTTATGATCTCGCAACACAGTGTCCATCTAGAAGAGCTTCGGCTCGAAAACATGCAGCGAGACGTAACATAGCGCTTACAGCAGTAACGGGAACCACTTCTCTTCCTCATTCACGACCCCAGAGTCGTCAACACGTGGGCACGACAGAGTCAACACTGAGTCAAGGGCCGAGTCCTAACATCAGTATGAATCCTAGTCCAAGTCTGAGTCCCCAGCCGAGAGCAAGGCAACCGCGTCGATCGAATACTATTGCAGAAGGTACGAAGGATACCGGAGATCAAAATGAAACCTGGCAAGAAAATAAGGGGCAGGTTAGTGTTAAGAGTTTGTTTTTAAAAAGCAAGCAAAAAATGATTGTACATATTTATATATTTTTTAATTCAATCGGAAATAAGTTCTTTAATGAATAACGAGAAAATATTTCATTTCACAGAAGACTACATTGGGCGATATGTTCCTGGATGAAAGACTTTCTCTAACTCTCGAAGAGATTGTGCATATTCGCAGTGTGCTGACTAAAGCTGAATTGGAATCTTTACCCGTTGAAGGGCGCGTGAAGGAGGATGTGGAAAAAAGACGCGTTTGTTTCCTTTGCCTAAAAACAAGGTTCGGACTGTTAGGACCCTGGGGTCAACGTTGTCGTTTATGCGAGCGGACCGTGTGTGTGAAATGTTACTCCAAAGTAAGATACCGGGATATTAATTAATGCCGTCTTATGTAACGTAGTTATATTTGTAATACTGTGAAAATAATCTTTGTATTTTAGATGAGAATTCCTACGGAACATTTCGCCCACGTTCCGGTAGTTTTATTGTCCCCTGGCCTCCTTCTTTCCCCATCAAGCTCGGAACCAGATACTAGTAAGAATTCGTGGCTAAGGGGCAACGGAGCAGCTGGATCTGCGCCGGTATCGCCAGCCTCTAGACGCAAGGATTCATCATTGAAAAGCGCCACACCTTCATCTACGCCTACTGCAACACCTGTTTTGATACTTACACCGACTTCCACTCCGTCTTCTCATGGGCGTCGTGACACAGATAATCAAGACAAAAGGTAAACTTCGGTCTGTTATTATATTTAGCAATTTTATCCTCTTCCGTTTAGATTATATTGTACAATGAAATGTTGCTTACACAGGAGTTATAAAGGTAGTGGTAGTCCAGCCAACGTGCCATCCCCAAAGGCATTCTCCAATTTTAGTAGTCATAGTTCAGAACAACGATTGGTTGCGGAACGATTACGGGGCGTCTCTATGGTGGTCTGTCACGATTGCCGTATTATGGTGATACAGATAATTAAGAGTTCAAGAACCACACGGGCTACGATACGCAACAATGTAATTTCGCGACTTACTTTGAACCTTTCGCCAGCCTATGTTTGAATGGTTGAAAAAAAGAAGCTAAAGTTCACACACAAAACTTCTGTTAGCATTAAATGGCGCAACTCCTTTTCGATTCTGATAAAATGGGTAACAATGCTAACAATGCCAATAAGTGAGGCGCGTAGATTAGACTTCTTCACCACGTTCCAATGTCTTCTTGTGCCCCTTGTGCTATTAATCTCCTATGAATAGTTGTTGATGTTTCTGAAACAACAGGCGAATCAGTTACTACGATTTGTAATTGGTATTGCACAGGAACGAATAATGCGTTGGTCGAATATTTAACAATGGAACGAAATTATTATTTTCTGAATACTTGGTTTTGTTTCTTTGCAAATTCATATACGAGACAGTATCTATTAGTAAAGAAAAAAAAGGAAGAAAGAAAAATGTAGCGTCCGGTCTTCGCCTACAGCAAAATCTATTGCATGATTCAATATGATTAAGAGTTTTATTTCAAATCTGAGGACGACGATTGATGGAAGTATGATGTGCAAAGAAAGTTAAATATTTTAGCGAGGATTAATACGAAATCTGCACACAATGGCATCTAATATAGTCTACGTACCTACATTCAGGCTTATACCTAAGTAGATCGTTAATGCATGCAAATTTGAAAATGATACAATTAGAGTCGAGTATTTCATTACGGTGGCTAAGGTTCCGTTTGGTTCTCAACGACGGTAAACTATTTTCGCTTCCTATTTCAATAATTAATACTAATAATAATCGTAACAATTAAACAAAGGATGAAAAAACTAACAAGCTATAAGGCGATTATATTGCCAATGTGTCTATTCTCAGTTCATAAAAACTGAGATTCCTTGTTTAACCCGATCAATTGTCTCGGGATTACGAGAATATGTACATATATGTTCCCTTTGCTCCCACATTGTTGTGAACATTAAATCTATAGATACTATCGCAGTTAACGTAAAATTTAGTTGAGGGAAAAATTATCATAAGCGGACTTGAGTAAAAGATAGAAAAAAAAGGATTAAAAATGTTGAGACACTAAATGTAATGTACGTATATGTGCCAGAACATCTATTTCGCGCAATACTCATCGAGTTACGATAAATTCTAATCTATCAAGCTGTAAAATAGTTTCAATTATACAGCTTGCTATCTCATATCAGTGCAAATTTCTACTTTCCTTGATTATTCTGTTCGGTAACATATATTCATCTAGCATACAGCTTTTGCGTGAGTGATTTTAGATTTCGTACTGTGCGTATATCGGTGATGATGATTGTGTTTTGTTCTTGGCATCTTTACTTTTGTCCATAACATTTAATTTTGTTAAATACCTCAGTAAAATGAGGGGTACGCAGACATAAGCACACACGCTTCATAAATTACAGCGTGAAAGCTCATTGAATGCGTCAAAAACTTCGACAGAAATATTATTTTGCGTCCGCGTCACATTATTTTAAGAGATGTATTTAATTCAATGGAGCGAGTCAAAGTCGGATGCACAATTGTACCATAAGCCCGTATTAATTGAACTCGTTAATTTATAACCTTTTGTATGATGTTTGTGATATTTATTTAATATTCTCTATGTATACTATTTATTTAATTTATTATTATTTATTTATTTCTGTGAGTAATCATCGTGGTGTCTTTGTAACTATGTACATACAATTATATCTACACCTTGAGCGATTCGTATGAACGTGTAGTGAATTTTTTCGTATTCTGTTGCGCGTTACTATTCGTGTTATTAGTCACATATATTTATACAAATGTTGAGATTACATGCGTACATATGTTTTTCGTTTTCATTTGGGTTTGATTGTATTGTGAATTATTTGTTCGATGAAAAAAATTAGTTAACGGAAAGGAAATTAAATTAAAAAAAAAGAAAAAAAAATATGGTGACTCCTGTTACAGTCACGCTTATAGGAAATTAGTACAATGAAGTGGCTGTTGCTTGCACAGATTAGAATGTGCTGTTAACGAGGAAATGTACAAACTTAATACCAATGATGGTTCAGAGTACAAACGATGAATGCGAATTGCATTATGATGATTAAAGTATTGCGTCTAGCACCGAATTGTATACATTAAACCACACGGTTATAAATTTGTTGATGATACGTGTAAAAAGCATTGGTGAACTCTACAAACGAGATGGATCGTTTTGGTTAAGGATGACGTTTATTTCTTTTTTTTGTCACACAGTTAAACAAGCCAATGTTTTCAAGCAAAAATCAAAATGATACACTATGTATAGTACCTCAAATGCAATGTACAATAAATAGATTTCTTCAAGGAAAACTATATAAGGCAAAAGTGCTACGAGACACTATCAATGGAGGGCACGAACATGAAATTCTATTTGTAGGAAATTATTATAATAAAAATAGTCTGAGAAACTCCTAAATAACAGAATCACAATGGCATGACATTATAAGGCGTAAGGGGATTTACGCGATGGCAATGAAAATGGATCGTTTGTTCAATTAATTTTTCAGTTATGTGCGATGTATATATGTATACCGATGAATAATTATTAGAAATCTTGTTTTTATGATGAAAGTGACCAAAATATATTCTATTCCGATTCACTACCTAATACGTTATTACACAAAAATATCTCTCTTAATTGCTATTGTTGTATGCTAAAGCGCATATTTAAATCAATTATATTCCAATTTTCCTTTCTTATATATTCATATTTTTACTTTCTATTTTAACTATTACAGTATACGATCTACTTCTTTTTTCAAACGTATCTATTAATATATTTCTTTATCTACATTTATGTAAATTTCAATTATAATTTATCGTTATTATACTGTGATGAAATTTCAAGAAAGAATAATGGCGATTATCCTCAGCTTTATTTTCGTATAAAAAATTATCGTTAAATTACTTAATCATTTACAATAAGTCCAATGAATGATTGAGAGTTTTGAATCTTGATATTTTCGTATTGGTGTATCCATATTTTGATTATTTAATTGAAATAGTTGTAACAAATTTAAAGCGCTAAAATATTAGAATCCTTTTGAATAATCAAACGGTATCGATCATTCTTTTCAGACGCACGGTAGGTATTTCTCTTTATTGCCTAAGGATAAAAGATTTTAATCTTAGGATACCCGAAATTACTTATATTTAAGGCAACAACTTTTCGATAAATATGTACTAAGATTTGTATCATATTCACCAATTAAATTAGGTACATGTCTCAATATATTAGCAATATGTATAAACATAACATCAGTTAATATGATACATCTAAAATAATATATACATGTAATACTGATCAGTCACAAAGTTAGAAATTAATTTGTTTGAAAGAATGAGACAGAAATTTTTAATACGTAGCATTATCATCGTAATTCACGCGGCGTCGAATAAAAACAAATGATAAGAATAATCTCATGGTTCGAAAGAAATACTCCCGTCTGACTTAATACTATTTTTTTAATTTCAGCATTCTTAAATGTAGAATACCTTTGTACATACATGTTAAGTGGCTATTGCTGTTTTCAACAGGTAATGTGTCATCGTTTAAAGTACGAATTTAGCGTACGTAAACGTCGTATCTCGCTAGAATACGCTTCTATCCTGATTTCTACAGAAGCAGAGAAAACACATTAAAACTTAACATTTTCTTGCTCCAACAATGTTTCTTAGGTACTGTTTACCTTGACAACGCTCACGATCGCCAAATACGCATTTTAATCGTCACGTAAACTGCGCGTATTAAACGAATTTGCACATTAAACAAATATGATTTTATTTACATTTGAGCGACAAATACACAATAGTTGTTCTAAGGAGTCGCAATAATTCTACTTATCCTTGTTGCCGATGCCCCAAAATAAAAAATAGATCAATGGGGAAATTTATCAATATGTGATAAACGTAACTTCTTCTGTAACCAGTCGAGAAAAATTACAAATATTGTATGGTGTTAAATGAATCCTGTCGTTATACTTATTCACAGATGTAACGAGCGTAATCCAGTAACTGGCTACAATTGGATAAGAAAATATTATGGTTGTTATCTCGATGGTTCGCGAGTCTATTTCGTATAAAGTAAGAATCATACATCTCGCAATGAGTCGAAAACATATTTAAAAAAGTGATCGTCTGAAAAATATGAGTTATATACACAATGTAATGTCGATCATGGAACTCTGATTTTATCTTTATGAGTTCCTTCCTCTTTTCTTCGATCGTACTTCGTTCGTATATTTAATTTCACGCTAACTCGAAGCAAATAACATACCTGTTATTTATTCTAGAAAATTGTTTACAGCGAAGTAAGAGGTAAAAGCTAAAATATTTAAATTCTACATTTTAGTATCTAATCGGATTTTATCATCGCATTGAATTAATAATAATAATCATAATAATAATAATCACTGATTATTCATCCTTAAATAACATTCCTGTACAATATGTTCCATTTATAGTAACTGTTCCATGACGAATGAAAAATTATCCCTGTACTTAAAAAACTATGCACATCGAGAGAAATGATTACAAGAGATTATGTAAGAATAAACTTCTGATTTCCTTAGCAACTTGAGATCAACATGTACAGGAATATCGTCTACATAATATGAATGAACTTAGATATTTTTCGTTAATAAATAAATAGTAAAGACGCATATCAAAGAATGTGATGCTTACTGGAAGACGGTATTAGAGTCTGACTGCAAGAGATTTATATTTACCCTCTTAAGACAAGAATTACAAGAATACAGTTGTAATATTTCAATGATTAAAATATTGCTTAAGATAATCAAGGTATTGCTACCTTATAAATTTCTAAAAGAAAAGTCACCGGTTAAAATCATCCAAAAGAATCGATTAAAGAAGAGAGATTACTTTTCAAAAAAGTATGCCAATAATATCTTTTAACAACAAAAAAGATCTTCACTATAAAACCAATAAAAAAAACGTTACACCGCAAAAGCTAAAAAAAACATGATGTTTTTTGCGCGCAAGCAACTGCAAGGTAATACTGAAAACGTAATCACAGGGAGATCAAGATTAAAAATTGGTTGAAATGATTGCAACTGTATCCATTAATTCCCTTCGCTACGCAAACCACCCTACACGCCAAAGTGTTGAGCAATGAGTACGACAGGTCGAAAAAAGTCTTGGCCCACATACTTGCTTGAAATCCATGCAATACATAGTTCTCTCCAAAGATGACAAGAAGCAGTGCGTTTTACGATTTATCCGTAATTCGTTGCTCAGCATTCTGGCGCCGCATGGCTTCTCCTTAACTTATACAGAAACAATCGTTAAACAATGATTAACGTATCAGACAGGTAGCACAGATACGTTGTGGCCCGATGCAATCATCGTGACAAAACGCTCCACACTGCCGACAGATTACCATAGCACCTCGCATATTACATTCGCAGGGAGGCGGTGGATCCCCGCCCATGATCATACCAGGTGCTCCAGGTTCAGCACCACCCCCTCCCCTACCGTCGGTGCCCCTTGCTTTCAACGTTACAGCTTGATGCGAACCCTCGCCTGCGCTAGCTGGTCTACCTCTTACTAAATGCACTCCAACACCCATTCCAGCGATTTGTGGCGGTAGAGGTGGTGCAGAAGATGCACGCGGTGCACTGTCGCCGACACCTGTTCTCTGCACCAGTATATATTGACCTAATCCACCTGTTGTCGTGGACCCTAATTGCGCCACGGTATTGCTTTCTGGAACCTAGAAACATTGTCTCCTTGTTAGCCATAAAATTGTATCTTACGCTCTCTTGTTTGTTTGCTTTTATAGAAGCTGAAATTTCTACAACACTTGTAGTATCGGGAATGACGTTTATCGTCGGGCTTCTTATTCTACCCTCGTTCTTTCTGTTTTCAAGTAAGAATCGAAATGTAGAATTGATCACTCAGATTTTGTTCTACTCTGTTGCTCTCTATTTTTAACAATACCCTGTTCCCTTCTCCGAAATCGAAGTTCATCATATCGTTTCCACTACGTTTAGAAGCTCAAAGCTAATAGAATAGATTTATTTATTTAGGTACCTGTATGATACAGTGATCATCACAAGCCAACCGCAAGATTAGCACTGTGCACACAGAAAAATATCAAATAATATATGATGATTTTCTAATTTATATGAGTGTTCCAAATATTGATTGCCAGTTTAAATGAACGGAAATAAGCATATTCATTTTCATCGTCTTTTGTGCGAATCTTAGTTTCATCGATTTGATAAATATTCGTAGTTCACAACCAAGATATATGACAACATATAAATTGGTAAATAAATTACGAATAACACCAACAAATTGAACTATGCAACCCTGCGCGTAGAATGAAACAGAAAATAACATAATACAAACTACACAATGTGAATTTTAACACAAAATGGTTGATACCTCTGCTGAAGTCGCCTGCCGTGCTGTTGCAAACACGTGTCTCAACATAACTGCTTGCGGTTTGTTCTGTGTCTGTTTATTTTGTATGGCCTGTGCTGGCTTTTGAGATTTGACGGTAGTGACTGTGCGACCGCCGGATTTATTCGTCGTAAACGCACCATCACCCCTTGCAAGTAAACTTGGTGGAGGTTTTAAATGAGCCTTTAATTGATCTCTATTTGGCGAGCTTTGTATGACCTGATGAGACATAAAAAATATTAACATAATTCAACAAAATAATACGTTTTTTTCCATTCCTTTAATCGTGTCTAATAGAAAGTAATTCGTCAGATTACCGCTTGGCATATCTGGTAACTGCGTTCCAGATTAACAGCACCAGGTGGTTCTTTCGTAGCGCTACGAGATCTACCACCTCCTTGTTCCTTATTACTACTCCTAGATCCTCTTTGATTGCCTTGGGTATTAGATCGCGAAGACCTCGCGGACACAGCAGCAACCGTTGCTCCAGGATACTGTTGTTGTTGTATACTTGCAACAACCTGCCGCGGCTGTGCGGGCGTCGATGTTTGATGCTGAATGACAATAGTATTTTGTGGACGATTTTGCGGCTGCACTCCGATCGCCGCGGTAACGGTGTTCGGTTGAACTTGATTTTGTGCCATGTTGCTCCTAATATTTCGCGCGTTGTTATTCTGAGCGTTTAATTGAACAACCTCTTCTTGAGTCCTCATTATATTCACTTGTGGTGTTGTGGTCTGTTGATTTTGAACTTGAGCAGTAATCGGAGACGTGCTATTCAAAGTGGGTGTAGTGTTTTGATCGGAATGAAAGCTAGTTTGCACGAATCTGATGGATTGTAGTTGCGGAAATGTAATAATGGGTGAACTTTGCGACTGAAAATTTTTCATTATACAGCTCGTGCCTGGTGTGCCAATAGCAAGGCCCTCTGTCTGAAACGGTGTTCCCTGGACAACTGGCAGTTGGATACAATTGACCGACTCGACATTAGAATCGGCGTTAATGTACGGTTGGGGTGGATTCGTCGAATCGGTTGACGTAGGTGTCTCAATGCATTCGTCCTGTGTTGCTACCGTTATGTTTGCGGCTACAGATCCATCGAGCGCTGCCGCAACTAGTGGCCACGGAACTTGAAGTTCTTCCTGCGTCTTCATAAATAAAATGAATTTTTCTCAATATAAGAATATTTTCGAATTGTTCGCATCAGATTTTGGTATCAATACACTTACCCTGGTATTATTATTAATATTATTAACCGTGGGATCTACCGACCAACTACATTCTAACATTTCCGAACAAACGTAGTTATTTGCTTCTCGAAGTGCTTCGTCTTCATTTCCACTATTTACATCTTGTTGATCTCTAGTGGTTTCTGACTGTCCAGAAACCACTTGTGTCTCAGTCTCTTCTATATTATTTGATCCCATCTCCATTCCATCAAGAATAGGGTACATTATCTCTTCGGGGCATCCCGAAATCTCTTCA
Source organism: Nomada lathburiana (assembly GCA_963667235.1). Classification (NCBI taxonomy): domain Eukaryota; kingdom Metazoa; phylum Arthropoda; class Insecta; order Hymenoptera; family Apidae; genus Nomada; species Nomada lathburiana. The sequence goes on from OY763898.1 coordinate 22,098,608, forward strand.
TACGCTTCGCGCATTTCTCCCCTTACCTGAAAGATGTACATCACATTTTTAACAGAACGTCACAGTCCTATATTGTAGGTCTTTATAAATAGTACAAATTATCACCTCCAATTCATGAATACGTTGTAACGTTTCACTGTCGATCTCCATTCCTTCAGGAATTTGCGACTCACCATCCGCTGGATTCTCGTGAGAAACCTGTGTTGTTTCAGCCTCGTTATTGTTAATTAACGTTGAATCTTCCATAACGATTTCGGTTGGTCTAACTAGCTCGTGTGCTGGTGAAGTCTCAAGCATATTTGTCGTTTCGCAATCAGACATTGGATAAATTTGTTCTTCCGACATCTGAGACATTTGTTCATTCGATATTTGAGATACTTGATCTACAGACGCTTGGGATGTACATTCTGTTGACAATTGAGACGACGTTTCCCTGGATGTATGAGATATTTGTTCTGTTTGTTCATTGGATCTTGGTGAAGTATTCTCTTCAGGTAAGAGTACTGTATCTTCTTCGGATATCTCCAGAATGTGATTCTCCACTGATTGAAGATTCTTCTCGTTATCGGATAAATGAATGTCTTCGTCATGGGTATGAGAAATACTTTCTTGGGTAACCTGTACCACTACCTCATTCTCGTTAATTATATCTTGTTTTGCTGGTATATTAATAACCTTGTCATCATCCTCTAATTTATTATGATGCATTTCAGCATCAGCTATTGTTTCTACAGAACTTACGTTTACAGATTCTATATGCTTTTCATCGATTAATGTATGCGCCGTTTCGTTATATTCTGTTGGTAATAATTTTTGTATTTCTGTTGCTTCAGTTAACTCGTCTGAATTGTTTATGCTCATTTCAACTTTACAATTATCATCATCAACCTTATCTTCGGACATAATACTAGGGCAAGGAGTATCCGATACAGGCGCATCTATATTAGATTCTAAACGAAGTCTTAAACTCGAACGTGTTACAGCCCCTCCGGATCTTGATTCCGAGATACAATGGAGACCAGACCTGAGTTTAGGTTCACGTTTCTCACCCCATATAGGTTCAAAGTGCTTTACTTTCCACGGATCTAATTTATTCTTGTCTCTCTCTGCCTCCATCTTCAATCGTTGTTGATTCTCTGGAGTAAACTCTCCTTCTGCCAAGCGTTTACGCCATTCTAGACACGCTCGGGCAAAGAATTCATTATTTAATCCCGATGTAGCAGCATCCTGCAGGTAACAAGTAAAAATATATAGTTATAAAAATCATTGTTGCCCTTAACAAAATTTCAAAAGCTATTAAATCCATTACACCAATATATAATTAACAAAATAATAAACATGTTATTACTATTACCTGTCTATCTACAGCAGGTAAAAGCTGTGCAAGTTTCCTTTGATACAAAGGTGGTAATCCTTGGAAGGTATGCCTATTTAGAAGAGCGCGTAAACTTGTACTTGCTAGGATACTTGCTGGAGATTCAAGATCTACAAGACCAGCCTCTAGCTGTGCCGTTGCAGATAATCTTTTCGTTGATCGTCTACGTCCGGACTTTAAACTAAATCCTGGCAAACTTGCCAGGACTTCTCTCATTGTGGCAGCAGGCTCTTCACTTGCTGGATATATATATATATATATATATATATATTACATATTACACCAATAGAAAAACAAATGTTTCGCAATGATAAATCGTATCGAAATTTATATAAACACAGATAAGTAGATGTATTGTTCATACCGGTGTTAATGTGCTGTACATTATTAACTGGGGACGGTGGATCATTCGGCGGTGGAGGAGGTAATGGTTTAACAACAATCCTTGGTAGGGTACGAGAATTCCCCGCTGCGATCGTTGTGTTTTTCCTACGCCTCTTAGCCTGCTGTCGTAGAGCATGCTTGATAACTTTTTTACTGTGCACCATGCTAGAATAGCCAGAGCAACCTGGACTAGTTTCACACCCTTCACCTTTGCCAAGTTCTACATCTGTGTCCATGACAGTACCTATACTGCGACCATCGTTGTTCGAAATGCCGGGTAATTCGAACGCGAACACACGATAACCCACTGTGCCCGATGAAACACGGTACTTTGTATGTTTTATTTCATATTGTTATAAAATATTTGAAAACCGATTACTGTGACCCGAGAAATAAACATTCCTCAGTAACAGCACCTTCTTGACATTTCGTTACCATCAAAGAAACTCGTACAGTTTAAAGGATATCGTTTAATCCATGGTCGTGTAAAGAATTGTGCACAGACAAAATTCGAGCGAATTTTCCAAATTTCACTGTCCCTTAATGCATTGGTAGAATGCCATTCCGAGAAACTCGCAACGTTCCGCTTCTATCGGCCATATTGTATTTACATATTTATACCGTGGAAGCGCCATCGACATAGAGCGCTTCCTAGTCTCCTACGTATCATTGTCGTATAATATTTAAGCAACGTGATCTTTGTCGTGAACTTTTAACATTGTTAGACCTTTAGAACTCCTTATCAATGCAAATTCGAAATGTAATTATTCGACATAATAATAACATACAAGACGCGTTAACAACATGTGAGTAGAGTGATATCTGTCGAAATAACGAGTGAATTGAAACAAATAAGAATAGTACAGTATTTATGTACTGCGTGTACATATGTATACATATTTCGTTTGTCATAAGTGACTTTACGAACAATGCATATATAGGGACAGTCACGTAATTTCACTATGGCAAGACCAATAAGAAAACGATATTTTAAATCACGAGGAAGGAAAATTTCATTTCTGATTGGATGATACAAAGTATCCAAACAAAAATTACATATAGTTTTTACTAACAAAGCGGCGGTGAACTTACGTAATTGTCGTCGATTCGTTATGTACATTAATTGTAACATATATAAAATCATATAACGGATAAATATGTATCTTTCAGGAAGCATGAAAATTCTTCCCGAAAATTTTGCCGCCCGTTCCTGAGTGTCACCATTTTAAAGATCGTAGAAAAAACAATCAATGCGGTGATTCGATGCCGGCGAATTTTTTCAATTGTTACATTTTCATTTCTCGCGTAACGCAGACAATATTCTGTCGCTGTTTTTCTGCGTATTATTTCATAAATAAAACGCTTATCGAATACACAAATTTTTGGTGCAAAATCGACCTAAGGATTTTTTTCTAATAATTGCCATTCTACATTTCCCGCCAACATGGCAAATATGGCGGAGCTCGTGTCGTTTCCCGCCAAGCCCTCTCGGAGCTCTCGTATGGCGCACCTCACTTGTATAGCAGTATAAGTTAATTGTGTTTTCCTCTTGTGTTATTCGAGTTTTCCGACAAAAATGGGGCAGTCGGACGATGTAGAAGATTCTACTTATAGTAGACATCAAGATTTGTGTCAGAAATTGAATATGGATGCAACTGCTGCGTCTGAAGCTTGGAAATCTTACGAGACTATTCGACAAAATTACACACTGGAGGTATTTTTTTTTTTTTTAATCACACACTATTGCGGCGAATTTTGTATCGCGTTAATGTTATACCAAATTGAACGGTATACATTGTCGGTGCTTGGAACACTAATCGAAAATTCATTTACTCGCGCGATTTATTTATGACGTACGAATTTGTTAAATCCTCTGCCGGACGTTTATCATTGTTGAATTCGCGGTTCGTTTTACTCTGGACGATCAAAGCGCACCAATTTAAAACAATAGGTGAGAACGATAATTGTGTGAATCGATTTCGCATCGCAGGGAATGGTCTTCACCTGATTAAAAACAAATGCATAAAAAAGATTTAAGTGTATTCGGCCCAATTTGCTCCGTTATTATTTATACTTTCAGCTTCTGGTAGATACTAATTGATTCCAACATCTCGCGATATAGATTTTTTCTTTTATTACTTTCAATTGCTCGCAGATGTATATACATATGATTCATGTATATTGAATTTTCAGTGGGATTTATATGTACGTATATGTATATGTATAATTGATCAGATGTAAAAAAATTTGACGTATCTTTCAGGGTGATCAGTTGCACTGGATAGGGTGTGCATTGTATGTAGCTTGTCGCAAGTCTTCTATCCCGACTGTTGGAAAAACTGGTACCAATGTCGAAGGCAATTGCGTATCGCTTACGCGTTTATTGCAATTGTGCAATCTGCCGTTGATACAATTCTTTACGAAAAGCAAATCTTGGGCCGACATGGCAAACATGCCACAAGATTTCCGTTCCAAGATTGGGAAGCTCGAAGGGAACTTTGCTGTTTCTATGGTTATATTCAAAAAGTATCAGCCAATTTTTACTGACATATTCAAAGATCCAGTGGACGATATATCACGACCGCCCAGATCTAGACGGCACAAAGCGATGCCATGTACTCCTGCGAGAGTATTTGAATTTTGTTGGACATTATTTATTTGCATAAAGGGAACATTTCCGGATATCTCCGATGACCTTGTTAATTCTTATCATCTTCTTTTGGTGTGCTGCGATCTTATATACAGCAATGCACTGTTGGCCAACAGGAAAGACCTTTTGAATCCTAATTTTCCTGGTAAATATACATCGTTTCTATATTATTGGATACACTCATTAGAACAGAAACAACTGTGTATAATATCTTTCATTTTAATATTTTTCTTCGTAGGTCTGCCATCAAATTTCAACAATGAGAATTACACTCCTCCCCTAACAGCAAACTGTATCGTTAACTTGTTATGCGAACGTCACGAAGCAATCGCAGTCGAAGCAAAAGTCATCAAAGAGTATTACTTAAGGAACCACATTAACAAGTTGTTCAACGAAAGAGTGCTGCGTGGTGAACAGATAAACTTCTCCGCTATTTTAGAAGCATTAAATTTTGATGGCAACAGCAAAGCTATCAATAGAGCCTATGAGCAACATGTCCTGAGTGTTGGTGATTTCGATGAAAGGATTTTCTTAGGTAATTATAAAGAATTTTTTTCTCTATAAAGCATCCGGCCATTAAACTTGCTTACAGCTAAGGTACATGCTTGGTAAATGAAATGATAGACTGCTATCAGCTGTATGCCTGTATGCTTGCTTTGTTCTTAATTTCTGCTTGTAGGACTAAATTTCCCTGAAATAATTAATTTATATACTCAATTCCTTTTGTAATTAATCATACAAGCAAAGTTAAATATGTAATATGCATTAGATATTGCAACAAAATGTAAATAGAAAATTTGTTGACAAAACATTCAAGGTTATTTTATAGATTTGTTTATGTTTTTCTGATATGCATTTTTTTACAAAGGACAGAATGCTTGATTTATCTTTATTTTACCTTTCAATAATTTTCCTGCTGTTTAATCAATTCGTGTCTGCTTTGCATTGGCTATGGTGTAGCTGATTGGAGGAGAATCAGATTGAATGGAATATCAAGCTCGGAAATAGTTGGAGGAGATCTAGCTTATCATGCAAAATTATCTAAACATATTTCTATGAAAGGTAGGTCTGCTACTTGTAGAAAGCATAACTGTGCTATGAAAATTAAAAGTAAATTGTGTAATACAGTAGGTAACATTCCCCTTCTAACATGAATAAATTCTTTTATTATATAGTAACTCGTTTAAAAAATGAAGTGCCTGCTATGTTTTATTAAATGCATGCACATATAATTGTGAATTTGTTTCAGGCCACGATGCCAGTAATAATATTGGCTCCCCCACGCACATGTTGAATGTTGGTGATCTTCAAGAACAATTTCAGATGAAGCGAGAACAATACAGTGGCGTAAGTATTTAAGAAATCGTGCACATTCAGTAGTTCGGCAACAATTACTATGGAAATTTTCGCAGCAGATACAGCATTTGGCTCCACCCACGCCATTAACAGGACGTAGTTACCTGAGACCGAAAGATATTACAAATGTGACGCCAGTGTCCGCCGCGACGCAGAGTGTAATACGATTGCAAGCTATGTTGGCCGGTCAAACTTCGCCGAGCGAAAACTTATTGCAAATCTTGAACAGCTGCTCGCAAGATGTAAAAACGCTTGTCGAAACGAAGGTCAAGGAACTCGGGGAACAATTTTGCGCGCATTATAAGAGTACAAACGCGAACGAGACTACATCCGACTTTGGGAAGAAACGACTTTACTTGGGTGAAACTCTTTTCTACAGACTTTTGGAAATGATTTTGAACGATGAAAAACGAAAGAAACCAAATTTTGATGTCACGGTATGTTGGATACATATTTTCATAAAAAGTGAAACAGAACGAACATATGTGGGTGAATAATTAATTGTATTGATATATTTCAGAATCTTCTCACGAATGAAATTTTTATACAGTGCTTGTTCGCCTGTTGTTTAGAAATCGTCATTTACTCGTACAAAAGTAACGATAAAGTTTTCCCGTGGATTCTGAACGCTCTGAACTTGGACGCTTATTATTTCTATAAAGTGATAGAAATTATAGTTCGGGCTGAAGATCAGTTATCCCGCGATGTCGTGAAGCATTTAAATCAAATAGAGGAGAAGATTCTAGAATCGCTTGCATGGAGAAGCGACAGTCCTTTATGGGGAGCTATTCAGTCTACACCAGAAGGTGTTCCCAGTTGCGAGGAGGTTTCTTTGCCCGGTATGTTGGAGACTGTTGATTCGAATATTCCGGGACAGCCAGTGTTGAGAAGACTCGCTTTGGATCGTGGCAATCATCACGATGTACAGCAGAGTCCTATTTCTTCTGCCTCGGAAAGATTTCATTCTCCCGTTGCAGCCTCTGGCCTAATTAAGAAACGTTTGTTCCCTGATACCAGAATCGGTGGACAGAGTGTGTTACGAGTAGGCGGTCAAAGTGTTCTACCATCGAAGGTATTAACCATCGATGGTAACTCTAGAATACTTTTACTACCCGAGCAGATCACGGTTCCCAGATCCTCCAACTCGCAGAGTACAACTTCTCCTAGAGAACCAGCGAAGCCAAAACGAACGGGTTCTGTCGCACTGTTTTTCAGGAAATTCTATAATCTTGCCAGTGTACGTATGTTAGATTTATGCGGCTCACTAGAGATAATGGACACTGACCTAAAGAAAAAGATATGGACCATCTTCGAGTACTCTATTAAAGAAAGAACAGAACTAATGAAGGATCGTCATCTCGATCAAATTTTAATGTGTGCAATTTACGTGATATGTAAGCTGGCGAAGATGGAGAAGAATTCGTTTACCGAAATTATGCGGTGTTACCGATTACAGCCGCAAGCAGAGTCTCACATATACAGATCAGTACTTATAGCTAAGATACCGTCAGGTGAAGCGCAAAAGAACAACGAGGAAACTGGACAAAGACGAGATGCGCCAGACACAGAAAGCAACGTAGCACCTCCTACGCCTACAAACATGGCTGGAACTTCGCAGAACTTTGGTGAAGAGACCCGCGGCGATTTAATCAAGTTCTATAATACGGTATACGTGCCACAGGTTAAAGAGGTAGCGAATAAATTGGGTTTGGCGCGCGGCAGCGTGATGAATCTGTCGTTAAGTCCATTACCAAAGGGAAAATCATTAACGAGTTCACCAGTGAGACGTGTCACCAGTAGTATTATGACGCGTACGTTGGATCCAAAAGCTATTACAGCTTCACCAGCACCGCAACTTAGCTATTGCTTTAGTCGCAGCCCTGCTAAGGTAAATACAAAATACTATATGTGTATAAATATACATTTATATATAAATTCCTGTCTTGCGTGAATTGAAAAAAAATTGATTTAGAATAAAGGAATATTAATTGTTTTCTTTTTGATTCTCTAGGATTTGGAGGCTATTAACAAAATGATGATTTCTGTCGATCCGAAACGAACGGTTGGTAAACGACTTTTATCTGACACTGACATAGAAATGGCAGAGGCAACGTCTCCTATTAAAAAAACAACTGCCTTCGTTGCGCGTAAATTGGAAAATATTATCGGTGAACGGCGAACGCAAAATCAATAAGAAATTCAACAGAACGATGGATAGGTTATCGATTATATGGGTAAAAAGAAGTAGAAATCTTTCAGAAAGCAAACTTGTTTTCTTCAATGAATAAAAGAAAATTTCTTGAGAAATCAAGCGAGTTGGAACAAGCATTTTCGAAGTCGAATTTTTGTTTCTTGGCTGTGTGTGGCTTATAATAAATGAAATGTTCGCTTCTCAGGTATGATCATGTTAGAAACAGAGGAAAGGCCCGTACGATACCTGATCGTATGTAAAGATGTACGATATTGTTATATTGAGTAAAGCCAGAGTTTTATTTCCAGTGGCGTTGTTGAGTCTTTCAATGATTTGAAAATGGGACGGGTGTTCCTGACTATGATTTCGAAGAGTATATTTTTCGAAGCATGAATGAATAGCAGATAACTTCTTTAGCAGATTTTTTCTCTTGGATTTACGTTAATTTTTAATATGCTATAACATATTCTATTCACGTTATGTAAGTATTTCATTATTGCATCGTAGAAACAGAGAATTTTAATGTGGGAAATTAATAGACAAATATACACCACCATATGGTTTTGAGTCACGGGATATGTTATATAGTTATCAATGAATTATTATGATGAATTGTTTAATCTTTCAATTTCACTGGAAATAATTTCTGACTTTTATTGATATCACTGATCAATGGTATTTTGATCGAGCTATGTACTCTCTCTCTCTCTCTCTGAAGTTATATATATATAACTTATATATAATATACGATGAATTTGTAAGAGTTACAGCCATATATGGTAAAAGGACTGTATTTTACCAATAGATTTAAGCATGCTGCAAAGGCAGTTAGTGCTCGAAGCATGCAAATACGATTTGGGTGATATTTAATTAAATTTACTAGGCGTAAGTTGAATCGAAATTTGATCTTTTGAACGTGATAAGTTATATTCCCGCTTCTCGACATTTCTTTCGTTTCGCGAACTGAAACTATCGATTTCAGGTCACGTTTAATCGCGTGCTTATGTTAGATGTAAGCGTTTTTCAAATTTGACTTTTGATCTCATTAATCTGTCTTTTTACAACCAAACAGTACATATAAATTACAATTATTATTATTAATATTATTATTATTATTATTAAGATTAGAATGACATTCGAATGACTTATGATTGGAATAGAGCTCGTGTCTCGTCAAGATATTTTGCATAAATGTTGAACAAATTTTTTATGATGTTTATAGGTAAACAAAAAATAATAACGGAAAGATCAATTTTCCCGAAAGAGAGTCAGAACATCTTTTGTACAAAAATTCCTCAATATTGTTCACATGACAATTCTAACACAATTGATGTATTTGCAAAGTTTTCGAGCTGGAACAATGATTCGACGAGGAAGAGATTTTATTCCTCGTCTACGCAATTATGGCAGTTCCTCTAACGATTTCTTTTAGATAAAACGAAACTGTAAAGAGTTTTATTGGCATATAATTAATTATTAAATAGTTTATGTGTACATAGTATTGTAATTCGAAAGTAAATTTAGCAGAAAAATAAATATCGAAAATTTTATATGTTACACCTCTGTTTTAATATAATTGAGATTAACGCTGACCAAATATTTAAAGAGGCATTACTACTTCGAGCGATCATTTTTTACAGCATAGTCAGTATCATTAATGTTAGTTAAAACTTTAAAAGCAACGTGTCAACAAAGCGCAATTTATATTCGAAATGGTCGCAGGTTGAGAAACCTGATAAAATGATACAATTAATTTAAGGAGGGCAAACGTAACCAGAATAAATCGTAACATATTTTTACGATAATTTGAGATTAATGTCAAAATAGGAATATAAGCTACATGCAAAAAATAAAACTTTCTGTTTTATACTACATACTAAGTTATTTCGCTTATGAATTGTAATGTGTAAACTGCAAACATAACCTAAGAATGTTACAGAAACATTTTACACACAACATACTATTGTATTAATTTACAAGTAAATTACTTAATTCTAATAAGAAAATTATACGTTCTTTTCGTATAAAAGACGCTATCTCCTACCGCGACAAAATATCAATATGAATATTAGTGGTTTTGATAAAGCATCGGCGGATTAAAAGGAACCTGGTGCAAGAATACAATATTTATCTTTTCGTCAAAATGCAAAACACAAGAATATTTACGTTAAAACAAATATCTAGGTATATTTGTACCGATAAGGTGAACTACAATATTTCAAAGCAAAGTAAATTCATAAACAAATTTCTAAAAAAAAACCAACCAAAAAGGTATATACATTCCATAATTCCATTATAATTAAACTCAAAAATATTATTCGATGTGTTGTCATTAGTTTTTTTTAAAGAAATAAATTAATATTTGAATAAAATATTATTTCTGTATGCATAGAGGTTCAATTGAGCACATAATAAATATTTCGGCTGGTGGACCGCAGAAGAATCAACTTTCTGTACATACACGTCGAAGAATGAATGTTCTAAATAAAGTTTTCATGGGACACATAACAGACATGATGTCAACTGGAGAAATAGAGCCTGAAATATTGAAGAGAGATATAGAAATTTCTCATATTAAAGTAACTGCGGATTTTAAACTGATTAATGTATTTTGGGAGGACAATAGCGTTGAAGAATCGGACACTGAGGAGCTATTAAAGAAATGTGCTATTGAATTAAGGCACCAACTGTCTCAGCTCCGTGTTATAGGGAATGTACCACCTATTCAATTTGTAAAATGTAGAGGTGGTAGAATACTGAAAGAAGTTGAGCAAAGATTAAGAACTTTAAATTTGGATGACAACTACGTATGTAGCGCGTATCCGGATACTATACATCATACTGTTACTGCTTCTGTAAGTTCTAATAATGACAAAGAACAAGAAGTTATGAAGGAGAACAATCTGGACGATTCATTTAGCGTTTCTATACCGGTAATGAGACAAGATGTGTTTGGATTAGATCACTATCGAATTATGTCGAAGGTATATTTATCTCTACATAAAATAGCTATGAAAATTCAGATTTATATTATTTAAAGACTTTCTCTTACTTCACAGATTAAGATCTCATTACACAAAGCAAGGAAAGCACGAGACATTTTAAAAGCAAATACACAGATGGACGCAAATTCTACTCCTAATTTAGATGTATCAAGTGAACCCAGTTTCTTGACTGATAGTAAACAGCAGCAACAGTTCACCAAATTTCTGAGCGATAGAAAAAAAGAACAAAGACGTAAAAATAAGAAATGCTCCAAGGCTGACAATTTGATACATAGCTTTGAAGAACAAAATTATGATGATAATAATGATTATGACATTGAAAATAATTACGATGAATTTTCTGATGAAGAATATACAGATATTGCTAAATGTATTGAAGAGGAGCCGAAAGAAACACGTTGAACAGTACATAAAGTATTCATTCTTTTAACAGTCAATTTTATTTTATGTTACGATTGCACATATCGCATAATTTCAAGTTCCTTCTGTTAAATTTACACCATGAGTTAGGCATACAATAATCATCCAAAGTGTTGATCCCCGTTATATTTAATTTTACAGTATATATTTCTGAATTTTGTTCATTATTCTGCTTGCAGACACTTACGACCGTTTCAAAAGTACTTTCGTGAATCGGCCCAAATTCCTTTCCGGTGAATGTATTCGAGTATTTAAACTTAAAATGTGGAAAGAAATTGAAATTTATAAAAAAAAAATTTGAATACTTATCTAAGCATGAATAACTAATTCGTGGGTTAATGGAACTTAAACAAAAAATTGTATATTATTATCCTTGAAACAATTCAAGGAGTTATAAATTATGGATATAACGACATAAATTAGAAATTAAATTGTACTATAACATTAATAATTATCAGACTATTGTTGTTTGGTATGCTGTTAATACATGTATCTGTTCTAAATCACACGCGATACGCAATTCATTTGACCATAAAAGTTTCAGTCAAAAACGTACAACTTAACGTTAAAACACTACATTAAATTTCAACTAGATCGTGTTTGCGACGTGTTCAGTTCCTGTTCAGGTACATTTTTCTCTTCATTTTCTAAAATAAGGGAAATATTTTGATCACTTAGGAGCCTAATATTTGACCGAATATCTGACACTGTTAAACGAGGTATCGAATCACTTAGGTCACATGCTTCTATCACATATTTATTGAAAATTTCACTTTTATCAGCGTAAACATGATGTCCTGCCCCAGTTATTGCCTAGAACAATTAATTAATCACTTTATACTTTAATTTTATATATATACGAATCTTTTAATGCACTTTTTGTCGGTCGGATTTTACCTGAACGTTAATATAAGACGATAATCGGGCTTGCTTAAGTGTTTCCCAAGACGAATTGTCCACCCAAGATCGACTACCATATAATAGAGTTATAGGAATTTCTGGGTTCAGTTTATCCATTCTCCTAACGATAGGATTTTTGGCCCAGCCAAAGTGTTGCATCATTGCGTGAAACGCGCTTTCACCCCTTTCCACAAAACGGGCGAAAATTCAATTAATTAATTCAAATTTATTATTTTATATGAAAAGATTCAAAATACGTACGATGGTGTTTGAGCGTTACATTGATGCAAATACTGCGAAATTACAGCAGTATCATCTTTTAATGTGGGTGCGAATTTTTTAACTATATCAGGCCTAGTTTTTTCAATTAACCATTGTCCTAGATGCAAGAAATATTATATGTAATTATAGTACGGTGAGTTTTATTGCACAGATTAAGCCGAAATTATATTAGAAAAAGAACTAACCAAATGGACCAGCCACTCGGAGGGGCCACAATGGGTTTAGTGGTTCTATTATATACGCTACAACTTTCACCCACATAGGTGCCCTTGAAATTCGTTCTACAGGTCTTTCCGGAAAACCCCATGGATCCGCGAGAATAAGGTGTTTAATCCTTTCTGGATATTGCATACTATACGATGCTGCAAGAAAACCACCCATCGAATGGCCTAATAATACAAATTTGTCCAGCTGCATTTCTTTTCTCCATTCTTCAATAGAACGAACTAGTTGACTCTCAGCTTCATGAGCTTCGTTGCTAAATTTAGGACGACTACTCCTACCGAAACCTATATAAACAAAAAAATAAATATTGTAAATAAAGAACAAAATAGAAACAAAGCTAATTATTTGCAAAATATAAGTATCGTGTACAGATCAATAAGTTCAAGTCTAAATTGTACTTAATTGTATGGTACAAAAGATATATGTATGTCTGTAAAGATTGAGCGGCGATATCCCTGTGACGAACTTTTCTCGGGAAGCATGAGACTATCCCAAAAGATATGTATATATCTTATACATATGTAGAATAATATATATATATATGACTACAAAGTTCAATCTTACTCATCTATGAGTCACATGTAAGAATTATATTTAATATACTTGAAATAATACTTAATGTTGCTCCGATATATTTCTTAGAGCGATGTTCTAAAAAATATATATATTTTAAATGCTACAAGATATAGAATAAAATTATTAAATATATTTCTTATATTTACCTAATATATCAATGGCATAAACAGGTCTCTGAGAAGCCAATGCATCAAGATTTAAACACCATAACGCTACACCTGCTCCCAGGCCATGTAACAAGACAATAGGTGTTTTTCCTGATTCTTCGTTCAAAGAAATTGTCCAAATTTTATCTGATGATCCTACGATCGGCCCTATATCCACATACCAGCCTCGATACGTAGTTCTCAGACCTATACCATTGAAATTTATAAGTCCTATGGTCAATGTTACATTTTAATACAAACTGAAAAATCAGTTATTTAATTGTGAATAAATATTACAAATGTTAAGTTCTATAAGTGCAGCATTGCACGATTTAAATTGATTAAGCGACAAATATGCTTACAAGAAAGAATTTTCTTCTCAGCAGCACGTAACATAGTTGTAGATGAGCCAGACCAGCTAAACCATTCCCAAAACCAGCTGATAATGTAAAAGAAAGACGTTTATTTTTAACGACGTTTGTAAAACCGAATGACAAAATTATTTTCACAAAATGATGCAACATTACGTCATGCTTTATGTAACTAAAATATTACATATATCTGTAAAACAGCTCTGACACAAAAATCAATATCATTTCATTGCTGTTTAAATATGTCTAATTATAAAAGTTTAATCTGTGCTGTACATACCATTAACTCGTATCATTTTATTATGCTTTTTTTATTGTTTTGATAACTCTTACAATGTAGTATAGAAATGTGATGGTGTTATAATTTACATAAATGACACTGAACTTGAAAAATTGTGTCACGTTATAGAATAATCCTGACAAGCATGACAAAAATGAAATATGCGTTGGATCAAAATCGGTAACCTTAATGTTTATATTGAGAAAGGTATTACCTAGGTAATTAGTACATAATATAAACATCGAAATTGAATTAACTATACATATTTCTTTGGTTATGATTCTTCATGGGTAAAATTGTGACCTTGAAACGCAATCCAACGTGACATAGTTAATACTTTGACTTCCAAGATCATTTTTCTTTTATACGAGTGCGTATCATGTCAAAATACATATACGCATACGGTATCTATAATATAAATCTATTAATTAGAATAACAATGTTTTATCGTAACGTTAAAATAGCGAACGTTTCCAATTTATATCTTGAACAGGAAGACCGTGATAATCGGAATGACGTATTATGTATGTATGTACAATAAAATTGTAGCGAACTGCTGTCATGTTTGAAGTTTATATTGAACCAATAGTAAATCAATGAATAAAAATCTACAAATGACAGTGATGCATGAGAATTAAAGGAAATTTGTTTAATACGTACCTCTTCGATCTGACAAGTTCATGATTTGCCATTAGCTTCGATGGTTCTGTTTGCTGTTGCTTTATGAAGTTTTCTTTGTTGATTAATGTGAAAAAAAGAGCAGCACGCGTAGCCAATTCTATTATCTAGTCGATGACGATTCCTAGTATACACTGTTGAAAAATGAAAGAGTGGGAGAATCAGCTGATTTACACAAATACTGGAGAACGCGTGGTGTACCGCTCTTGTGAAAAAGAAATACATACATATGCGTTTTATTTTGCGATATTATACAGTATTGTTATTTTTAAAGTACGCATCAATCATGTTCTATCAGTATACTGTCCTTTTAGAATTTTACTATTTCGATCAACAGAGGGCTACGGTTAATAAGGAGAACATAACCTAAAATTTCTATGCTAACTAACATATTACATAGCATTTCGTAACCATTGTTTTTTTGGTTCGTTTAAGGTATACGTACATAGAGTAATCGTACATTAAGTAATATTCATATCATTTACAATTATTATATTTATGTTATAACTTGAACGCAATAATGGATTCAATTAATTCTTAATAAATTAATTAATTCTAATTTACTAATTTTATAAATATTTTTATCGTTGAGTGTTACATATTTTTAGTACTTACGATCAAGTATTGCTCTTCTTATAATATATGTACAGTATGTTCTTTTACACAAAAATGATTTGTAAGACAGCAAATTCATCGACCACGATATAAAGCACAGTAATTAAAGATAAAGATCTTGCATTTCATTGTTATCAGAAAACGTTCGAGATTAAGTACGCATTTATATTGATACTACAAAGAAAAGCTTATTGGTATTGATTACGAAATTAAAAACGTATACGTGCAATGATTTAAATATAATAATATTTTCACTTAATTTATAATAGTTTAATGAATTTTTAATTTACGAGTAATTCAAGTATTCGTATGATTAGTCTTTGCCTTTGTAGCCTTATGGGGTAAATGAAACTAATACCCTATCTTTGTAACACGCAACAAAGTAAAAGCATAATACAATGAAGTATACCAGACAAGGCATTTTATAATGATCAGAGAGACTCTATATACAGGCCCTGGGTGCTTTTGACTCTCCCGACAATATGAGCTATTCATCCCAATCAGCACATCCTCATTGCACTCATGCATGATTCTCATTACTCGGTCCAATTGTTTCGAGAATTCAAAGTTACACGATACTTGACGGATTGTATTTGCAGTCTTACATAATTAACATATATTTACGAATTTTAACGTATAGAAAAAAATAAAATTATGTGGTATTTTGAATAAAACAAAAAAGTAATGTTTGGAAAAGAAGAAAACTGTAAGGCTTTCAATGCCGACGAAAGCAGAGATCGATAACTTTACAATTGGACCAAGACGTACTCTGTAAATATGTTATTTATTTTATGTTCGTACAGGGATGAAATTTTCAAATTGTAGTTCCAGGTAGAGGGAGCAACGAACGTTCTCAAATGTGTTAAAAGGTTTGAAAACAGTTATATTAGTATAGAATAAAAATAAGGCATAACACATCACCCCCTACAAATTGTAGAAGTAGTAGGTTATACTATGTTTATTTTCTAGATATATTAGAAAAAGCACAGAAGATATAAAATAAGGATATCAAGGGCTTATGTTTCGAAAGGCGTGTTCAAGGAAAGGCAGGATGTACTATGCCTGTGTGTATATTCGATGTGACGCATAGCGTGCGTGGCGTAAGGATACACGTGCAGTTCGGGCGTCGTCTGCTGGCTCTACTTTTCTGTCTGCCAGTCAGAGAGGAGGATCACGAACAAAACGGGCAATTTCAGTAACTAAGATTGCACATTGCATTGCATTACCATTTTATTCGCACTGAATAAATTATAAGATCGTGTATTTGTTAATCATTGTTGTAACACTTTGATCATGAATTCCTATAATTTTCTAGGGTAAATACGACGTACCATTTATTAGTCTCGATTATATGCGTACATTTTTTTTAATGTTAATTTTTAACTTGCTATAATTACAATTGATAGTTAATTTTATCGCTTCTATAATTATATTGTAAAACTGGTATTTCGTTTGATTTTTGCAGAACAATGAAACATGGTTCAAGTTCAATCAATAATAGGCAAATACAAGTATCCGCTTGTTTTCAAATATTTTTAATGTACAATTGCGCGTGACTGCTAAGCTCCATTGTTCTTTTACGACGCAATTAGCTATCGACACGAAGGAAACTACTTTTCTTCGACGTACATATGTATCAGCGCTAGTGATTCACGATACAAAGGCGCATCCTTCAGACTCCATATCCTGTCGCATGAAATTTATTTTTGCGCACTACTTAATGTTTCAGTAATTTCGTATCTATCGCAAGATGAAATACTTAACCTGTATAATTTGGTTCATAACGGTAAATATTAATTGCCTTTGTAATTGATGTACATTCCTGCTTGACTTTATCAACGTTCTATTATCTACACGCTACATTCCTATTCATACGTTTATTGATTTTAATCGTTGATATAGAGGAAAGGAAATCATACGGTATGCTTAATTTTGCAAGTAATATTATGAAAACATTCGATCATTCAGGAAAAATGGTTCCCATCAACAACTACATGCATACGTATGTATATGTATATGTATCAGGCAATCGAATGCGATATACGATACTCCATAGTAATGACCTCGATCTTAAAATCAATAAGGAGAAACAAGTTCATTCGCAATTAATTTTCCCCTTGCGTACACATATGAAACAGCATTAGGACAGTAGTTTACTATCAGGATCAAATATGAAGGATTGTTAGTACAATCACACCATACTTCAGATCGAATTATAAGCATAGTACATAATACCAATACAAGCGAATAAACTCGTTTGGCCTATCAAGTCATTACGGGTCTAGTCTACAAAAATCGCTTCTGTAGCGCAGTGTGATCTTGAAGATTACCTATCATCCCCCACCCCCAACAATTTGCATGGTGAATCTTGTTCCCCGTTTGGACAATGTAAAAAACTAATGCACATTACTCTCATAGAAAGCTGGATCGATCGTCGAAAATCGTAGTCAAAGTTGCGTGGATTAATACAAATTTTGCAGAAGTGGGAGGACTACTTTTTAATCGCGAACCCCAATGTTCCGCGACTCGCGGCACCTGTCGTACTCTGCGCGATGTAGTTTAACGTCGCGGCGAATAGTGGAAAGCGACGCGTCATTTTCATTGGTTGCGGGAAAGGGGCGCGCGGTTGCTAAGCAACGGCAACACCGCGCGCGTCACCGGCCGGCGTAGCCGGCACGAAGCGTTCATGCCACTGTGGCGGAAAATTGCGCAGAACGACGTTAGCTCTCGTCGGGTGCAAACGTGGTACGGTTTTAGATACACGGTAGGGATAGATTTTACCGAGAAAATTTTTGCCTCTTTCCTCTTCTTCTATCTCGTTGTTATAGTCGAGTAAAACAGGCGAAGTATCCTTCGTGGTGTTTTGCATTCAAGAAATTGCACATTTCGCATATTGAGCCGAAATATAGTCGGTGCAAGTTTTGCGTAGCTTGAGTAAGAGCGAAAGAAATCGAACGTAAAAATGGCAGAGGACAAGAACGAAACCAGCCCAAGCGCCGAGGGTGAAAAGTCACCCCAGGAAGCGGTGCCTACGAAACAAGAGAAGGAAGAGCCGAAAGAAAGTAAAGAAGAAGAGAAGAAAGTCGAGGAGAATGGCGACGGTGATAATAAACCTAAGGAGAACGGCGAAGAGAAACCCACGCCAGAGCCGAAGGACATGCGGGCTATCGTACTGAATGGTTTCGGCGGACTGAAAAGTGTCAAGGCTCTCAAGAAGCTGGAGCCCACCCTTGCCGAGGGAGAAGTCCTGATTCGAGTCAAAGCATGGTGAGTAATGTTTAATGATATACAGATATAGCGTGTATCTCTGCCTCGGCGATTTTTATGCTAATCTTTGTGTGAAATGGTCGAACGTGTTCGACTTCGATTTTGCGGCAATATGATTAAATTAAATCAATGAAATGACAATCATGTGAACGATTTTTTTTAATAAAACAAAGTTACATTACGATTTATACGTATTATCGAGTTCTTGACTCACTGGTGAAATCCGAACGAATCGGTAGAAAGGGAGAGGAAGTTAATTAAGATTGATGTGACGTTAACGGAATCAAGCGACATTTTGATAGCGTCTCTTATCCTGTTTGAATATAAAGTAGTTAAATGCCGCCGAACATGGTTTCGTTCAGGCACCGCCAGTAACTTTTCTTTTCTTTTTTTTTAAATCTTTGATCGACAACTGATCGTAACTCGTTTTCTATGATTGAGTAGATACAATTTTCGAATGTGGCGTTCTGTTCGTGATTTGTTTCGATAGCTCATTATGTAGTTGTTGGGATCAAGGTGAAGGATCGAAAGGAAAACAAAATAGAAAATATCGTACCGGGGTTTCGACCCGAACGAACAGACCGTTACGGTATAATGTACTACTGCATCTTTGAAATTTAAGGCGTGGTATCTGTTCCCGGAGACGCTGGTAATTAGAATTTCATTGCTACGTTACGAAGCGGATGAGTAATTTTATAACGGATACGAAGGAATTTTAATAAAAAGATTTAATAGCAGCTCGCGTGCGTACACGTTTAACCCGTTTTCCTTAAAAACTAAGGTATCACGTGTTTCATCGTGCAATATCAATTTTGCATTTGTCTAAATGGTATTAAACATTGGCATTGAAGAAAATTGATTCATTCTTATACTAGTTTTATATTAACACTATTTTTCAATTTTTTTTTATTAAAAGTATATCCATTGCGACTTCCTTGCAAATCCATCCAATGTCATGGAAATTACTATTATTCCTCCAAGATTTCGTCTGCATTCGACGAGACGACGTGACAGTTCAACGGGCAAGAACGCTAAAAATGATTGGCCGTTTCCGTGACGAAAAAGTATTATCCGGCATTTGTGTGGACGCGATGCGGTCTGTGCGTTAAATAGGCGGCTACATTTATAGAATGCATATCCATGTGTTTAATGTTCGTGCATGAATTGATAGATACGCAAAACGAAGTTTGATAAGTTGTCAACAGTGTCCAAGCGCACTACGTCAATTGTTGAGCGTATATTTTTCACACTCGATCAAGTAATCTGTAACACGCGTGTATATCAAATATACATTCGAACTCCAATCATCTGACTAAACGTGCGCAAGCATATGTACGTATATAAGTACGTGTGCAGACACATGTGTACACGTGCGTGTGAAAGTTAATTGAATAGAATTAAAACGTTATTATAATTATGGGCGCCTATATATTGCGTCGGAAGTTGGCCGGCTTTGGCAAACCGCGTTTGATAGCTCTACATGCTACCCATTAATTCAGACGTGGGAAAAAGCATTATTAGGTGCGCAGGCATGCCGTTAATGCACGTATCTACAACGATATTAGGGAACACTTTAGTTCATGCATTATGTTCACGCGCTGCAATATGATTCAGATAAGGTGAATCATTATTTAACATAGTACAATCATAATTTGAGAATTGGAACCATACGAATTTATTATAATATTGAATATATTTTAAATAACATATCCTATACTTTTCGCGAGTGTTTCTTTTAATTTTTGCGTTTGTAAAGTATATATCTGAAATTTTCTCCAGTGACTGTACTGTGTTTAACGTAACATTGCAAATTAACAATTTACAAACGATAAACTACCGCTATCTTTCATATCCTGCAATTTACAAACCGGGAAATGCTGAAAGGTTAATTAGGTTTAAAAAAATGTTTTCACGCTTCTGCGAGTTTGTACAACTATGCGAAACACAGCGACCGATGCTGGAAGTTGTGTTTGTTAGAAAGTATCGTACTTTCGTGAAATTTATACGGTCGGTAAGTTGCACAGGATTGTCTTATTAGACGGTTGCAATTAAGGCGTTGCAAAAAAGTCTATTTGACATACGCTCGAGTTCGCCGCTGGTAACACTTTTCTTATGATACTTGTCGGTACCCTATTTTCGACAAAGCCGTCCGTCGACAATAAATTAATAGCACTATTCTAAAGCACATAGAATTTTCTAAAAGAATTCAAATATCGACGTAATCGACAATCGTTCAAATATATTGCACTTCATAAGACATTTTTCTTTCCATTGATAAATGAAAATCTCTACTTTTTATACTATATCAACTCCCTTAGATCAGGCTTAATTATATTTATCGATTTGCGATATGGCCATAAAAACCGGCATCGCTAGCACTTCTATGTCGCGATACCATGGCAGGAATGTGGGGGTAGCTGGTAAGCATTGAAACTTATCGTAGCCTTCGAAATCTCGCAGGGTTAGGCTTGATCCTAGCCGTTCTAGAATCTTTGTTCCGTAAAAGGAAAAAGAACTGTGTCTAGGTATACGAGTGCTCTCTCTTCTCCTCTATTTGTAGGCAACTTTACTCCAGAAAGCTTTCCTCTTTCTTTTCATAGTGACCGCGTGCTATGACGTACGTATAGCTTGGAGAAAGAGGAAGATAGAGAAGGATAGAGTGTAACGGGGGAGAATCGGATTCGCCAAAGGCGTGCGGACCTTTTCACGCGTGAATCACGTTTCATAAAAGCGATTGAGATTGATGAGAAAATAGCCCCCATAGAAAGATATCACGCTGCCAATGCTGGCTCGAATGAATTTGTCTCTGCACGACCACAGACGTTCGTTACACGCTGGTGCTGGCACCCCTGCGTTTGCGCGCGACGCACCCAGAGCAGTGTTCTCGTTCGAACCGTTGGAGGCGAGAGAGATCCGGGGCACTCTGGATAATTCGATTGTCCTTAAGAAATGTTTGGCAATGAGTGCAGTTAGATGGTATAATAGTAAGGATTCTCCTGGTTATTTTGTCGTTCATGAGTAGATAGATATTACTTTACTATGGAGTGAGAGAGATGTGGGCGATTCGATGGATAGTAAACCGAATGATATCCTTGCTTGAATGCGGGTACATGTGTTGGTTAAAAAGTGTAAATTCTTGTAACGTCACGAGGAGATTAAATGAGGATGATTTTACTATTGAAATTTAATACAGAGGTGTGAGATAATAAATTTCGCGATGTAGAAACCAAATAAATTTATCGTTGCGCTATTTTTTCATTTATTACAGTATTACAGGATTTTGTAATATTAGAAAAGGAGTTTCGTTTGTGAAGAATTACGTGTCGGCATTTCAATGAGACTTAGATGCTCAAACGTGAATCACAGATTTGCGATTCAGACGAAGATTTAAAGGGGGATGAAATTCGAAGCTCTCGAAGCATCACGTTGGCACGCCTGCGCGTAGAAGTATGTCTGTCGTCTGCGACGCGTAGACATCGGTGATTGAGACTCCGGACAATTCAGCTCTCATTTGAAAATTTTCAATCTCCGCAAGCGCCAATGATCGTTAGCTTGCAGCAGACCAAGCAGAGGAAATGAAAGAGAACATTTGTTGCAATGCAACAAAAATATTTGCGGTGCAGGTTTGTCAGCCAATGCTTAAGTAATTCTATAAATTATTGGTATACAACACAAGAATGCCTTTATTTAACAAATTTTACTATTATACAATGTATTTCTTTATATGTATATTTTTTGAGAAAGAAAAAACTGGAAGCATATAGAAAGACATTTATGAAATATAAATTTGCAGATGAAAAATACAGGGAAGAAGGTTCAACTTCACTGTGTAAACTCTAAATAATTTAAAAATCTTCCCCAGAATATACATTTATATGTAAACTTCTTTCCCCATTTTAAGTTTTTCTATATGCTCTCAAAGATGGTTCGTTGAAGCCGGAAGTACATACATATACATGTATACATATATATAAGCATAGTTTATAAGTGGTTCATCAGATACGGGAAGAGTAAAAACTAGACAGGGTACCCTTCTCGAGAGAAAATGAACAGTTTTCCTTTTTTTTCCAATTTTTTTCTTGCTCCATTTTTTCCCCTCGTTTCTATGAATTATGAAGAATTCACAGTGGTTGAGTGTTATGTTATTGAAAGATGATCTTATGCACCTATCAAAGAGATCGATTTGAAACGGCGACGTTCCGAGAAACAGTCTCGATAAATTTTACAGTCTGTCTTTCTACAAATGGGACGTTGAAAGATGGAGGCAAACGTGTATGTACTATTGTCGGGAGATAAAGGGTAATAAAATAAGAAAAATTATGGAACGGGGATCATTTACAGATATGAGTCATTGCAATAAAGCCGGGAGATAACAATAACCGATTGAGTGTTTATCAGATTTCTCGTAATTTCACGATATCGCGGGAACTGTTTCTAGTGCTAGCCTTTCATGGCAATGTAATATGCGTTTAATAAGTTTCTGTTTAGCACCTTTTTCTATTATAATCTTTGTTTTCTCGGAGTTCGTTCAATGTTATGAACTCTAAACTGCTTGAACAGTCAGTTATTCTCTGCTTTCCCCAAAATTCCTCTTTCTAAATTCCATTCTTACAACGGACTGTCCACGCCCAACGATACTCACCCCTAGAAGTGTACACGCGTACACTAATGAACTCTATTCAGCTATTGTAACACACGTACTCAGTATTATCGTACAATATGGGGGCAGTTTCGAATACAGTTGTGTATCATATTAAGTAAACAGATATTACAAAAGGAAAATAAAGATAAATAAATAAAATTGTTACGATGGCAAGATGAATTCAATATATTTTTTATATAATATGATAGACTATAGGAGTAGCCCAAAATGACCAAGAAGCCAGTAAAAACCCAATTTTCACACATTCACAAGTACCAATAATATTCTGCAAATTTGCTACCGCTGCATTGTGTCTAGTTACCTACTTATTTTCCAAGCCATTCTAGTAATAGGCACCATACACCCACTATATTCACTTTCCCTAGAATCCATTAAGAATGGTTATCATAATTTAAAATAAGAAACGCAGAGATAAAGGACGTATCATAGCGCATATTTTGCATTATGTTTGCAACCGCGACCAACAATTGATACCATCAATTTTATTACAGTTGCTCTCGAGGAGCACGAACTCATATCTTAACTTGCAACTATTTTTTTCCTTCATATGTGGCCAGCAATTCTCCTTCCACTATTTTCTCGGTTGAAAATGTTACACGAGGAGTGGTGGCTCGTTTCTTCACGTGCACACACGGAATGTCGTACAGTGAATTAGTGTAACGCGATAATTCATCCGCGTGCTTTTCTAAGATGCAATTTTCCACACTGCGATCACGTACCCGGGCGCACAGTGGTTCAGCCTGGTTATGTGTCACAAGTGATGCGTGTGATTTCAATCTTCCGTGATTCTCGATTGCGCTTTTATGTCAGCCTTCCGTTTAACAGGATGGAATAAGATTACCTTTGGTCGATACACATTTCGGAACTTAGTACATATTATGTTGTATCCTTTACATTTTTTTTTTTTTTGTCATAGCCATTTCAATTGAAAATGGTTTTCGTGGTACACGGTTTTCAAATTGGTATTGCTGTTTTTATATTTTTTCTTTGTATTCTGGAGTAAATGGGACAGACGATCTTTTTTTCTCCGCACAGTAAACTGCGATGGTTCAAATATGGGGGGGGGGGGGGGGGGGGGATTTAAAAAGAAAAAGCGATTTCGAGGATCCATTATCGACAACAAGTGCAATAACGACTCTTGAGGATTTCGCATTTCCCCAGGTCGCACCACTAACTCTAAACAACAGATTTATATACGGGAAAACTACGCGCTTTAATCCTCTTATTGTAAACCGCTCGTGAGAGTGGACAGGCGTGATTCCTAACTGATTTACCGTGCGCGTTAGTTTTGCATCGATTTCCACTAGGAACGTTTATGGAAAACAAAGTTTCCAATAAATATTAATTGGATTTAAAATCTGTTCAATTTAATGCGGTTATTAAATAATATTAAAATAGATATCGATGTTCGTTCAAATATTCGTTGAGAACGTTAGTTAATTACGAGAGTTTCCCAGGTAGTGGATGAGTCGTACTTAGAGGGGATAAAGAGAGTGGTATATTTAATAAGTTGGAAAGTTGATTGACATCGTTTGAAAGGGCTCAGAGAGGAGTGTGGTATGGTAAATTGCATTGACCTGAAATTATCTACGAATGTATACTTTTTGTATGAATAAACAGCTGCATATCCAATATTTGCCCATATAATATTTGAATACCAGTTGTGCAAACGTAACGCGACCTTCCCAATTCCGAGCCTCCATCACGTGCTTCCGGTAGAACGGAATGCTTCAAAAGTGTGTTGGATGGTTTGCTCCTTGGGAAGCAGCTTTTATCCTCTTCACTGTGTGTAATCATCGATTCCATAATAATCGGGATGGACAGGGAAGAAATGAAGTTTGAATATCGTGTGTTAAATAAATACGTAAAGGATTAATGTCGACAATGAATTAAAATCAAAACGATGAAGAGAATTTATCGTTAGAAAGTATAAAAATACTAAGGGAATAGAGGCATTGTTATTTAGGGATAGCTGAATATTCAGTTCTAATAATATTAATCGTTTTCGTGCCTTTCTCATAATTTCTTTCTTAATTATACCACGATAAGGCAAAGTAGTAAAAGTTACCCGAAGTATTCATCTCAGGATATTTAAGAGCTTAATAAAACACGCTCCTGTGTGTATAAATAAAAAGAAAATGCTTCTTATTGTGTACACGTGTAAAGCATACAAAATGAAACGTACATATTTCGTTAATGAGCGTAACCACCTTTTAGTAGATCCTTGCTACCTTAACTACTCAAGAACACACACTACCGTTGTACAGGGGAAACATCGGAAGTCAACCGCAAACATAACTCACTTTACGTCGTATGATATACAAAACAAAACCCAGACTGGATTACACGATGGTAGATTGTCGGAGGATATATTCGGTATTTGTGTACCAAGTTTACCACGCAACCTTCCAACGTGCTTAATGAAAGGCACCATTATATCTGACTAGCCGGGTTTATCACGTTAACGAGGTCTTAATATCGTGGCTATGGGAAACTGAACGGATACCATTCAACAGTCGATATACCGCAATCTCATCTTGGGTGCAAGCCTCATTTCCAACGTATTTTACTGACGATTTTTCTGCACAAGGGTATCCTATGGGTTACCGAGTAAAAATAGCTTGGCCGAACATCTGTTCGTTACTTTCCTTCCTTTCCTTCCTTTGTGATAAACGTTCTTGATCATTTCCAACGCATGGCAAAAAGTGGATCACAGATTTAAAACCGCCTTAAATCTTCTCTTTTTTTTTGTTTTTTCTTATTTGAATTAATTAAGTGAGAAATTTATGTGCTGTATTAAAGGCATCATAATTTATGGGAAACAAATAATTTTAACAGGGACAACAATTTGAAGTAGGGATACTTTTTATAGAGAGTTAGAATTTAAGGTGACTTACGTGCAACGTATACCTGTGTGGTACGCGCACCGATAGATCCATAGGATATCCGTATTGATCGAACCACACCCGTATTTTCTACACCCCCTCCTATACACTTACACAGGTTCGTGTACGCCTATATACATGCATGCGCGCGAAATTCATGGAACACCATCACTCCCCTACCCTATGATAGGCAAACTCCACCCGGTAGACTGGACTCTGAGATCCAGAGGACTCTTTTTCGGACTATCCTCTTTTTTTTTAGCCCCCTAAACAGTGACATTCCTTTTTATCTCGTATTTGAAAGCAATTTTAATAACATTTCGATTCATAAGCGTTCCCTGCTTTTTCATTTGAAGATTTATGTTTTGTAATTCAATGTTTAAAATGTGATTTTGAAAATAAAGTGTAATTGAATATTAAATCGAAGGAACCGCGCTAAAATTCATATTCTGGAGTGGGCGTTGAAGTTGAAATCCATAAATTTATTAGGAACAATGATAATTGAACATCAATACGGCGATTGATTCAATTTAATTTTTGTTCTTTTTCATTTCGGAGTACATAATTCTACGTTCTTTGCGAAAGAGGATCGACAATACTCGCGCGTCTCTTGGCTGTCAAGCACAGTTGCCCTAAAAGTATGTATGTACGTACAACGTAAAATGGTTCGCAGTTGAATACAGAAGCGACACTTCGGTTGACATTCCTCTATTGCCACTTATATGACTCACAAAAACAATAACAGCTCGCGTTTGGACCCGCAGCTGTTCTTACCGTTTCAATTCTTCGTGCCTACATCTGGTCGGGTACACACCGGGTGTTCCTAAAGATTACAAACAACTGAGATATTTCTATATATATTCCCACAGAAAGAAATGATTTTCCTACAAATTTATTATCTTTATTTATTTTTGATTCGCTAGTAAAATATCCTTAAATATTTCATTTAATTTCTCTTAACAGTTACCATATAAATCGTTTACTACTACTATTTTCCTCGGTCTTCTGTTCTAGAATATTGTTCTTTTTATTTAATTAGGAAGGCATTTAATGATCTTGTCAATTCCTGACACTAGACATATGGCTTATCAGGTACACGCTCACAAAAAAGTAAGTGTCTCGTGTAATTAGATGCAGTATAACGCGTTCACGGATGATCTACGTGGTAGAACGTGATTTCTGCTTTTATCTTCGCACGCAACCTTCCATCCTTGATGGACCATATTTATCCCATGTCCAGTTAAAGATAGGAGCGTACTTTGTCGACAGAATTTGTTAACACACGGTACCTTGATTAATCGCCAGCAAGTATATTTCCATCGAAGATATACTCGTTATAATGTATGTTATCATATGTTGGATTATTAGTATTAATTAAAATAGTGTATAGCAGTCTGTCATTAAGTATTCAAGTTTTAAAGACAGTATATTGAACTTCTGTTTTTTATCATCTGATCCCAACTTCAGATTCTGAATTAAATAACATTTAAAATACAGTTTGAATTGTTCGGAACAATGTAACACAGTTCAATGAACTAAAGTTCTGGGTCTCCAGATATTGAAAATATTTTTGTTACTGAAACCTTGAAACTATTTCTGTAACGTATGCTAAGTGGAATTACTAAATTTCCGATCCAAGCCCGCATATCTCGTTTTCCCGCGATCTAGTCCAATCGATTAGTCTATTCGAGTCGTTGACGAATTCTTACTACCTAATATTACAAAATTCAACATCATCACCGGTGAACCGTGATATCCATACGAGATACTAAACTTGCAGGATAATCTAAAATAATTCCAAAATGTCGACACGTGAATACTCGCATTGAAAATCATTGGGAAAACAAATGTGTCCCATCGAATTACTCTTCTGGAATATAATAGGAATTCTTTTGTTTGTCAGCCGGCTACTTTTAATCGTTTAAGCTACTTAAGTCTCCCTCTGAAAAAAATAGCCACCACCCACAGATCAGTGGGAACCTATAAATCTAATATCGTTAGTCACATATGGTGTTCAGCACTCGAGGAAGCGCTGTAGCCGTCGGAGGTGACGGAAATGTTAGAAATAAGAAAAGGAAGCAGAGGGGAGTAAAATTTCGTATCCTGATTTCCTGTGTAACAGACTGTCCCTTGGAAGTGAAGACACATTAGGTGTTAGGACGAAGGGATCTATTTTAGTCCTACGTCCAAGCTGTTCCTGAGAGCAAATTAAGCTTCCCCGGTCTGGTATGGTACATGTCATCAGCGATACCACTGTTGCGGGACCTAATACAAATGTCGTGTAGGATGCACGGGGGGAAGGGCCATATGAGGGTTTCAATTGTGGACAGGATTGATCCATTTGAAGGAATCGATGGTTAAACAGGAACTTGCGGAATTGATAGGTATTCCTCTAGTGGCGAGTGTGAGATTCACCGTCGTTGAAATTAATCCAAATACAGGACAAGATATATTTTCTTTTTGATATTTTAACCATTGTGCGAGCAGCCGGGTAACCATTTAGTTTTTTCCATAAATCGCAATGACGCACTGTATTTTTTGTTAACACTTTCACGTTGACTTACTTTTTGTGAAGAACTTATTGATCGTTTTGCTTGCCAACAAAAGGGTTATCACAATATATTGGGAGCAGAATTTAAATTGAATTATTTTAGACATTTCAGTTATGTGCGTCTACTTGGAGTGTATATATAATTTTCTTTTTTGATGCCCGAATGCCTGATCATTAAAAAGGGGCCTGTTGTGGAGTGTTACCACCTTGTACGAAGCAATTCGTCTCGCACACACACTCGCCTAGGTATCGTTTGCAAAAACGCGTGGCGGTCGCATAGAGGCTGATAAAAAGTAACAAAGAGCTCCTGTATCAGTATTCTCGCCCCGTTTGAAAACAATTGATAACTCCACGGTGGCGATGGGGTCATCTATCATGCAAAATAATTATTGTCTGCTCGTATGTTTTCCCTGCTGTTTCTTTGCCTCGTGTTTTTCCATTCTTTACGCTAGCTATGGTGACCTTCGCGAGACAGCGATATCTGATAGTCGCGATGGAACTTTGAATAAACCTTTTTCTAAATAATTCACAAGATTTAAATAAACAATTTTATTCTTGTGAAAGGGAAAAAGAAGAGAAAGTGAAAACTTTTCATTCATTTGGAGCATTTCAGAAAATTTATTTGGAGAGTAAAAATATTTTTCGAATGCATTATTCGCTCCGTTTCTCGTTATCTTCCGTTCCCGTCGAACGTTCGCAATTGTTTCTCGTCGCAGTTTAACAATTGATACATTCGTTAAGAATAGTGCCTCAATCTGCGGTCGAACGCAATACGAAAACAAAGTCGCAATTGGAGAGCGTCTCGTAAACAAATCGCAAATGTCGCGTACGTCATGAAGACGTTTGCGATATACACACATTGCCTCAGCAAGTTCCTTTTACTCTACTACATTACTACATGCGTGTGTTCCACTCTTGAAATACGACCCTTTGTACTAATAATCCGTACTACTTATGCAACTCTGTGTATACCCCATTTAAGACTAACGCACGCCACGCGACCATGCAATATCTTATTCCAGATCGAGCAGCGTGCCAATAGGATTTTACTTCAGGTTTAACTTTTCTTCGATTCTGTGTAAACGTCTTGCGACATGAAATTTAACGTTACGGCCGTTGTTCTTCGGTTTCACGATAGAATCAGTATGGTATCTTAACGCCTAACTCTCGGTGCGGTTGGATGTGCATTGAAATCGGTGGCGCGATATTTATTGCGAATACTTTGTGAATTTCTATGATACGTCCGATCAGCTGTAATCGACGGTAGCATGCTTCTAATTAGAAGCGTATTAATTGTAACTAGTTAACGACGTCCTAACCATTAGTCTCTCACGATGATGACTCAAGAACAGTGAAACATCTCGACCCGGTCGATCCCAATTTAATGGGAAACATTGGAATTTCTGGCATTCCATAAAACAAGACTTCAGACCGCTCTTATTTCTTGGAATAATATATTCAATATTCATTTAAGAAGAAACAATCATACGATAGAATACAGGGATAGAATCTAAGTACAGTATCAGTAACCTTTAGTTCATTCCTAATCAAATAATTAATTTCATTCAATTATGCATCATGG
This sequence comes from Nomada lathburiana, assembly GCA_963667235.1. Taxonomy (NCBI): domain Eukaryota; kingdom Metazoa; phylum Arthropoda; class Insecta; order Hymenoptera; family Apidae; genus Nomada; species Nomada lathburiana. The sequence continues at coordinate 22,129,010 of OY763898.1, forward strand.
TACCAAGAAAGTGTGCATGATATAGCTATTATTTGTAACTGCATCACGAATGCCTTAATGATATTGCTGACTACTGCCAACTCATTGATAACTTAATCGACGATCGTCGATAGCGTCATTACCCGAACCCCTCTAATCATTTCGAGTATCATAAGAAGTAAGTACATGTGTACACACGGCGGTTATTTATTTATGGAAGATGCGTGATGAGATCAACTCTCATCGAAGATAAATGGCGGTCGTTGGAAAGAAATTAGACGATGGGGGAAAGGGTAGGTCGAATCGACTGCGGGGGCACCAGTTTTAATTGCCCATTGGGTGCCACGATGCTTTCATGAAAACGGTATATATATATACATATACAGTGTATATATTTTTTCTTCGACCTAACCAAACCGATCCTCAGGTATTGCCGCAACGAGCGTCGCCAGACATCCGGGCTACACTTTCGCTACGGACTCAATCAACGGGCACCTGGATGTACATATGTATGCGTATATGTGTATGCAGATTGAGTCACGCGAGATTCGTGCATGTGATTTCGCTGGGCGGTTATGGTTTTGTAGGCGCCTCGATGTCTTCTCATGTCGATCGATTGGACAACCTTGCAGCAGGTATAGCTATCCGACTGCCATCTGACACGTAACAAAACGTAATAGCAATTGAAACTGCTATATTGTGCGATATTGCTTCTGTTAGGAGTTCTCTTTAGGCATTCCTTTTTTTTTTGTGTTGTATTTAAATTTAAAAAATATTAGATCTAGTTGAAATAATTTGTACCAATTACATTACAGTTTGCGTTCAGAAATCGAGGGTACTTACGAGTCAACACGTGATAGTATTAGTTCGACGATAAATGATCGTTATGCTATGAGTACATCAAATAACCAATGCATGCAATACGATCGACTATCTTTCGCATAGCCTGTATTTAATATACGGGTTCTCTTTTTCACCATGTATTTAACTCTCTCACGCTCTTCGTTCTACTCATTCTCTTTCATATGTTTCCCTTTTCTTTTATGCCTGTCCTTTCAGGCACATTGACGCGCGCTTCCTCTCGATTCGCACTGCTCTCTCACGCTCCGGTTTTGCACAGGGACCAGAAACGTTCGAAGATTGCGCCAAATTTCAACTGGATAATTCATTTCAGCGACCGACCAGAAGTTCATAACCACCATTATCTTTGCCCGTTAGATTTTAATTAAATTTTCTGCTGAAAAAATTCGTATTTTAAAACGAGTAGACATTGAATTTTTTCGCTGTTACTCGCATAGTCCGCCACTCTATTTCTCTCTCTTTAACTTCACCGTGGCTTTTCCTCTCTCCCTCTTTTTTTCCTCTTCTTCCACTTCTTTGTTTCATCTTTTTTACTTGCTTTTTTTCTACTTCTTAGCTCCCCTTTTCTATCTATCCTTCTTTAACTAACGATCCCTTTCGCTTTCGCTGCCTCTACATATAGCAGACTCCCTCTGCTTTGGCTATCTCCTTTTATTCGCGCACATGGTGTGCGTGACCCTGGGGTGCGTCGTTGCATGTCGTCGTCTACGATGGTCCGTCGTCGTCGTCGTTCCTCCCGTACAATTGGCCGGTGCCAAGAATGGAGAAAATTATTCCCCTCAATTCCATGCAATTTAAAGGAATTAAGCGATCGCTAGCAAAGTCTCACGTAGAAGGCGCGCAACTCCTTCGAGCCCTTTTCCTTCCGCCCTTTTCTGAGAATCAGCTTCACGATTGATCGAATTCTACGGCGATCTTAACACATTTTCGATGTTTCCTTGATGCACGAAAATGTTGAAAAAATCCGTTGTGATTATTATCATTATTTAAAAGTTCCACTGGATAATATTAATTCTGATGCTGGAAACTCACATTCGTTTGGAACCCTTAATTTTAGCGCTCCAGTTTCAAATTTCATTTTAAAGTTTGACTTGGTGGTTATGTCAATGTGTTAGTTGAATAATTTAATTGGATACTTCGGTTTAAAAGTTTTTAGTTAAATATATAGTTGGTTTAAATGCTCCATTTGAAATTTAATTGTGGAAATTTCGTTAGGATCGTGTAATTATAAAAGTGTGTTTTTTTTATAACAAGCGTGTTAACAGTAAAAAAAAAAGTATTTCATTTTAAATTTCAATCCCCAATTTTGTTCTTCAAAACGCGTACACACTAAAATACATACGTAGACAGGACTAAAATTTAATTTGATTTGAAGGTTACCGCGTTCGATTATTTCGCTAAGTTATTTGTATTAATCGTACTAATTATGGAAAGGAACAATTCATACGTTCCAAGGGTGGATGGCCAAATAATTGAAAATAACCAGCGGTAAATCATACCGAATGTAATAGCCGATTAAGCGTCTTCCAGTGAATGAAAATGTTTCGTGTCACGCGATCGGCTTTGAATCACGTACAACTTATCAAGTCGCCTGTGATAATGGCGAAACGGGTCTCGCGGTGTTAAGCAGGATTTCCATTATGTTTTATTAAAAGTCGTCAGTATTTATTTTTAGCCTAGCAAATATTCCACTGCGTCTTTAAGATCGTTGTTGAAATTTTTAAGCCATGCACGTTAGCTAGGTTTATTTATTTGGTTTTATCAGCTTTTCAGTATCGAGAGGTTTCATTTCCACCAGAAGTAAGGAAAAAGAATTATTAGATTGTTTGTTGCGTTCCGTTTGCCAGATTATGCCTTCAGTAGATCCCCGCTATATTTGCTTTCCATAATAATATTTGCGCATGGTATTTCTCTTTACGTTAGGTAGAGGATCGACTCGTATCGTTTCGTTGACACAGAAATAACTGTGCTGCTGTAACAGAACTGATCTTTCTCTAGTACACAGTATGTAGTATCTAAAAAAAAAATTAATTTTATTCGAGGACATGTCCCAATTTTACTTTTACCATATAATTTCTTCCCATTTCAATGCTTTTTTCGAAATATGCATTAATAAATTTTCCGTGGAATAAAATTATATATGTGCAGGTAGCAAACATTAATAGGTTCATGATTTCTAAAATGGGAATTTGGTATTTCTAGCCAACAGCGATTTATTTTAAAGCCATACCGGAATTTGATTTAATAAATTGAGAAAATTCGGATGTTTCCACGAGATCCATTTAACTTCACGACCAAGTGAAATGTAACTCCACATCGATTGCTATTTCCTCGACTGGGTTTGCCGATAAAAGTAGCAGCCGGGGAATTATTGTGCTTGGTTGTTGATTCGTTTTGTTCTATACGTTTCCATTGAGAACTTCGCTTTCACCGTGGACGTGAGCTTTCTGCTAAGTGATACGGAAATAATACTGTTACCAGAAACTTTCATGGCATAAAAAGGGGCTTTTCTTTATTGTTCGTTACATAATTGGAAATGTGATAGAATTTCTCAACCAATCGAACGAATTTTCCATTTAATTGGACGTAAATTGCTTGCAAATAAATCAGAATATTTTGTTTTTATCGTCGATTGACAATATTGTTAAAAAGTAAGCTAAAATAAAGATATCATGGACGATCGTTTTATCTTGAATGATTTTATGTAGCTACTGTGATCGTGATATACATTTCACAGTTCAGGAACAATGATTCACTGGAACGATTATTGGCAGGAAATAATGTGTCACTTGCGACTCACCGATAAAGTGTTACGATTCGTGTCGGGAAAACTCGCTGAAAAAACTGACTGATGAGCAGATTTCTTGAAAATGCTGCTACAAGACGATCTTTTACCTTTCTTTCATAATCGGATCGCAGAGAGCGTAACATGGGCGACAGTAAAGGACTAACGCGATTTTAATGTTCTCAGCCATTCGTTTAGCTTCCTTTTTACATTGGTGCAGAGGAATTCCACGAACCACGATTCATCTAGCCTTCATAAAAACCGAAAGGATAATTAGTCTTAACTTCGAAATTAATATTCACATTTTAGTACACAACTAATTACTTTATTATAAGTAGTACTATAATTCGTTAATTTCCGTATACGTAAGTAAGTTATAAAGTAATTGTAGATAATAAACCATAATCGTGATCGACAATTATTATATAAATTACATTCAAATAATGATATGCGTGCGAAAAATTTGAACAATCATGTAGGGTGCTCGAAATTTTTAAACGGCAACATCCATCAGTCACATAAGACTCGATAATATATAGCAACGATATCAATAGTAGTCGCGTAACGATATAATGGACCAGCAGCATTGCAATCAAATAACGTTAATTATCAGAGAAGATAAATGATAAAAGATTCCCTGTTTACCACAACGTTTACGTTGTATCGGCTTTAAAAGAAAGTATCACGGGAGATAAGAACTGAGTCACAGATGTGTACTGTTCGCATACTTTAAAAAATTCTTTGCTCTCGACGTATTTGTAGAGAAGTGAGTAATCCTTCGCCGATAGGTAAAACCCCCCCCCGAGGGGGGCAATTACATTATTCCACTTCCGTTCGAGACAACTGTATAAGACACCCAGAGAGTTCCTCTTCTTTTTCTGTACCTCCTCCAACATCTTTCCACGCGTTACTAAGTGCCATTTCTAATTTTGGCATTTTGCGGGGCCAAGGACAGCTACGTTTGTCAGGTCGGACTACCTGAAAGTAGCAGACATGTGCATTATTAACCTTCGCGCGGACGATTCCTTTTTATTTTAATATATTATCAGAGAGAAATTCGTTGTACACGTTTTCGAACGGCTAACTGATGCTTGCAATAAAGGATGAACAAAGAAATGAGTCAATGAGATTAAAGTGGAACGTGTATTTATTAAAATACTTAGTATATTTATAAATCCCCCTTCCCTTTGAGAAAAAGCAGTTTCGGTGATAAAGTCCCTTCCGTTTTACTTTCTCCTAATTACCAACAATTGGACTGCTTAGAAAGTGTTGCAGTAATCAAGTAGATTAAAATCATTGTTCCACAGTCATTCCACGAGTGCAGTAAAGTTTCCCGCGTATCGTAAATCATGATTAAATAAATTTACCAGAACGTTCAACTTGAACACAATTATCTGAAAGCAATATCCGACTAAAAATTTGACGCTCATCCATTACCAATACCAGAATGATCCATAGTACACCATTCTTCCCATGTACAGTGTACATTCTTCCTATCCAGAAAAAAACGAAGTTCCTACGAAAAATGAAGTGCTGAATTAAGATCTCTCTATGATAGCTAAGAAACGAAAGTGGATCCCTCATTACGGTAGAGATTTTTTCCCAATTTCAAACTTGGGCATACATGTATGCATACACGTCCAGTATTACGTCGAACGATAGTTGCTCGTAGAAGTATAAGGGGCAAGCGTGAATGCATGCACTTGAGGTAAGATCCGCCGCGGCCTCTACGTGTATACATGTACTCATAGGTTTCAGAGGGGGCTGAAATAGAACGTTTGAGAAGCGCGTGCAGTCCACCGCGACTCGCCGTTTCGCCTCGTATAAATACACGTGTGCGGTTACCTTCGAGCTTTCGTCTACCCTAAGTTGCCGCCAACAGACGGGAGGGTACGACGAGGCGCCAGGATGCCTAGACCGACGCCTGGCGTCGCACGCAACGCGCGAACGGTACCCCTATACCGAAGAAAACGTGTGTAACACACACGTTTTATCATCGTTTCCTTTCCTTCGACGCTACTGTTCGCGGTGCTTCCTGGAAAAACGTCGCGAATACTGCCCACGAATATTTTATTCGCATCGATTGCTGTATTCTCGTGCGTTATTACATGGGAAATAAGCGCAGGTGACATGGAAACCCTGGTTACTTTGCGATGGGATGACATTTTTATCGATGGTATAGCACCTTTGACGATTGAATAGCATAACTGTCGGGTATGGCTCCATGTTGCTCGATGGATAATTTCTGGTTGGAGTATTTTGGGTTTTAATTTTGTCATTTAATAATAACGATACCGTGCACCATTGCATAGTTTTGTACTTGTCATGGACCAGTAATACTATTTTGTATATTTTATATTGTGCATGTAATGACATTACCAGGTAGATCGTGTTGGGTTCCCTTTTTCAATTTGTCTAGACATTTATTCATATAGCTATATGAATGAATAGTACACCATTCTAGTCTGGTTACAATTTGTATAATAGTGCTATATACTTTTGTACCATATTGATTTCGAAAGCATAATATTGGTGAATTATATTGCTTTTATCTCCGCAATCGGTAAAATTATAGTGGCAATGGTTGTGCAATTGCAAGACAGCATGTATTAAAAGAATTTAGATACGATAAAATCAATTCACTGGACAACTCATGCTTTTCTTTTTGTTCTCGTAATTATCGTACGCGGAATTGTAGTCCGATATGCGTTCAGGTAATTTACTCGTTTGTCGCAGAGCATTAAAAATTAATATACACGTCACACGCACAACACTGTTATTGATCGTATTCGCATTCGTGCGTGTGTACAGGTCGTATCAGAATTGCGAGCAAAAACTTGGTGGTTTGATAGGACCCGTAAAATGGAACGAGAAATACGATCGTATGAATGATATAATTGGGCACTCATTTTTTTTATATATTCCTTTCATGTTGAAATACCGCGAATTATGAAATATTTGTTGGCAAACATTTATGAATGTCGGAAGTGATTATCCCGGTAATATTTTACACAAATGTTTCTGCTTATTTTCAGCGGACTGAACTTCCAAGATCTTATGGCCAGACAGGGTGCTATCGATTCCCCACCGAAAACTCCTTTTATTATGGGATCTGAGTGCGCAGGTGACATCGAGCAAGTTGGCGAGGGCGTGGAGAACTTTAAAGTAAGTGGAATCAGATCCTCGTTACATCGAATACAATTGAAAGGTTTTATAGAGAATCGTTTGAAATACTTCGGCATCTTATTATCAAAAGGACAATTTCTTTGACCAATATTTTTTTGGTCCTGTTCTATTAGCCCTATGATTCTTTCTATAGAATCATGCTCGATATCCTTTTTTTTTTTATGGAACAGTTTTTAATTATTCTATTTGCAAAATCATCTTTATTTTTAATTCCTTTTCAAATACAATCGTGTATTGATTATGGGGTTTAATTGAATGCACTTATTCCTATTACTTTAGAATTAGATAATGTGTAACACTTGAATGAAGTTATACATTTTTTTTTATTCATTGCTATCTTCTTCTTAGAAAACCTCAATCAGCAACTCGAGAGCTGTACCGTTTCATAAAAAGCATAACTCACTAGTCCATTAAGTAGATTCTGCTTGCCATTGAGGTAACAGAGCTGTAGAATTTTTGGTCGTTGACGTCAGCGAAAAATTTGAAAAGCTGTAGAAAAAAGTTTACCACGTTGCCATGTTATATTAAAAAAAACTGTAATATTTTTAATGGACCATCCCATAGATTTCCCTAACGGTCCCGTGAAATATGCATAAGGAAAGGGCGGAAGAGGTAAAGGGCTGCTCGATATGATAATAAGTGCAAATTATTGCCAAGGGAAGGAGGCGTATTTCTTTTTTCTCCGTATAATGTCTTCTCGAGTCTCAGGAGTTATTCCTTTGAGTCGGCCCCGATTCCCATCGATTTTTCCATGAGTCACCTTCGGGTACAGGACGACGTCTAATATTTTCCAGACACCATCCAACCACGTCGTGTCGCGGAAAATATTACGTCCATGGAAGGAAAGCGATGTCACCCCGGTGAACATTATTATCCTGTCAAATCGTTCATCTTTAGAGATTGTTCTTTTCTTTCCATTGGATGCTTACTCGTGAAATGTAACCACGTTAGGATCAGTTATATTTGGCCCTCAGTTTGTGCCTGCTGAAATGATACCAATTCACCTGGGCCAGGCGGTGGTTTTGGTTGATTTATTGTAAATGGGGAATTTAGTATAAAAATTCGATTGTAATTCTTCGCGAGTTTTTCTCGTGAAACCTCATTTATTTCTCAATACTCGAAAAATTACAATGTGTCTCGAGGAGCTTAAGTTGAAGAAAATTATTATAAAACGCATTTACAGTAATCGGTAAAGGTTGGTCAGAAAACGTAGAAATTCAGTGGATCTGATCCAAGAATCATAGGTCAGCTAAAAGTTGGTCAGAACCAGCAGAAGTCCAGTAGGTATAACCCTAGTAGGTCTTACCAACTTTTAGCTGAACCCTACGACTTTTTGGTTATACCTACTGGACTTTTGCGGCTTCTGAACTTTGATTTCTAGAGAATTCTTGAGGTATACAATCTGATTTCTCGTTTCTGGAGAAACGAAAAATATCGAGAAATCGGGAACACTAATTGTAATGTAACGTGTTGTGTTATATGATAATAAAAATGAAAAAAATGGCAGCAGTAATATAGCGTCCTGTATGATGTTAGGATAATAGAAAAGAATATTTCAAGGGACAGGTCTTGTCGTTTATAATATTAATAGTAGTATTGTATTATAAAAAAGAATTATATATTTTATGAAGAGGATTAATTGAAGACGATTGAGCACTTTAATTTTTGCTGATTAATATAATACCAGTATAATATAAATATTTACTTACACATCTGTCATCAATCTATAGAAACATATTCTTTGTAATATTATTCACAGTGTAATTCTTATGTATTTGCCGGTGTCGTTATAAGCATTCACTTCCTTTTCGAAACATGCACTGGAGCGGAAAACAAGTGGACTACCTATGTCCTAATACTATACTCAATAAATTCCTACAGCGATGTTGAGGGAAATTGATAGCTATCTGTACCAAATTGATAGGTCCAGTTTTATTGCCTCATCGCTTCTCGTAAACCTAGAGTTCTTCGCAATGCGATCCAATAAAACCACAACTTGTTATCGTGAATAGTTCTAACTTTTTGCTTGCCAAACGAGTATTTGTACAATTTGATATATTCAAAAAAAACAACAGCAACTAAAGCACAAACAAAAATTGTTCATTGTCCACGATGAAACAACGGTTCTTGTTTTTCATTGAAAATAAATGTACTCCATTAATAACAATACATTACAAAAATTACTACGAAATGGGTTAGTGTTCTTTTAATATTATTTATACAACATGGATTTTATGAATCATCATGAAAATCATAATTTACGGTCAATTAAAAAAATAAGTATTTCAAACCTACAATAAGGCACTTAATTTGATCTTTCAAGAACTGTACACGGACATTCTCATGTGCCACTTCCCTTTTTCGAATAATCAGTAGTATGGCAATCCAAAAAGTATTCCATTCTCATTCACCGACCGGCTAAAAGATAATTCATTCTACCCCCAGAAAAATCTTGCCCCCGCAATGGGACCATTTGAACGTTCCTTCGCCAATTCTGTCTCTCCTCTTCCCGAAATGAGCCGAGAGTCTCTCGCGAAATAGAACAAAAATTCTGTAGAACACCCTCTCTCTCTTCATTATCAGTGTAAGGCAGGAAAACGATTATTTCACTCGCAGACAGAAAACGTCCCACAGTAAAATGGCACCTCGCCCGAAGGAACTTCGTTCTCGAAATAGTCGTTCCGCGTTCGCCTGTCGTCCTTGAATTTTTCACCCACTAATCTTTCCGCAAGGGTGGAGTGCCACGGTATTTTTCCGAGTCCGTGGCTCGAGAGTCGCCGCAGGAACACGCCTCTTCCCCTCTTTCCTCGCGTCTTTCTGTCTTTCCTTTAGGGTGGTCTATTTTCGCGACTCTCGCGAAATTCCTCGATGTCACGAGGGAAGGGAAGGCCAGGTTTAAGGCTTTAGGGTCAGATATCCGAGCAGCACGTGTAAACGACCGGTTAGGCTATGTGTGCGTTTGTACGTGTTTAAGTGGAAAGCTTTTCGAGATGGAATACTCGAGGTACCTTCTATTCTGCTTGACCAGCGCCCTAATCCAGAAGACCTTTCTTCCATTTGGCTTGGCCCCTCGAGGACTTAGCATTGTTGCACTTGCAGGCATTAGCATTTAGAAAGTAACGGGAGGAACTTATAGCGTGTCGAATCGAAACAGCAGTCGTATTTTTTTTTTTTTTTTTTTTTTATTGTATAGAGATTATTGAAAATATGTGGCTGTAATATTGATTGTATTGGTGTTTAAAAGGGTTAATTGATTCGCTAAATGTACGTTATTTATTATTTTCATCCATTCAATAGAGCTCTGTTTTCGTACTACTCCATATTTTCTAAGAAAAAAGATATATATGTATATACTTTTACCGTAATGTTCAGATTATAAAATAATGATGAAACATTGGACTTATAAAAACGTTTGGTATTGATGTAACGTAAACTTTGCTATTCTGCCACATATCTATGCATATCTGAACATTTTCTGTCTGTTTGACGTCTCTATCGGATCTTTCGTTTTATGGGATAATCTGGTTCGCTACAGTGGTTGTCGTTTGCAAGTGGTTAATAGCTTTTGGAGGTAATATTGCGATGTAGATATTTGGAAGTACATGGGGGAGTAATGGTAGGAGTATTCTTAGACCTTGCTTTAATCTGATATAGCTTTACGAAGAGATAGAGAAGGTTTATAGAAGCTTTAGTATACGGAGTGGCGCCGAAAAAAGGGTGTAAATCGAGGGTGTCAGAAACGGATATCTCTGATATCGTGCAAGAGGGTTAAGATTATTATTCCGTTCTATTTGAAGAGGGGAAGTAAGCGGCAAATTTGTAGACTTTGAAATTTTCTTTACACGATAAAATCTCTTCGTTATCTCCCCGAATATTGCTCATTTAGATATTGATACAAGATACACATTTAGTATAATAAAAACACTATGCAATCTCTGTAACCAAAATCTACGACTAATATGATAATAATCTCATCCCCTTTCAAAATATTATGTTCCGTTTTTCAGAAACAAAAATTCAATAGCTACCTTCTTACTCACAAACTCGTATATTTTATTTAATTACTTAAAAATTTATACAAGCTGTACAGATAACCCTTTTGTAACACGGTGCTCTAAGAACATATTACACAGCTTCAGCAAGGGGCGAGTGTTGCCTGTATGCATTCCTCTTGCTTCCACAGCATGTTAACTTTATCGTGGACCAGTATGTACAGATCAAACAAGTCTACAAGACAAATATAGCTCGTAGTGTAAGAAGAAAAAAAAGATAAATAACAAAAATAATGGTAACAAGTTCAATGTACAGGAAACATTTGACTACTTATTTTCAGGTGGGCGATCGAGTGGTCGCGCTTCCTGATCATAAGGCGTGGGCAGAGCTCGTCGCCGTGCCAGCCACGTCCGTTTTCGCGTTACCAGCTGGAATGAGCTACCTCGATGCAGCAGCGATCACGATGAACTACACCGTTGCTTACATTCTGCTGTTCGAACTTGCCAATTTGACGTCTGGAAAAAGTCTGCTGCTTCACAGCGTTGGCGGTGGAGTGGTAAGTCTCCCGTTATTATATATCACAAAAAATATTAAGCAATCATTCCACGTATTGAAGTATTGAAATTTGGAATTGACATTAGTCGCATTAACTTTTGCGTTATCGAATGACGATTATTGTGTGATTGCTTTGAAAGATTGTCGGGAGCAATTTTCTGTGCCAATTTAATTTCATGTTAAATGTATTATAATTGTTCCCAACGAGCTTCCTGTTCAGCTGTTCCTACTATATTCTCTATGTAAGAGTTGCAAAGTCAAACCAAACTTTGCACGTACTAAAACGACAAGCCAACGACAGATCTATCTATCAAAAAATTGTTGCGTCCAAATTTACTCATCCAACCCCTAAAATTCTAGTCTCAAAGAAATACCACATAGCATCCCTTCCCTTAATTCAACAAACTCCCCCACAAGGTACATTTATATACCATTAACCCCTAAATCCACACCCCCAAAGACATCGTATCGTTAATGACCCAAAGTCGACGCCCCCTCAGCCCTTTCCAACACCCCCAAAAAATACTTTTTCAACCAAACGTTTCGCGAACTGATAGAATCTCGCGTTACTTAATTGCACACCTACTGCTCGTCGGCAAAGAGATTTCGGGAAAATCGACGGAAGGACAGAGTAGCAATCGCGCAAGGTTACTGCCCTTTCGCGACATCCTCGTCTCGAGTCACATCCGTGAAGCGCCGCTTTCTCTCTCAATGTCGTCGAAGGAGAAGGTTGGAGAAGTCGGGAACGGCGGGATCAATACGGCTCAACAGGTTACACTCGAATCTAACTACATCACCCCCGCGACCCTACATCCCTCTTCCTCTACCACCTAACAGGCGCGTCGCGTAGCATCGTTGGAAGTTGAGACGACGAAATCTACAGGGGATGCTGCCGGTGGTGCACGGGAAAAACGGGGGTGTGAGGGTTGCCAGGCAACTCTTCGTTCTCTCATCGACCACCGTGATGGGCCGCGCCCGTCTGAGACCACACCACCACCACCATCACCACTACTAGTACTACTACTACTACTACTACTACTACTACTAGTAGTAGTCGTAGTACACTACTACTAACGCCATCGTGGTAACACAGTCTGCGCACGTGTCGTACGTACGCTACCCTTAAGCCACGTTCACACGAACGATACGAATTTTGCTTGGACAGTGAGTTGGTTGGATTTTGGAGAATTGTGATCTGGTGGGGGCTGTTTATCGGGAGAGCGATAGAGTGTGTATGCTGGCTGTAATGAGGGGATTAGGGACGAGGGACATATGCTGCGAATTTCGCGTGGATTCCTGGGGCATGTCCTGGAAACGTTAGTAATTGGGATTTTGGTTGGCGAGGGTGGCTGGAAATTCTTTAGATCTCTGGAGGTATAAGGAGAAGGTGTTTTAGGTTTTTGAGTTTGATTTTGATGGTAGGGTGTTGGGTTTGAAGTTTTAATGATTTCGTTGATCGCTGTTGATGGATTCTGGGCTCTTCCGTTCTGTAGTTTTCTAAATTTAATTATATAGATACATTGGAATACATTGTTAACTTTCAATTTGATTACTTGATAATTCAGATTACACAATTCCAATTTAATGTCAATTACTCCGTGTCCTCCACTTTATTCCTTCGTGAAAACTAAAGAATAAAGCAATGAAATATACCGATCCTTTTACTGCTGGGAGTCTTTAAAATGGTTCGCTGTATTGCATTGCCTAAGAACTTGCGACTGACAGGTCCAAGCGTACGAAATGCACGTTTTCTTCGGCGTATCATCGGTGAAGATTGTTTCAGGCGGGTCACGTAAACGAGAAAACCTGGGAAAAAGCACTTGACTTGAAAAATTGCATTTCCTGGTCACGTCGGACTTCAGGCCTTTCCTCGACCCATTTGTATCACCGCTACCCCCCATGAACTCATATTTTCCCCCCTTCCAACCCCTGAATACGTATATTCTCGTCGGGACTAACTGGTTTCGCATACGACGGCGTTTCGTCCAGCTTACCCGCGTGAAATATGTTCGTTGATATTGGTGATGCGTGGAGAATATTATGATGGTATTGGTGGTGGCTGGAGGAATATATCGTATGGAAGGGATGAATATTACGGTGGAATCGAGAAACTTCCGGAAAGTTTCACGTAAGGGGAACTCTTGGTGTAATGGAAATATTTTTATTATTTCTAGTGGAGAAAGTGATCTTTTATGCATCAATCAGATTAACGAATTGTTAGTTAGTCCTCTTTTTGTGATAATTTATCTCTAGCTGTTTCTTTTTTTACAATACGAATTTGTATAAAAAATGTTATCCTTGGAATTAAAGGAAAATTGTATTTGCATTCTTCCTTGAAAATAATCGTAGTGTCAAGTACTTTTTGAACAAATCAATCCAGAAGTATTTCTACTTCTAAATTCGAGCTGGAGACTAACTTACTCACCCCGCCAAATACTTATAATACCTTCGCGTCGGGGGCAATTAGTTTGTGCCAAAAATTCATGTACTCGAGTCAGCGCGAGAAACCGTTCAGCATTTATTACTTGCCTTAATCTCCACGTGAGATACATTATGTCGAAAAAGATACTTTCCACAAGTTCTTTATCCAGAAGTAAGTCGCGGGTGAAATTTTCAGTCTACGGGAATAAGAAAAAAAAGCAACCGGTGATCAGAACACAATCTCAAACCATTTACAATCAATTTGTAGAAAGTAATGGCCCAAATAAAGGTTGGCTTAATTATGAAAAACGATCAAGGAACGAGAAGCAAAAATGGAATGTTTTATTTGTCAAGGAAACGAAATTGCCAATTATAATAATGTGGTGATTTTTATCTTTGATCATAAGTCTCGATTCTGGATGGAGGAATACGATACTCGATCTCTAATATATTAGCTTTTATTTCAATGCGCTATTTCTCATCGTTACTTTACTCTTACTACTCGACTATTGTACTGATATTTGACTACTGTACTGCTAATACTATTACGTTAATGTTACATTACTACATACTGCGCGCAGCTACGCGACGGCGAGCCACCGTTCTTGGCTCCATCTCAGCCGCGAAAATTTAAGTGACTACAATAATAACAATCTGATACTTTCCTGAACGATTACCAAAGCGTTATGACATACAATTTAACGCGGCTTTTTAACATTCTTTCTCTCCTCCGCTCGCTTTCCCGTGTTGCTACCTCTTTCTTTACACTTTTTTTTCGTTTACTTAAATTCTTGCTTCTCTTCCCTTCGAGTCTGTTTTCTATCTCCGTCCATCCAGTTGGCCACTTGAGGCTCTGGGATTGGTCAACGTTATTGGGTATCGAATTCTCGACAACGGTCGAGAACAGCAGGGCAAGATGCTGCAAGAGAAGAGGGGAGGGTACCCAGAGAGAAAGAGCGGAGAGGAGAGGAGAGAAGAGAAGAGAAGAGAGAACGGTCAGCTCTCTCGATTCTCGGAAATAATGAATACTGCTTCTGTTGAAAATCTGCAGCCGCATGGTTTCAATTTTTTCTTCCCCTTCGTGTGTCCTGTCTCGACTGTCCTTTCGCGGTCTTACCATGAAAAGACTACAGAGGACGTCAAGCCTCTCCTTCATCTTTTACGGCATAATGGGATTACGAGTTTGTAGAACGCGATAGGGACGGTCGAGCAAACTAAAAATAATTCACACTTGCCCTCTGCCCGCTTCGGAAATTAAAAGATGGACCCGCATTTCCTTTGGGCGCCGAAAATTCTTTTCTTAACGAAGTTATTCAATTTTTATTCGAGGGATTATAGCAGAGTCAGGAATTTCTTGTAACGAAAGTTTTATGTGGACATTCTCAATTTTCGTGGATTGAGCTGGAAAAGGGGAATACTATGGCTAAGAAAGTCAAATGTTAAAAATTTCGAATATCAGGGTCCATTGTTGGGTCTGGATGAATGTGACGATTAAGCAATTTCAGAACTTAATTTTATAACTGTGTTACAGGTTTCTCGGTACATTTAATTATTGTTTATTCATAAATTGAATTAATGATTGCCAGTCGAATCTCAAGCAGATTTTCTTCTTATTTTATTCATCGGGTATTATTTAACGGATTGTTGTTTTAGGGACAAGCAGTGGTACAGCTTGCCAAGACCGTAAAAGACGTGACTATCTTTGGCGTCTGCAGCAAATCAAAGCACGAAGCTCTGAAAGCAGCTGGAACCATTGATCACCTTCTGGAACGTGGTACAGATTACAGCAACGATGTCAGGAAGTGCGTAACAAGTATCATATGTCGTTTTTTCTTCATAGGCTGTTTTAGTATCATCGAAGTTTGTTTTATCCATCTTTTATATTATCTTTCGCTTCGCAGGATCTCTTCAGAGGGCGTGGATATAGTACTGGATTGCCTTTGTGGCGAAGAATGCAACAAGGGATATGCCTTGCTGAAACCTATGGGGAAATATATCCTTTATGGATCCAGTAACGTGGTCACCGGAGAAACTAAAAGCTTCTTCTCTGCAGCGCGATCAGTACGTTAACAGCATGACTTAGCTTTATTATTTTTTGTTCTCGATACAGGAAACGTACCGGAAGTTATTTTCACCTCGCAACAGCTGGCACATGGGGTTTGGGTTTTATCAGGAGATATCACTAGTTTAATCAGTAAATGGACTTTCGTGGGAAACAATAAGCGGGTGAAAATCGATTACCGTGTACGAACTTTCTGGATGTTTCAGAGTTCTTCCATTTATATTTCCCAAATGATTTTGATATACCCTTGACATTTAGATTAACCATTTATCTTTCCTCTTTATGATTTGATATATTTATAATTTTAGTGGTGGCAAGTGGATAAAGTATCCCCCATTAAATTATTCGACGAGAACAAAACCTTGTCCGGTTTAAATCTTCGCCACCTGATGTATCAACAAGGCAGTCACGCGTTCGTGCGACGAGCAGTCGAACGTGTGTTTACCCTGTGGAATGAAGATAAGATCAAGCCCGTCGTAGACTCGACGTGGGCCTTGGAGGATGTACCGGAAGCCATGCAGAAGATGCACGATCGTAAGAACATCGGTAAGATCGTGTTGGACCCAAGTCTCGAGCCAAAACCGAAGCCAGCAACCCCAGCTAAAGGAAAGGCAAAGGAGAAGAAGGCAGCCAGCCAAGAGAGTCAAGAAAAAAAAGCGTCGAGTGTGGAGTCCGAGGAAGGAGAGAAAAAGAAAGAGCCTGAATTGACAAATGGGACATCTGAAGACAAATCCGATAGTGGTAAATAAAAAAATGAAAAGTAAAAATTGTTTCGAATAGTTTGTATTGTTTTTGGAAATATAATTATCGTTTGCTTTGTTACCGATATATATATATCGTGCTTTTTGTTACCGATACACGGTAACACGGTAATAATTTACGGGCCTCCTTTGTTTGCTTTCAGATTCGAAAGAAAAAGAATCGAGCTGAATTAGCGGCGCTAGCTAATTCTGACAAACGTATACATATACATAAAAAAATATATATATAAAAAAAATGTAAAACTGATATCCCATGAAGATCAAGAATTTTGCAGATACGTACACTCCATTATTTCTCACTATTCAGAAATCGACTACGATTGTTGCGGCATACGGCGTTTGATTAATTATGTGCAACGATCACTGTAAAAGAAAAAAACAAGAAAAACAAAAACGTATCATATGAGCGCAGATGAGTGATTTCAAAAGAACGCCACGGCAGTACGGAAAAGTAAAACAGTAGGGTTTGAAGACGCAAAAGGCAGAAAAAACAGGCTCGTTACCCCAGAATTCATCTGCTTGTTTCTATTCTCTCCTCCTGTCTGTTTGCGCCGAGAGTTCTTTGGTGAAATCTATGAGTGAAAAAGAGAAGGGGTGCTAAAAACGCGTAAGCGTGTTCGTTATGCGTATGTATCAAAGGGAAGCAAAACAAGAAAAAAAACAAAAAAAAAACAAAAAAAATAATGCAACTAAATACAAAGAAACAATATCAATCTTGACGTGGTCCACAGTAGTTTGCAGAATATAAGAACTATTATGTTTATTTTTTCACACTGAACAAAACATATGATTAATTTTCGTATATAACAGGACGAACGTGTATTGACTGATACTCGGATTCGTTGGACGATCTGTGATACTTTTACATTTTATATTTTTTCATTCATTTTTTTAACAACGCTATATTTCGTACTTATCGAAAGTAACATAAAACAATGGGAGAAAATTAGATCGTCCAATGATTCTGAACTGGCCAACACGTTGCTACTTTATCTACTTGCATCGTCTACTACTACTAGTACTACTACTGCTACTACTACTACTATTACTACTATTACTACTACTATTACTACTTACTACTGCTGCTGCTGCTGCTGCTGCGATACATATATTATATATATGCAGTGACACTTTATGCATTATAATAGTACATTAACTTTAATTCAATAGAGTACGATGATGATAATCTAATCAGCTTTACAGAGAGGGGAAGAAAAATTACGCGCAGTACGACCCCTATATCTCGAATAGCTTAGTGAAGACAAGGAAAAGATGACTGTACTACTTTTTACGTGTATCTCCCCTTTATCGAGAACATGTTTTTTACTATTGATCATATATAGCTTAAACAAATTTTTAACAATAGCCTAAAAGACAGTCGAATATTAAGTGTGCTGTATATTTTTACAAGAATTGTCACTGTGTACAAGGTTTCGCTGTATTATTTTAGATAGAGAGATGTTTTGAACTTGCAAAATTGAAAGTAACTGAATCGTCTAACTGCCTAAAAGAAAAATGAGAAGAAAAAAAGAAAGATACGGATTATAGTCGATGGAGTGTTTAAGAAAAACGATAACATTTTGCAAGGGTTCCTAAATAATACGGTGTTATTATGATGTTTTGCTTGAATTTTTAATACATGTTATGTGATGGAGCTTTGCTATACAGAAAACATAAGATGACGCTGTTCGTACATTTTTCTTAAACATTTATATTCTTTTTAGACGCATATTTATTTGAATTTGTAAATGATTGCATTGTGGATTTGGTGTCCGTTTCTTTGCTTTTTGACGAAGATTATATTTTTTTAATTGTGCGTAGTAGAATGAACAGTGTAATAAGGACGACATTGCAGTTTCTATGTTTTAAAATCTGCGTGAAATTTATTATCGATGATATCTTAAACCGGGCTGTTTGTAATCGATCGAATTCTGCTCGATTTTTAATTATTGTATAATTTAATGTAAGAGATACACGCGCAAGGGCAGATCGATTTATTGAAGCAAGAACGAATGAATTTCTTAACGATAATGATTATTGATGATGATTACGATGATAATATGATGATGATGGTAATGATGGTGATGTTGAGAGAAAAGATTTTATCTGTCGTCAGATACTCGAGATGTTTACTTCGAACGAACAAAGAAGCAAGGGAAAGATAACATAAAACAAACAAAATGGCTTCTAAATGAGCCACTTAATGCAAAGTGAAATGCATATCTCTCCGCAACGGTTGGAACAATTTTTACGTAGCTCGATTCTGTTAGAATTTGATACTAGCTCTGTATACTGAATAATATCTATATACGATAAAAAAAAAAGGAAAAGAAGATCGCTATTAACGAAAAAATGTTGTGGACGAGGGAGAGCTATACATATTATATATAAATATATATATAAATATAAATAAATGAGTAAATAATTAATAAAGTAAGTCGATGACATTCTTCGTGCCGTTACATCGCTACGAAGAATTGTAAGAATTTATAAGATTTATTATTATTATTATTATTTTTATATTATTAATTATGATTATTATTATTTCTACTACTACTACTACTGCCGTATCGAGTCTCTCAATCCAAGGGTACACCAAGCACTGGGTTTCAGTCTCTTGAGAATATGTATCACTCTCTCATGCTAGTAACGAGAACAAAGAATGAGCAAAAAAAGAATAGATATAGCAAAAGAACAATGGAAAAAAATTGCGAAAACGTGGCTGGATATTTTGAGATGTCTTTGGAACACGTATGACGAATATTATATACATGCTGATCAAGTTCGACGTGTGACATAAATAATTATTCTCTACGCGAAATGATAATATACAACCACTCATACACATAAGACACATACAATTTTATCATACATGTGCGACGATACACATCATACTGTATATTTTATGTAAGGCTTTAAATGTTTCATCAAATAACTCTATTACATTATAATATATCTATATATTTGTATCGATCGTTTTCCCTCTCCTGGTCATATGGTTCAGGTCCGAAATTGCATCAGTGTACTGAAACATTTGTAATTAATTTCCGACGTTGTTAACGAAGTTGCACAGATAGAAATGTCTTCATTTTTTTTTTTAAATCAACCTTATCCATGATTAAATCATTCTGAACTTCCTAGCTATAGGATAATACATGTAAACGCATCCTTTTTTTATTTGTGTAGTATTGCAGTTTGATAAGGGGGAAGTTGTTTTGTTTGCCTATAAAATATATGCTATATAATAAGGTTTAATTAAAATGGTTCATTTTTACATGTGGACAGTGCAAAACAATATCATATGACAAAACGATCTAGCATTTTACATCGGACTCTACTGACAGATTTCCCTTCGGATCTTTGCTTCTCAATCTTCTTTCAAGCCGTTGTTATCTTACACTGTTTAATGTATTTTGACCGCACTGTATCTCTGCGAATACTCATGGCTCGTCTCTGTACATTTAAAAATTTGGAAGACTGAAATTCATTCGTTATAGAGGTTCAGTATTTGCCTATTCTAGGTGCACTATTAGTTTTTTAGTACAAGACGAAGGTCGAGTCACGGAGATCGGTTGATTTTCTTGTGATTAAACATGTGATGCGTCAAGCTCAGAAATGTGCACTAAAAGTGAACCCTCGTCTCACTGATGTTTTCTTAATTGGCATTAATGGAGACGATAGTAGTCGATGAATTCAAAATATTTCTTTTGTCGGTGTTTACGAGCCTACAAGTACCCTAGTTAAGGAAACTTATATTTTCTTACATTTTTTGTTAAACGACGACGAAAAAATAAATCGGTGGAGTAGTCGAATAAAAATATTTCACGCTGTAGCGACACATTTCTGCGCTCATTATTAACTGATCATTTTTCAGCTATGATTCAGCGATGAGTTTATTATAAATGGAACCAACAATATCATTCCGTTGTATTGTAATGAAAAAAACCAAGAGGAAATGATTGATGTAAATTCTTTTATTCTCTTTACATTTTTTCGTTCATGGAGACTTGGCGCCGTGGGACAACCGGACCTAGAGTTTCGCAACGTGATACATCATATATTTATGTGTAAAATTGTAAAATTCGTTTCAGGGGTGCGGGCGAAAAGATGTGTGTTTTTCATCCTCTTTGAAACGCAGTCGTTTTGAAAACAAAAATTATTTTTCGTCCGCTCTCCAGAAGCTTGATATATAGATTGTATTTTTGGCTTATTATTGTAAGACTGACTATGTTGCTATACTAAAAATTGCTTCGAAAATAAGTCTTTCTTTGGTCTCTTAAGTACCCTTTGTTTTCAACCCCGTTTATCTGCAAATTTAATCGTCGCATGTAAAGAGACAATAGGGATGAAGTTATTTACAATTAGTATAATCGCAAACGAGCTTTAACATACGTGTATTATCCGATGAAAATTTTTGTCGTGTAGCCAGTGAATCAGTTAAAGTCGATATCCTTAATTATTATTACGGGCAACTGGATATATGTAGTTACAGCGACGGGAAATTTTTTTCTGCGTAGCTTATTCTCTTCCTTCTTATTTGACACCTTACTGATTAAAAAATTACCACCACGATCCGAGATATAAAATTTATAATTGACATATTTATATATGGACATAAAGTGTCCGTAATGCTACCAGTGACATGGAAATGGTACTGTGGATCTACTACCCCGCAGCCAGTCGATAATCAGACATGTGCCGTTGTCGGCCTTTTTCGCAGTTTGCTGCTCCTTCAAAACCAAATTTCTGGATTACATCGTTAATTTAAACAATTGCGTTTTTCTCGGCTTCTAGTGCATATTTCTTAACCGGATTGGTCTTAAACTGAAGCTCGGAAACATAGCTATCTCATTCAACAGGTTAATCAATATGACATTTGTGGATTACAAGTTATTAGCAATTGAAAAATCGGCAAAAATGGACTGCGGGTCACTGCAATTATCTCGGCTTTTGGAGGCGCTAGATTAATGATCGGGTGCTTAAAATGAAGGTAAAGGATGCTGTTCCACGACAATAAACGGTTTACAAATGCTCCATGCGCTATTATTTTTTTATAAACATTTTAAAAATTCGTTTGGCGCTTACACAGTAACTATACACGAGGGTTGTTCTAAAACAGGAAGAGATCGTTCCTTGAGTTGAGAGCTTTAATTTAAGACATCGTTGATTAAAATCGGCCCGGTAGAACGCGGGATAAATGTATTTGTTTAAAGTAATTATAAACAAATGCCATTATTTCGACTTGCAGGCAATGGTCAGGGGACATAAAATAAGGCTAGAAGTCTAAAGTACCATCTGCAATAAGGTGCGAACATTATTCCATGTGAAGATCATTTGTTATAAACAATTAAATAATTGAAGTTGTTATTACGGTCAACTGCATATAGTTACAGCATCGGGGTATTTTTTCTCGTATAGCTTATTCGTTTCCCTTTCATTTAACACTCCATTAATCAAAAAACAACCACGAGGAGCTGAGTTAATAATTTTTAAAAATTTGATCGGTAACTTTGCGTGCGACATGAAAATGCTGACAGCCGATAATCGGACCAGTGGCGCCATCTCGCGTTGTCGGCCTTTTTCGCAGTTTACTGCGCCTTCAAAATCAAGTTTCTGGATTACATCGTTAATTTAAACAATTACGTTTTTCTCGGCTTTTAATGCGTATTTTTTTATTCGGACTTGTCTTAAATTAAAGCTGCGAACCACAGCTATCTTCCCCAACAGTTTCAAGAATATGGCATTTGCGGTTTAAAAGATATTAGCAGTTAAAAAATCGGCACAAATTGCACTCCGGGTCACTGCATATATTTCACTCCTTTTACTCTCACTCTTCACCTTTACTCACACTTTTGATTCACTCCTTTCCTTGACAATCTTTCTCTCTCCTGTTGTGAACTTACTAATATATTTTTTGTTTGTGCAGGCTTCCTGGACAATGAATTGAAGAGCATTTCTCCGGCACTTTTCATCGTGCACAAAAGCAAGAAAGAAGAAAGAATAACTTCTGCCATATACTCTAGTTATAGTAAATTAGGTTATAAAAATAGTTTATAACTATTCACTCATATATTTGAAATTATATATTTCATTTTATATACAGTTAATTTGGTAGATCTTGTATAAACTTTATTAGTACTTTTAGTACAAGTTGTTCTACTGAATGTGCGAAATATAAAATGAAAGATATAATAAATAATTTGCATATGGACAAGTTACACAATTGTTGTAATGTAAAATAAGTCCGTAAATTTTAGAATAAGTTTTATTTGTAAGATATATTGTAAATTAACTTTAAAGAATAGCTTATGGCTTATATGTATTAGATTATTTATGCTTATCAGAATTTTTTATATTAGTTAAATGTTAGTTTAGAATTGATACGAGATTTAGTTTTAAAAAGTATTGTAAATAGATATAAAAGAATAGTTTATAAGTATTAGCTTGTAAGTTTCAACTGCAATATTTGTGTAACTTGTATCTTAAATTAATTTAAATAAATCTTCAATGAAAAGAATTCTACTGCTCTTTTTATTTTCACACCTTAACAATCCTTGAAAGAACCTGATTCCAATTCCTTACACAAGAAGTATCGTGGACGAACTTTAAATGCAAAGTCCTAAAGCGAAAAACTTGTAAAAATTGCCCTATACGTTATTAAACTTGGCAGCAAGAAATTCTCAATCTTTTCATAATTTTCAAAGTCTTAAATTCTTGCAAAATTTGTTGCGAGAATCTAGAAATTTAAATGCTCGGAAATTCCTGGAACGTGACGTCATTTCCAAGAATTGGTGCTAACGAATACCTCCTCGCATAACATATTCTCCTGATACAAATCCACGATATTCAGCAGATATTTTTGCCAGAAACTCAGAAATTTTGCGCTCGGAAATTCCTGGAACGTGACGTCATTTCCAAGAACTGCTGCGATCGAATACCTCCTTGCACATCATATTCTCCTGATACAAATCCACGATTTTCAGCGAGATATTTTTGCCAGAAACCCAGAAATTTTGCGCTCGGAAATTCCTGGAAAGTGACGTCATTTCTGAGAACGAATACCTCCTCGCATATCATATTCTCCTAATACAAATCGACGATTTTCAGCAGATATTTTTGCCAGAAACTCGGAAATTTTTCGGTCGGAAATTCCTGGAACGTGACGTCATTTCCAAGAATTGCTGCTATCGAATACCTCCTCGCACATCATATTCTCCTGATACAAAATCCAGATTTCCGAGAACTTAAATTTCGGAGTCTCTGGCACAAATATCTGCCAAAAATCGTAAATTTGTATCAGGAGAATATGATAAGCGAGGAGGTATCCGACACCGGCAGTTCTTGGAAATGACGTCACGTTCCAGGAATTTCCGAGCGCATAAATTTCTGGAGCTCTCATCAAGACGTTACTTAATTTCTAGTAATTAGCGCAATGTTTAATAATGTTCAGGTGTATTTTTACAAGTTCTCCGCTTATGAACTTTGCATTTAAAGTTCCTGCACGGTAGTACTTGTTTAAGGAGTTGGAATTAGGTCTTTTCAAGGATTGTTAAGGATTGAAAATAACAAGAGCAGTAGAATTCTTTCACTAAAGATTTATTTAAATTAATTAATGAAAATACAAGTTACAAACATGTTTTAATTCAAATTTACAAGCTAATACTTATAAACTATTCTTTGAAGTTAATTTATCTTACAGATAAAACTATAAGTTAAAGTATACGTACTTTATACACTGAAGCTTATTTTACATTACAACAATTGTCTAACTTGTGCATATGTAAAGTATTTATTATATCTTGCATTGTATACTTAGCGCATTCAGTAGAACTTGTAGATAAAGTAATTAAAGTATATATAAGTTCTACTGAATATGCTGAATATAAAATAAAATATATACTAGGTATGCCATAACAGTTAATTACACAATTGTTCTAAATTAAATTAACAGGCTAATAGTTACAAGCTATTTTTATAAACTAATTGGCTATAACTAAATAACTCTGTGGCAAAAGTTATTCTTTCTTCTTTCTTGCTTTCATGCACGATGAGAAGTGCCGGTCAATGTTCCTTACTACATACCTGCGCACACAAAAAAATATATTAGTATGTATGTAGCAGGCCAGAGATGAAATGTTATGGGGAAAATATAGTGGAAAAAGAAAGAAGGGAGGGCCAAGAAGCATAAGAGGAAAAGAGGTTAATTTCAAACGGAGTGGATCATGGGTGGAGGGTCGTTCTAAAATAGGAACAGATCGTTCCTCGAATCAAGACCTTTAATTTAAGTCGTCGTTGATTAAAATTGGTCTAGTAGAACACGAGATAATTGAATTTGTTTGAAGAAATTATAAACAAATGTCATTATATCGACTTGTAGGACAGCTACATCAATGATAAGTGGACATAAATTAAAGCAAAAAGCTAAAGAATTTTTTTAATTTTGTCGGTAAGGATATGTCGATAACCGGAGCTGTGGCGCCATCTCGCGTTTGCGGCCTTTTTCACAGTTTTCCGTACCGCCAAATCCAAATTCCTGGATTACATCGTCAATTCAAACAATTGCGTTTTTCTCGGCTTCTAGCGTTCATTTCTCAACCGGACTTGTCATAAATTAAAGCTACGGACCATAGCTATCTCCTCCGATATGTGCAACAACATGGCATTTGTGGTTTAAAAGTTATTAACAATTGAAGAATCAGTAAAAATGCACTCGGGGACAATGCAATTATCTCTTCTTCAACTGGGCCGATTGTAATCAACAATATCTCAAATGAAACGAAAGTGAATCAGCTACACGAAAAAAATACCCTGATGCTGTAACTATATCCAGTTGACCGTAACAACAATTTCAATTGTTTAATCGTTTATAACAAATGAACTGCACATGGAATAATGTTCACACCTATTGGAGATGGTAGCTGATACTGCTAGCTTTCATTTATGTCCTCTGGTCATTGATGTAGCTCACCGGGAAATCGGGGTAATCGCATTTGTTTATAATTTATTTAAACAAATTCAATTATCTCGGCTTCTGCTCGGCCGATTTTAATCAGCGACGACTCAAATGAAAGGGAAGAGAAGCAGCTACGCGAGAAAAAATACCCCGATGCTGTAACTATATCCAGTTGACCGGAATAACAATTTCAATTGTATAATTGTTTATAATCAATGAACTGCTCATGGAATAATGTTCACACCTATTGGAGATGGTAGCTGATACTGCTAGCTTTCATTTATGTCCTCTGGTCATTGATGTACCTCATCGGGAAATCGGGGTAATCGCAATTGTTTATAATTTATTTAAACAAATTCAATTATCTCGGCTTCTGCTCGGCCGATTTTAATCAACTACGACTCAAATGAAAGGGAAGAGAAGCAGCTGCGCGAGAAAAAATACCCCGATGCTGTAACTATATCCAGTTGACCGGAATAACAATTTCAATTGTATAATTGTTTATAATAAATGAACTGCTCATGGAATAATGTTCACACCTATTGGAGATGGTAGCTGATACTGCTAGCTTTCATTTATGTCTAATGATCATTGATGTGGCTCGCCGGCATATCGAATTGATTGCATTTGTTTATAATTTCTCTAAACAAATTTAATTATCTCGGCTTCTGCTCGGCCGATTTTAATCAACGACGACTCAAATGAAAGGGAAGAGAAGCAGCTACGCGAGAAAAAATACCCCGATGCTGTAACTATATCCAGTTGACCGGAATAACAATTTCAATTGTATAATTGTTTATAACAAATGAACTGCTCATGGAATAATGTTCACACCTATTGGAGATGGTAGCTGATACTGCTAGCTTTCATTTATGTCTAATGATCATTGATGTGGCTCGCCGGCATATCGAATTGATTGCATTTATTTAGAATTTATTTAAACAAATTCCATTATCTCGGCTTCTACTGGGCCGATTTTAATCAACGACGTCTCAAATGAAAGGGAAGAGAAGCAGCTACGCGAGAAAAAAATACCCCGATGCTGTAACTATATCCAGTTGACAGGAATAACAATTTCAATTGTATAATTGTTTATAATAAATGAATTGCTCATGGAATAATGTTCACACCTATTGGAGATGGTAGCTGATACTGCTAGCTTTCATTTATGTCCTCTGGTCATTGATGTACCTCATCGGGAAATCGGGGTAATCGCAATTGTTTATAATTTATTTAAACAAATTCAATTATCTCGGCTTCTGCTCGGCCGATTTTAATCAGCGACGATTCAAATGAAAGGGAAGAGAAGCAGCTACGCGAGAAAAAATACCCCGATGCTGTAACTATATCCAGTTGACCGTAACAACAATTTCAATTGTTTAATCGTTTATAACAAATGAACTGCTCATGGAATAATGTTCACACCTATTTGAGATGGTAGCTGATACTCCTAGCTTTAATTTATGTCCTCTGGTCATTGATGTAGCTCACCGGAATATCGTATTAATCGCATTTGTTTAAAATTTCTTTAAACAATTTTAATTATCTCGCGTTCTACTGGGCCGATGTCAATCAGCGACGTCTCACATGAAAGGGAAGAGGGTCAACTCCACGATAACAAATACCCCATTGCTGTAACAATATGCAGTTGACCGTAATAACAACTTCAATTGTTTAATTGGTTACAAAAAATGATCTTCACATGTAATAATGTTCGCACCTATTGGAGATGGTAGCATATACTTCTAGCCTTATTTTATGTCCTCCGACCATTGACGTAGCTGCCCTGCAAGTTAAATTAATGTGATTTGTTTAAACACTTTAAACAAAGACTTTAAACAAATTCAAGTATCTCGCGTTCTACTGGGCCTATTTTAATCAACGATGTCTTAAATTAAAGTTCGCAACTCAAGGTAGCATCTCTTCATGTTTTAGAACGACCCTCGTGTATAATTACTGTGTATGTCCCAATCGAATTTCTAAATCTTTTCTGAAAAATAAACAGCTCATGGAGCATTTATCAACCGTTTATTGTCGTGTAGCAGAATCCTTTACCTTAGCACTCGATCATTATGTTCTCACGTTCTTTGGGTACAAAGTCCTGATTTTCGTTAGAAATTTTCGGCAGAACCGATGAAATTTAAATTTAAATTATATTTGATTAAGAAATAGGCATTGGAGACTGTAGTATCAATGGATTCGTTAATAACAAAATACAGATAATTTCCTTCAGGTAATATTCTGGAAACAGTTTATGATTTTAATTTTACCTCTAATTGGTATTCTTCTATGCATCAAATGTACAGTATACCATTCAACTCTAATTAACAAAGAATCAACTTAATTATCATCCTATTCAAGAAAAGCGAAATTACATCACTGTTGTAACAATAGTGAAGTTAGAATGAAGATTTAAAATATACAACCGAAACGACTAATGCAATTTCCCGCCCTCGAGGACAGAAAGCTTTTTTATCGAAGCATATGACAGAAGTAGTTGCCGATGAAACACGAGAGAGGGCAGTGTCGATCGTCCGCAAATTTGGCGGCGTGGTGTTCGTCGGAACGCCTACATTACACTCGTATAATGTGATTCAGTTTCGCCAGCACTATTACAGGGTGAGATCTGCAAAGTGTTCCTGAACATCTCGAATAAGTGCGTCGCACGTAAGTGCGAAGCTTGATATGAAATAGTGAATTGGATCGTGATTCAAATGGACAGGCGACACTTGCTGCGCGTCATGGGATTGTGAAAGGAATCGAGAACGTGCAAGAAGGTGGCAGGAAGTGGGAAAAAGGGCCAGGGATACAACGCTCACGCCCGGTTGTCACGACGCCATGTTTCCCCGAAGTGGTCTACCGATGTCGAGTATCCCCTTGACGGTACTCTGTTTTTTCGTACTTATCGTCGTCGGCCTTGACGAATCCGGTAAGTCTCAAGAACACCTACGCGAACTGCCTCATGATCGATTTGGACGCGACGACAGCTTCTTTCGCTTTTTCCATCGAACGCCGCACGAAATGCAGTTGAACCTTCCGAGCAAAGTAGTAATAGATGATATGCCGACTGTCATCATGTTCCGTGTGATTGTTTTCCCTCGTTCGAATAATTCTTGCATCGAACGAATAGATACATTGGCAACTGTTTTTACCGAAGGCAAATGTGTTTGGCGATCGTAGTCGATAAATCGTAGTCGACGGTAGTCAATAAAATCACGCACTATTATGCACGATTGATATGGAAAGATATATCGTGATCGTTTTCCAATTATTTATCGTTTGATGCACCCTCGTTTCTTATCTCTCGTTTCTTACGCGGGTTCGTGTTTATAAACCGAACGAGATTCGCATTCCACGATGCGTCGATTGCCGGAAAGAGCGTACATGCAATGATTTCGCTGTGTACACATTTAAAAACCGTTTACGATTTAGCCTGATCAGCATTGTAGAATTACAATATTGTCGCTGGTTCATTGAAATATTATTCCCTTTACTACAATGTTCGTATCGTAACTGGAATTTATTTACCCACCTGATTTATATTTACTTCCCGAACGCGGTGTGTTACTGCACGATCGATGCCCATATAACCACCTTGTAATATGCTTCGTTCGTGCAACAAAAGTAATAAAAAATGCATATACATATATTAATGACGGGCTGGTGAATAGAATATAAACGATGAATGAGATATTATCCCTTGTAGCTTCCACCAAATTTTAGAGCGCAGGACAAAATTGGCGTATATATGAATAAAGTAATCCCTGAATTCATTGAAAATTAACGATTAAAAAATGTATTGTTTTATCCTTAAAAATGATTTTATTATCTGCAAAAGCAAGCATGCATTTTTACAGTCACTTGCTAATTACCGATCCATTACAATGGTATGTTATTAGAAGCGAAAATATTTTTTTATATATTTGCATCATGTAAATTAGCTGCGAACATCCGCTTTTATCTCTGTCTGTTTGTACCATCGAGTGCAATATCAAGTTACATTTTTTCGCGGAAAAGAAGCTTTGTTCGATTTGACACCACATAATGACGGAAGATGATTAAACAACGTCCCATATACAAAATATACCTTCTGGGATCGCCGAGAATGACAACTTATTTCACTTCCACTTTATATCCTCTTTTTGTTTTCTTTCCTTGATCTCTATTTACGTCGGTCGAACGATTATCATTCCTAGTAAATAAAGATAATCCCTAATCGTATAATATACCATGTAATTTAGAAACGCTCGATGTGAGAAAACGTCACAGCCTATTGAGTCACCGGTGCCATCGCGATAATAATCGTTGAACTCATTAAATAATGAATTTATGAGACGGACATAAAGACTTGCATATCTTTTCATTCTCCTTTTTTTCTCTCGATTGAATAGAGCATTCAACCAGATTGAGACGGTTCCACATTCGTGCTACTGTAGATTGTAGAATAAAAATAAAAAATGAAAATTGATTTTGGGACATTCCTTATTGGATAGAAAAGGCTGGATTAATAATCCCAATTTGGTTAATATCTGGAATTTTTATTTATTTTTTTATTTATTTATTCCTTTAGTTATTTATTTTTGTCGTAAATAGATAAATAGTATGTTATATTGTGTGTTTCTGTAAAATCGGAAAGCTGGCGGACATCACACAAAAATAGTCATTCTAGTGCAACAAGTTCTTAGTAATTTAAGCTGCAGAGGCAAAACTTTCCAGTTTACACGACCCCACTGTTACGATTTTAATGAATTAACGAGGCAGCTACTTGGTTCTTTCGCATATACTGCTTGGGTAAAAGTTATTTTCTAGAACAAAAATATCAATCCCCTTCAAAATAAAATAAAATTATGTCAGAAAATTTGTCAGCTTAGTTTTCTTCGTTATAATTCTCTTTAGATTATCGAATTTTTCGATTCGGTTCGAGTGTATGCATATAAAAATATAATAAATATTAATATAATTTCTTTGTACTGCTCTCATATAGGTATAGAGAAGATCGAAACTGTTGAGCCAAGAAATGAGAATGCAGCAACATTAGAAATTACAGCGTCGCAAGATTTAGAAGGTATAGAGGCTGGTAGTACACCGTCTTTAATATGCAGACTAAACACACCGGGACAAATATGGTGGGCCAGCAATGGAAAGAATCTCACTACCATCAAAGATTTCGAATCCGGAGGACGTTTAGATATTAAGCAAGCCAGTAGGAACGATACAGGAGATTACAAGTGCATGGCGCAAACTGTAGGTGGAGAATTATTGGAGAAAGATGTTCATATCAGAGTTATCGGTAAATGACAACTGTCCCAGGCAACATTGATTATTTCTTTGTTCGTATTGCAAATAATTCTTTTTAACACACCAATTACTTTTCTGTTTTAGAACCAGGCAGGATAACAGCCGGAGAAGACATCAGAGTTAAAGTAATGGAGTCAGCTAACTTAACGTGCCATATGCACGGATATCCACTGTCTCAAATCACTTGGTTAAAAGGGAACGACACCGAAAGTACCGAGCACTTGAAGGATTTCACTAGTATCGTACAGATAAACGAAACTTTCACTGTACTTACTTTGGAGTTCGCCAGTTTGACCCGTAAAGATAACGGAACGTATATTTGCAAAGCACGCGATTACAGCGGCGAAATTAGCACCTATAGGCACCTCTTTGTGATCGACGTACCGAAAGTGAGCATCGATTTCATGAAAGCTGTCGGCGCTGGTAGCATATTTTTAAATTGGACCGTGAACGACGGCAACGAGGCGATTAACAAATATTTCATTCAACACATGAAAAATGGGACTGACCAGTACCAATATTATTCTGAACAAATTGGCGGTGGAAACTCCAGTTACGTTTTAAAGGGTTTCGAGAGCGGCACGGCGTATCAGATCGGAATCAGTGCCACTAATACCGTGGGCACATCGCACGTACGACTCGATCCACGTTGGATCACGACACTTGAGAAAGGTATAAAATAAAGGACGATATAAATTTACTTTTCATCGAGCCTATCATGCAGTATAAACCGATGAAACTTGTTGCAGATCCTATATTTGTGCCGAAAGTTTCGGTCAACGGAGTCACCGAGAATTCTATCACAATAGGATGGACGGTGCCCCCGGGAGATTTGAAAGAGCACGTTCATTATTATAATTTAATGGCCACGCATGGCGATCAGAAAAGGGAGGCGGTGTATCCTGCCCAACCGTTCACCGTGTACGCGTTCGTCGATCTCGATCCCGCCACGACGTACAACTTTAAAATCGACGCATGCAGCGAATACACCAAAGAATGTGGTAATTGGAGCACCGAAGTAAACGGCACCACGCTGGACGGAGGTAAAATCATTGTACTCGCAAAATTTAGTTCCTGCGTCTCTCTAAAAAACACAACAAAAATTTGTAAATAGAACGTTTATTATAATTTCAGTGGCGAGCCCTCCGCAGAATTTATCTGTCAACTGTCGATTCGATAACATAAGCAGCTCCAGCTTCATTTCCATCACGTGGGTTCATCCGGACAAGCCGAACGGTGTGATTACCCGTTACAACATACAATTAACCGGGAGCGCCAGGTTTAAGAATGACATGGGTCGTTTAGACATCGATACCTGGGGGCCACAGATATGGAGCGTTTATAAAAAGAACAGCACGCATTTCAATCAAATACCGCCGAATACGAATTACACAGTTCGTGTGCATGGTGTGACCAGGTCACGTACGCAGGGAAAGGACGCTGTTGGTAATTGTACCACGCCGGTTACCGTCCCGGATAGGGATAGCCTAAACATGCGATCGTGGCGAAAAATTGAGAATCAAGGTAAACAGCTGTTCAAGCTGTACCTTCCTCGTATCACAGAAAGGAATGGTCCCATATGTTGTTATCGAGTTTATCTGATAAAATTAGCGCCACAGAAGAGCGTCACTGATTTGCCACCACCCGAGGAGCTTGGCGTGTATTCGTACCAATATGCGCACAGTTCTTCTTCCGGCGGTGCTTACGTTGCCGAAATATTCGACAGCGATCGATTAATATCGGAGATATTCCTTGGCGACGGCGAGACGTTCAACGGTAGCAGTATGTGCAAAAAATGTATTGGCCTTCGACCGAAGGCTAGTCCACCGGTTCTACATTTCGTCCCGGAAGTGCCGGTAACCACGCCAGCACTTAATACAACAACACCAGCTACAACGACCACGGCACCGTCAACTACAACGCCCGCTACGACGACACCAGTGGGCACCACTCAAAGGATAGAAACAACTATGGCTAATTTAGTTGACACCAACGAAACAGAAACAGCTGGGAGAAGAAAAAGAGACAACATGGCTACTCAAAAGACGAAGAGCAACGAGAGTCCGTCTGAGCTGCCGTTTCTCGTTCCGCAGGACGGTTTTTTGGACGAGAAATCTAATTACACTGGATTCATCGAAGTCATCGGTACGTCGAGTAAATTGGTCAATCGATTGATATATTCTCATTGAAAATAGTAGATGCGTGTAATAGAAAACTCGTGTTGTTTCTAGTATTTGGAGATCAAGAAGATCAACTTTTGCCGGCTTATAGTAATTATTTCAATCCTCTTTACGGGGGATTGGATCCCGTAGCTGTTGTATCGGCCGAAGTGACGACGCTCAGCGTTATCTTAAAAATTTCCATTGCCCTCATACTGATTATTATTATTCTCCTCGTCGCGCTCTGCGTATTACACAGATACACGAAGCGTGCACAGCAAAGGGGGGAAGAAATTATAACGTTGAGGAATAGTTTCAGGTAAAGAAACATTCTATACAAATAGAGCTTTTGCGTTGTATTTCGATGGAGGAGGACATAGAGCAAAGAGAACAGAGAAATATATATAGTATTCCTAAAGATTTGAATAAATATATTTATTTTGATAGACATTTGTGCAGGAGTCTTAGAGGAAGACATCAGCTGGTAGCAGCAAGCCCGCCAGATATGCCGCCGATTCCGAAGAACGAATTGCTCCAGTCGTATCTGGAACGACACCGGGACTCCGATTATGGATTTCAACACGAGTTCGAGCTGCTGCCGGACAGATTCACCGATCGCACAACAAGGGCGTCGGAGGCACGTGAAAACCTGTACAAGAATCGTTATCCCGACATCAAGTGTTACGATCAAACCCGAGTGAGGCTCGCGCAAATGGACGGGATCTGTGGGTCTGATTACATCAACGCGAACTTCGTATTAGGATACAAGGAGCGTAAAAAATTCATATGCGCCCAAGGACCGATGGAAAACACCGTCTGCGATTATTGGCGAATGATTTGGGAGCAGCACCTCGAGTTGATACTGATGTTGACGAATCTCGAGGAGTATTCGAAGACAAAGTGTGCGAAGTATTGGCCGGACAAAGGTGAAACGAAGAACTTTGGCGATATTACCGTGGAGCATATCCGCGAAAGAGCCTACTCTGATTACGTGGTGCGCGAATTGAAAATGACACGATTAGGCGAACGGGACGCACGCACCATTGTCCAATATCATTTCTTGGTCTGGAAAGACTTCATGGCGCCTGAGCATCCCCACGCTATACTGAGGTTCATTAAGAGAGTGAACGAGGCGTACTCGTTGGAGAAGGGGCCGATATTGGTGCATTGTAGCGCCGGCGTTGGGCGAACGGGAACTTTAGTCGCTTTGGACTCTCTGCTACAACAACTCGCCGAAGAGGTTCAGGTTTCGATATTCAATACGGTGTGCGACCTGAGACATCAAAGGAACTTCTTAGTGCAATCGTTGAAACAGTATATTTTCATTTATCGCGCGTTGATGGAAATGGGGCAATACGGGGACACGGAGATTCCGGCGTCGCAGTTGAAAGCTACGATCACGAGATTGAGACAGAGAGACAACGGCAAAGAGAAATGTAGAATGGAGGAGGAGTACGATGTGAGTAGACAAACAATTTGATTGGTATATGATACAATGTGTGTCGATGAGAGTATTGAGATTTCCTTCCTGCTTACAGAAAATCAACTCTGTGTTAGAAGATAGAAAATCATTCTCTGTCGGCGGTGGAGAGGAGAACAAGAGCAAGAACAGAAGCGAATTGGTCATACCGTATGACAGAAATCGTGTAATACTAACACCTGTGCCGGGCAGGGAACACTCGACGTACATAAACGCGTCGTTTATCGAGGGCTACGACAATTCTGAGTCGTTCGTCATCACTCAGGATCCACTAGAAACAACTATAGCGGACTTCTGGCGAATGATCTCGGAGCAATGCATCTCGACGATAGTAATGTTATCCGATGTGAGCAAATTTGATTCCTTCACTTCTATTCTGTCGTTTTTCAAATTTTCATCTATTACTCGGTTGCGTAAATATTCGACGAGGTACGCAACTTAAATCTTTGTAGTTGTTTCGTCTCATTCTTTAATTTAAAGTAGCCAGTGTCGGGAGAAAAATATTATTGTGCCTCCGACTTTGAACATTATTCCTTCTGTCGCCTTCCGGACAAAATTTGCCCTAGGTAGTATAACATTTTATAACCACGTATAAACGTCTGTTTTAGTTGAGCGAGGGTCCACGTAAATGTCCACGATATTGGCCTGACGACGAAGCTGTATACGACCATATAAGAGTGAGGTATATTCAAAGCGAGAGCTGTCCTTATTACACGCGTCGTGAATTCTGCGTTTCCAACACGAAAACCGACGAGAGTGTGGTTGTGACGCAGTATCAATACCATGGATGGCCAACAGTGGAAGGAGAAGTACCTGAAGTGACACGCGGTCTCATTGAACTCGTTAACCAAACGCTCACGAATGACACAGAATCAAGCGGTTCGCTAGTTGTGCACTGCAGCTACGGATCTGATAGGAGTTCCATGTTCGTCGCTCTTAGTATATTGGTTCAACAGTTGAAAACAGAAAAACGCGTAGACATTTTCACGACAACAAAGAAGTTACGATCGCAGAGACACGGCATGATCAGCACTTTTGTACGTAGTTTGAATTTAGTATTTCAAAGATATCGTCCACACAGGGATTATTGTTGAAATTGTTATATTAATCGTTGAATGTGTGTTTCAGGCACAGTATGAATTTTTGCATCGTGCTGTCGTTAATTATTCGGATCTTCACAACTTGGCCGACGAGGAGCCATCGGCGTCTTAATACAATAATATGTAAGCGCTGGAACATCGCCGGTCATGTTCAGTGAACATGTGCGTAAGAAACAATTCACGTACATAACGAAAGTGTTTAAAGAGGAAAATGTATGAATGCTCAAGGAAACGTATATTGGGCCAACCAAAGAAATTTAATATATTGGTGAAAACGAGTACGTCATAAAGTTAGACTGAGACATACGTGTGGATAAGAAACTATTAACCTTTGAGATTTTTCACGTTACATGCAGATTATCGGATTAGTACGTGTATCAGACATTTAATGCGTACGACAAGAAATGAGTAGTATTTCACATTTGCAGACTCGCAGAATTAAACTGAACGTACGATTGGTTTAACGACAATTCTCGAATGAAATTACCCGGTCAGTTTGTTGTTCCAAAGTGCAGTACAGTGATGGCCCCCCCTCGTGATATCGCACCTCTCGGCAACATTGTGAAACCTATTCTCCAATGACTTCTTTTCTATTGATGGTCTCGAGACAGAGTAACAGGAAAATAGTGTATTGAACATTTTTGTGATCGAAAAACGGAACGTTCAAGGAAAGCACTGGACGTGGCAAAGTAAGTGCTTTTTTTTTGTATATTATTAACAAATGTGACTACTTGGTGGACTAGTGAAGGAAGCATATTTATAAGACGCACGAATGTCCTGACAAGTGGACCATATAACTTACCAATCTTGATATTCGATCGTGTTTCCTTCTAATAATCTTTGTACAATGCCCAAGCCCCAGTGACACGTTGATTGCTTTTGCGAATTGAAATTGTAATTCATAAAAGCTTGTGCAAATTTTCGTGTACTATATTCTGTTTCTTTTCTCTTTTTTTTATTCTTTTCATCGTTCTCCTGTATGTGTACGTTAATCTTTACTGTTTAAAATACGATCAAATATAGATGGCATAATTTATATGGTTTAAACTGAATTAAGACCCGGCTTGCATTCTTCCAAACGTTTTCTACCGGCATGCGTTGCTATTTTACCGTTCGACGACGAGGATAGATCTATCATGTATGATTTATGATTATTAATATCACGCACGCATGTGTGCAAGTTTATTTGTAAGATACGTGTCATATACAATGTTAAGCGTGCGTACGCACGGCTGCGCTGAATTTCTCTATCTAACGATAAACTGATACTCTGATTCAGTTTGAAATTGCGCGAAGAACAGCACGTATGTACCTTGTTTTTCTGCGGTATGTAAAATTGCTGTGTAACATAACACGGGGAAAAAAGAATCATTTTTTTACTTTTTCATGAACGAAACGACTAGATTGTATATGTGTGGCATGTTCCCCACGAAATGTGCGTTTTTTAAGTCACCGAAAAAATGTTGCGCATAATTGGAAGGGCTTGCGCGGCATATAGTAGGAGTTTACACGAGGATACTGAGAGGTATAGGTAGTTCCTATCGAATTGGACCACAGCAACAAAAATTGCCTCGTTTGCCAATGAACAAATGCATTCTGAATCAAATTTCCTCGCGTCCTTGCGATTCATCGAGAGGATAGTAAAATAAAATAGAACAACGTAATTGGGAATAAAGAAACATGGGGGTTTTTTTATATTAATCGACACGAACTGCCTATAACTATTGGTATTGTACCTCATAGCGGATGATGCTGATAACGAAAGCAAGCCGATGAGATTACTATAAATAGGGAAAGAAAAAGAAACAATGGAATCTTTGCAGTATGGAAATTGTGAAATTACACTGTATCGCATATGTTATTTCTTTGCACGCTCGTTCTTTTCTAGTCAAGTATTATATAATTTTTTTTCTTTTTTAACTCCAGCACGTGCGCTGCTAAGCCATTCACTTATGGCAGGGGACAATCACGTTAAACTCTTGATTTACAACGCATCGGTTCGTAAGATTTATTTTTCTTTCCTTTCTGTGTCAATTTCATTCCATTATTTTCGTGCTCAAGACACACGTCCCTAACTCGATGTACATGGTTGTAGAACAAGCTAGTTTGTTCGAGGAACAATTAATTGCCAGCTAGCGGCTTCGATTATGTTGTAATTGGTAAGGATCTAAGAGACGAACGTGTTTCCATCTGTAATTAGAATTGCTATTATGGCATCTCGCTGTTATGAACGGTGTAACGTATTTGTTTCGTGCTAATTACATGCCTTGCTACGCGTTGGATTGTTTCAAAAGAACGATACAAAGTGCCTACGAATTTCCGCCTGCTGTTATTTGTTTTGTATATAATACAACACCTTTAATGTTATCTTTCCGTTTTATTTCTTCTTTTTTTTTCTTATCAATATTTTCATTTACAGATAATCGGCCGTTTACATTTCGGAAATCAAAGATCTTTCGTTTTACACTTTCTATATATTTGTTCGTGTTATTCCTAACTCGTTGCGTGCATGTTTACCAGAGATTTGTAATATAGGCGATATGATTGAAAGGGTTATTATTCGCGTAGGAATAGTTATACTTGTAGATTTCAATTTAATCTGAACTAACTTGACAGTTTTATTTTAATTAGATGAAATGCCTTTAATTTTCATGTTTTCCTTTTAATTAATTTTAACCATACGGTGGAAATTCATAAACATTTTGTGCGGCAATTGTATTTCGAAGGATCATTGTTTGAAGTATAGAAAGCTATTTCTTTTTTGGAAAATTGAGTCGACACGCACAATATACGCATTGAAAAGAAGATAATCTCATGGACTTTTTGTATTTTTCAATATAAGATTTACAACGCCTCACTAGTAATGAATATATCTGTTTTAATTTATATAATACGTTACTATCAGTGAGAACACTAAGTGATGTTTATGTACGAAACAATAACTGTTATTTATAGGATCTGCGATATATATATATAAAATAATAATAATTAATTGCGTTTTTATTATTTGATAAGAACACGGCATAATTACCGATTGTTTCAAACTTTTCTCGTATAACGCTGACACAGACTTCACGTGCATGCGAAAATACAAAAGAACAGTGAATGGAACCAGTGTAAGATGGTATTGTAATACAATGTCCAGTTGCAAAATTGTTGCAAAACAATTTTGTAGTCAATTACGTATAGCGTCTTCGTTATGCGTATTCGTCGCATAGTATGTGCATAAAAGAGGCATCCACATTTTTACAGTCAGTGTACGAATTAGAGGGATTAATACAAAATCGTCACAAATAAATCTACACAACTGTTTATGTTTATCATGACAAGAAACATTGATGAAGGGAAAACAAATATTTCGAACGAACTCAACTTCTTATTTTATTTAAAAAAAAAAAAAACGCAGCAAATGCAGCGAACGTGCTACCATAACAATATGGAGATATGTACCTCAGATACAAGTTAAAGTTAATAGCAGTCTCACAGTTTCCCATTTATTTCTTCTCTCTTCCTAATAAATTATGACTCACGTATAATATCGTTATTGATTACATTAGGCTGTGTTATATTAGTGTACGTTAGCTTTTCTTTTCTTTTATTTAAATAAAAATCGTAGCGATTTAATTGAAATCGAACTTAATTAATCGAAACTGAATTTTAACTCTAATTCATCTCGAGGTAAAACGGCTCTATGTAACTGGCCAGGAACACGTGGTGCGAATAATAATACAGCGCGCACTATAAGAACGCGTGCGTGACGTTTGTTGTACGATTAGGCGATATGAGAATGAAAAGGGGGAGACGGCGGTCCTTGTCATGGATAATAATTCAAGTAAGGGTGTACGTATATAGCGAATAATCTCCTGTGCCCAGAATAAGGTGATTAACGAGGCATGTCTCACCTGCACGCGTTAAAGATGCCATTCATGCTAATGTCGACCCAGTGTCCGAATGAAATAACAGCGTTCAAAGTAACAATACTCTCGAATGAGATACTTTGTATGGAGTAGCGTAGGACTTTGTAAATTGTGCTGTTGCCGTAGCAGTGAGGTATGCTATATATAAATATAAATACTGTGAATATGATTGTGCTGCGTTTGATAAGAAATAATTATAAGGCGGGAGAAATTAAAATTAATTTGTTTACGAAAGAAATTCGTTATCTTCGAAGGTCGATACCTTTGATCAGGCAAGAAAAATCAATGACTGTGTAGATATCAATTGTAGCAGCACAAACTTATGTCACTCGAACGAAGAGACGTGGAATGACGCGAACTAGAATGTTTCTGCATCGTTCAATTCGTCGTCTATTTTGCTCGGAAGTCAAAGTGCTTGCAAGCGAAGACCTTTGTGTGTTTTATATTTATTTGTTTTTTTTTTTAGGATTTTAATAGACGAAAGGAAATTTCATAAGATACCATTTAAGACAATTGTCAAGGGCATTTGATATGCTTAATAATTAGGTTTCTTGTTGCGCTTTATTCATTGCTTGTGTCTCATAATTCATAAACGTACGTTCGGACAGTTTCTTGAATGTACAGTGTACGTAAAGTAATTGCCTTAACTTGTGAGAATACATCGATTCTCAATTCGAAATTGTAACAGAGAGATTCGGTGGATTCTGTTCTCATAATTCTGTATATTTTTTGTTCCAACGTGGTACGCGAGCAATGTACTGTCCATGTATTTGATACACGTAAATCCAATGGCACCTACTAACGTTCCTGTGATATTCTATGCGACTGATGTGTTTTAAGATGTGATGAATCACGATCCTTTTTGTACAACTGGCAATAGAGCGCCAGTTTTTACAGAACCAATCTTGTACTTTTATAACTTGTAATTTCGATTTAACTTTATGTATTTTTTCAGTGAACTTCCGAGGACATTTTACATTTGATACGGATATATAGTTGAGAATTTTTTACAAGACTTTTTACCGATACAATACTCTCGTCGTTTAAACCTTAAGATTAAAAAAAATAAATCTGATTTAGATGTTGCATGCTTTCTATGTGTATACATACTCGGTGCCGCAGAACAACGCATCGACTTTAATTAATAGAGCTCGATGAGAAAAGAAATTTTTTACGAACGTTGAATAGTAGCATCAGTCCAGAAATAACGAGGCGTCGTAAATTCCTCCTAATTTGCTTGCGTTAAAAAATTCGAATAATGTCAAACTATCGATTCTTTATAATCATCTACCGATACGATATGTAGGGTATTATTAATCTATCATTGTACATAGGCTGCTAGCGTTACGAAAATTACGTAGTGATCTGTTTTCTTTTTGTAATTTTACGATACTCTAAGCAAAAAGACAAACGATTCAAACCACCTGAGTATTCAGGATTTCTTTTTTTTCTTTTTTTTTTTTAATTTCTAATATACAGGGTATTCCGAGCGAAATACACACGTTGAGTTATCGATTATTCTCAAGATATTTCACCCTGTATATGTGCATCGTTTTACGTTTCCAATAATGTTTCTTTTTTTTCCTCGCCATAAAGTCGTAACGACGAAGGAAACATATTCTGCTAACGATACGCTAGAGGAATACTACAGAAAAGTATTACGACAAGTATTCTTTATAATTAATTATTATCGTTGCGAGTTCGCATCTGTTTGTTTTTTTTTTAACAAGATTGCTTATCCCGTAAGCATAGCAATAAAATATTTTACATAATGTAATAACTAGCGGACTTGTACAGACTTGTTAACACGATTTGCTTTCTAACCGCGTAGTTTGTATCGAATTTGTAATGTTTATTTATTCGACGACTGTACCGTCAAATTAGAAGATTCTCCGATATCGACGATAAGTATAACGTATATGCGACGTTCGTTACAATATCGTGCTGCCATGTACAAATACATAAGTTTCGTTAGTACTGTATGTGTAAAGATGTGCTATGAATCGTCGTCGTGTAACTTTCAGTGCACACTATATAAGCGTACGTTTTATGTTCATTTATATTAACTAATTAGCGATTACCAATCGAGCGATCTATAATGTACATTGGATAAGTACGCTTTTTCCTTTTTTAAATCATTTATCTGAATGATTTATTCTAAACGATTACGTAGATTAGAGCTCATAAAATGCGTTTCCAATAATACCAGTACCCCACTTTTACGCTATATAAGTTTAGAAAGAGAAATATGTATCACGGCCTATGTTCAACGGAATTTCTATTTAAACGGGGTTTTTTTCTGTACCGTTGCTTGTACTCCTCGCACAAAGAATTTCTCAGAAAATTACACGAATTTATTGTTCGCAGACCGATCCGTGATTTGAATCCGTGATTTACCGCGCGACCATGTATAAAACCGGATATATGTTCAGAGGGTTAGCCTCTTGAGAGCGAAAACGATGTGCATTTTGCTAGAAAGATATAAATACTTATTCTCGGGGCCAAATGTATTTTATTCTTTCTTTTTTTTTCTTATTTTACCATGGACAAGTCTTACTTGGCGTTTAGTAGTATGTATGTATAGTGGTTTAACCTGTTAACCGGGTTGACTCCATCAGGCGCATCCTTCGATAAGGATGTTGCATATTTCCAGGAGTTAAATAATACGTTTCTTACATAAGAAAATTGAATAGTACAATTTCATAATAAATATAAAGATTTAGTGGTGTTGTAAGAGATTTCTAGGCAAATTAATTATAGCGTCTAAAATATTGTTAATTCGAATTACGAGAAAGTTCATCTTTCTTCGTTAACACGTTAGATATTAAACAAATTCCTCATTGGATTTCTCTGTCCCCGTAATCTAATCTAAAATTTGATATCTCAAATCTTTTTCCCCTTTTTTAATATAAAATGAATCTATCGATTCTCGCATGGAATACATAATATAGGTTTGCCCCTGGATCACCCTGACCCGCCAATACATTTGACTCTGAGAATAGTATTTCTATCGAGTGTCGCTTTTTGAATAAACATAGGCGCTAAACTTTTGCATCGATGTTGTTTTTCGTTCTGTACATAATGCATCTTTTAACAACGTATGCTTTTAATTAATCGCGGTTTTAGCTCGCTTCGAACATCACGGTTACCCTTTACATTTTCGCGTCGGATGTCGGATGTATACGCGACAAAATTGAAATCGATTTTCCGGCAATCGTTAAATACAAGTACGAGTGGTCTAAAAAAAGAAAGAAAGAATAAAAAGAGGGCTTAACACCGCCGTCTCCAAGCTTAACTCGTTTACCCACCGCAAGCTAGAAAATCCTTTTTTTTTTTGTAAATTGAACAGTATAAGGGGAATAAAAATCGAAATACAACCGCGCACTGTATTACTATACATTATGTTCATATATAACGAGGAATTCAACGTTAAATTACGTATAGCCTTAGATTTTGTACGATATTCATTTTAAAAGGAGGGAGGATATGCTAAAGATAAAGATAAAGAATATTATTATATCTATGGAATAAGTGTAACGACAATTGATCGTTTGCCGATCTCAACGCGAAAACGATTGACGAGCGACTAAAAGAATAATGTAACGGCGCTGATCATCGAATCATCCTTTTGTATGAAATAAACAAATAAAATTGTAAAGCGATATCGATAACGGTGCACTCGATGTGAAAAGGAAATACACGACACAATAACAAGCCATACGAGCAAATTCAGTTTTCCGACTTTCCCTTCTTCTATTATCATATCCAGACACGAAACATTATGGTACCTTCTTTTAATGTTCGTCCAAAGTAATTGCAAACTTACCACCATATTTGTTTCACAAATTTCTCGATACTACAACTTTTACGGTATTCTGATTGCTAATTAAATCAAGCAACAACAAAAAATATCACGAGTATTAAATTATTATTTAACATTGCTTGGTGAGTCATCTATAAAATTTGTAT
Source organism: Nomada lathburiana (assembly GCA_963667235.1). Taxonomy (NCBI): domain Eukaryota; kingdom Metazoa; phylum Arthropoda; class Insecta; order Hymenoptera; family Apidae; genus Nomada; species Nomada lathburiana. The sequence continues at coordinate 22,172,489 of OY763898.1, forward strand.
GTACTGAAGGTACCTTGAACTCTTAAATAAGTATTGATTTCTATTCATAAATATTCGACCCCTCGTATCGCAGAATTATGCATGTTTATTGTCACAAAAAGTGGCAAACAACCATTATGTCGTACATAATTGAGGTTCGAATTTTTTCTAACAATTCAAACGTTGCCGAGCAGCATAGAAATATTGACGCGATAATCATTGCAATCTGGCCGACTAATGATGGCAAAGAAATTGCAGTGGACAAAGATAATTTAGGAAAATTGCAGGTCGTCATCTAACGGCTCCTCGCAGAGCCATTCAGTGAACCGCAATTCCTTGCTCGTTTATTGTGCAACGTTCGCCGAGTACTTGTTGTCGCTTCTATGATAAACTAATAATGACAATTCTATATAAATTGAATGCCATTAAACTATTCAGTAACAAATGACATCACCTCGCGTTAAAAGTGTTTGTTTGTAAAAGAAAAATAGAAAACAAATAAACGAAATACGAGGGGCCAAACTTTGTTGCCGTGTACAGAGGCTATTTCCTATACAGGAACCCACAATTGCAGCGCATAAAAAGTATAGTAACCATTTAGGTACGTTCATCTCTGTACATTCGCTGCGCAAGTTTCCTTATAGTGGTGAAACGGCTGAGGGATTCCCATATAAATCAGTCGAACGAAAGAAAAAGAATCAGGTTTCTGGTACACGTTTTCGATTGCACCAAATTGGCATCACTGATACAAATTATCCCACAATTGTTCGTCGTCGTAGTAATTCGATCTGCGTTTTCTGTCATCGCCCAGATTTCATCGAAAGGCAAACGTTTCAAGATCATCGTCACGAATTTCTGCCGGTCTGGTTTACTGTACTGTTCCCATTTTTCGCGCAAATCACGTAACAATCGTCATACCTCTGCGCAAACCTCGGACAGACCGATGAGAATACGAAACAAGTACCGAGGGCATCGCCAACCACGCGCTGAAGTCTACGAACGTATCGGGAACTCGATTATCCGGTGCTCGTCGACTGTGGACGTGTTTTTGGGTACATCCGTTATGTTCAATCGCAACAATCACCGGGAATAAGCCAAGTCTGACAAAAAAACTGGCGAAATGATTTATAACGGAACGATCGCAACGAGAATCGGGATCCCACGCTATTCTTCTAATTCCCCGATCAATTAAATTTTCTTTCACGCTTCACAGTATTTTAATTGTATATCAAAATAGTTTATTTATTTGTTTATCTATTTATTTATTCATACGGAAAATGGCCCATTAGTACAATACACGATAATAGTGACATAGTGAGGTAGAAATTTTATATAAATTAAATACAACTAAACATTAAGGGGATTAAAGTAGTTGAAGTCAATTCAGTGGCAAGCTAAGCAGTGATCAGTTTCAGTGAAGAAGGTGTTGAATTAAATGGATCGATACATGAGATTGCATTATTAACATTAATAATCATTCGGTTGATAGCAGTATGGTATCCTAATACTGTCGTATGCTATTGGAAATGGAGGAAGTCGCGTGTTCTTAATCTCATAGATGGAACATGTAAAAAGAATTTGCCCAGAAGGCAAGGACAGTTTAAATGGCTATTGTACAATTTATAAACGAATAAAATATCTTGCGATTTCCTTCGAGAATATTTTCAATGCAGTCCACTATCAAAATGATTTGAAGATTTATTCGCGTTTGGCTGGAATTAAGAGTCGAGAGATTAGTTACCGTAACCCGAATAGAAACCAGAAATCTATCGGAAACGTGTTAATGTCAATCGTGCGTTTAAAGATACAGCAAGTTTGTCGGTTTTTTAATGGACGTTGTTGCACGTACGTACCTACGATCAGGAGGATTCCTCGAATAGCTGGTGGGGAACGAGCTGGTCGAGGATACTCGTGCAGTCCATCCCTGCTAGTACAATTGCGAGCATGCTGGGCGCAAGTATCTGATAGAAACATGTGTGGTATAAACGTAATATTGACAGCGTAGGCAAAGAGCACACAGTAAATCATATACACTATTAGATATTCAATGAAAAGGGAAAGGCAACAAATCGCTGATGGTTAATTACTGGTGAAGTTGCGATAATAAGGTATAACGCATACACGATACAGCTCGTCGAGCAGAAAATTAATATTACAGAATATATTAACTACATGACTATATAATTACTGCACTTGCTTCTTTGCTTTTTAGTTCGATTAATATTTGAACGCGCCATGCAACGAAGATATGGGAAAATTATTCGAGGGGGAAATGTTGTTATCGTTGATGAATAAATGTATCCCGTTGGACGTAAGGGATTAATTTTTTGCACAAAATGTGTACGATGATGGAAGTGAAATTGATATATCTAGCTTCAATGCTATTAAATCCTATTGGAACCGTGATATCAATAGGTGAGTCGAGCGGAGATTATCTGCAGAATGTGATGTTCCAGCTTCAAGAATTTAACGTACCCCCTCCTATCAACGTTTACGATCGACTGTCGTCCAGTAATAATTATAGGCGTGTAATTAACATAAAAAAAGACCAGCCGAAGCACGGAGTTCAAAGGATCAACATGGATGGACGGAGGAACATGCAAAGGTATCGAAATCAAAGTTCTCAGCATTACAATGTTCTACCTAGTGACAAGGTTGATTTCAATCCAAACGAGTTTGAGAACTTTGCGTCGTTTTACCAGGTAAAGAAATTCGTTTCTTTTTTTTCATTCTTGTTTGCTACATTGTCTGAATTCAATTGAAAAGAAGACTATTTGATACATAGCTTTTAATTGACAAGAACACTTTGAATTTTTAAACTTGTCTATTTTTTCATATATTTTTTTTATGTGTTTTACTTGCATCTTCGTGAACTTTTAACTGAGGAAAATTATTTTTCAGCCCCAAGTTCCTATCGCTGCTAAAGTACAGGAACCGGAAGCCATCGGATTCACCCGAGGGGAATTGGCCACTATGTACAAAAGTGCATTAGAAAAAGGATCAGCGATTAGTTTATCTTCTTTAACTAATGCTCTGTCTACTGGCGAGGTTCCCCAAGTTACGCAGACTCACGTGGAATTTCCGATCAGGCAGCCACTCTATCAATATTACTTTTTCCCATTAAAAACCTTCATGTCAGAGTTTAAAAAAGACCACGGTTATAAAACGATAGTAAGTAAACGTTCTATGCGTTTTAACTCTGCATCCAACAAGAAATCAACTAATTGCAACAAAAAAAAAACCACAAGATACCATTTTATATTCTTTTCACATCGAATTCTTAACATTTTTTTTATAGCCTGCACCTGCATACGACAATACAGTAGCTGCACAAACCACCCAGACGCAGTTATCGAATCCCCTCTTTGTAGCCATAAGCACGTTCGTCACGATGGCGATCGTATTCATGATGAGTGTTCTATTCTTGCCAAAGCTCACTCAACTCGATATACTACCCGCCCGAAGCGTTCAGGACGATTTCTTTTATTTGTCGGACATTGTCGCAAACGCTATCGAACGGTATTACCATTTAGACAAAACAGATCATCACGTGGATTCTGTCAGGTAGTTCATTAAGAACATTTTCTAATACATTTACGTGATAATAAATGATAAAGAATGAAAATATAAACCCTCTGTATATTATAGAAGATTCTTGAACATTACAGTTAGTGAATTAACATGTATGTGTAAGGCTGAAATGGAACTAAACGGTCTGACAACTTATATTTGCAACGTGTATTTAATTACATTTGTCACCAGTAAGATAAATTTTAACAAAAAAAAAAAAACAACATTCAGTTCAACAAAACAATTCCTAATCGATAACATTATATTATATTCTAAACTTTATTCTTAGAAAATGTACTGTCTTACAATTCTTCCGTTTGTACATAAATATCAATCAAATAATATGAAGTTATATAACTAGAAGTATGCTCGAAATAATGCAACATTACTAACGGCACTATGAACATATACAAGTAATTGTGCATCTTTGTAATCCTAGTATGATAGAGAAAATATGGATAAGTTATTTCGTGTGATCTATTTGGGGAATGTATGCGCGCATGTAATTATAACATTTTTATGAATTGTATAGATTTGTCATAAAGAAGTTAGGTACTTTTTAAACCTTACTGTATGTACTCCTATGCTTTGTAAAAGTATAACTATATAAATTTCACGACCTGTACAATATGAAGTATATAAAGGAAGGCACACTTTGGAGTAATACCTGTAAGCTCATTACTCATTTTACGCACTATTTTTTGTTCTGATTCTTCCTTCTTCCTTTGTTTCCGTTTGCTTCTCTTTTTTTTCAATCAGTCTGTCCGCGTGGCAGTGGAAAGGGACGCTTGTTCTGCTGCTTTCCGCTTTAATACTTGACGTTGATGTTCGTATTCAAAATCCTCTTCCGTTAAACTTAACTTACGAATCTATATGGCGGGAACTTTCATTCGTTAATAGAATAGTTCATTACAAAAGACCTGTTGTACATGTGTAACGTTTTACCTGATAAACTAAAGCTTCTTCTTCCATAATATTGTTAGGAGGATTTCTTAATACTTGAAGCGTTTCATAAACAGTTGGACAACGTTTGATTAGAGACGTGCGACCTAAGCTGCCTTTTAATAGAACCAGCCCAACTTTAAAGATAATTTTAACACCTTCACAAAGGAACATATCCCACACGCGCAGGATACTTTCCCACGGCAGTGTTCGTGTATAAACACATAAGAACCATTCTGTCATATATAAAATTGGCTCTATTTTTTGCTTCTTCTGTGAAAGAAAAGAGAAATGAAAAAATGAATGCCGGTAGACAAACGTAGTATATCTCCAAGTCCAACTGTACGTGAGATATTAATTGGTGCTAACCACATGTTTGTAAGCCACAGGAGAAACTCTTTTCAGGAGGGCAAAGAGAATATCTCCATCTCGTAATAACGTTTCCATCCCCTGACTATAATAACCGATCACGTATTTGTCGCATATCGCGACAAGGCACCAAAATGCTTGTACCGCTGGCATATGCATCAGCAGAAATGCTGCAATGGGTGCTTGTGCTTGACAGTAACCAACTTTGGTATTTAAAATGGAATATGCCTTCAACACTTTGAACAGCTCCTCCTGCCCAGGAGCTTCGCCGATAAACATAACATGATGAGGAAACTGCCGATGGAGATCCTTTTTAATATCGTCTATATACTTGGGATCGCCAGATCTTTCTACCAATTCCTCGAACAAATTTGGATTTGTATCCATTAACAATTGACCACCGCATAGATTCAACCATGCGCGTAATCTCACAGAAGGTGGTATACCTTTTCTACATCTTTCTCTGACCTTTCGATAATTTGTATTCATAAAATAGCTCCAATTGTTTAGCATCTGTATCCATTTTCGTTCCCTTCTTAGCATTACCTCCGCCGGTAATCCTTGTTTGGCAAGGCTGTTAGATTAGAGAAATTATTTATAAAAGTGCACACGTTTATACAGAATTGTTTTAGCAGTACTTATAACGTTACCTGTCCGAGCTACAATTGGAGTTCTGTAGAAAACCATGTCGATCGATTTTGGATCCCTCAAACTTATCGCTTTCTGCCTCTGCATCCCCGTTATGTGATGCTGAGGACGCCATAGCATTTTTCTGATTGTCTAGAATCAAAATACAATATACATGTTCCATTAATTGTAAGAGGGCACGGAGATATTATCGAAAAATAATTTCATTATAATTATGCACATTATTGTCCGAATTTTTGTTTTAAATCCTATCTCAATTGCAATTGTACATGGTGAGTCACGAATAAAATGATAAGTAATAAAGCATCGTGGACGACAAGAAGCTAATAGTTTTTAAAAGTGCGATATGAACATGTCATCAAATGTTTCTGACATTCGTACATATAAACTTATATTGTGTGACCGTTTTATCGAGTTCCCACATATTTTGTTGACTCAGCATTCGTAAATAGAGCAAACGTTAATCAGCATGGTGTTTTGCTGTTACAAATTTCTCACTTACAACATTAAAAACGGGAAGAACAAGGGGACTATCTGTGCGCGTTTTATAATTGGCAATTGACAGCCAGTCGCCAATGAACTGCGGTAAAATGGCACGACGATAGCATGATCATAATTCAAAATATCAATACATCGTATGCCACATAATAAAGCACTGTTTTGTGACGCCCAAATAAGTTCGTGCAACAAATTACAATCATTTATACGTGTAACAGTATCCTGTTCAAGCTTGATAACTAACATCAACACGTTACTGTACACCTATTCGCATGATTATTTACTTTCACATTATCACATTAAACAACGAGTGGGCGAACCATGTGAATTGGCTAGAGACCTACCATCGGTGATGCGCAAATATGTGATTTATGAAATATCGATCAAATATTCTGTGCATCGCTGTAAGCTGCTGTTGATATGTAACTTCCGTCATACGTGACGATTTTATAATTTATACGTCTCCGAAACAAAAATGATAGCTATGGCGTAACAAATGTGGCGAAACATTTTATTTCCAAACATAGCTCTCGGACACAGTGCGTCAATTGGATAGTTCCGTGCATTCATTTACGGTTATCCAATAGTAAGGTAGATACTAAAGTAAGAGAACTATGTATGCCTTAAAAGGATAATGAACGCGATTGTCTAATTATACAATTTATTCGAATCTTTCTCATCGAAAAACATGAAAACATTAATTTATCGGAATTGTAGAAATTAAAATTAAATGGATAACACAGTACCAACGGCGAAATAATATGTTTCCCTTTTAACCCCAAAACTTGCGTTCGCATGCGAGACCGTACACATGCATATACGTATATACGATGTTCTTAACCTCACATTAATTATTTGAAAATTATGTGAATGAGAAAAATGGAATGTAGTTAAAGAATTGCATTAGTAATGTATATATACAATTTTATTCATTATTATACGACGAGGCTAACTTCAATCTTTGTGTCGACTATTTATTTATGTTCATTTGATGTATCTTACCGACATATTACGTTGTGGTCCACAGATTTTAACTCTGAAACGGGAATACAATTAATGATAGCGATTGGTATTAAACAATATTTACGTTATTTAAGAAATGGTAACATTGAATATTTGATCGTTCAATTATCATAAGAAATTACGTACGTAGATTTTAGAAACCTGTAGAAATATTTTAATGCATTTTTAAATTGCACGTCTAACTAACGAACCATTCGAAATTTTACCCGCAAAATGGTTGTTCAAACCTCAATTACTTTTTGAGATTACATAAAAGTAACGTAAGAAACATGGCAGAAGAAACGGAAAGTCTTCCTAACAATATGCTCACGTAAGTTTTTTTTTTTTCGATACAAAAAAAGTACAGTTAACAATTACGTTCGTTCAAGTTAAATTATCTTGAAATATTCAAATGTCTTATATTTTAAAGGGCGGAGGAGTTGTTGGAAAACAAAGGTTTAAAATACAATGCATGGGATGAATACGAAAAATCAGCTAAAACTCTGCCAAAGACTGGAATGAAACAGTTCGAACCAAATAATTCTTGGCTTGAAAATATGCAAATCGAAAAGGGTATCATGACTCGTAAAAATCTCATAGCTGTAGAACGAGTGGATCGCATTTCTCAATTGGCCAGCGCAGAATGGTTGCCTGCGCAAAAGAGGGCTAAAGTAAAAAAATATTCTGGCCAAGATTGGAGTAACTTCGGTTTGGAAAAGAATGGCACGTTGTACTTAATACCGGAAGAAGCATTATTTCTTCTAGAAGCTGTATGTTATTCATATGACAAAGATGTATTTAGAGAAATTCTATTTTCTTGTGTTTATCAGACAGAAAAAATCAAATGTTTCTGTTTTAGAATTGCTTAGAGCTTACCTGGAACGATGTACCTCTGTCCATCCAACAAGCTTACGATCTTTTAATCGATAATGCTCAATGTTCATTAGAGGAATATAGAGTTTATAGCCAATTGGTGCGCCATGGTTATCGCATTCAACGTTTTATTTATAATTCGGAAAGAAACGCAAAAGTGGATGAAAATAATAGTATAAAACGTAAAGTTATTATTGAGCCGGAAAATGGTCTCCGGATGACCGATCATCAACAGCTAAACAAAGACTCTACAAATAGTAATAATTCTTCTGTAGAACCTTCTGAGAATGTAATGGAATGCAAAGATATACAGAACTGTGTCTACGAAATTGTAAATGACCTACTTTGCGCAGTAGAAAATATCGAAGGTCGGTCAAGAAATGTTCAATCTGGGAGAGATACAGAGCACCAAGAAAACTTGAATATCAATTCGCAGACTATTAATACAAGTAATGATAAGAAGAAACGCAAGTCTAAAGTAGAAATTATATCGGAAGAAACTTTATTAGGCAATATTAAAATTGTCAAAGATCGTATAAATGACAGTACAAATAGAAGTAACACATCAATGAGTTGGCGGGCATCGCGCATACAACGAAATGTTAAATTATTACCTAAGAGAATGGGAAAAATACCATTACCCGCCGATAATTTAGATACCGGTACCAAGAATAGCGAGGAATGTCTAGAAAAACATAAATCAACATCACCCGACAGGCACAATTCGCAGGCTAAAAAGTCGAAGCACGAGGTATGGTACACATAGTTGCATTCGCACCAATTATATATGCGAAGTAAAAATATGAAATAAATGGCATGAGAATTCTCACTGATACTTTTTCAATTAGGTAATAGAACTTTCGGACGATGAAATTCAAGAAGTGCCGAAACCAATGACGCGAATGGAATTGCTAAACTTGATCCCCAACATTGCCCTTCAAACTTCACTTACGATCAAAATTCCAAGGGGATACATACCACACAATGTAAAACCTAGCAAAAGCAGTTACCAGTATGAAAGTGGACGCCTAAGAAATTTGCAGGAATCAGATAAAAGATTACGATCGGGTAAAAATTTAGGACCTTCAAATAATAATGGAAATCGAACCGTGCATCATTTCAATGACGCTTCTACCAGCAATAATTCCAGACGGAACACAAGCGTCGTTCCGTTTAATCAGAATTTAGGGACGAATGTGCACAACGTTTATATGCAGGATTATTATTCCATGCTGCATAGACAGCATACAAACTTTGATCCTGGTTATCCATATAATAATAGAATGCCGTACGCGTACAGCCATAATTTGTATTGGCACCATAGGAATACTACTCTTCAAAATGTATATCTTACGCTTGATAATCAAAGTACTGCCATTCATCAAAACAGATATACAACGGTACACACGAACAATATTTCAATCCCAAATATAGGTAATGATATGATTGGAAACTTTTTTACACAAAATTAATATTATCATAATTTCCATCAAAATATTATACCATAGCGAAAATTATATTACCATAAAGTTGTAGAAAATGTGTCGATACAGTGCAGCGTAGCTAGGAACGTATTACTCCAAGAGCCACGGCAAAGGTATGGGCCACGGAATCGTCGCAGAAACACAAATATACCAAATCGTAAAGCTGACGTATATCAATCAACATTTAAAGTATTGCCAGGGGCATCGTCGTGGTCAGAACTGAAGAGTAAATGGCGCGAGGAAAAAACGATCATTATCGATGACGAAGATACGGGGAAGGATAAGATCGAAGACTGCAGTGAAGTGCAAGTAGTTAGACAATTACGTAGTCCCCTTGTTGGCCCAAAGAATGCAAATAGTCTTGAAGAAGTTTTTAGCAAACTGAAGATTATTAAATCTGCCCCAGAGAAAATTGTGAGAAGAAAGAAAAGTAAATACAAAATATCGTATAATGTTTATTCTAATACACAAAACTATAGGAAAGCAAATCCCGGCCTTCCGTTCTATCGAGTAGTCATAATAAGGTATTTAATTTTTGTTCTTTATATGTATTTATAATATGTTTAATAATAATTTAACTGTTATTCCATTCTTGTTCCAGACCAGACGATCCATTTATACAACCAATCGAATTGCAACGATTGATGCAAGATGCAGACAATTCTCCGATAATATTAGCATGCGTTTCGATGTCAATTTCATATATTCAACCAGGATTTATCTCGGTACCTAATTTAACATAATTACAATAAAATATTTCAATACGCAATACTTCATGGAACAATAATGTTTAACTGTTTTTTTTTTATTTATTTTCATATAAAATGAGAAATAAGATTTTTACCATACAAGATAAACTTTTTATAGGTAAATTATTTAGGAATAGCTACTGTATAATAGCGACTTTTTAGACAATACCATATTTACATAGTTTACGTATTTATCATCAGGCGAAGAAATGTAGGAAAGATGCAAAAATGCAATGGGTGGTACACAACTGATGTGGATTTCATACTTTATTATAAACATTTCAAGCAACATTTCAAGTTGTAGAAATTATTTTCAATTTGTTTCTTGTTTTTTTTTACATTCAATTTTCCTCCTTCCGCCGCGTATGTGAAATTACTTTCGGTCTATGACAGGTTCTATAGTCTGTCCACCGCATATCTGTCCCCAACCGATCAAACGCCAATGTTTTTCAACACGTCGCGACAATGCAATTTTTTCGTCAATTTCTGTACATACAGGATTCGTCAAACAGATTTTAGCTAAATCAGCACGGGTGGCTAACACACGACCTCCGGTACTTAATGATCCAATATTTACTAACAGCACCTCGCCTTTCGTCAATTTTGGTACCTACATATTATTTAGTATTCCATAATTATAACAGACAAATACATTTTACTGTATACATATTTGCATGATACACTTACCCTAGCTCCCTTCTTATCACCTTCAGTTCTAACTCCTAGCAATCGCTTAAGAAGATAATATGATATTTCAAGTTCAATAAATATTTTTGGTAGAGCTCCCACTGCTCCTAAAATCTGACCAACTAGACGATCAGCACGGCACAATGTTGGCTCTATCTTTGTTCCAACACCTGAGCATTTATTTTCCAATTATTATTACCATACTTTTTGCCTTCTTCTACAATCTTTATTTTCTGTTCTTTGCGTCTGGTGTTTTTCCTATGTTATTTAATGTTGCTTACCAATAAGACCGCCAGGAACAGCGAATTGAAGTTCATTCTGCTCTGCGAATAACGACACTATCCGTGAAAATATAGGTCGACAAGTTAGTTGTCCTTCGCTGTCTTTGGATACCAATCCCGGACGAACTTCGATTTCCATACCCACCTGAGGAATCACAAATGCATTAAATCTACGTGGTCATAACAAACTGTAGTTATACACCTGTGGCATATACCTTTAATACTCCTCTTAAAATACTTCCACCGGCGACGCCTCCTTTCAGATCATCCACTTCACAACCAGGCTTATTTACGTCAAATGATCGAATTACAATTAATCTTGGTTCTGAGGTAAAATCTCTTAATGGTACTGGAATTTTTTTCGTAATATACTCGCATAAAACTTCAATGTTGTACTTCAGTTGTGCAGAAATCGGGATCACCGGAGCTCCTTCAGCTACTGTGCCTGATTAAAACCAGAAGGACAATGTCTTAGAAATACGAGAAACGCTTATTTATAAACTTGACCAGGTAAATTTAATGTACCCTGCACAAACTTTAAAATTTGTTCATATTGCTCCTTTGCCTGAGCTTCCTTTACCAGGTCTATCTTGTTCTGCAGGATTACAATATGTTTTAATTTCATGATTTCAATGGCAGCCAAATGTTCTGATGTTTGTGGCTGGGGACACGATTCGTTTCCAGCTACAAAGAAATATTTCTTGCTTTTAATATGTTGGAATAATATTATTTAGAGTTGGAGAATATCTCTAACATTTTTTTTTCACGTATTACTGATGTGTTTCTAAATATGTACCGATTAAAAGTAAAGCTGCGTCCATAACTGCTGCACCGTTGAGCATAGTTGCCATAAGGATATCGTGTCCTGGGCAATCGACGAAGGATACATGACGAACAAGTTGAAATCGTCCCGGGCAAACTGGACGTAAACAAGGAAAGGAATCGTCTTTGCTCGATCCCCCAGATATGTAACATCCTGGTCTTGGACATTTTTCGTTATCACACTTATAAATCTTCGCGTTCGCGTATCCTGAAACGAACCAATTAAAAGGAATTTATGGCATCAATTATTTTTTCCCAAATTCATTTCGAAGATCTTCTTTATTTTGTTTATAAAAATTGGATGAAACTGAAATTAATTTTTGATAGATATTTATTTGATTCTATTATATGCGTGTAAAAAGAATCCAGTTTTTTTTACATTCATTGATAAATGCTTAACAAAAACGATTTTTCTTATAAAAAAAAAAAATAAATATATAAAGGTATCCATACAACAATTAAGGCTACAGTTTTGTAAAAATATAAACACAAGAAATTGTTGTAAAATAATTGAAAATCTGTTTGACTTTCCTTCCATACGACTCGGGCTCTCGAAAGTTTAATACTCTTTTCATTAATAAATAAAACTTCCGCTTGTTTCAATTTAAAATATGCACCAAATTTATTAGAATTGTTTCCTAAAGAAATATTCGCATACCATAGTTGATAGTGGTTGAACACAGAAAAAGAAAAGAAAACAAAAATTTGGTCAATAAGATTGTAATTACATGCAATGGTAGTTTCACAGAAACGCTATAAAGATGAAAATATTCGGCTTATTTCACAAATTTTCTATAGATACCAACGACCATGAAGGGTATATTACAAAATAAATGTCAGACCGAAAAATATATCGAAAAGAAATAATTATAGTAAGAATACAGAAATATGTGAAAATTTGTGAAAGTACCTAAGTATCTAAAGAATGATATAAACATAAATGTGCAATTGCCATTTATTTCATTGCTATAGCACTTTGAGTTACCATAATTAATTAGCTTTCCCTAGTATAACAAATAATTTTCTTGCCATTTTTAAAGTATTGACACAATTGTTTAACGTGAACATAAATTTTTTACTATGTGAGCATTATTATAATGTATAGGCAGTAACAGTAATTCTATTAAATTGATTAAGTTCCACCATATGCACTGTGGGCGAAACAGGTGAACATACCGTGGTGTTAAGTTTATGATAACATTCATGATACCTATGCGAAATCATAAAACATATCATTTCTAATTCCTCCATTCTTAACTCAAGTCGTATCAATTACAAAACAAGATATCAATTGTGACACATTTAAATGTGTTGTTCAATTCGTCTACATATAATTGTTTCCAACAAATACATATCGTAGTGTAAAAAACATTCCTATTAGATATTTTTCAAATACTTTAATTCGCTTTACAATGTAACTGTATGATACTCTACTATTCATAAAATGAATAGAGAAACAATTATTAACAAAATTCACGATAAACTACAATTATTTGGTTCGGTTCTAGTAACATAGTACCTGAACTTGTTATATTCGCTGTTTGTTTTTTCGCAAACGCTTTAGAAACAACTAGAACAACACGTCCATACAATTTTGTTTGGACATTTAACACGATGATCGTATGACGAGAAACTTAAAACAAATATCGTCTACAACTTTTGGCACCGCATTTACACAACGTTTTATTGTTCAACGAGTCAGATTCTGGAGTCTCTGGGCGTGTATCGAATTCATGTTGAAGTTCGGTGGTTTTACTTGAATTTAAAGTCTCTTTCATTGAGGTGTCTTGCCTGATAGAATTTTCACTATTCTTTGACGATTGGCACGTGTAATCGAATGTAATTTCCTCGTTCTTTTTGATATCCTTCGTTGCGAATAAGGCAAGCTCGGGGAGATTCGGATCGAGACAATTAATCCAAACACCATAGACGGCAAGATTTGGGTCACAGGAATGGTTGATAAAATGGGAAACATTCCCATATACTGCAGCATCGACAGTATACGGACACTGTTCCTCGGTCTCATTGTAATCAAGGTCGAAGAGATACGTTCTGCCAGCTGCATCATATTCTTTACCACGTTTCTCAGCCTCTTCGCTTGTGATTACTTCGCCGACATACTGCGTGACGAAAGACCCTTTTTTTATTGCCCGTAAAGTCTTAACGCCCCAGCCTCGTCCATTCGAAGTACGAAATATACAGAGCTTCATTTGAGTGCCCCGTTGCACCACTCGATTTATGCAATCCATATTGCACGAGCATCGTTTGTTACATTCATATATTGGTGTTCCAGGTGGAACTCGAATCTTGCATGTTGACGTATAAGGACACAATCCGCTGTCTTGAGTAAAGCAACAATTTGTCTTAGTATTACAAGTTTTACAATCGCAACCAATAGGTGGATCATCAGGTATTATTACACCATTACCAGGTAAATAGCCTTCTACGTAACAAAAAACCTGTGGCGCCCCTTCTAAATCTACATTATTCTCTACTCGCACTAGGGGTTTTCCTTTGGTAACGTGATTCATTTCATTCTCCCAGTCTTCCAAAGATTTCAACTGCTTCTTTCTCGAATCAAGAATCAATAATTGAAGAATATCACGCTTTACAGCCTGCTCCAGTCGACCGTTCTTAACATATTTTTGTTTGAAAAAATTTCGTATATTAGCATGCATTGCATTTAACTCGACTGAAAATGATTTCAATGTTACTTCATTCTGCTTAAGTTGTTGACGTAAGTATTCTTCGACATCCCGATCGCCAGGATAAAAATTTGTTTTCTTCTTGAAACGATCAAGCAATTTCAGTCTGTTCTTTTCAAATTCTTCTAATACATCTGGACAGTTTACTAAATTTGTAACCGGTTCCCATGTATTATACTCTGAACTCCAGTTCTTCCACTTGACTAAATAAATCGGCATGCCGTCTTCTTCTTTCTGTCCAATAATATTCTCCACCTCCCACAGATCTTTTTCCGACAGCAAAGTTTCTATTTCATCGTTGGTGCTGTCTTTTATATCTTTCAATATAACTCTAAGGTCTTTTAATTTAATATTTTCTAAATTGTACTGCGTTTTATGTTTTTCAACATCAATATCATTTTCTCTGCTAATTTCATTGTTTTCGGAATTATACGAATTTTTTGTTTCATTAAACATGTGTCCCTCATGTTTGTTTTCTTCAGAGGAGATACTGTTGTTTGACGCTTCGCCCTCTTCATAATTATCTTCAGGAGGAAAATCAAATTTCTGTTCGAGCTTCTGATGTTTGGCTGACAATTGGTCGTACAATGGAGAGGATGGTCTTTTCTTTCGTATAGAAGACATTTCGCTTGTGTTGCCCAGATATTCTTCTTGCCCCTCTCTGGTACTGCCCTCCGCATGAGTGTCTGTAATGCCAAACATTTAAAGGATGTCATTCTCTCCAGTCACATTTGTCCATAATTTGTTTAACTTGTATACAATCGCCTTTCCCCATTATTCTAGCTATAATGTATCACCTTGTACTTCAAGAATCCCCCGAATCCTCTTCGTTCTTCAGTTCCATTTAATAAACAACAATGTTTGGTGCTATTATGGAGATATTGATACAATATTCAAAGAATATTTGTGCAAAGGTGCCACACACATGTACGAAAATGCATCTCTTGCAAAATTATAGATTTAGCACTTTAAGTTTTCCCATTAAGATACTTGGTTTGATATAATTCAGTTCGCACAGACTATTCATACAGTGTAATATGAAATAAAGATATCGGTTATAACCTGATTGATTAAAGCACACCTTAAAAGTTATACCGTACCTATTACGGAAATTCTTGTACATACAATAAGTCTGATGTATATTTGGTCTAGGCCTTTGTACTTCTAATTTGCACAGAATTTTTCTATTCATACTTGCACCACCGTTGCTTTTACAACACTTTATTCCTTCTATTCTTTCATCCTTATGTTTCCGGAATATTTTCTTTCTTTATTTTTTTCTGAAAACATCAAGACCATCGTTATTCTTCTCATTTCTATGAATTTTGTTAAATGTTACACTTTTATCTGTCACAATGTTTATTTTTCCTTCCTCAATGCTTTTTCCGATGTGTTGCAACATCGATTAAAATGATATATTCTCTCAAGGAATTTAATAAATGGAACACATTTCCAACTGTATTATAAAGAATAGTGTTTTTATTATAGATAATTTGTTTAAGATAGCAATACATTTATATATTACATATCCCATTACAGATTACAATATTACAGCTGTTAATGTAATAAGTTTTCAATATACAAATATATATTGCAAACAAAAATTAATGAGAATTCTTCTATTATTACTGAAAAGCATTACTAACAAAAATAATTATACTTACCTTAGCGTATATTAGAAAGGAATAAATACATCTATATAGTTTTTTATTTTATGCCACTTTCCACTTTATCTACCGCTCATGATTGAGGTTGCCGCTAAACATTGGCATCAAGAAGCAGGTACATATGCTTCCGATAAATAAAGTTTTAAACACTGTTCTTTGTTCCCATTAAACATGTATCTCATTTTTTATTTTAATCATTAAGGTATGCTTTAATCAACGTAATTTAGTACTAAATGATTATTATTCCACTTTAAATAAATGCAAAAACATTAATTGGTGCATATTTTACATTTCTCTCCGAAGAACGAACATACAGTGCATGTATATTTGAAAAATATTTGTTTGTCAAACAAGTATTCCATTCTTCGTACACAAAATGAATTTCCACATGCGTTTATATCCTATAAATGTTGTCGGAACTAACCACACTTCACGAGTGAAATTATTTCTCGCAGTGCGGTATTTATACACATTACTATACGTTTTAAAAGAATAACGACAATATATATTTATATTTTATTCAATATGTTCGTTCAACATTATGAACTAACCCAAAAAATCGTACGAACATAAACAATAAAATAAGGCGAAAAAGTTAACAGAATCATATTATTATTCTTACCTGTAAAGAAAAGTTGTTATTTAAAATATTTAAAAAAAGTATATAGCGGGAAAATGTGACAACAAACTTTCAAATGCGTCAACTATAAAATATCTTTCGAACCCGGGGGGACATGGAGACGAAGTCTTTTATAAAATGGCGACGGTCACATACACCTGGCGCCACCAATGTTGAAAAAACATGTAAAAAAAATGTGAATCCTCGAAGTCGTTAGAAACATACAGTGTATTTTTAATTATTCGAAGTAATGAAAAGCTTCTTATTGTATTAAAATAAAAAAATATATTAGTCATCGATATACTTCATTTGTTTTTCAATTAAGAATTTAACTCGTTATACGAGTCAATACCAATAAGTTTTGCAAAGATTCACTTTGATTTAAAAAAATAATGAAAACTAATGCAAAATAAAGAAAAGCGAAACGAAAGCTAACAATATAAAATAATTTTACGGTTATACATAGCAAGTAACTCATGTTCATGCAAATAAACAAGTCCTTAAATCGACCAATTTGTAGAATATGTTATAGCGATTTGCCAAATATGTGCACAATGTAGAATCTTCATCTACTTACCAAGCTTAATGGTAATATTTCTTTCTAACTCATTTTTAAAACGGACTGTCTGTACTCCTGATATAGCCTTCACAATAGTCGACTTCCCATGCGCTACATGGCCGATGGTACCTGTGCAAACATTTCACGGTGCATAATCCATAAATGTTTTCTCCAGCGTGACATGTATAGAATGTAATCTTTAAGTGTAATCAAAAAATATATTTACCGATATTAATTGTTGCTTGTCTACTGATAACCTCGCGGGATAGTGCGGTTAATTTGCTAACATCCTGGATAACAGGAATTTCACAAACTTAAATCAAGCGCAATAATAGCGTGGAAAAAAACATTTACCTCGTGTTTAAATAAACTAATGTTATATTTAATTTTATATGAAGTCAATGAAAAATATTGTACTCGACTGAACAATAACTAATTTCCATTCGCGATTCATTCATTACTTTATAGGCCATTGAAGATAACCTTTGAATACAAACGAAAGCTAACCCAGCAAGCATCAATTTCTATAACGAAACGAGAAAAAAATATGTAATACCGTTCTTTTTTTTTCTTCTTTTCCTTTTTATACAAAATATAAGAAAGTGATACAGTAATAATCGAAGATACACGAACCGTTATATGAAAAAGCAATGTGAATCAATTCCCAGATGTCATTAATAACTATTAGAACAAAGATATACAACAATAAAAGAAACCCTTCGAATAGAATGCAGCGTCTAAAATGAATAATACACTATCGAATATTTTCACTTAAGTCTCGACATAGGTGGAAATTATTAAAGTGTGGTATCAATAAGAATTGAGGTTATAACTAACATGATGAAAGCTTATCAGAGTATGAATGCACATCAGGGCAGTTATTACTCACTAGCTTTGAGAGGTCTTGTTTATAAAGATTTGGTTGACCAGTAGTCACACCTAGACCGTCTTCACCACCCATAATCACTGAATCGGTTTTTGCAAACACGTAAACCACGCGAGATACACTTCAAAAAAGGCAATAGCACATTTAAATTCAAGAATACAGGCGACTCCCAGAGACAGTAAAGAAGCCGAGAGGAACGCGAGCGGCACCAAGTGGAAGCACACAGAATTAATGCGAAATAACAGCTTCCTCAACCTTATTTTTAAAGTTCATGTGCATATCGGTACTAAATATGCAGAATTCGGTTAACTTAATTAATAAATAAATTTCGTGTTTTCCCCCCGTAGGAGATTTATATTACACTATGTAGGTAACATACGATATTTGATATATTTCTTTTAAGTACGTACGCGCAGGAATTGTTACATGCTACCTATGCTACTTAAAATATGTAGTATATATGTATAATAATTGTTCGTTAATTATTATGGAAAACAATTAAAATAACGAGGAAATAAACACTGAAATGTGCCAGGAATTTCGTACAAATTTTAATGCACCATTAAATAAAGATATATTCTATTGACAATACTTATTTGTATATCATTGTCTACTTTGGAGCTTAATATTTAAAAAGGACATTCGATTTTTATAGTTGAAAAAATAGGATAAATGGTAAATGTGTATGTTTCTTGAACAATTCGCAATGGTAATTAAGAATATGACGAAATACATGAAATAAAAATTATTACTATAGGTACGATCAATAGGACAATAAACAGTTGAAGTCAGAGGAATGGCAGATAAAGTCATACGTTTAATAACAATTTTTCGTATTGTACATTATAAATAAAAATATATAGTTAAAAAATGAGAACTTTTAATTCATGAACAGTGGAATATATATGAAATTACAGTATTCTCAATAAAACTAATTAAACAAATCGAATTGCGACGAACAATGTCGTGTATGCGCAATTGAGGATAAAATAAACATAAACCTGAAAAACTTGCTGTTTATTCGAATTGAAAATTAATGGCAATTAATCTTTGAACTTTTCCGTGTTTGTAGTATGCTTGTTGTACAGAATTCTTCGATTTATAAGTTTACACAATTCTTATAGATATCTTTTACTCAACATGGAACAGTGTTCAGAATTTGTGGATTTACTATCAGCAAGAAGAAAAGATTGCGATATTTTGTGGGTTTCTCGACCAATGAATCCATTAACACCACACAAGCTTCCATTAGAATCAAGATATACGAGAAAACAAATGATCGAAGCAGTTCTAAATAATGAAAAATTAAAGCTAGCGATCGTCTCTTTGGCTGCCATACGTCAGATTGAACTTAAAGAAATTATTAATCAGGCTCGTTTGATAATAAATGAAATGGCTAGTAAAGCACATTTGGCCACTGTTCGTTGGGCAGGTAATTTTTGAACGATTTACTTTAGTTGTAGTTTTATCGTCTCAAACTAACAAGTTTAATCATTCATCTTTCAGGCATAGTCATTACAAAAGTTCTTAAAAGAATTTTCACAAGTATTTATATAAATGAAAACGCAATATATAAGATGAAGATGGAAATGCAAATTTCTCAAGTACAATACGTTTATGCACCGACTCACAGAAGTTACTTAGATTTTATAGTATTATCTTATATTTTATTTTCTTACGATATGGCTCTTCCAAATATTGCAAGCGGAATGGATTTTTATCAAATGTACATAATAGGAGAATTATTGAGAAAAACTGGGGCTTTTTACATGCGTCGTAGCTTTTCTAATGATCTCTTGTATAAAACAATATTTAATACTTATGTAACATCCCTTGTAACGAATAGTGACAGGGCGATTGAATTCTTCATTGAAGGTACACGCAGCAGAAGTTTGAAGAGTATAGTGCCAAAATTTGGTGCGTTCAAATCTGTTTGCAATAATTTCAAGAGAATGTGATAGTATAACGTTGACATTATTTTATTTCCAGGTCTCCTGTCGAACATTTTGGAGTCCTTGTTAAATGGTGGCGTACCCGATATACATTTTGTACCTATTAGCATTAACTATGAACGGCCGCCAGAAGAATTGTTATTTGCGTACGAGCTTTTAGGAGTGCCGAAACCAAAGGAATCCACTGCTGGTCTTCTTCAATCCTTATCTATTTTACAAAAACCATACGCTTATGGTTGCATTGTTTTCAACATTGGTAAACCAATTCCGGCACGTCAATTTTTAAGTATGGAACATTGCAAGGCAAAAGTCTTGTCGCCTTATGCAAAATTGCCAACAGAAGCTACAGAAAAATTGGCTTACTGTATAACAGACACGCATAAAAGAAATACAATACTTGTGCCTTTTAATTTAATTGCGATACTATTTAATGACAGAAGTCAAACGCATCCCAATGATCCGTATACATTGAGCACATTGGTCGATGATTATTTATGGTGCAAAAGTCTTTTGCAAGCATTCGGTGCAACAGTACACAAAGGGTAAAATAGATTTTCAAACACAGTTACTTGCATTTTAGTGTTATATGTACTTGATTTAATACGAGGAATTTTTCTGCAGATCCTTTGGAAGTAACAAAGAGAGTGTGGAACACGAAATATTGGACACTTTGAAGTGTCATGAAGAACTGCTTTCGTTCGATGTGTCAGACGTTTTGAGACTTAAAGAGAGGCATAGAATACCAAAGTTGAAGACCAATGTTTCTGTAAAAGGACACACGTTATCTGAAAAAACAATGAGGATAGCTGTTTCTGTTATCAATATTTCGATTTATTTAAATCCAACTTTGTCGTTTTTGGTAAAACCCGCCATTGCTACGGTTGCAATAGGATTGCAGGGAACTGAGCTTGGTAATATTACAATTTATTTAATTAACTGTGTATCGCAACATGTAACAAACGTGCGTACAAGTTTTATGTTGTTGTATTGTATACAGGTACTGCATACAAGCAATATGTATTATTAAGAACATTATTAAGCACCGAATTTGCGATGCCCCTCATAAAAGATGAATCGCTGATAAAATCAGAGTGGAATGATGTTTTAAATCTTTTATCAAAGCAAAATTTTATAAACATTCGAAATAATACATATGTACAAAGAAAAGATATCAGAGCATTTTCTCTTTTATATAATACGATATTACCATTTATAGATACAATATACGTTACGTGCCGCGTTTTATTACAGGTAACAGAAGACAATATTTTTATATACGTTCCACATTTATTATTTGTTACGACATTTATATATATATATAGAACTCTTTTCTTATAGTACTTTTTTCAATTGCAGTGGGATGAAACGATGTTTAATCATATAACAATAAAGTCAACATTGATGGAAGTGCAAAAACGAGTAGAAGAAGCATTTCTTGGAAAGCACGAATGGGGACAACACCCTTATTCTTTATCACTTGATTTGGTTAATACAACGATATCTAATCTTGTAGCGCAGGGTATTTTAGTGTCACATGAGAAACGAAATATATACCACGGTGACAAAATTCGGTTAGCACTAATTCTCGCACAACTGCAGAATCTTTCGTTGAAAAGATTGTCTTCGTATCTTAACATAATTCTGTTGCCTGCGTTACCACCATCTGTATCCGCTAAATTATAAAAATCATGTGCATTCTATAAAACAGCAGGTATATATCACAACAGATTAAATTACATAAAATATTGATTTGGCTGTGAAAATTTCGATGCAATTAGTCTTTCAAATTGATCTAATTATTATTTGTTATACACACACTAAACGATCATACAATGAAATTATGAAAATTTGGTTGAAAAACTTCGCACTTTTTCAAGAATCATTGCTGTGTCTTCGTCGAAGTGATTTATAGATCGTTTTCGTCTGCCAAGAAATACGGTAGGACCGGCGGTAGTTGACATGTTATTGTTCATATTTCGAAATAAAAGCTGCAAAAAATGATTGAAAAAAATAATTGAAACGAACATCAAAATAATTACATGTAATTGAGTACTTACCATGACTAATCTAACAAGATATACTGCAAATGTAAGAAATGAAATAGCCATAAGTGCTCCTTCTATGGATGGAAATCCAACAGTATGTTCGTGATCGTAATTATGCTCATAATGATCAGTACTTCTTTTGTCTCGACCAATTAGCATCGCATCGGCCAACCGAGATTCTAAAAAGAAATTCGTAAATAAGTAAATACTCATTTACCGTATTTATATCTTTATATAATATACACAGTAACTGATTCTTCTTTTTGTGCTATATTATAAATTTGTTACGATTGTTATTTTTTTCTAATATTAATGCGTTACCTATTTCAGTAATCAATGAATGTTTGAAGCCTCTTAGAAATTGGAGTTTTCCTTCGCTCGATGCAGGTTGAGATGTCAGAGTACGGTGAACACTTTTAAGTATATCCACTGGAAGATATTGCGATAGTTCTACATTATTCAAATTTGCGGAATCATTGAGGTAGTTTTGAGGTACTTTATCTTCATCTTCTTTCTGACTGATAGAATCATCATGTTCATCCTTATTAGTAACGAATATATCTTCCTTATGTTTTAACACAGCAGGCTCCTTGATATTTTTCTTGTTACAAAAATTGTGTTCCACACTTGTGTTTGCCACTGTTTGTTCTGTTGTCGTAAGTTCGTGAGTAATGTTTTGGTATGGATAGAAGAATTGATTTTCCACATTCTTTTGTACAAATTTCTGAAAATGGTCTTGTTTCCCAGTGAGTGTTCTACAAATAAAGTGTACAATTCCTGATAAGCTATTGCTGCTATATATCGTGCTTCTAATGTTACTTGTTGTAATGTATATTAATTTTATATTTACCTGTACACCTTGTTTTCATCAGAAAATTGAGGCATATCTACCCATTCTGTCAATCCATTATCCAACAATAGTACTTGAAATAATAAAATCGGTGATACCAGCATTGTTAATTAATTCAACTGTACACTTCTCACTATAATAATTATAAACCTATACTAACAACTAATACTATAAAAATTAATTCTGTGTATGCTTGATGCATGTTACACTAAGAGACTAACAGCAGATGTGCTTGGATAAATGTGCGGCCGGAAGCAGGATGTTATTATTTCAAGTAGAAGTCCTGTTAGAGGCCAGAGGGATATGGTTGACATCACAATGATATTAATTTGGTAAGTCTCCCAAATTTGTATTACATATAACTTGGATTTAATATACCATTGTCCATTTACCAGTAAAGTAGATATTAGAAAACAAAAATTGTTAATAGACTAATATTAATTGTCTGAAACAAATAGGAAATGTAAAACGAAGATATATAAATATTAAAAAATGTTAATATAAATAAGCAAATTAAGAAAAAATGATTTTAGCAAGGGATGCTAGTTCATCCCGTTAATAAGAAATATAAAATGACGATGTTCGTAGCATTAATAATTTATTTATTCACATTATCATAATAAGTACAATAACGATTTAACATTTACGAATATATTTAATATTTTTACGAAAATCTTATTTGTCTTTTAAGTACTGTTCGTCTGTTCGTTAATTATGCAATTGTAAATAATATATATATATACAGGGTGGCCCATAAGTCTCGCCGTATTTTTAAATTTTGCGTACCTGAGGTGATTCTGAACAACTTTTTCCTTGACCAAAATATTCTACGAAACTTCGGGTTGGAGTTAACGAAAAACACTGGCCAATGCGAGCGCCCGTATAGCGCGCGCTCAGTTACAACTGCGCGCCGTCGTGATCGGGTGCATCGAGGGGCAACGTACGGCAAATATTACATCGTCTTAAATTAAGAATATTGTGCAATTATTCGTTATTCATGAATAACAATTAAGTTAACAAGTCGTTTAATAACTGTTCCATACTTTTATTCCTTTTCCGAAACGTTAAAGTGTTTTATTACTTACGAAAAAAATACACGACACGCACATTAACGATTAGTAGTAACGATTGTAGTGCGTGTGGAAACAAGTGCGAATCAGATCGGTATCGATCGCCGAGACGCGCGTTTCGTGGCATAAAATTGTTAAGATAGGTCAGGATCGGTGCAACGACCAACTGCCAAGGACTAACTTTCGTCGAAGCAGGTTACTTCGTGAACGAAAGGATAAGTTTATTTAACTATCTTTTTCTTACATTAATTATCTATAGGTTTTTTTCATAAGTAATAAAATACCTTATACGTTTCGGAAAACGAATAAAAGTATGGAACAGTTATTAAACGACTTGTTAACTTAATTGTTATTCATGAATAACGAATACTTGCACATTATTCTTAATTTAAGACGATGTAATATTTGCCGTAAGTTGCCCCTCGATGCACCCGATCACGACCGCGCGCAGTTGTAACTGAGCGCGCGCTATACGGGCGCTCGCATTGGCCAGTGTTTTTCGTTAATAACTCAAAAACGAAGCTTCGTAGAATATTTTGGTCAAGGAAAAAGTTGTTCAGAATCACCTCAGGTACGCAAAATTTAAAAATACGGCGAGACTTATGGGCCACCCTGTATATATAAATCAATAATAGCAAAATTTTCACTGCATTTGGGCTGAGGCCAGCAGGCTCGTGCATGCATCATGTGTCGAGTTGATTCTTTTTGAAACTTCTGCGTTGCTTTACATGAAAAAAAAAGTAAAATTCATTAGTATTAATCGAAGAAACAAGTTACTCTGGACAATGTAGCATCATTATCTAAAAAAGTGGAGTCCTCACCAGTTTTCATAACTGTAAAAGTGTATCGTCGAGGTTACGATTCTGTATCGTAACAAATATGTATATCATAACATACATATATTTATAACTTCTGTCTTGCCTCTCAGCCATGCAGTACCCTCTTCTTTCTTGTCCTTCCGCTTCATTATCATCCTGGTTGCCATCGGGAAAAGTTACATTCCGTAACATTTCCTTCGAATATCATTTGGATTAATATAAAACATGGGACTTAAAATACTATATTTATATAAGCCTAAAGCCGAGGATTTTATACCAATATCAAGAATATCATCGACTTTTCTATATTTCCTAACCCCTACTCGGAATGTATTTTCATGCTTTGCAATGGAGGACAAAATACCCATTAAATTATATCCTACGATACTGGAAGATATCAGTATCGCTACCAAGAGGCATAGATACTGCTGATGCTATCCAGGGTAAGAATCACTGTTCATATAATTGTGATACTATTACTTTATATGGCATTCAGTATTCAGGTTAGTTTACATTTCATTGTCAGAAGCCATGCTCCAAAATAGGCCTTTTCAAAAGCCAAGTAAAAAGGAAATTGGAGATTGCTTGAGAGTGGCGCTTTGCACTGCTAAGGAGACGGTGCGAAGAGGTCACATGTACTTAAGTACGTCCAAATAGCTTCATGTCTTTTTTAATTTACTGCTATAAATTCACTTGTTCGGTAAATAACTGAAATACGACATCCACCTTTCTCTCAATCTTCCTCTTCTCTTTCGCTTTCTCATAACGTCTCTTCGCTGTAAACTGCCTTAAACAGTGTGCCAACCCTTTTTTCTTTCTCTACGGCACGCGATGTGGTTTAATGTGTTCCAGTAATAGAAATGCTTGTTACAGGTTAACAATGCAAATTGACTTCCCCGTGTCCATCCGCATCGCTTCGGATGGCCACTGTGAGGGTTTTAGTTGGTAAGAATCTACCCCTGTCAGACCGGGGTGTCTTATGCAAGATTTCCCTCACAATAAACAAAAAAAACACCTCGATTTTCTACAGTAATGGCGCCAAGAAAATCCGAGAGTCTAACTTCCTCCTGTTGAGGCGCGCAATTCAGTGCACTAGTGCATATTTAGGTAGACTTTGAATACTATTTATCGTCAGCAGGCATGCTAGCTTGTGGCGCTAATCTGTTCTACCAGCTTCTGTTATATGATTGCCGCCTGTCTGCTGCGTGTAACAGATAACGCATCGAACTGTGGCTATTCTGCTTAGAAAGCCTGGCAAAAGGCATACGCAATGATCTGTTGTAATAGGTTTGGCTGACTTTGATAGTACTATGGTGAAATATAATTTTTGAAAGAACTATCCAGCAACTTCTTATGCATTTATTGAAATTTTTATATACGAACTGTAAGATATCTTATATCCACGATAAGGATACATCCGCTTGATTTAATTATTTCGTCATGGCGACGATGAATTATAACTTTTTGTATTAATAATACAAAGCATATATAACAAAAGGATTTATACATTACTTATTGTTAGTAGAATACAATACAATCTGATTTTTCTTATGTTTGTGGATTATGGAATGTTTTAAAGTAACTCTGCCTCTGAATAAAGTCGAAAAGTAAATAACTTTACGATATACAACTCACGCCTTTCTCTGTTATGTACTAGTCGTTAAAAATTCCAATTAGTTTTGCTTGCTACCTTCTAATACAAAATTTATCACAATAGTAATTATATTTATAACACTAGATAGAAAATATTTCGGAACATGCATATGAAACTTCAAATCACTTCGAATGTACTTATTCAGCTATACGTTTTTTTCTAATCTTTATGATCAATAAAGGAGAATGTGGAAAAAGTTTATCATGATATATAAGATGCTAAGATTAAAGAGATTACATTTGCAACGATCGTAACGATCATTTATCACACAAGAATCGATAGTTTATATATACTTTATATATATTCTTATTTGTAGCTATCTGTATCCGTTTCTAAAAAGATTGACACAAGTTAAAGACATCAAAGCTTCTAATTTCTAAATGTAGATGCTTTGGAGCAGATGTATGAAATAGTAAATTTGTTACTTATAGCACAACTTTTACATATGTATATATATATATATATATATATATATATAGTAATGTAATCTATGAAAAATTTGAGTTTTTTAAGTATTCATGATAATATTCTTTACCTCGTCATATGCCTTAAGATCGTAAAGATTTATTTATATAAAAGAAGTATTTGTATATAGTTTCCATTGTACGTACATATTGCTATGTACCATTTAAACCTGAGTACTCTACTTTAAGCAACTCTTGTGCAATTACAAAACATGCTATATACTGAATTCTATATTAAGCTGGAAAATATGCTTATATATAAGGGATTAGCATTTGTATATTATTTGTAAAATTATTATTAAAATGATAAAGCAATACGATACAATTACTTATCTTGTACTACGATAAATAATTGTTAGAAATATCATGAGTATATCAATATGTACCACGTTCTGAAAAATTTCTCATAACTCACTAACTACGAGACCAATTTGTAAGTAGCTTAGAAATATTGAAACACGTTCAAGTCCATTATTAAAATTCCTCAAGAACTTTCATAAAAACATTGCTATCGATTTTTCTATACTGTTTTGTTGAATCTCTTCTTATCTTACATACTGCAGTCTAATCAGAATGTCGTTAAATTCATATTTTTCTATATAAAACATTTTGGAAGATGCGTAACGGAGTGTTTGTTTAATATCACTGATATTTAAAACGAAATGTAGTTGTACTCCCTTTTACGAATGTATACAAGTCAGGCACGAATGAAACGTCGCAACGTAGCTCGAGCACTTCGAGCCCAGCCTTTATGCATGGACAAATTATTTGGCAATGTTTCGATGTTTAACGCAGGCGATGTGTTCTGTCATGTACGTTGATTACTGTATGCTAACCACCGGGCATCATCACTCTCGTGAGTTAAATAACGATATCCTACTTTCGCTTCTAATTCTCTTAAATCACACCACGTTTGATAATCCTACGAAACAATACATATTATTGACAATTATTTATGAACAACATTGGAGACAATTTATAATTATAATAGCACCAACCTGAAGCCATACATGTTGCAAACTTTTATCAACTGTGTAACGTTTTCTTTGTTTTACTTGCAACAAATTATTTATTAAATCAGTAGCTATACAAAAAGAAATTGGATTATGAGATTGCATTAATTTTGATTGTTAAACGAATATCGCATAAGTATATTTATGTGTGTTACTAAATTTTCTGCATACCGTCCGATGATATTTTTTGCCAAGGAATAGGTGGATACATAAAAGCAGCATTTTGGATTTGTTCATGGACATCTTCTTCTTCATTGAATGGGAACGTGCCGCTTAATGACACATATATGATTACACCGACACTCCACATATCTAAAGATCGATTGTATCCTTTGTTTCTTAAAACTTCTGGTGCTAGATACGCCGGTGTACCAACAACGCTTCTCCTAAAGCTTTTTTCACCTATGATTCTTGCAAAACCAAAATCACACAGTTTTACTTGCGTAAACTCGCTGTCGCTACTTAGCAACACATTTTCTGGCTTCAAATCACAATGCACCATATTTTTGCTATGCAAATGTTTTAATGCTATCAATATCTGTGTAATTAAGAACTTCGTTACTCTTTCACTGAGACGGCCACGTTCAGAGTTCAATATCATTTCCAGCATATCACCTCTCAACTTTTCCATCACCACAAATATTCGTTCGGGGGTTTCAAACATACGTTCGAGATTAACAACTCCGCTATGGGACAGATTCTGTAGAATGGCAACTTCGTTTTTCAATTGTGCCTCCTGTTTCGTAGGAAATCGTAACTTATCGATAACTTTTATGGCAACGGCCCGACCACTTTTGCGATGAACGCCTCCGTACACCGTACCAAATTGTCCAGAACCCAAAACTTCATCTGGAAAGATCTCATACAACTGAGACATATCCGTAATATTTTCTTCGGGTTCTGTGGATTGTTCTTGACCTATAATCATATCTCATATTGATTATATCGCGTTACACTGATAACATATCTACTAAATACAAAATATTTTCTTCTGTAAAAGATCATGGTAGAAGAAGTGCATACTTGTTGATACAGTAGTTACAGGCATTAGTGCTTGTCTAATGCTAGTCTCCCATGACCTAGCTATATGTGCTCCGATACCACTCTCTGGCGGAGAAGGTTTGCTACAATTGTCTGCGTACGAAGAATCTTCTCCGACGTAATAATCGACAGTCGCAGTTTTTAACACGAAACAATGCATCGTATCTGCAATAAAGTGAACATTTCTTGCGTTATTAGCATGAAGAATGTCAACTTTGTGCAACGAAGTTAAGATTATATTAAATACGTACGGGAACGTGATGTCTCG
Source organism: Nomada lathburiana (assembly GCA_963667235.1). NCBI lineage: Eukaryota > Metazoa > Arthropoda > Insecta > Hymenoptera > Apidae > Nomada > Nomada lathburiana. Next base: position 22,202,004 of record OY763898.1, read on the forward strand.
GCGGGTTCTATAGACAATATTTCAACCAATGGAATTTCTTTGTAGTATTTAGAGCTCCCTTCATTTTGAAATAATGTTATAGCTTTCGTATCGAGCCGCCAATAATGCTTCTTCCTCTGTAGGTTTTTGAATAATAATTTCAATTACGCATTTTACATTGAACTTTTTCTATGGGGCAAGTGCATGTATTAATTAATTACCAATGAATCACGGCTCGTAAAATGTACCATCCAACCCTCCTTTAAAACTTTCGAACCACGTCGTTTTGTATGTTTAACGCTTTGCACTATACGCATTAAAGGAATATTATTGCTTAGACTGCAAGTAATACGATGAAAGTTTAGATGATTGTAAAGATTCATAGTAATAATAATAAAGGAAAGTATGCCAGTTTACCTCGATGGTCTTGATTTGTGAGATTCATCACAAAAAATAAGATCATTGCTTGAAACCTGGTCCTACGAAAAAAATTGAAACAAATATTTATTACAAATATTTGATAGATTTGGCGCTATTAACTATAAACATTGTAGATAATGCTCCTGTTTACTTAATATTTTCTACTATAAAAGTATGTTTACAGTGTATTCGTCAGATACTTTTGTTTCGTCCACTGCAAAAGATAAGTGTTGAGGAAGAGGCGGAAATTCGACGTCGCTGTCGCCATCACCGTCTTCGTTTCTACCGTCACACTTCCCTTCCGGTTCACTACCCACACCACTGTCAGGATATTCATTGCCTATGCAAACGTTTTCATCAAACTAATGATTACCAACGATATCAAGTAGTAAAATGTAAATTAAAGAGTACCTGTATTGTCTCGTGGATTTTCTCCAGTACAGTCCTTAGGTATTTTTTCTATACATTTTTTATGTGCGTTATATTGACAATCTTTGCATTGTAGGCCTTGTTTAAATAAACCTCCCAGCAATTTTTTACAGTATCCACACACTGTTGGCCTGGTGTAAGTGTGTACAACGAATGTATGCGGAATTTTTATGCGCGCTGCAAGCTCTCGTTCTACCCATACCGGTCTCCCTCCCAGCGAAGGAGAACGAGATTGTTTTGGAGCCATTATACTCGGTATTGTCTAAAATTACAATTTAACGAATCAGGACAGCGTAGAGAAATACATAAAAAATTATAGTTTCTATTTAATACATACTCACCAAAGTACTATTATTTTGACTCGCATTCGGTGTATTATTTGTACTATGATTATCGTCACTAATGCTGGTCAAACTACTGGTTGATCCTTGGCTCGGCGATCTTGGAATATTCAGCATAGCAGAACTTCGCCGTCTCTGACTGGTATTGTGTGAGCAATTATTTGGAATTTTTACGACGCATCTTTTATGATAATTCATCCCGCAACCTGTTACATAAAATTATTGTTTGCATTATATCAAATCGTTGAAGTTGCAACTACTACTCAACCTTATACAATATTTACCTTCGCATTTTAAACCTTGTCGTACAAGGCCAAATAACATTTCACCACAAAAATCACAAAATGTTGGAACTTTATACGAATGAACAGTTAACGCATGCGGACGAATGGGAACTTCTTCATTTGGCACTTGCGCTAAAATAATTAAGGGACAATATTTTTATTCCAGGTGACATTATATTTGCAATGAAGCTTATAACCAAATAATTTACCAGTTAGAACAATCTCCACCAATGTTTCATCGACAACCTCCGTTGCGTTCATGATAAGTTGTAAGATATTGGTAGAACTGTAATCATGCTTGAATAAAAGCAATCGTTCGAATAAATGATTTAAGCCGTGCTCTGGACACTTGGTGTTTATAAAGTCGCAGGCAAACTCTTTCAGTGTCTTGAGAGTAAGTGTGCTACTCTCCACTGTGACTGTATCGCGTCTCGAACCGAATTGAAATAAAAATGTTACTTCTGGTCCTTCCATATTAACTGTTTAATCTGCGTTAAATAATATATCAATAAGACATTAATATTTCAATGTAATTAATAGATGCAATATTAAAAGCACTCAATCAGTAAAATAAAAAAATGGTAATTGTATTCAATACTTTATGCATATGTGCAAATGCACACAAATATTTATATGTATATATATATTTTTTCGTTATTTAAAATGACCTAATTATCGATCACAAATAGCACATCATGGATTACAATTATTTGACGAATATTAACGAAATGCCCGATATTATAATTACAATTATATATAAAATATAAATTTAAAACACACGAACCATACGAATTTTCAGCACACAAAGGCAAAGCATGAGTGTTTTTTTAAATAAGAATTACATACATTACGTACACTGAAGTTAATCAGCAGAAGATGCTGTATCTGGCTAATTGCTTTCCTCCCGATCAAATTAACATTAATAGAACATAATTATTGTGACAACAGATCCCACGAGTGTCACCGAACAGCGTCAAATCCATGCCTGACATACATTCGTTGATGACATTTTACAGTTATCTCTAGGTGACCGACCCACCTTCGCGTAGACTTATACCTGTTATATATTATTATACACCGGGCACTTACATATGTAGGTACAGATGTACAAACAAATGAAATGTTTGCAGCATCTAAAATATTATTGCTTTGATATTCATTAAAAAAAAAGATTGTTAACAGTATGCGAAAACTCGAAACGAATCAATGAATCTATGCGCTTTTATATACTTATGTACATACGTATCTTGCACCTACATACGTAAAAATCTAGTGCCATACAGAGTTGTTACCAAAGGATTATTAAGAACAGAATCGGCATTTTTGTTGCGATTAATCCAATCAAAAACGATGAACGCTACCTATATAGAAAGGATTAGCAAAATGAAAAACTAAAAGAAAGAAGGAAAAACCGTTTTGTAATTGTTAAATAAAAATACAATTTGCTTCTCAGTAATTTCCCTTATTATACAATCTTCGTTAAATAATAAACCGTACAGCGATATATTTTTTTTAAAAAGTATCTATGTATTTTACGTTACAGATAATCAATTTTATATTTCATACGATGTGCACTTATGCGTAAGATAATAACTTTGTAATCTTTAAATGAAAATACGAACTTGTTAGTTGCATCATAAAATGTGATTTGACATTGTTGCGTATGTATTGGTGGGATATGGGGAGTTTGTGTAGGTTCGGTTGCCCGTGGAGCGCTGAACCGCTCTTCTTGTGGAGAAGGGCGGAATATTCAAAGACAACTTATATTTTTATAAAGAATTATGTTTATTCACTGCTCGAGTTAAAAGATACTGTTCATTTCAAGAAATAGTGTTGATTTGTACAAGTAATTTGTCGAAGTAGTTCTGTTCAAGACTAACGTTATTGTTATAACGTCTCCGGTGAGAGTTTATATTAATCATTTCAAGGCTTAAGTTGAACTGCTTTTCGGGGCTTCTTCTTCTTCTTTCCATTACAGCTCTGGTTCTTCTTCCTGAGTTCCTTGGTCCTCCTTCGAAATCGTCCTCGTCTAATGGCGTTGGGTCTCGCTGGGGTTCCTATTCGTCCTTGGGCGCGTGGAAGTGGTAACACTTCGTTAAGAGGAAATGCGGAAAAACTCAGGAAAGCGCGCGAAAGTCAGAAGAAGCGCGCCATAGAGTCGAGGGGTTGTTGAAGGGTCCCTCTTGTTCAGCGGTCGAACATGTGGCGACCAGCACAGGGTACCGTTGGGTCCGATTACCTCTGGAGGTCGTACGTTATTCTATAGAGTTAATTCTTTATGTTCTGTAATAAAACAGCCTTCAGAATCTGCCAAGCGAAGTGTTCTAAGATCCGAATGCACTGACGTTCCTTTTATTCGACTACCTACGATTTGTACTAAATAATATGTAGCTTTATTTATCGCGTATGTTCATCCGACTTCGAATTTCGCTCCTAAGTTATTATCGCTATCGATAGTTACTATTATATCGTCGATCGCTGATTCGATATTACTAGATATTAAGCCTGGCTAACGCGATAGCATAACAACATATTGCTCTTTTATCTGATACGAGATGCACACTCCTTTCTTGAGCATTCTCCTATGTGTGTACATCATCTATGCATATATACAAATGCAGGTTCAGGGAAAGCCCGTGTACAATTATCTAGCTGCAAGTGGACACTCGTATTGTGCACGTGGTAGAGAGATTCTAACCTATAGGTGAATGTATTTATAAATGCATTTCAATTGAAGCCAGAACTCATCAGATAAAAATGGTTTACAAGCTTGCAATTAATTCGAAAAATCCTCCAACAGGTAAATCGTACTGCAATAAAGAATTTTAACGAATGATTTTTACTCCTGATTACTTCAAAAGTAATTTACACAACAGATGTTGAAAACAAAAAATTTCGTTGAATTAATGTCTATTATTAATAAAAAGGGAAAACTGACAGTGGTATTACGAAATTCATCTCAGAAACAATGTTTAGAAAAATGGAACTTTCTTCAGTGTCTTTTACATGTACGATTACATTAAATTACATCAAATTACTTTGACTTCTACAGATGCTTTGATAGTGGCGGAAGTAATAAATTCTCAGAATAAAGAAAAGATTGAAATTAAATGGAGCGACGATTGGAAGGGTGATGGAAATGTAAGACTAACGGATAGACAGAATAAAGTATTAGCAGAAAGAAGCAGTGATGTTAGTCGTTACTTTGCAAGAACCACGCATACCGATCTTTATGGTAAATATTACTACTATATTATCAGAGTCTGAACATTTTCACAAGCTATATTGTCTGAATTCCATTTGAAGGCTTTTGGATTTCGGCGCAGTACTAATTCTTGATGATTGAAACGTTTCATCGATATTACAATTATATTCGTCAAGGCTTATAAGACACATTAATACAATACGTCCGTCAGTTGGAATGTTGGAACAAAGCATTGGAATGCTAGTGGATCTAGATGCAGCTTAAATTTTAAAGCCTCAAAGCTGAATTCGTGCAATATTATTAAATTAATGTATATACATATTACTGTATTATCTATTTTGATTTAGGCGGTGTAGGTCCTTGTGAAAAGACCGAAGTTGATCATTGGCTGTCATTCACGATCGGACCATTGGGCTCTGCTTCGTTAAAAGAAGATGCATTGCTTTATTTGGATCGTGTCTTGATGACAACCACTTGGCTTGTCGCGAAGAAATTAACATTAGCTGATATCCATGTATTTTCTAAACTTCTGGATAAGCAATTTTTAGCAAAGTTTGATAAACAATTTGTTAACATAAGTAGATGGTATAAACAGATGCTATCGCTGCCTGCTGTTACAGTGGCTTCCCTCTCAATTCAGAAGAATGCTAAATTACAGCCTTGCAGCAATGCGCAAGCTGAGAAAGTTGTCAATAAGCAGACCGGACAAAGAAAACAAGAAGGTAAATTTATCGAATTACCTGGAGCTGAGATGAATAAAGTGAGTAACTCTGGTTTATAAAAGATATCTACCTTTCGTGGCATACTCGTTTTTAAATCAATATTTTTCTGGCTCCAATTGGTTCATTCTAATAGGTCGTAGTACGTTTTCCACCAGAGGCGAGTGGATTCCTCCATATTGGTCATGCGAAGGCAGCTTTATTAAATCAGTATTACGCAGAAGCGTTTAAAGGGCAACTCATAATGAGATTCGATGATACAAATCCTGCAAAGGAGAATGTAGAATTCGAGGAAGCTATACTAGAAGATTTAGAGTTACTGCAAATCAAACCAGATCGATTTACACACTCTTCCGATTATTTTGATTTAATGTTGGAGTACTGCTCCAAACTGATAAAGGAGGGTAAAGCATACGTAGACAATACACCTGCTCAGATTATGAAAGATCAGCGCGATCAGAAATTGATGTCGTCGAATAGAAATAATTGTAAGTATATTGATTTTACTATAATAGAGATATCGTTATCATTGTTTCTCTTCATTCGTTCTTCTAGCCATAGAAAAAAATCTTCAACTATGGTGCGAAATGCAACAAGGTACCAATAAAGGTCAAGAATGCTGTGTTCGAGCAAAAATTGATTACATGTCGGCAAATGGATGTTTAAGGGATCCAACGATTTACAGATTTAAACCAGAGCCACATCCTCGAACTGGAATAAAATACAAGTATGCATTATACTTTACAAAATAGAAAAAAACAATAACAGATATTTACCATATGTACATTTATTTTACCAGGGTCTACCCTACCTACGATTTCGCTTGTCCCATTGTTGATGCTGTTGAAAATGTTACGCACACCTTACGTACCACAGAATATCACGACAGGGATGTCCAATTTTATTGGATAATCGACGCCTTAGGATTGAGACGCCCCTACATTTGGGAATACTCCAGGCTGAATATGACTAATACAGTTTTATCTAAAAGAAAATTAACTTGGTTCGTTGATCAAGGCTTGGTTGATGGTTGGGATGATCCACGTTTTCCAACAGTAAGAGGTATACTGAGAAGGGGGATGACGGTCGAGGGATTGAAACAGTTTATAATTGCTCAAGGTAGTTCAAGAAGTGTCGTTTTTATGGAGTGGGATAAAATATGGGCATTCAACAAGAAAGTCATTGATCCGATTGTTACTAGGTATATTGATAGTTTAGAATATTTTTTTAATTCAGGCATTTGTCACGGAATATTGATTTATAATATCGTATCGTTAGGTACACTGCATTGGGTCATGATAAACTTGTGCCGATGCATATAAATGCCGTGAAAGAAGAGTGGCTGACTGTTCAAAATCATCCGAAAGATCCATCGAGGGGCACTAAACAAGTGTTAATAAGTTCGCAACTGTATATAGAAAGGGAGGACGCAAATACGTTGGTCGAAGGCCAAAACGCGACTTTTATTAATTGGGGCAATATATTGATAAAAAAGATTGAGAAAGAGAATGGTGCCATTATACAAATAATGGCAGAATTAAATTTGGAAAACAAAGATTATAAAAATACTGTGAAACTCACATGGTTGGCTACACCTTCTAATAAAACTGAGAATGATGTTAGCAAAAGTAATTTAACACCATGCTACACTGTTTACTTCGACCATATCATAAGTAAACCAGTTTTGGGAAAGGATGATGATTATAAGGATTTCATCGCGAAAGATACAAGGGTAAGTTCTACTCTTGTACTGTTGGTCCAATGAAGAAGGGACGCAGTTAAAAGTTTAATGAATATTACAGGTTGAGGTACAAATGCTTGGAGAGGAAGAACTGAAGCGTGTAAAACACGGAGAAATAATTCAGTTACAAAGAAAAGGATTCTTCAGATGCGATGTGCCTTATGCTCCCGTTAGCTCATTTTCTTCTCGAGAACAGCCTTTGATTCTATTTCATATTCCAGATGGTCATAGCACGAATACGAATAAATCTGCACCTTCTGCTACGAAAACACCAACGGCTGCTACAGAAGTCGCTCAGAAGAAAGTATGCAGTATTTTTTACTTTTCCAATTACGAATTCAAATTGAATATCTGTTTACGCGAAATTTCTCTTACTGTTGTGCTTGTAGGACACAGTACAGGATTCAAATCTAATTAATGAGACGATTATTGCTCAAGGAGATAAAGTGCGAATTTTAAAATCTCAAAAGGCAGATAAAGCTACAATCGATGCAGAAGTAAAAGTCCTACTTTCGTTGAAAGCCGAATATAAGACGTCCAGTGGAGTAGAATGGAAACCAGGTGTTGTTTCAAGTAAGCCTGCACAGGCAATGTCAGTTTCTAGCGAAAATAAATTATCTGACGACATTGTACTGCAAGAAAGTAAAATTAAAGCATTACAACTAAGTATAAACGAGGAAATGCAGCGTCTTCTTAGTTTAAAGATGGAATACAAAAATAAATTGGGTACTGATTGGGCGGTAGGAAAAAAACGAAATGTAACAGAAACTGATAGTGCGCAAGCAAAATTGAACACTGAAAATCTATCCTTTGAGATTCAAAAACAGGGAGATCAAGTAAGGCAGCTGAAGAGCTCGAAAGCAGAGAAACGTGTTATTGATGAAGAAGTAAAGAAACTTTTGGCTTTAAAATCAGATTATAAGTCCGCTACTGGTCAAGATTGGAAACCATCTGGTGCACCAAACGTGACGAACAAAACAACGACGGATAAAGAACAAATATCCGTGGAAATTCAGAAACAAGGTGATAAAGTAAGGCAACTGAAAACTTCAAAGGCGGGAAAGGATACTATTGATCAAGAAGTGAAAATGCTTCTAAAGTTGAAAGTCGATTACAAAGCTGCAACTGGAGAGGAGTGGAAGCCATCAACTGTTCCAGTGACAAGTGAAACAAAGAAAGACGAAGCTAATACCGATGAACTTTCAGAAAGCATACAAAAGCAAGGAGATAAAGTAAGACAACTTAAAACTTCAAAGGCGGGAAAGGATATTATTGATCAAGAAGTAAAGATGCTTCTAAAGTTGAAAGCCGATTACAAAGTTGCAACTGGAAAGGAGTGGAAGCCATCAACTGTTTCAGTGACGAGTGTAACAACAAAAGACGAAATCAATGCCGATCAACTTTCAGAAAGCATACAAAAGCAAGGGGATAAAGTAAGACAATTAAAAGATGCTAAAGCAGATAAAGGTACTATTGATCAAGAAGTAAAAGTCCTTCTAGCTTTAAAGAATGACTATAAGATACAAACCAACCAGGAATGGAAACCAACGAAACCTGATACATCGTCTAAGAAGAAGAAAAAGGAAGATACTTCTAAACCAGAGAAGCAAAAAAGTACATCAAATAAAACTGATAGTACGAAAGATGTAGATATCAGTAAAACTGGAACCAGATTGGGTTTAGAGGCAAAGAAAGAAGAGAACTTCTTTGAATGGTATTCTCAAATTATCACCAAGAGCGGTATGATTGAGTATTATGATGTATCAGGCTGTTACATTCTTCGTCCATGGAGTTTTGCGGTTTGGAAAACAATAAAAGACTACATTAATAAGGACATAACGGCGATGGGTGTTCAAGAATGTTATTTCCCCATTTTCGTTACACGAGCGGTATTGGAGAAGGAAAAGGCACATATAACAGACTTTGCGCCTGAAGTTGCGTGGGTCACAAAATGTGGAGAATCGGACTTAGCAGAACCAATTGCTATACGACCGACATCTGAAACTGTAATGTATCCTGCTTACGCCAAGTGGTTAAAATCGGATGCGGAGCTTCCTTTAAAGCTTAATCAATGGAACAATGTAGTAGTAAGTAATAAATATAAGTTATAACATCACTTACCGTATTAAAAGGAAGCTATTTTTCAATATTCAAATATTTACAATTTATCATAGAGATGGGAGTTCAAGGATCCCAAGCCTTTTTTGCGAACAAGAGAATTTTTATGGCAAGAGGGTCATACAGCTTTCGCCACTAAAGCTGAGGCCGACGAGGAAGTTATGTTGATTTTACACATGTACGCTAGAGTGTACGAAGACTTATTAGCTGTACCGGTCGTCAAAGGTCGTAAAACTGAGAAGGAGAAATTCGCTGGTGGCGATTATACGACAACAGTTGAAGCTTTTATTTCAACAAGTGGTCGCGCGATACAAGGAGCAACGAGTCATCATCTTGGGCAAAATTTCTCTAAAATGTTTAATATACAAGTAGAGGGTGCTGTAGAAGGAGACGAGAAAACGTTCGTTTATCAAAATTCTTGGGGCTTAACAACTCGAACAATTGGAGTTATGATAATGGTACGCGTATAATTCGTTTTAATTGAAGACTATTTAGTAACAGAATAATTGCACATTTTATTTTCAGGTACACGGAGACGATAAGGGTCTGGTATTACCGCCAAATGTAGCTTGCATTCAAGCTATCATAGTTCCTTGCGGAATTACAGCAAGCACAACACCTCAACAAAGAGAACTGTTGTCCACCGAGTGTAATAAATTATTGGACGAATTATCTAAAGATAAATCGCTGCGAGTTAAAGCAGATTTTCGCAGCAATCGTACTCCAGGTTGGAAATTCAATCACTGGGAATTGAAAGGTGTACCTGTAAGGATCGAATTGGGTCCAAAAGACTTGGAGAAGAATCAGGTCACTTTTGTTCGTAGAGATAATTCTGCAAGAGTACTTGCAAGTAGACCTACAGCGGTCACTGCCTTACGTACGTTATTAACCGAAATACAAACAAGTATGCTTGAAACGTAAGTGCTATTAAATATAAGGTTTATGTATGTAATATAAAATATTATTTCGTTTACTATTATGAATGATATTTCTTAACAGAGCAAGGAAGAATTTAAATGAGCATATAAAACGTGCAGAAAATTGGACTGATTTCTGTTCTTATCTTAATCAAAAGAACATACTTTTATCAGCATTTTGTGGGGAAATATCTTGCGAAGATAATATTAAAGCTGATAGTGCACGGTAAATATTGTGAAAATTTATAACATTCTGTATAGCGTGAAAAACATATATTTTTTGCTCTTTTTATAGCGAGGATACAGGAGAGGAACTTGGGGCATTATCAATGGGTGCAAAAAGTCTTTGCATACCATTTGAACAACCATCCTCATCGGTACCTCTTGATAAACAAAAATGCATTCATCCCAGTTGTAAGAACAAACCGAAATTTTATACACTTTTTGGTCGCAGCTACTGAAATGTTTTTAATTTAATAATATGGAACAGCTATTGTAATGAAAATTGTTGCGAAGGACACATTTACAATGCTGAACTTGATGTTTACGTTCGTGTAAAATTGCATTCACATTTGTTATTTCCCAATAACAAATAAAAAAAAGAGCTCTTTACGTTCTGTACAACAGAGTTTTCAACGAACTTTCAAATTGAAAACTGCACGTAAAATTTTGTTTGCCCAAAAGCACAGCAACTGAACTTTATTTATTTTCATTAACATAAACAAATTGGACACTAGCTAATAATAAAACCCTGTTTATCAATTATTTTAAGAAATGTTTTATATTTTTTAGAAAATTTTGTTCATTACATTAATTAAATATTTATCTTACGCCAGATCACACTTATATTTATTTTTGTCCCAAATAAATAAATTAGATGCAAAACGGATAAAGTGTCGTACCAAAAATCAATTATCAAATTTTATTAAGAAATATTCCGATAGACTCAACTAAGAAATATACATAGGTAAAAAAATAGGCACAGGTATATACATTAGAGATTAAACTTCTGCATACGTAGATGTGAAATTTATTTGACGAGTATATACAATATATTATTTCCCACTTATAATTGAAACAGTACAAAAAATATTGTACTTCAAAGTAATGATATTATAAATTTACTGCGGTATATGTATGGGTAAATATATAAGGACGAAATTTTTACAATATTTACAGATAGTTTTAGGGTCATCGTTAAAATTTTTAAATACTAAATACAAAACGAATATATATAATAGTTATACCAGTAATATTAATGTAGATGAACAGTATTGTAGTATTTTTCAATATTTTTCTTATGAATATTGTTTCAAGCATTGAAATATGGTTTTCCTATATACATATTTATATTGAATATATATTACTTTTCAAAAAGACCATTGCAATGTTCTAGATTAGGTTTTTTGTGGTTAAATGAATTATTCGTGATTTGTTTGTTGCACGAAATTTTCGTCAGTTATTATTGTGTCTTCTGCATTAATTCTGATTTCAGTTCGACGATTTTTCAACTTTGCCATTTAGCTTCCTCATTTTTTATTCTGTGAATCAATGTAATTGGCTCTAAACATTCTACTCCATTACCGGCAGTATTTGCAATACGTCCTGATATATTCATTTCCTCTCCTAGACTATTTCGTTCTCTTACAAAAACTGCTTTTTCAGCACACCATTCATTGTCCTCTTTTTTTTCTTGCGAGAACAAATTTGGATTATCATCAATGAAATTTTCTATCTTTTTCAAATCAATGCTTACTCTAAGTTTCGTTTTATCCGTTGTTTCTATATTATTTTCAGATTCATAGTTCGCACGATTTTCCGAGAATAAAGCACGTCGAAGTAATTTTATTGAGCCATGAGTTTCGTTTTTGAAACCTACATTCGGACTTTGTATTTTTAGCGCACCGTTTGTTGATCGATCGTATTGTAATTTTGGAATATTTTCATTTCCATAATTATTACTTTTCATGTATTTATTCTTACAACTTGTGCTGGCGTCGAAAGTACTTTCAGTAACGTTAATTAAGCCAATATTCTTGTTACTTCGCTCTTTATCATTATTTTGAATCGCATTAGGCGCCGGTCGCGTCGAACTATCATGCTCATTCTGATTATTTCCACTTACAGAAACACTTGAATCGTTTGTAACTAATGTTGTGTTTGTTAGTATATTGTCCGTTGTAGTTTTGCAAGAAATTGTTGCCACCGGATCTAGATTCTCTTTACCATCTTCGTAATTCTCCAATTGTTCGCTAGCTAACATATATTTACATTTATCTTTATTACATACAGACGAGATACTTTGTAAAACATTTCCGGATCTAAAATTGGCTGGAGTTTCAGTTTGCGTTCTACAAATATTTTGTTGGACAGTCTTTTTTGTTGACGTATCAAGTCTAGTACTCCGTATCATAGTGTTTGGACGTTCCATATCAATACTTACAGAAAATTTATCATATAGAATCATCTGTGTAAAAAGAGAAAAAGAATGGTGATAACTTGAGTGTTGTATAAAGTATGATAACTTCTTATAGCAACGTTTAATCGATAATATCTACTTAATAAATGTAAGACATGTGTACGAACTTTACCTCCAAATTATTTAAATTATGTATACGAAACTTAAGATCTCGCAGACGTATATATTCCGGTATTAATCTCGGATAATTACAGTCGGTGTTTCCATTCTTTTTTTCATCGTAGCCACTGTTAGATTTGATACTAGGTGACCTGCGTTTTGGAATGGTCCTGCAATATACAGAATGCTCTAAATAATTTTTGTATCTAATTTTATCACGCGGCTGGATTGGCACTTACCGAACATATTGTCCGTAACAACAGTAACAAAAATATAAAATTTTACATTAGACATTTTTAAATGCATCAAGCGTTTCAATATTCATTAGTACTTACGTATCAACATTGTCCTCTGACTTCCATCGTCCTGATAATTGTATTCTCTCTTTGCTCGAGTGGCTTGATTTAACGAATTCTTGTCTGCTGTTATTCCTTGTATTATCTGCGATGCTGCTGTTCCTTGATTCAACGGCAGGACTTGTGCCTGCACCCCCGTCACACTGTTAGAATTTCAAGCAACACATTGAAGAAAAGGTACGGGGAAATTTACATCTATATACACAATCCCCATACCCTACTTCTCTGTGGAATTAATCCTTAAATTGTATGTATTACTCTATTGCGCCTTTTCTTTTTACGTTCCATTATAAATAATATAGTTATACCATCTCTGTTCGTATGAAAAAATTCGTTCATTAGAATATTCCTCTATGGAAAGAAATTCATTATGCGAAAATTAAGTATCAGAAAAGAAAAAATAATTTAAGGATTAATAATCTTATTTCGAACGTATGTATTGAATAATTTTTGAGGGTAGTATACAAACATGATATACAGGGTACAGGGAAGGGTAATTATTATGGGAACAATTAGACACATGTAATACTAAAGACATCCTACTTACATTTTTTCTATCACTATTAACTTTTGAACTCTCAGGTATTTCTAATGCATTTCTTGTGCTAGATGTATGCTTTATATCTCTATCACAATTTCCTTTAACTTGCATACTCGATCCTTGATTCGTTACAGAAGAGTGGCACTCATTATCGATAACTTTGAAATCATTAGTATCAGCTAGAAAATGTGTATAGTTATGTAATGGTATATTCGATATACTCATTGTTTCTTCTAATTGTTTATCCCTCTTCTTTACTCGTTTCGATATATCTGTACATGAAACTATTTGATTAGATGGAGTTTCATCAAGTTTTCGCTTTAAATTTGATGTAGGAATGTCATCCAGAATCACGTTGCCAGTAATATTTCGTTCTTCTTCAACAAATTGTGCATAGTCAAATTCTTCTGGTGCCAAGGAAATGACATTTGTTATTTTTATATTCGAAATGGAATCAGTGCATGTATATACACTTTTGTTGATCAATATTGTATCGTCCAAATCGTTAGACTTCATTTCCTTTTGCATATTATGATTAGAATTCCTTTGATTCATATTATTTTTGTAAAACAATCTTTCTATTTGTAGTGGACTAAGACTATGCGATGTAACGACGTCCTTAAGTTCATCCGTATTGCTCTTTGATTTAAATAAATCGTCGCTTCCAATTTCACTCTTGTTGACACAAATAAGAGTGTCGTCTAATAAATTACAATTATCGACCTGCAATACATAAATGCGTTTCTGTAAATGTTACCATTACATATCAGAGCAGGATTGTTTTAAGTTTTTAACACTCGTTTCTATTTATTCTACGTACTTCTATAACGTCATCGTCGCTATCAACCGTAATAACATTATGAAGTGTTTTACGCAATTGTGACTTGGAATGTTTTAAATTAGAACTATTTCTATCCACATTTAATCTTGCACGCGTACGAATTTCCCCATTGCTTGTGGACTGCAGGCTATATTCCCCTGTTGTGCAATGGAGGGTACTATTCGTATTTTTTACATTTTGCTTTTTAATACATCTATATAATGTTAAATACATTTCCATTAATATAAATAAACAGCGTATTGCACTATATTTAAATTCTAATACTTTGTTCTAGTCCAATGATACTAACTCTTGCATCTCGCTATTTGCTTTAAGTTGTTGTAATTTAAACGTACGAGGCCCAGGACGTAATTTAACAGTTGATTGTTGCGGTATAGAACTAATAGCTGGTGAACGTGATATAAATGGTACAGGTGAATCTTTACCAACAGAAATATCACTATCACTGTCATCCGAGTCGAAATCGATCCTAATCAAATAATTAATATACCATTAATTCTTGTACATTAATTAAAATTTTGTATTATAAGTTTAATAACGTCCAATGTTGAATAGAACTGATACGTACTTTACTATATCCTGCGTTCTGCTAGAACTAGCAATCTCTATAGATTTACCTATAATGGCAAATAAACACGAGTCAACCAAACAATTACTTTCACCAAATTTTATCAGGAAAAAAAATTAAATTCTTTACCTAATATAGACATGCATTCGGAACATTCCCAGAGGGGATTAGCCCATTTGAGTCCACCACAGGCCATATGAATTCCTTGCGAGCCACAAGTTCGACAAAGCGCTAACTCCCATTTTCTGTTCAATTGCAATGAAAACATACGAAATAGAAGGAGTACGAAAGCCTTAAAACCATTCAATATTTGAAGGTACATGGAATAAAATATTTGTTTACTTACGGATTGATGTTTGTAAACTTTCTGCCTTTGGGACAAAGACATATCTGTGCGTCGCACTGATCATGCCTATATAAAAGTTCTTGAAACGCATTCGGTTCAAGTTCCCAAGAAGCATCCCTTAAAATGGAAATATTAGATAAATTCGTGTTTTATAACATATGTTTTATAACACTTTAACCTATAGAAAACTCGTGCGCTACTTACTGACTCGGAATAAATATACCAAATTCTAACATAGCTTTCTGAAATGCTTTTTTGTCGTTACACAGAGGACACTTGAAAAAATATCCAGCGCTGATGGCAAGTTGCTGAAAAAAATTTCTTACAAATCGAATTCAAAACATTAAACGTTCCAATAATATTCTTATCTTACCTGAACGCACTTCCTATGAAACCAGGCATTCTTTTTGCAACACGGTGCCCATATCGTTTCAACTATATCATAAGGATCTACTTTCTCGTAACATATATAACATATCGTTTCATTGCTTTTGGCAGACTCTACTTTTGTCTGACCGTCTATTCTTTGCTTTGGTCTATGATTTATACAATACGATCTGAAAAATTGTAACATTATAGAATTACTCCAAAAAACTTTAAACCTTTCCAAATAAAATTTGAAGAGAAAACTGGTATAACAAGACATTAGCAAGAATAGGTCAACAGACTTTTTAAACTATTATGAATAAAAAAGGGAAATAATAGCATACCTAAATTCGCCAAAAAACTGGTTTAAGGTTCCAGCCCTTAGGCCACAAGGGTAATGAAACATTCGTTTACATTTAACATTACAACATCCCAGAGTGGCGCCAGTTTTCTTGCAGTATGTGCATGTCTTTAATTTAAGAAACAAACAAAACAAACAATATAGTTAAAAGCCTAACGGTAAGATCTACTAAAATATTTTATTCACATAAAGATATTTACCAGCTTTTTCCCTCTTCGAATCTCTTTCTTTATATCAATTAATAAAAATCCTAGAATACCTTGATCATCTCTCCCTCTTTGTTGCATGTTCGACGATAAAAGCTGCAAGATTTTATACATTAGTGCTATTTGTTCTCACAGATAAAATGTTATGAAAAATATAAAATATATGCGGATGAATTACCAAACAAAAATAATGTGTACGAATATCGTCAAGTTCGCAGAATTTTCCAAACTCCAATTCGTGATCCTCCGATAATCCGCAGAAGCAACAAGCATTGTGTTTAGTTGGCTTGTTCTGCTTTGACATAGTGTTTACTAAAAAGTTCGGTAAATAGATTTTTTTTAATGCAAAATAAAGAAAAATAATACGTATTAACGCTATTCATGAACAACGAACTTAAAAATTGATACAATTTATGTCAGCTTTTAATGCGAATCTATATAATTGCCGTATTCTTAACAAAGATAATATGTACACGTATGTAAAATATCAAATACAATAAGTATAAGCGATGTAGAATTAATGTAATACGTACGTTTTTGTCAATTTTTCCAACAATTTCACGAGCTTGAATATACATATACATACGTAAATGCATATATCTTCCGAATGATTCTTATGCTTCACAAAGGTTCGAAAACGTTTCCATTGTAGTCCATACTTAGGTGAACTGTATTAATTAGAACAATCGGCAAATATAAAAACGGAGGTTCTAATTCACCATAATGCAAGCGAAACATCACATTTACGTTGACTCGCGTAATGTTTCTTTATACACACTACAGAACGTCATATACCAAGAAGAATGCAATTTTTGTATGCTTCGACAATTTAATTATTTAATGAAAAAATACAACCCATTTTCAAAATAATAACAGCGCGGGAGAAACTACATGTCTGCAATGTGACACAAAAACAACATATTTGACCAGGAGTCACGTTTCTAAAAAACGATATAAGTTCTATATCGTTATGTCTTGAATGTTTGGTGGTAAAAAATTTTTTCATTCAAGACATTAATTGTTTGATTGAATAAAATATGCGGAACTGTATATTCCTTACAGGAAACCACAACCGATCAAATACAAATACATAGAGGATATAGTATATAAGATAAATCCTAACCATAGAACGTAGCGCCACCTAAATAATGCTCGTACCTAAGATAAATTATGTACTTGTAAATACTGTTACGCTATCGCGTTAACCAGGCTTAATGTCTAGTAACATCGAATCACGGATCGACAATAAAGTCGCACTTATCGCACATATGGACTACCCCGATTTATACATCAATTAATTAATGTACGCGTATTCTTAGAAAACGCTGTAAGACTCTTCGACTTTTTAGCGTTTTCTTCCAGGTTTTTTCCATGGCTCCCCATTTACCGTTACCATGCGACTTTCACGCGTTTACCGGGTTTTTCCCATTTCTCCCCTTTGCGCGCACACCCCTTCGTCCGTACCGGAAAGCGAAAATGTTGCCACCTCCACGCGCCCGAGGGCGACCCAAGGCCCAACAAGACTCAACCTCATTGGCCGCTACCAAAGGAGAGGGGGAAAACAGGAACTCAAGAAGAAGAACCAGAACCGTAATAAAAACAAGAAGAAGACACATTCAGCAGAACTTCTCTATTTCTTGAACTATCAGTACCTCTTACGCTGAATAATAGAATAAACAGTCGTTCTTTCTAAACTCTATAATTTGTGTTCGATTATTTCGCGCCTCTTCACAAGCAGAGCGGTTCAGCGCTCCACGGGCAACCGAACCTGCATAAACTCCCCATATCCCACCAATAGATAAGCAACAATACTATATGAGCACAAAATTCTTTTAACTCTATTCTTCGACATATGGCACTGTTGCGTATCTATTGTTGGAATATGGGGACTTTATGTAGCTTCAGTTGCCCGTGGAGCGCTGAACCGTCCTGCTGGTGAGGAAGCGCAAAATATTCAAAGACAACGATTTTATAATAAAGATTTACTGTTTATTCACTGCTCGAGTTAAAAGATACTGATATTTCAAGAAATAGTGTTGATCTGCACAAGTAATCTGCCAAAGTTGTTCTGTTAAGGGGTTATATTGATCTGTTCTGCGAGCTTCTTTCTTCCATTTCGGCTCTGGTTCTTCTTCCTTATTCGCGATCCTCCTTCGGAATTGCCCTAGACCAATGGGGTTGGGTCGCATCGCATTTCTATTCGTTCTTGGGCCCATGGAGGTGACAACGCTTCACTTTCTGGCAAGGGCGCCCGAGTACGCGCGCTAAGGGGAAATGGGGAAAACCCCGGGAAAAACACGCGAGTCAGAAAAAGCGCGCCAAAGAGCCGAGGGGCTCTTCAGAGGTCCTATCGATAGTTACAATTCGATAGTTACAATCATTAATTTGTGGCGGGAACAGTTAGAACTTCATCATGAGCTTTACAAAAATATATATTATAATTATATTATGATCTTTTTATATTACATTCTTTTAATGGAACTTTACCAAATTAAAATACATATGTTCTTTTTATTCGATAGCAATAGGACAAGAATCGCTATTTTATATTCCTTCTGTCCGTATTAAAAGTATCACCATCTTGAATAATACCATTTAAATAAGGTATTTGGATAAGATCTCTTCGAGCTTGCATTAAACGATACAAAACTGGGCAGTCTAAAGACTCGCATTTCGGTTCTTCCAAGTAGCCAGTGCATGATTGACATATCTAAAACAACATCCATATTTATATTGGCGCTCATGAACAATCAGATCATGTACATAATATCTACGCGCATATTGTACAAGCAATTGTACCATAGTAAGTTCATGATGTGTACGTTCCAACCATCTTAATTTTTCATACAAAATAGTCATTGTTCGATCAGGTTTCGCAATGCAATTCGAGCAAATTTCATTTCGCGTTTGTTCTCCACAAGCAGCGCATATAACGGCCCCAAAGTACTGTCGAATAGTGAATTTTTGATTGTCTGTACATAATTGAACTACTTTATCAGGAGTGTGACGATGAGACATTTCTCTGTACCTAAAAGTAATGAAAAGAGAAAATCAGTACTTAACGGTACAAAATATATGTGCATTATTAAAACGTATATGTAATAGATTTATTGTACCATGCAGTGACGTCGATGCCAATTAAATTTAAACATCGATTTAGAGGTGGTATAATAACTTTTGTTATATAGTATATCGAATTCGGATTCAATCCTTCATCTGTGATTACTTCCATTGGAGTTCGCACACAATGAATTAGTGGCTGATTTGGCGCTCCAGCTACTATAACGTACCGCACTCGTTCGCCAGTACGTGGTATTGCACGAGGATCTTTCCGCGTCAATCTTCGCGTTAATTCTAAGGCCGGTACAGAGGCAGTAGGCTTGTAACCACGCAAGCCACGAAATTCTTTTGCAAATGTTAAATCTTGAAGTGATATTTTTCTGCGCAAAATTTTATCGAATTGTCGGGTAACGTATAATTTGATTAAAGAAAGGTCCTTGGTATCAAACAAGATTTTCAATGTTTTCTCCAGTATCTGAAATTTGAAATCGTTATCTGATTTTTCTTTCATTATTTTCGTGAACGATTTTACTAATTTATCGATGCATTTTACTTCACCTTAGCCACAGCTGGACAACCATCTCTACGAACAGTTTCAATACCTTTTGCAAGATACTCAGGTTCTTCTTGCTCAGGCGTTTCATACATGTAACCGCAGTATCGTTTTTTCGTCTATGAATAAAGAGAAGACAACGGTAACAAAAATATATGTTACAAATTATACAATTTACCGACTGTCAATGAACTTTTACTTGTAATATCGATGGCTGTAGAACTTTCTCAAATTTTAGCTTCACAGGAGGGGGATTATCTGCGGTAATGGTGTCGGCAATTTCAGCTCCAATTGTAAATGCATCTTTTCTCGATTTTCCGGGCAAAAGAATAAATAATGAGTCTGTGTCACCATAAACTACTTGAGCTCCCCATTTAGGCGTTGATTCTACTATTTTAATTGCTCGCTCCAGTGTTTCCCTGCCTTTACTAACAACGCTATCTGCCACCTTGATTAGAAATCGCTATAATTAATTTTTCGTCAACTTATCAAACAATCGTATGATACATATACAACGTACTTCCATGCAAGGCATTCTACCACTGAAATTAGCGGCTGTATAACCGTATGTAACATTTGCTATTAATTTAAGACCTAGTTGCTGCGAATGAAGAACACGTTGTAACACCTGGTTTTCATTTCCATGAATTTTCATTGACTGTTTCACCATTAATCGTGTGTTTAAAATTTCCTCAAGCATACGTGGCAATATTCCAGTTCGTACTTCCGGCTTTACAAAAGCAACGCCGCACGGTGCGAAATTTATTTTCCCCAGCAATTTTTTCGTCGTATTTTTGTTCACTTTTAACGTGGCTGCGCCAAATTCAAATGGTTCATGTCTGTAAAAAAAGAAGTGAAGAACCAAGTACTTAAAGAACTGGGCGTTTTGAGAAGAATATAGAAATATTGATAGCGCTCTTACTGTCCAATATTTTCTACACGACCTAAACAGGTAGAAAAGCAATAATTGTATGCAATAATAATGCTTGGGTATAAACTCTGAAAATCCAAGACAATCAATGGATCACTGTAAAATGTAGATTGTGGTTCCATAATGAGCGGTATATATTCAGGTGCACGCATATTTGCTCTTTGTTGTATTGATGGTGAGATTGGAATATAATTCAGAGGTTTAGCCAATCTTAACATCATGGATTCAACTCGAAACTGGGAGCCTCGCGAGAAAACTTCATAAAACTGTATTCCAATAAGCCGTGCATGTTCAGATGTTCGCCCTAATGGTTGTTCAAATATAATGAAAGGCACAGAAAATTGTACAATATAATATCATGCAATAGTAATACAAACCAATAATGTCAAGATGTATTAACATTCTCAATGTTCCCACAACTCGTACGACATAATGAGTAATTACCCTCCATTGTATTGTCACAGTTTTATGCTTCCACCATTCGGTTAAGCTTTCAAATGTGGGGCACGAAATTCTTTCTCGCATAACGTGGTACATAACATTCTCAAATGTATAATTTAGTAATGCTATAAAATACGTAGAGTGTTTTATGAATTATATTGCAAATATTTGTGCAATATGCAACTTACCCATTTCGGGTCGCATTATTCTCCAAGCGTCTAATACAATTCGACCGGGTATTTTTACATCGGTAAAATTTTCATCGTCAAACGTTTGTGCTTTAGATGTTGGTGTGATATTTGAGATTCTTGAAATTTGCCACATAAAATTCTTTATCCCGATGCGGGAAGCCCTGTGGATAACGTATCCCCATGATAGAAATTCTATCTCCCAACCGACTAAAATGTCCGGATCGCAATGTCTAATTAATATTATAAGGCTATTTAATAAATCCTCTTCGCTTGATACGTATGATGTAGGGCACAATGTACTAGTTGAATGTACATTTCGTATTATCGAATTATTTATATTAGAATTTACGACTATCGCACCTAAAACCATAGCGTAGTTATTTTCATTCGTGATAGTTTAAAAAAGAAATTGATTAACGAAACATTACGATTATTACGAGTACCATGTTCTATCTGTTCAGCTTTTGAAGATGAGGGAACGTCATTATGAATCGCATAGAATATTGCTTCAATAGAATCGTGTTCTGGATCAGGAAGAAGTTTATCACGGGTAACGACGTGTACTTCTATTGATAATATTGTCAGGTACTGATGCTGTAATCATATAAATAAAAACAGTTTTAAAATTAAAGTACCAGGATTAATTTATAAGGAAAATAAAATTAAAGAAAACCAATTACCACAGTCAAGCCCCTGGCGACTTGAAGATTTTCATTTTCAACATTGCCACTAGGTCGTTTTAAACTGAATTCAATTTGACCAAATGAAATACCGAGATGTTGTTGCGTACCATTGTTTTTGTATAGCATAGGATTTTCAAGCATCTTTCGTAATGAAGAACTAACACTATCATTAGATCCAAGTGAACACGATAAATTGTTAGAACTCTCTGACTGCTGTTTCGTGCATTGCTTATCTGTAGACGTTTCATTAAGTATAATACTTTCTTTGGTATCCGGTACAATATCAATATTGGACTTTACTTCTTGATGTTTCGTGTTCTTTTTTAATAGATACTTTTTAGCTTGCAGCCAAGTTTTAACATGTTTCACTGTTGGCGGTTGAATAAGAGAATGAATTGTTATTGTATTGTATCCAGCTAAAGCTCGTTTTATATCGCAGGATTTTATACTGGCACCAGAAGGATAAAATTCGTTTATTTTTAGGCGTCGCCAAAGTTTGATACCAGAAACCCTATCTAAGCTAGATTTAAATGGAACCAAATCGTGATCGTTATTTTTCTTTGAGTCTACTTTCTGTTTTACCAAATCATTTTTATTGCTGAAGAATGGACCATTGTACTTTGATTCTGATATATTATACATTTTCATGGTTTTTATAATCCTTTCTCTGTTCGGTGGATTATATTTAGTAACAATTGTTATTAATCTATTTTGCGTAATGTCTCTTGTACCTTCGACTGATACAGCAACTTGTGTTTCTGATTCTGATTCTATTTTACTATTAAGATGTTGCGTATACGTCACATTACAAATATCTTCTTCGTCATCGTCTTCCTCTGCATTGTCTTCATTGATTAATTCCATCCGATCAGAAGTATTATCCATATACAAGTTCTCCTTGTTTGTTGAAGTACTCGGTACATTGTATCCACAATTTACTTCTGAATCTTTTTCGGGGTATATTCCTAAAGATTTCTCACACCGAAAGGAATTCATTATGGAAACAGAAGTCAAACTACTGTCTTGGAACGAATTATCAACTATTTCCTCTGTTAATGACAAATTATCGAAATTACATTCGGCTGTATTATCCTTTTCAGAATCTATATCTTCTTCGTTAGCATTTATGAAACTTAATCTTTTTCTGACTTCTTTAACATTTTTCGAAAGCGATTGTGTTTGAATATTTTCTTCTGTCGCATTAAGGTCCTCTTTGTCTAAATTAATAAGCTCCTTATTTTTTACTGTACTGTACATATTAAATATCAGTTCAAGAATACGATAGTTAAACAAGCCATCAATTTTGTTATATTCACCTGTCGTCTTGTTCAGTAGCGCAATGTGTATCGTTAACACCTTCAGCTTTACTATGCGAGGGTTCTACTAATAATGTAACATTAATTAAAATGTTAAGCATAACTACAACAATTGATCAGAAATATATTGCTCACCTTGTTTTGTCTGCGAGGCCAAAGCATGCATTTTTTCACGAAATAAACTCTTTCTTAATTGTAGACTATCTCGTTTTGGAGTAAAACAGGCCGATTTGGAGCTACAGGCACTATTAATTTCATTATTTTTATCTGATTTGGGGGATCTTATTGTTACGTTAAGCGGAGAATACTTCTTCGTCAAAGAACGTGGACTCTGTAAGGGTTTCATTTTAATCGGTGTACGACATGGTTCGCTTTGGTCACAATCTGTATTAGTATTACGCCGCTTTCGAGAATTTTGCAAATTAGCATCTTCCAATTCTATTCTTTGCCTTTTTAATGAAACATTGACAACGTTGACCTCATTCGTGGACTTTGTGCAAGATTTATAGACACAAATGCGTTTTTCTTCTCTGTTAATGGTAACATCTTGCTCCATATCTGAGTCACTGGCGCTATCATTGGTATTGCCGTCAAGTGCTGGTATATTTGAATCATTTAAAGCTTTACTAATCGTAAAAGGGAACTTCGCGTAATTAATTCGATTAAAACAACAGTTTTTAGGAATCGTTTGATTAGCGAAATTCTCATAATCATTCAATGTTAATCCGTGCCCAAACTCATCAACATCATAAACATCTAAATCTTGATGATCTAATTTATGTAGGTTTGTATTTGTATTCGGCGGCATTGAATGTTTAACTTGCGATGATTTTCTACGTTTATTCTTGAACTCACGAATTGACTTCTGCTTTAACCTGCTACATTTGTTTTTGAAAAATAAATCGTTTGATCCGTCGTACTGAGGAAATTCCATTGAGGAACTATCTTCAACAGTATCATCAATATCGCGATCAGTTTCTTTGCAATCTTCAGCTTTTTTATCTTCATTTTCTGGGACGCTTAGCTGATTGACAATGTTAGTAAATGACTTCCATGAACCAAGACTGTCCAATTCCAAACTTGTAATATTTAGATCTTCAATTTCATCATCGTCATTTTGCTCCTTAATTTGATTACTAAATATAGAACATTGCGAACCCAGCATACTGTCCTCGTCTACAATTTTTTCTTCCTCATTTTCCTCCGCTAAATTGTCCAATATTTCTATTAAATGCATATCTTCTGAATCCACTAGGAATAATGTGTAGATCGATGTTAGCAAAATGAGGCAAATAATATTAAATTGATATACTTATTCTCTATGTAATGTTATTACTTACAAATGCTACATTCCATTGTTTCATAAGAAAATGAAGTATCTCTTGGCATAGAGTTTTCAAGACCTAATAACTCACTATTTAACAGCACCACATTTTTATTTTCCTGACACGATACCGATGGTTGAAAATGATTTAAAACATGCGAAGCGTTAAACGAATTATCCCCCTCTTCTGCTTCCAATGGATAACTAAGGGTCCTTGATGATAGTGGCGTTGCATGTTCATCCACCTAAGTGCATAATGAAGTAAAAGTAATTCAAATATCTGTTATGAATTAGTAATGTGAATATTGGATGAACCTGGGATCTTCGATTGTTTTTAATCCATTTATTTTGACAAAATTAAAGTCCAAACACTCTTAAAGAATAATATTCAAATAGTTTTAAACAAATATCAAAAATTTTAAAAGAATATTTATGACTCGATACTGTACCTGTGGAATATCTTGCAACCTTTTCATTAATCTTTCTTCTTGATAAATATCACTGTCTGTTGGTCCGTAAACTCTACCATCATCATTTGTATATAATAATTGCGATTCAGCGTTCTGTAAACCTTTTGCTTCTCTTCGATATGTTTCTTCGCTCCAAATAGCCGCAATGCCGGGATTTAAATCTATACCATTCTGAATTTCCAATCTATTCAGTATTTCGGATGCTTGCGCATCGGCTTCCAATTTACAGGTACTTTGCCTGGCAATAGATGCAGGAAGATATTTTTCCGAATCGAACTGTAGCGAGCTCTCATTTTCCTCCTCTTCCGTTGCTCCTGTCTGTGCACGCCGTCTAATTTTAACTTCTTTAAAATTGATCAGACTCATACCATAGAGATTGTAATCTACCATGAATTGCAAAATGAAGGGTATATGTGCTTCGTGTGGTTGCAAACTTCGACCGAGTATATTGCCATTCTGTTGAAAATATTTTTCATTATTTCTATATTTTTTTGTTTGTTTCTAGTGTAACGAACAGATCATTTATAAAAATTGTTATTAAAAAATAATCCTATACCTGTAGCAAATCAGCAGCTCGTTTAATCATCGCTGGATTGTAAAAGTAAATTTTAAAAAACAAATGTTCCTTCCGATGATATCCATAAAGCGGACTGAAACGAATATTTTATTGAATAAAACGCATTAATATATATTGATATAATTGTAGCTCTCCCTTACATTCCACTGACTCGTTGAATTTTATAAACGTGTTGAGTATTCGACATTGCAGTTCCCAAAGATATATTAATTGTGGAATCGATAGCAGACGCTAATTTGTAAACAAAACCGGCGATATTGTCGTTCACTGTACATGGTATATATATGTATGGAAATACTCCGTGTATATGTAAACATGTTTTGATCCCTATATTATAGAAAATGAAATAAAAAATCGATCATTATCGGTTACATCGATCTCTGAGACTGGGCATTAATAACCGAGGCTTAATGAAAATAATGTTGCTTAATGTTATTATAAGGTATACCAGATGGAGTTGATCCAAATATTCTAATAACTGGAACTTGTCTAATTCCATTCCCACGGAAGTCTGAGAATGTTACATCCAGTTCTGATATTGGTGCTGATTGATAGCTATCTATCGACACCAAATTAATAGAAAACATATTCGATATCTGCGAACAGAGTGTCTATTAATATTTAGAAAGATGAGGGTACACATAAATTCATTTGGTTTGCACTATAGTATTTAGGCTGATGTCTATTGGTAAGTGGCAGCTGAACATCTTTGCCACAAATATTCCACCGGTGTGTCACACACGATTACATCTGTGTATTTTATTATTTATATAAACAGATTTATTCGGTTTGCTTGAATGTTTATGGGAATATGTGTCGCGTAAACTTTTTACTCATGCGATCACAACTGTTAATGAACAAACAAGAATAGGTTCTGTTTATAATTTACTTTTTCACGTGTTTCTATGAATAAATATGTAAACGCGCATCTCGCAAGGATCATTAATTACGATTGGAACATGACAACAGTTGCTTATTATTTAAAACGTCAGTAGAAGCATCTACGAATAGATATAAAATCTTTAATTAAATTTCCCTGCATCTAAGAAATACATAATCATTATATTTGTTATGCGTTAGGTTTACTGAATAAGGAGAAAAGGGCATTGCCTTCTCCCAATACTTCTCATCCTGCATAGTACGAAAAAAGAATGACTTTGCAAAAAACTTAAAATAATATAAGTTTAACCTACAAGGTGTATTGTCAATTACTTTATAAAAGCTTCAATTACTGTGCATACATTTAATTTGTTTCTTTTTACGTTATGGAAACTACACTCGTCCCTGTTATACCTACACTCAGAAGCTAATGTCACCGACGAGCCGTAGCAGTCGATAATCAGACATGTGGCGCCATCTCGCGTTCCCGGCCTTTCGAGCAGATTCCCGCGCCTTCAAAAAACTGAATTTCAGGATTACACACATCGTTAATTAAAACAATTGCGTTTTTCTCGGCTTCTAGTAGGTATTTGTAACCGGAATGATCTCAAATTACAGCTACGAACCACAGATATCTTCTCCAACAGTTTCAATAGTATGGCAGGTGTGGTTTAGAAGTTATAAACAATGACAGAATCGGAAAAAATGCACTCCGTGTCGTTTCAAGTATCTCGGCTAGTATCTCCGTCCCCTATTTCTTTTCCGTTTAAATAATAATATAAACAGCAAATGTGGCATGTGTAAATCGTTTATTGTCGTATAGCGGCATCCGTTACCTTCATTTGGAGCATTCGATCCTTGATCTAGCGCCTCCAGAAGCCGAGATAATTGCAGTGATCCGGAGTGCGTTTTTGCCGATTTTTCAATTGTTAATAACTTTTAAACCACAAATGCCATATAGTTGCACCTATTGGAGGAGATAGCTATGGTCTGTAGCTTTAATTTAAGACAAGTGCCGTTGAGAAATCAACACCAGAAGCCGAGAAAAACACACTTGTTTGAATTAACGATGTAATCCAGGAATTTGGTTTTGGTGGTGCGGACATATTCGAAAAAGGCCGCAAACGCGAGATGGCGCCACATGTACGGTTATCGACATATCGTTACCGTCAAAATTAAAAAAAATCTTATCCGGCTCCTGGAGGTTGTTCTTTAAAAAATCAGGTGCCAAATGAAAGGGAAACGAATAAGCTACACAAGAAAAAAAACCTCGATGCTGTAACTATATCCAGTTGACCGTAATAACAATTTCAATTGTTTAATTGTTTATAACAAATGAACTGCACATGGAATAATGATCGCACCTACTGGAGATGGTAGGTTACGCTGCTAGCTTTTAAATACGTACTTTTCTCGTGTAGCTGCTTCTTTTCCCTTTCTTTGACACGTCGCTGATTAAAATCGGCCCAGCAGAAGCCGACATAATTGAATTTGTTTCAAAAAATTCGAAACAAATGCGATTAATTCGACTTGCCGGCGAGCTACATCAATGATCTTTGGACATAAATTAAAGCTAGCAGTGTAAGTTACCATCTGCAATAGGTGTGAACATTATTCCATGCTCAGTTCATTTGTTATAAACAATTAAACAGTTGATTTTCCTTGTGTAGCTGCTTCTCTTCTCTTTCGTTTGAGACGTCGTTGATTAAAATCGGCTCAGCAGAAGCCGAGATAATTGAATTTCTTTAAATAATTACATCAAAGGTCTCGATTCGAGCAACGATATGTTCCTATTATAGAACGACCCTCCACCCCTCATTCCATTTCTTTTCAAATAAACCTCTCTTTTTCCTATGCTTGTTTGGCTGTCCCTTCGTTCTTTTTCCTCTGTATATCCCTTAACAATCTTTCTCTCTTCTGTTACATACTTACTAATATATTTTTTGTGTGTGCAGGTTTCGCAAGCAAAGTGACAAGAACATTGATTGACATTTCTCATTGTGCATAAGAGCAAGAAAGAAGATAGAAGAAGTTTTGCCACATATTTTAGTTATTCTTTAGTTATAGAGAAGTGGTTTATAAATGTAGTTGGTAGCTATTAGCGCATAAGATTACTTTAGGACAATTGTGTAATTAATTGTTATATATATCTATTATATATTTTATTTTATATTCAGTTCATTTGATAGATCTTGTATAATCTTTAATATTACTTTTACTACAAGTTCTACTGAATGTGCGAAATATAAAATGAAAGATATAATAATTACTTTACATATGCACAAGTTACACAATTGCTGTAATTTAAAATAAGCTTCAGCATATAATGTACGTAAAGTTCAGTATAAGTTTTACCTGTAAGATGTATTGTAAATTAACATTAAAGAATAGTTTATAAGTATTAGATTATTTATGTTTATAGTATTTTTTATATTACATAAATGTTAGTTTAGTATTAATACAAGTTTTAGTTATATGATGCATTGTAAATAGATATAAAAGATTAGTTCATAGGGATTAGCTTGTAAAATTGAATTACCAAAATCTTTGTAACTTGTATCTTCATTGATTACTTTAAATAAATTTTCAATGAAAAGAATTCCACTGCTCTTTTTATTTTCACACCTTAACAATCCTTGAAAAGACCTAATTCCAAATCCTTAAACAAGTACTACCGTGCAGGAACTTTAAATGCAAAGTTCACAAGCGGAGTACTTGTAAAAATAGACCTGATCATTATTAAATTCGGCGCTAATAGGAGCTTGATGGGAGCCCCTGAGATTTTGTGCTCAGAAATTTCTGGAACGTGATGTCATTTCATAGAACAGCCGAGGTTCGGATACCTCCTCGCATATCATATTCTCCTAATACAAATCCACGATTTTCAGCGAGATACTTTTGCCAGAAACTGCGAAAATTTGCGCTCGGAAATTCCTGGAACGTGACGTCATTTCTAAGAACGAATACCTCCTCGCATATCATATTCTCCTGATACGAATCCACGATTTTCAGCGAGATACTTTTGCCAGAAACTGCGAAAATTTGCGCTCGGAAATTCCTGGAACGTGACGTCATTTCTAAGAACGAATACCTCCTCGCATATCATATTCTCCTAATACAAATCCACGATTTTCAGCGACTATATTTTTGCCAGAATTTCAGAAACTTCTACTGAAAATCGTGGATTTTGTATCAGGAGAATATGATGTGCGAGGAGGTATTCGTTCTCAGCAATTCTTGGAAATGACGTCACGTTCCAGGAATTTCCTAGCGCTGGAATTTCGGAGTTTCTGGCAAAAATATCTGCTGAAATCGTGGATTTGTATCAGGAGAATATGATGTGCTCGGAGGTATTCGATGGCAGCAATTCATTGACATGACGTCGTATTCTAGGAATTTCGGAGCGCTTAATTTTCTGGACATCTGGCAACCAATTTTGCAAGAAGTGAAGACTTAGAATTTGCTGCTTCCAAATTTAATAACGTATAGGGCCATTTTTACAAGCTTCTCGCTTTAGGACTTTCAATTTAAAGTCCGTCCACGGTAGTACTTGTTTAAGGAAGTGGAATTAGGTCTTTTCAAGGATTGTTAAGGTGTGAAAATAAAAATAGCAGTGGAATTCTCTGTATTTAAGATTTATTTAAACTAATGAATGAAAATACAAGTTACAAATATGTTGCAATTTATACTTACAAGCTAATACTTATGAATTATTCTTTTAAATCTATTTACAATACATCTTATAACTAAATCTTTTTATAATCAATCTTAAAATAATGTTTATGTAATACAAAAAGTACAACAAACACAAATAATCTAATACTTGCAACGCATCTTAGAGATAAAACTTATACTAAAAATTTACATAGTTTATATGTAGTGGCTTTACAGAAATAAGTTACAGCAATTGTGCAACTTATTTTACATTTACTAAACTTAATAGAACTTGTAACAGTGATACAAGTAATATTAAGAAGTATATCTTATGCACTAATAGTTACAAACTATTTTATAAACCAAATTACTATAACTAAAGTATGTGGCAAGAGTTATTCTTTCTTCTTTCTTGTTTCTATGCACAATGGGAAGGCCGGTCAATGCTCGTTACTGTTTGCCTGCGATACCTGCACATACAAAAAATATATTAGTAAGTATGTAGACGGGGAGACACAAATTATGTAGGGATGTTTAAAGGAAAAAGATGGGGGAAGGTTCAAACCAGAATATGAGCATAAAAGAAAGGAAAGATTAATTGAAAAGGAAAATTCAAGATTAAAAGATTAATGTTTTAATACACTAGAACGGCAAGTACCCAAGCAAGAACGGAGGATGGCACAATCAGCAATTAATAGCGTAGCTAAGATGCGATAGCATTAAACGATGGAACAAGTATTAGAAGAAGGAAAGAATAAAAAATGTAACTTGTATAGACCAAAACTTGGAGCGTTAGAATACCTGTTAACAGGATGTACGGAAATACAGACAATAGGATATAAAAATGACTTAGGACTTTGAAATGAAACAGGAAGGAATGGGAAAGATATAATACCTAAGGTAGAGAAGGTAAGAAAATGAAAAGCAAAACAGAAGATGAGAGTGCAAGAGTTACAATAGTGTTGCAAATATAAGTTATATGCACACTAACCCAACTTTCATTGCTGCGAGACCGAAATAAAGAATAACACTACCATTAATATGTATTTAATACATGCTGGAAAATTTATTTAAAGAAAAAAATATTCACAAATGTTTTACCTTTGCTGAAGAGCTTGAGTGTTGTAAACTAAAATGCATAATGGAACGTACAATGTTACTACACATATTATTTTAATGTAGATTGTAACTCTGTATTTGCTAACACTTTATTGTCATGTAAATAAGAGTACGAAACTAAGTTCATTGAACCGCTTTTTATAATGGTGTTTGACATGACGTACCACTTGTATCCCTGTCTTATCTACACCCAATGTGGGCTTTAGTTTCGCCATCTATACAGATCTCCTTGAAACTACGCGCGCTTGCTATGGTATCGTCATCTATACAGAACGTGAATGAAACTACTCGGGCCTCTGCCATATCTATACTTAAGGTATGTAAGAGGCGCGTATAGTTTCAAGCAGTTCTGTATAGATGGCGATACCATAGCAGGCGCCAGTACTTTCAAGGAGGTCTGTTAGATGGCAATACTATAGCAGGTACGAGTAGTTTCAAGGAGTTCTGTATAGATGACAGTACCATAGCAGGTACTGTAGATATGGTAGAGACCCGCGTAGTTTCGAGTCAATCTTTATAGATATTAATTAAATGCATTAAAATATATACATTTCTCGGGCTTATGCAGGATGAGAAGTGCCGGTCAATGCTCCTTACTCTTTGCATAAGGAACCTGCACACACAAGACATATTAGTATGTAACAGGACAGAGACAGATTATTAAGGGATATTTAGAGGAAAAAGAACGAAGGCCAAACTAGAAGCATGAGAGAAAGATAGGTTTATTTGAAAAGGAATGGAATGAGTCTGGCAAGAGTGAATTTGATAGTAGCGGAAGTAATGGAAGCGACGGAGAGCCTAATAGAAGATATTATGAAATCCAAGTGCAGGAGCACAGCAGAACAATAAAAGTAGCAAGACACATGCATAATGAAAGGTTAATGTATGACTCCTGTGCCCACACTGCTTCAGCAAATAATAGTCGAATTTCTGAGTCACTATGGCAGTCACGTTGGACCATGAAAGTCCATAAGGTGACTGTTTATTCTTATATCTCGACGGTGTCTCGTCTGTGGTGTAGATATGGCAGAGTCACGAGTACTTTCTTGTACTTGTGTATAGCTG
This sequence comes from Nomada lathburiana, assembly GCA_963667235.1. Classification (NCBI taxonomy): domain Eukaryota; kingdom Metazoa; phylum Arthropoda; class Insecta; order Hymenoptera; family Apidae; genus Nomada; species Nomada lathburiana. The sequence continues at coordinate 22,234,583 of OY763898.1, forward strand.
GCAGCACCATTATTGCCCCACATATTTAAATAATTTATTATTGCAATTCACCTCTATTCACAATCTTAAATAAATAGTATGCTACAGCCACGGTCTTCAATAGTACTTTAGTAATCGCAAATTATTTTCATATAATATTAAAACCGAAATAATAGTGGTATAATGTAATTTAAATCTATAATATTTATAACATTTTTTATTCTATTACAATTTAAACTTGTATTGGTAGTATTAATTACATGAAGGCACATTGAATTGGATGTACAGAGGCACTTGAAATACTTAAACTCTGAATATGCTGATACAACCAAAGGCAGAATATAATATTGTTACTCGACATGCTGTTATACTGTCATTCGATGTATATTATAATTCGTTAAAAATTTTCCAAAATCAACATTGTACAAACTAATGTTTGGTTTGTACAAAATTTATATATATATGTATATGTGTATATGGTAATGATACAAGTGAAAGCATCATTTGTGCGTACATATTTTCTTACATATTTATAGGCCAGTAAAATCGCAAGAATGGAAAATTGATAGATGTATGAGATTCTTGTATTATATGTTTTGAATATATAAACGAATGATTAATCTTTCCATCAAATAAATATTAAAGTGTGCCATTACTTATGCATGAAAATGAGAATGTAGACTGGCCTAATTTGTCGAGTTAAATTAGTTATACTAATGTTTCAATGAAAACCGTATCAAACATACTCGATACTCCGTTCTAATGATATAATAAGTTAGACATATTAAAAATTCAAATACTTAATGAAGACATATAGAAGAGCATTTTTTTTTGTTTTCTTCCATGTAAAACACCTTAGTTTAAAGAATGATGCAGGAACTTTTTTCACGAAATGGATTAGACTTTTGTGACGAGAAACCAACCAAGAGGCAATCTTCTTGCTCGTGTTCTGTGATATACTTCATGATTTCTTCCACAGCTTTGCTAACCGTGATACGTTTTAGAGCAGCTTCACGTCGCAGCTGCTCCGTAATTTGACGTTGTTGTTGTAAATTCGTGATCACCATATCCATAACAGTCGAAGGCAGTGTTCTATCGACTACTTATAAAAACAGAATATGCTCAGAGTTTCGTTCATTCTCCTAACGAATTAAAGATTTATATGCAATTCAACTTACCAGTTTTTTAATAACAACCTTCGTCGCTACGTTGCGCTCGCTAATGCTAATGCTAATGCTTCACAAATTATACGAAGTATCGCAATTTTTTCCAAGAACTTCAAATACTTTATCACTATTAGACATACTGGCCTATCCCTTAAGGCTGGTTTACGTGAAGAAAAAACATATTTCAATTTTCAATTTCTTCAATTTCTTTAGACGATCATAAGTTTTCTTTTACAGCAGCGTAATTTATTATATAAATATTGTTCCAAGCCTGACAAAATTATGAGTACCCTTTTAAACAATGTTTCATAAAATATTATATTGTTTTAGGAAAAATCTGGATACGAAAATAGTTGCAGGTACAATTGAGGAGATGTCGTTTCAGTCGCTCATCCCGTAGTAGGATCTCGACTCTTTATCATTTATGACGGAAAATTGAAGTAGCGTATTAATCGTGAATTGCACGTGAGATTGAAGAATCTTTTGATTTTGAAAATAAAAGGATGGCTATGCACGTTCCGAAAGCACCGGGCATGGCCCAGATGCTGAAAGAAGGAGCTCGTGTAAGTTGGAAAACATTTTCTGCAGACTATATTTGTGTTGCTAAGCTATGTTACATTGGGATCGAACGATATTTCTTCGTCGAGAAAAGCACGACACAATGTTCCATCGAACATTACCTTTTATAGGCATAATATATTTCTTTCCACTCTATATTTTCTTTTTCAGACGTCAACCTACAATACCTTCGAGAATATAAAAATCTATAATCGCGTTTATTTTTCACGTTATATATGACCGGTTCATGACTCCTATATTGTCATCTGAATTATATACGGTTTTCGATTAATTAGTTCCACGAAAGAATTGAAAATTTAGAATACTAATTTACATGCCATTTCTTAATTTATTTTGACTAATTAAAATTGTTATTTTATAATATATTTAACAATATATATTTCTCTTTTATTCAGTATTTCTCAGGTTTGGAGGAAGCGGTATACCGAAACATAACGGCATGCAAACAGTTTGCTCAAACTGTTCGGACTGCCTATGGTCCAAATGGCATGAACAAAATGATAATCAATCACATAGAAAAATTGTTTGTTACCAACGATGCAGCGACAATTATCAATGAACTGGAAGTCGAACATCCAGCCGCAAAACTAATAGTTCTTGCATCAAAGATGCAGGAAGCAGAAGTAGGCGATGGCACTAACTTTGTGATAATTCTTGCGGGAGCGCTTTTGGAAGCCGCTGAGGAGCTGCTTCGTTTGGTAAATATTAAGATAATATTCTGTTGCCAGTGTTTTATCTATCAATGTGAACGAAACAAACAAATTAAAAAATACTAATATGCTTTGTAACAGGGAATTACTACATCCGAGATTGTAGAAGGATACGAAGCTTCTTTGGAGAAAATTTTGGAAATATTGCCGACCTTAGTTTGTTACGAAGTAAAAGACTATCGGGACGAGGAACAGATAAAAGTTGGAATTAAGACAGCAATTATGAGTAAACAGTATGGAAATGAAGAACCTCTTACCTCTCTCATTACAAAAGCTTGCGTATCCATTATACCGGAGAAGACAACGTTCAATGTTGATTATGTACGTGTCTGTAAAATACTCGGTGGTGGTTTATCGAGCTCCGAAGTTGTACAGGGAATGGTATTTAAACGGCAAGTGGAAGGAGACGTTACACGGAAGGACGCTGCCAAAATTGCAGTCTACACCTGCGCCGTAGACGTCATGCAAACTGAGACGAAAGGAACTGTACTAATAAAGTCCGCAGATGAATTGATGAAGTTCTCTAGAGGAGAGGAATCTTTGTTAGAGTCACAGATAAAAGCAGTCGCTGACAGCGGAGCTACTGTGATCGTTTCGGGTGGAAAGTTTGGAGATATGGCACTACACTATATGAACCAATACAATTTAATGGCTGTTCGTATACCTAGCAAGTTTGAAATTAGGAGATTATGCAAAACGGTTGGAGCTACTGCAATCCCAAAACTGGTAAACCATTTTCCTTCGCTACAGTTTCTTTTCGACACGACGTAAACTCTTACTTGATCCTTGTTATTTTCATAGACACCGCCAACGAAGGAGGAATTGGGATACGCGGATTCGGTATACATCGATGAAGTTGGAGATACGATAGTAGTAAAGTTTGCATTGAGCAGTAAAGATAGTCGTGTTAGCACCGTAGTCATTCGGGGATCCACCGAAAATTATATGGACGATATTGAACGTGCCATTGATGACGGAGTGAATACTTTTAAAGGAATTACAAGGGACGGAAGATTCCTACCTGGTGCGGGCGCCACCGAAATTGAACTCGCTGCGCAACTTAGTACATACGCAGATACATTGCCGGGCTTAGAACAATATGCAGTTCGTAAATTTGCAACAGCATTGGAAGTTTTCCCAAAAACACTCGCGGAGAATAGTGGTAGTCGCGGTTCCGAACTTTTGTCCAAACTTTATGCTGCACATAAGGAAGGAAAAAGTACCACTGGCTTTGATATTGACGTACGTATCCATTTATGCTTTTATATATATATATATATATCATATATTAAAGAGATGCGTTCATTTTACAGCAAAAGTCAGGTCTCATTGAAACAGTCGAAGCTGGAATCTTGGATTTATTCCTGTCAAAGCAATGGGCTTTGAAGTATGCTGTTGGCGTTGCGTGCACTATACTGAAAGTTGATCAAATTATCGTGGCGAAACGTGCTGGGGGACCGAAAATGCCAGGCGGCGGTGTCCGTGATGACGACGATTGAGTACATTAGAAAGAACCGTTTAATTACTGCTTGATCCTTACTTTTAATTTATAATGTTATAAAAAAAAATTTCAATTCAACGCATTGAACTGTATGTCCATCGAGACGAGTTTTGTAAGAGAAGAAAATGTAAACACATTTGTTTCCGTGTTGTATAACACAATGTTGCACAGCTTTTTTAATAAATAACATGTATGAACAATATCGAGATCGCATTTTGTATTTTCCTTCAAATGATCGTGCATATAATATGAATGTCTCAATAAAATTCTAATTATTATACAATGTGAGTATTTATTTTGCTGTCGAAATGATAATATCGGAATTAAATTATATCGAATTAAAATATTTCATATCCCATACTCCCAAAAGTATTTTTCTTTTATAAAGTATCGTGTCGTTGAGGTTAGTAATGCAATTACTAGTACAACTCTGATAATTTACTATTAACCGATAACAAATTTTTGTAATAATAGAAGCAATATAGAATTGGAAATAAATCTCCCTCAAGTATTAAGGAGATTCGATTAGATTTTAATTAATATAATTTGCACTCTGACTATATCTGTGTGTGAGCTCATAAAACAAATATTTTTATGTCCAGATTTCTTTCCTTGATATTAGCCACTTCATAAAAAGATAAAAGTAGTTATGTAATATCCCGAAATGTTAAGTTATAAGAAGTAGCATCTCCAGTGGCAGTAGTAACAGTTGCGGGTTTGTTTGGGAAGAAAAGCAAGCAACATGAGTCTAAAATTCGCCAGCAATTTATCCTTCATGTTTATGGAGGCATCGTCTATCGTAGAAAGATATAAGTTAGCAAAAGAAGCTGGCTTTAAGGTAGTAGAAAGTGGATTTCCATTTGGTTTCTCTATTAAAGATGTAACGGAAGCTAAGAAAAATGCAGGCGTAGAGCAGGCTCTGATAAATGTATTTACAGGTACTAACTTCTGTGAAAAACATTGTAGAACATTTCCACAAAAAAACTGAACTTTTTAAACTTAATATTTTCTTCTATTATAACAGGCGATGTATCCAAAGGGGAGCTAGGATTTGCTGCAATACCAGGAGAAGAGGAGAACTTTAAAAACAGTATTGATTTAACAATAGAATACGCAAAGGCTTTGGATTGTACACGGTAAGAAAGTACTTGTGCTTGTAAATGACGTTTCTTTTTAACAGTCTACATATTCTATGTATGTTGGAAAATGTTTTTTAGGATCCATGTGATGTCGGGCAAAGTCGATCAACCAACGACCACTAACGACGATACTTATGTAAAGAATCTTTCATACGCGGCTCAGAAATTTCAGAAAGAAGGAATAGTTGGTCTCATAGAGCCTATCAATTGCATCAGCGTGCCAAATTATTATATGAACAGTTTTCAAAAAGGTAATCATACGGTTCAAAAGCTCAGCCGTTAATGAAATTATTATATTATGTTATGTTATGTTCGCTGATCTGAAATTTGTATATTTAGGCTTGGATGTAGTGAAAAAGATAAACAGTCCAAATTTGAAACTACTACTCGATATCTTTCATCTGCAACATATTTGTGGGAACATTACAAAAAATATTAAGGATCTTTTAGCATATACAGGTAAACTGACCTGCACTGTTCGGAACATATTGCAATATGTGATCCTCTAATTGTGTCCAGCAGTGTACAATACATTTTTCCCCAAAATGCACAAAACTCACTCTTATTTCTTTTTTTTAATTTATAGGTCACGTACAAATTGCTCAGGTTCCGGATAGACATGAACCTGATACATCAGGTGAAATTGATTACAAGTATGTCCTGTCCATTCTAGAAAAGGAAGGATATAGTGGATATGTGGGTTTGGAATATCGTCCAAAATCATCCACAGTAGATGGATTAAGTTGGATAGAAAAATATAATTATAAGTTATAATAGTCCTTCTTTAAATACATAATGCAAATTTTCATTCATAGCTGAGAAATTATTTTTCCACCCCCTATTGTTTAAAACAACAGTGATGTTTTGCGTTATGACAACAGATTTCGATACTATTTAAGAGAAATGTCATGTAACTATCAATATTATAAATGGGAGCTTTCAGTACAAGGTGTAATTCTTTTGCAAATATATTGGTAATTCATTCAGATGCAGAGTATAATTAAGAACGATAGAACAAAACAATTGGTAAAATAATCGTATTTATATACGCTATAATTCAATCTATTTGTCAGGTTTTTATTGTATCATTTTTATTGTACATTTTATATACACAAAAGAAGAAGTAAAAAATGAATAAAGTTTTATCCTAATACCTTCTGTTAATAAATTAACTAAGTTTCTTTGTGTATTAATTCTCCCTGTGTGTTAATTGAACTGAACACAATGATATTCCCTAACATTAAGTATCTCTCTACTTCCAACGTTTATTTCTTGTGCACTAAATTTAAACAATTGTTATTATTTAATAAACAACGATCATTCCTAAACCAAAATTACTTATTCTGCTTTACATCCAACCTGTGAATTACGTGTAACGTTTAATCTAAATAAAATTATTTCAGTGAGGAAAATAGTAAAATGCAAACATGTGAAAGTAAGTAATTACGAAATGTATAAAGTTATGGTTATGGAAAATGTACAGTCATAATATGTATATTATTCCACTGTTAAAATATATGTTTTCTTCGAAATGATTAATCTCGTTTCAATAAAAATATCTATAAATACAAGTACAGAAAATGTCTTAATAAAGTTTTTAATTAATTGCACTGAACACCTTGAAAATAGTATATTCACAGATACTTCCAAACACATTCTTATAAGTCATAAGTTATTACAAGAGACTGAAATACACTTTAGCTATTTCTTTTAGCTATTTCCGTTTTAATAGAAAATGAATGACTCTATAAGGTCGTTTAACTCGATACAGTATAATTTCTAAGCTTCAACATATAAATGCAAATAGAATATTTCATAGAATTTGCACCAAACATAGGTTTATCAGCATGTAACGATTTGGTAATTAAGTTCACTCTTCACTAAGAATGACAGTAGGTCTTATCATTTAACATTATCTTTTGTTCATATTTCTTGTAAAGTTATTAAGTTCACTGCAACAATTTTTTTTCAAATATAATGATTTTGCATTTATCATTGTAGCGCTCCTTTATGTTCTGTTTCAATGGCATTAATAACTGTGGCACTTTGTATTTGTAAAATATGCCACTGTAAATAATATATATATATAATAGTGTATGTTATTTTATGTAATAACAATTGTAGTAGTAACAATGCATACACCTAAAAATCTTAAAAACATTATGCAAATTGTTTTGGTTTTCCAATTTCTGTCGATAATTTTTGTAATATATATGTAATGATAGAAATAACTATAAAAGTTCCGATATATGCTGGTAAATGTAGTCATGATATCAACCCTTTGCATTGGTACACTAAATTACCGTAATAAGTTCAACAAATAAAGACATAAAGATACAATCATTTATTGCAGGATCGGAATATGTAAATTTTTCATGAAATCAAACGGATACTCCTTTGAATTCATCTCAATACAGATATTTTAATTGGAATTGAAAAAAGAAGCAAGTGCAAAGGATTAATATAAAGACTGTGAAATCAAATTATGTTAGTTAGCAACGAATAATTAAACGAAATAGCAATTAATTGTAAATGCTTCTTCAAACAACTTCTGCTGCGTCCACCAGCGGTTGATTGGCATCTGCTGCAGGACCTATCACAGCAGTGCTGCAAAATATTAAAACATTTTTTAATAATCACATTTGTATCGACTAAAAGAAATGGAAAGAAGTTTGGAGGTATACAACTTACATGGTCATAAGGATATTAAACAGATTAAAAAAGTGTAGTAGCGTTAGATTTATTTAAAGCGCTGGGGCATGACAGCGCTGAAAGTCAATGTTATGGTAAGCACTTTAAATAGGGCACAACCAAATAAAGCGTTAGGCGTTAATATCGATAAACGAAAAAAGTACATAAACATGCCATAATACAAAACTCAATTCTGCCATACATGATTAAATGTTTTCCCAATACATTTAATAATGGATTTACTTTCAGAAGAATGCAAATATTGATATCATAGATAGTTAACATATATTTAAAGATATATTAATATTTGCACCCACGACAAGCGTCTTGTTTCAAACACAAGTATTCAAAAATTTATTTACTGTGGGTGGGGTAAAAATTCGTCCGCAATAGGAAAAATTCACAGCAATTCGACACACGTTTTCGCAAATAATTTAATATTACCCAGTGCCAAGTGCCAAAATTGTAGCTCCTTCTATCAATGTCATTTGATGAATGATGGACCTGTAGCCAAAAACTCGACTGAAGTATTACATTAGTTAAATATTATACGTTACAAGATTTACACGTTACACATCAAAACAACTATATTAAATAGATTTGCATGTCTTTAGGAAAATTAATTAAGAGTAATTTTTCTCGTTATTTTCGTATACGATAAGCCTAAGTTAATGGAAAATATTACTACAAAATGAAAGTATGTGTGTACGTTCTTTATTAGCGTATTTAGATAAAATTAGCGTATAGCATATATTCAAAGTTTTAGTCAGGAACATTAATTTCTTAAATTTAAATTTATCTTGTAATCAATAGTAAAATGTTTCGCGTAAATAAATATATTACATGCTAGTCTATGTGTACATCTTATCATGTGGCTTGCATTAAAATATAAATTCATGGACTCACTAATACGTTTCGGAATAAATACTTGAGGCTTGGCATGGAGCATGCATGCCTACAAAAATAATTAAACATTCATGCACATTAATTAAGTTTGATGTGTAAAGTATTTAAGACAAGTTAAGAGTTAAATTATACGCAATGTTTTCCATGTTCTATAAATACATTATATGTTTTAAATACATCAATTTATTTTTCTCTTTTCGTTACAGAATCCTTTACTAGTAGACAATAAAATTGGATATATCTAGTACGTTAACCGTATTTTATACATATCCTATGAAGCAGTAAATGCATAAATAAAAAATATACCACTAATATTAATATACAATTTGTATAATCTTTGTGTGATTTGTTTAGGCTTATCTCTCTAAACATTTTATTTGTTGTACAAATTGTATGTTTGTACTAATCATTATAAAAAACTGTGTACCCTTTGCTACATATTCATTTATTTTTAAGCATATATAGTCGTGTTCCAATTATTACATTAAATTATCAACTAAATTTTCTTTAGAAAACCTACAGAATACGTACGTACTTACATACATAAAATACGAGTTTATAGTAAACTCTTTACTAATTTATATTACTGTAATGCTTTATTTGCTGCTGCTCAAAGGGAATAAAGTTCTAATTTTGCAATCATAACTTTCCAAGCCAGTTGATCTCCCGAAATATTATTTTGATAAGGATAAAGAGTTTACAAGCAAAATACAATTACTTCCCTGATTGAAATCCTCCCGGGATAATGTTTAAAATATTTCGAAGTGCTCTCTACCGTTCTTTTAATGAGGCAATGGTGGCAACTTATTTGCGAAAAGAAAAGAAGGAAGATTAAAAGTGTAAACTAACATTAACTAATATGTAAGATTACTCAGATAATTGAATAATGTAGTTTTTGTTGAACATAATGCATAGAACATTTGTGGCCAACATGAGTTTTGTACCAGAAGTATCATATACTTGGACAATGCATATAGAGACCGGTGCACTGTCTCAACGTAGGGATTCACAGACTACACGATACCTGATTGCGACCCATAGGGTGGTGGAGAGTCTAGCTCGGTCTCATCACCCCACTGTTGGGTAGTATGTCCCAACAGAGTATGTGTGTCTTCATTGCACAGCCGTTCAGGAAAGTTTACCCCATCGCCAAAACTGCAACCCACAACCTACCTTCTACTTGATGTACTCCCATTCGTACTCAGAGGTAGCGTAACTACTTGTCCTTCGATAAACAGTATGCGTAAATTACGAAGTATGTTTAATTAGATAATCCTCTATCTACTTCAGATTAAATCAATTGATTTTTCTTTGATTCGTTTATACTTGCTTGAGCATTTATAATATGCGAAACATTATATTGAATGATATGAAAATATAGTTACGCCACTTCTAATAAATTAAATAGATATCAATCTGCAGGAACCAGATGCACAATACTTTTTACGATAAAAATTGTACCAATAAATGTGTGACTTTATCAATGCACAATACAATGCGTCTACAAAGAACATGCATTTTTAAAGACAAATCTCAAATAAAGCTAATACCTATATTAAAATCCATTTCAATTAACGATGATTATCTGCAGATTAAATACAGGATATAGATTTAATCTTATTACGAAGAGTAATAATGTAAGTACCATGAATTTTAACAAGATATGTAATCAATAATCAGTATACTTTCAATAGATAAAAACAATATTCGCAAGTACCAAATGAAATATATTTTTTGGAGTATTGTGAGGAGTTAAATATAGACTAGAATGACCATAATTATTTACGAACACATTTTAAGAAATTACAAAACACGCACATGAGCAATCAGCAGTTAATAAAGGCCATTAAGTGCACACAGCAATAGTGTAAAAATAACAATTTTATATTATGCTTAATGTTAGTAATAGATCAATCAATATTACAAATATATATATATATATATATATATATATATATATATATATATATATATATATAATGAATATATATATATATATATATTGGGCCATATATAATAGGATTAAATGAAAGCACAAATAAAATAAACGGTTGCATGCATCCACGAAGCAATCTATATATTTAATTTTGTTATTCTGGAACTCTGTATAAACTAAATAATGAATGAGTTCTTAAATGAAAAAAAGATGGTCGTCTAAAAAAATAAGTGCATAGATAGAAAGAAAAAAATATGAAGAAAATGTTTTCTCTTTTCCATCAATATTGAAAATTATTCCAATTCTTTCCAAATGCAGCGACTGATTACTTGCTTTGATATTAACTGCCTTTTAATCAGTAATAATTGGGAGTTCCACAGTAAGATTCATTATGTAGTTGACACTACATTGGCAGTGTACATTTCTAATATGCTGACCTGTTTCGAGTACTGCCCATGGAGTCGTAAGTATTGGAAGTGCCTTGATGTTGCGCACGTACTGGATAGGTGACACCATTTCCAAGGCTAGAACACATTCAACGCATCCAACGCGCTTTTAACGGAAATGCAGTTACTATTGTATTTTATGTGCTTATTTATTGAGCGAAACAAGTTAGTATAACTAAAATCGATTCACATGTCGAAGAATTTACGAAATAATCAAGATATTTTTTGTTTTTTACCGATTCAATGCTAAGAGCGTTAACAAATTGATTTTTAAGGCAGTTTATATAATTTATCATATTTATATATTTACCATTTTCTTCACTTTTATATCTTATCTTGTGAAACGGTAACTTATTCTTCGATAGAACTATCCCACTATGTTACTTAAATTTAATGTACATACATAAGAAAGCATACAACAAATAGTGCTATACAGGTGGAAATATCTTTATAATACTTCTACATACTATCCTCTATATATCATCGTATTTCATAATGAGAAAAAAAATTCAATTTTCCTGTAAACACCTAATAATAATATTCACTAATTTAAGTATATCATATGATATGCACATACATGTGCGTATATCAACATACACATGCTCTCTTAAATGATTCCTACATATCAATTGAAATTCGCTAATATAATTATAACGATCTTGCAGTATTATTAACATTTATATATTGTGCAAATGGTTCAACAGTTCTCTGATAATATTATCATTATTGTATTTAATGATAGAACATACTATTGCTATTAAGAAATGTAAATTTCAAGATAACATACCTAGTAAAAACAGGAAGGAACCATAGTTTACGATTATCGCCGAATACTTCTTGGAAATTATTGTACTTTCCAAGGCTAAAACCATCTTTATCCTTCCCAGTGCGAAACATAGGTGGTGTAAAGGCCTCTACAAATATTTCATAACATGTAGCGCAAAACATTATAATTACAAATGAAGGAAAATTAAATTGAATAATGTTCATGGAGCAAAAGTTTACCTAGCGTGGACCTATTATGTAAAACAAGGTAGCAGTGATAAAAGAAAAGGGAATTTAAACTAACTGCAAACATCAATGCGACAAAGAACAAGAATAGTAGATGAAATCTACCCATTCCGTCCAATTCCCCCTATAAAGGAAATATTTATATTATTGTAAAGGAAGATAAAAAAGTATAGAACAACATTAATCATCCCAACAAATTAAATTCATTGAAATAAGTAGAATCTGTTAGGAATATATTAGAAATCTTACTTACTTTCCACGATCTTATAAAGTATTGTAATGATGTAGCAGTAATGAATATACAGTAAAGAAGGGCATATGCCAGGAACAACATGAAGAATTTATAGTTATGGAAACCAACGCAGTTGTTCACCCATGGACAATGATGATCCATTTTTAAAACGCATGTACTACACATACTACAATGATGCGCTCTATCTGGCTTAATTAACTGGCATTTATCGCAGAAACGTAATACTATTAAAAAGAAAGAATATATTTTATGTACAAACATAGACATTTCTTACAAAAACAAACGTAAAGGTTAACAAAGAGACATTATACCTCCTTTTATAGTACGATTTGTGACTGGAAGATCTTGTGCGAACCTTTCCAAGATTTGCCTCTGTGCTTCCTCAGTTTCAGCTTGTTGAATTTTTTCCATTTCTACGTCCGGTATTCTAAACTATACGATGCATTGTATGGTTAATATCGGGGGGTATTATATTTACCATATAATTATCATATAAAGAAAATTTTTACCTTGTTTGGTACTTCTATTAAGTCTGTAAATACAGTTTGCCAATAGGACCACAAAAATAGTAGAAACAGGACATGATAAAAAAGCAAATAAAAAACTGAGGACAAACAAAAAAAGAGAAAGAAAAGGAACAAAGTTAGTCAATTATTAACGGAATAATTTCATAACTAAATAATATCGTATTAATAATTATACGAACCTTTCTGAACGTAATTATCTACTGTATCTAAAATGAAGAAATTAAAAATATTGTTAGTACACCTCATTTACCGATATTCAATATCGTTTAAGTATATCGTAAACATATTTTCGAAATGATGATTATTTAATTATTCTTTGCCTTTTACAAATTGTATGTCTGCTAAAAACAATAACAACCACGATATATAGAACTTGTCACGAATAGTCTGAAATCCACTTACAAAAACATAGCTGCACCACATAAGCATAATACGACCACAGGACAATCGTCAAGATGAAAATAACTGGTATCCATTTCACGGCTTTCACAAACCACCAGCAAGATCCGTTTTGTTTTCCCATTCTATTCACTGTGTTGTAGATATACATTTGTGCACAATTATTTCATTAACGTAAACATTATCTTTTCCATTATCAAACCGATGCACCATTGCAGACACCTTGTATGAATCGTACATACGTAGTCAAAGGTTTCTTCATTATAAGAAACCATCTTACAATAAAGAAGCGTAATGTTATCACGGTTCTGTTTCTCAAACTGCAATATACGAATTAAATATTATTTCTCTGTGGTAAAACGATAATTTACATAACAACATGCTTCACGTTCTTGTTCGACATCTATAACTTTACCAGTGTTCTCAATAAACCGTGAGACTTGAATAGAACCGATCAGTTGGTATATACGATTTTTGTTGACATTCTATCGAATGTTAAAATTAGTTACACCATGCTTCCACCTCGCCTTTTATTTGCGATACTACTCTATAAAGCTTAAAAGAATTGAACTACGTATAATCTAGGGCTGCCAAAATTAAAGTTCGATAGTCACATATAACCAGAATGTAAGAAACGTTTTTTCTTGTTGTACGACATCGCATGAACTAGGCCTGAATATTCTAGTAATCTCGAATGAACTATCGCCAATATAATTGTAACTACCGATAAATAACTTAGGAGCGAGATTCAACATAGGATGAGTGCCCGCGATACATAAATCTGTATAATGTTTAAGTACCAGTCGTAGGTGGCCGAATCAAGGGAATCTCAGAGCATTCAGATTTTAGAACACTTCACTAGGAAAGTTCTAAAGCTTATTTATTACGGAGCATAAAAATTAACTATATCTATTGAGTCACGTACGACCTTCGGAGGATGTCAGGCCCTACGATATCTTGCACTGGCCGCCATGCGTTCTGTCGTTAAACAAAAGGGCCTCTCAAAAGCTTCTTGGCTCTGGCGCGTTTTCGCTGGCTTTCGCGCGCTTTCAGCAGAGGGAATCAGCGTTCCACGGGCATCCGAACCATCCCAAAGTCCCTATATTCCACCAATAGAAGACACAACAAATTCAGGGCTGTGAACTAGTATTAATATTGAACAGCAATCTTTAGGTATACAAAGTTGATAGAGTAGAAATAGTAATTTAATTTAAATATTTCGTACTGTGAAAAACTTGTTTACTAATAAACAATATTTAATTAATAATAATAATAATTGATGATGTAAAAGGATATATATTATCAATAATCATGCCGAAGGATAAGACTTAACTAATTAATTTCTAAGTATTAAGAACTAATTTCGTCGATACTTATTGAAACCTACATTTTCCACACATTTGTCGACTTATACATCGTATATATGCATACGTACGATTCATATTATTTATTCATTAAATTTTACTGAATGAACACATTGTACTTTGTCACGAAAAATTTATTTCGTTATGACTGATTACAAAATTATGAAATCATATTTATACTCACATTTAATCTGAATAAATATCATAGCCATACCTACGTCCCTTTCTCGTTATATCTATGTATTTATAACTTCGTTTATTGTATACCATTACAAATAAGATATTTACAGCCAATGATTAATATAAAATTATTTAATACCTTAGCATCAATGATTCGAATTTTAAATGAAGCAAATAAAATATCATAAATATTTTGCTATCGCGTACAAATGCACCTAATTAATGTTAATAATTCAATACTCTTTATACCGTCAAACTCATGTAACGCATTCCTGAGTAACATTGAGTTTAACGTAATAAATTAATCGTAACAATTTAACGCTAAGCAAACATGCAATGCTAGTTTTCGGGTGCTAAATATTTGATTATTTCTTTTTAAAAATTAGAATTTTCTATGTTTTATGTTGTGAGCCCTTTATGTCTTCGTTTTGTTCTTGCATATGGACCTATATCAGGATCCATAATGAAATCATACAAAACGGAAGACCATGAATTGTGTTGCGGCAAATCATCGTAAAATTCTGCAGCTATTCGTTTCACCTAGAAAACAAAAAAAGTATTTCTAGTATCTGTATTTCATCGTAATATAATGTTGATAGTTTACCTCTGACTTTTCATTGAATTAAACGTTTTACAATAGATTGGATTTACCTCCGGTAGTCTTGAGCCAGGAACTGCAGGAAAATCATGATGTTCATTATGATATCCAACATTGAATGTGATCCAATTTAATGGGCCATAATAACTGTATGTTTCAAAACCTTTCTTGAACATATAATGCTCTGATACAAAATGACCAGCTACAGGATGCAAACCCATTGCCATTGCTGAACCGCAAAGCAAATAAACTAAAACTTTCCCACCTATAATATAAATATAACAATGTATTACCTTGATCATGTTTGATTACAGGTCTTTTATTAACAAACATTAATCATTTACCTAAGAAATACCAAACCAATCCATCAAAAGTTAGTTGTATTACCAAATTTATAAATTCCATTAAGGTAGGTGCTAACGGATAAACGATAAGAGGCCTAAATGCATAAAAAAATGGTTGCAAACACACCCAACAGAATTTTCCAAATGTTGTGCAGAACAATTTTGCTTCTAACAATGTCGGTAAATCTGTATCCAATATCTCATTCCCTTGATACTAAAATTTTTTAATTTAAATACATTTCAGTGCTTCCTATATCCTTTAATCTTTTCTTTCCAACATTTCTTTGTGACTATCAGTTTCCTTGTACTTACGCGATGATGTATTAGATGATATTTTTTAAAGCTAACAGATACAGGTATACCTATAGGTAGATTAGCAAAAAATCCAAATATCCTATTAGCCTTAGGCCTACTGTGACCAAAAGCCATATTGTGTGCTATTTCATGTATCGCTAAAAAATATAAAACTTTATTAGAAATGTGTACATATATGATAAAGCTTAATGACTCATTGATACTAAACCGATCTAATAGTTAGATTACTATTGAATTTAGATAAAAAATGGATGAAGTAAGCTTATTCAATGTAGATTCTATATGAATTCAAATATATATTTTAAACGTACCTAACATAAGGGAGTGATTAATTACACCCCCAAAGCAGTACGCTAATAGGAACAACATTGGATAACTTAAATCTTTAACGAAAAACATGGAAATAAATTGGATTAAAACCATTCCAGTTACCATCCATTTGAAATTTGGATCGCATCCGAATAGCTTTTTTATCTGCGGATATTTCTCTGAAAATAAAGTTCGATTAATTTAATACAAATCGAAAGTCGTAAATACGTAGAAAGTATTACACTATCCGATATCGAGATCAAATTATGTCAAATCTGACAACTAAGTTGGAATAAATTCTAATATCGAGCTAATGTCAATAGTTTTATTTCGATTGCATTGAAAGAGCCTGTCAAACAGAACTTTCACCTTATAATTAAACTTAATAATTTAGTTTATGTATTTCATATTCATACCTAAAATAATTTTTCGCCGAGAAGCATGCGGCTCTTCCGTATATACCCATTCAAAATCTGTTTTTGAAACATGTTGGCCCATCTTGACATTAAAAGTGCAACGTGGCTACACAATTAAACTATCGGAAAATTTCGATTCACTTGTCATTTGCTCTGTAAAATATATACTGATGCAAAAGTTTTCGTTACCGAGGTTATCGGCACGTAGACCTGTTATCAATTAAAGACAGATTACAGCGCAATCTATCATCCGTAATAAGGATAATATGGGATCTGCAACGATCGTATACATATTGTACTGTTCAAGTGACGCAGCCGTTTAGATAATATTCTTGGATAAGCTTCTGGAAATTGCACGAGGCAAATATATTTTAGTACAATTGGCTCTTCGCTTTAATATTATTTTTTACCAACTGTGATTTTACTATACAAATATTTATGATTATATTCACCACTTATCGCTATGTTTATAACTTACATTTATAAACAAATCTATGAGATTACTTTATTAATCATTTTTTACTATTTCGATCTTTAAATTCTCGAGCCTCTCGAGTATCGGTTATCGATTTGAAATTCAAAAATCAATTAATATATCAGTATGTTCTAGAGAATTATACATCGATTCAGTTTCTCAACATGGAATTATGGTGACGAATTGTTAATAGGCATTCAAAGTATCTGTTATGTACAAGAAGACAATTATCTGCATGCAATATATGCACAACATAAGTAACTTTATGAAACCGGCATTAAGTTTTAGGCGATCATTTCACTTCGCAAGTGTATACTCTAAAAAACTGTAGATCGATGACAGAAACTTTTAGTGCTACCAGTTTTCTTTTTGTTTTGGTGCAGAGTGAACATGTCAAAGAGTGTGGCGATGTATAGTTAGCGTTAAGTTGAAACTAATTACAATTGCGAATTATAAGTGCGGGCATCGATGAAGCATTATGAATTATTAATAACCAGCTGGTCATAGTTGGAATCACGACATGGCATCTCGCAGGTGAGGCACGTTTTTATACTTGAATAAAAAATATGTAATTATCATAATTCACGGATGATCGCTGAACAAGGCCTACTTATTTATCAGTGTAGCCGCGGATTAGTGAAATACAATTCAGAG
Source organism: Nomada lathburiana (assembly GCA_963667235.1). Taxonomy (NCBI): domain Eukaryota; kingdom Metazoa; phylum Arthropoda; class Insecta; order Hymenoptera; family Apidae; genus Nomada; species Nomada lathburiana. Next base: position 22,252,481 of record OY763898.1, read on the forward strand.
GTAAGGTATGCGCACTTTAAATCGATTAACATCGTTCAAACTTCGATATCCAAAAATGGATTAAGTTTCCTTTACGCGTATATACTGTTTTTTTTTGTTAATATGTATACTTGTTATTACATATTACACTATTATAAATCGTCGCGTTATAAAATTAAAGTTTTCAAGTACCTGCGTCTAATTTTGTACAACATTATCGTTAGAAACGGTGTCCACATAAGTTAGTTGTATCGTTGAATTGAATATATTTTGAATTAATTATGTTGAATTATATTGATAATTGATTAATATCAACTAGTAATTGGGACACCTTTGGCATAATGTATTTTGTTACGAAAAACAAATTGTCTTCGTTCCATTTTATTTATGTGTACAAAAAAAAAAACATAGTTCAAACAATATTATCGTTTGACTCTAACTGAAGTCTTTCGAAAATCTTTTGAAAATTGCATCGACATATTTTTGTTTCTATAAAGACATACTTGTTTCTGTTGTAGATGGTTTCATCCGAATATATCGGGTTTAGAAGCAGAACGTTTATTAATGGAACGGGGTTATGATAGTTCATTTTTAGCACGTCCAAGTTCGTCTAATCCCGGTGATTTTACATTATCAGTTAGGTGGGTATATAGCCTATAGTCTGTCTAGCAAGACAAGACATTAGACATAAACAAAGCTCCACGTGCTAGATAGCTGTAACTGCAGTTATTTGCTGCCACTTGTAAATGTTCAGGGGTGAAGTGATATATGTATACTATGATTCTTTCTAGAGTGTGTGTATTACGAAGAAAGTCCAAGTTTTCAAATTCACGGGCATCCGAAATCTGTAATTCGGCTGTGTTCGATGCCACCCCTGTCTTCTCTTTTGTCTTGTTGGACAAACTATACTTGCATGTATTATGTATTTATGTGATTGTGCATAATTTAACAGTATTATAACTATGCATTACCTTTACCTTACTTCTACCTTAGACGGAACGGAGAAGTAACTCATATTAAAATACAAAACACCGGCGACTTCTATGATCTCTACGGCGGTGAAAAGTTTGCAACCTTATCGGAGCTTGTGCAGTTTTATATGGAAAACGGTGGACAATTGCGCGAAAAGAATGGAGAAATTATTGAACTAAAGTATCCATTGAACTGTGCAGATCCAACAACCGAAAGGTATTTGTTTGGTCAAAATTGGGATATACATTTAATATTTTTCATAATCAATATTACAATGAAATTTTGTTATGCAATTGGGTCACATTCTTGTTATTGTTACTTCGAATGCACGCATATAGCATGGTATGTGTTAATAGTAAAATATGGGTAAAGGTGGTTCCATGGCCATTTATCAGCTAAAGAAGCAGAACGTTTAATGCTGGAGCGAGGTAAAAATGGATCATTTCTGGTTCGTGAATCACAGAGTAAACCTGGTGACTTTGTATTATCTGTTCGCACAGATGATCGTGTTACACATGTTATAATACGATCTCAGGTTAATGACATTTTGTATTTTATAATATATATATATATACATACTTTTATTACACTTTTGATACTACTATATATATATTTAAGGTAAAAATCCTTGATATTCCATTAATCAAAGCAATGAATATTCCAGGATAATAAATATGATGTAGGTGGAGGTAATAAATTTGATAGCTTAAGTGATCTTATAGAGCATTATAAACGCAATCCAATGGTTGAGACAAGTGGAAGTGTTGTTCACTTGCGGTAAGAAAAACTTTATCACTTCTCTATGTATACATATATGATATTTTCTCATAATATATTTGTTGTTTTCCAGGCAACCTTTTAATGCTACCCGTATTAATGCCAGTGGTATTGAAAGTAGAGTAAGGCAATTGCATAAAGAAAATGGTTGTTCAAATGGGTGGTTGTGGAATGGAGCTACAGGTAGCAATGAAGGTGGAACAGGGCGTGGTAAAGGAAAAGCTGGATTCTGGGAAGAATTTGAGTCATTGCAGCAGCTGGAGTGTCGTCATTTGTTTTCTAGAAAGGAAGGTTTACGTCCCGAGAATCGAGCGAAGAATCGATATAAAAATATCTTACCATGTATGTTATTGTTATTTTCTCTTTTTATGTCCAATGCTTTTATCCATAAGTCTTGGTTACTAAATAATTATTCTGCAGTCGATCATACAAGAGTACGCTTGAAGGATGTTAATCCAAATGCTCCTGGAGCTGATTACATTAATGCTAACTACATTAAGGTCAATTTTTCTGACGTTTTGACTTTTTTTTTAACGATCTTATTTATATACACAAATTCTAAATTCGTCTTACGTATAAATACTTATAGAATGAAGAGGGAGATGGGCAAACGAGTGGAATTAATACGGGTGGTGATGGTGGTTCATTTAATAAATGTTATATTGCAACGCAAGGCTGCCTTCCAAATACGATACAAGATTTCTGGCACATGGTTTATCAAGAAAACACGAGAGTGATAGTTATGACCACCAAAGAAATGGAGAGAGGAAAGGTACGTTACTAAAGTTAAATATTGAAATTACATTTTAAAAATACATGTTTTTTTTTTAGAATAAATGTGCCCGCTATTGGCCAGAGGAGGGTGAAGTTGCAGAATATGGTGGTGAATGGAAGGTACGTGCGTTGTCTCGCACTTCCACAACGGATTACACATTACGAGAGTTTCTGTTACACGGCAACAAACCAAGTTTTACAGACTCCAGGAGGATTTACCATTACCATTTTCAAGTACCTTATCATTGCTTACAATAATCTCTGCTGTACAATTATAACCAATGAGATTAACTTTATTACTTCGATTTATTCAGGCATGGCCAGATCACGGTGTACCATCAGATCCTGGCTGCGTATTAAATTTCCTTCACGATGTTAATGCGAGACAGGAATCAATTGCTGCTTCCCTTGCTTCAAATAGTCAAAGTATACCAAGCATAGGGCCAATTCTTGTGCACTGCAGTGCTGGGATCGGTAGAACTGGGACGTTTATCGTTATCGATATGATTCTTGATCAAATCAAACGTCACGGTAATATATTTGTTTGAATAATTGATTGATCACGTTTGAAATGTACGATTTGAACCACACCTTTGTACGTATATATGTAGGGTTGGACTGTGAAATCGATATTCAAAGGACAATTCAAAAAGTACGTTCGCAGAGATCCGGAATGGTTCAAACAGAAGCGCAGTATAAATTTGTGTATCTCGCTGTGTTGCACTATATTGAAACTGTATCTCAACGGATGCAAGAAGAGCAGGTAATTATGTGCCCCTCATGGAATTAATTGAAATACATTTCTCTTCTTAACTTATTATGCACGAGTTCATGCTTGATATATTATTATTTCTTGCAGAAATCTCTTCATTTAGGCCGAGAATATACTAATATTCGTTATAAAAGTGAAACAAACGCTACGACTATAGGTGATATTTTAGTCCCCACGTGTACTGCGACAACTCTTTCAACATCAGCACATTTTACATTACTCACTCCTATCAATAATTTGAGGCCAAAGTAATGATCATTAACATCTTCAAATATCGATTGTTGAAAAGCAAAGAAGAGGCTTCGTTACTCTTACCACGTGTGGTTTTAAGCTTTCGATATTATAATTATACTCCATGCAAAATTAAATCGGCTACTACAAATATTTTTCAGAAACGTACTATTATAATGAATTTGCGTACAGTGCATCGTTTCACGTTGGGAACAGTGAATATACTTGCCTATTGCATACGAATACGAACGTAAACGATTTAAAAAATCAATACTTCAATCGTTTTACTGTTAAATTGCTGTTCACTGAAAGTGATCAGCAGCATTCTAAAATATTATATTATAGGAAAATAATGATATTTTTGTGGTAATTTAATCGCAGTACTGAATGACAAAAAGAATATTACAATGAAAAGTCTCAATAGTAATTATGTTAAGTATCATAGAAATATATAATTGCTTTCATACTATTGTTTCGCTATCTATATTTCATCAGATATTAATTACACAACAGAATTATCTCGATAACAGTAGCTATCCCCATGCTTACTTTTAAGAAACTGTAGTCAATATTTGTTAAAATTTCAAGTCTCTTGGATATGCAACGAACTTTTCGGACATTTCCTTAGGTTTCAGGTGTAATATTATATATTGTGCCTCAAAATATATTAATATTTGTTTCTTATTGTGATTATATAATTGTACAAATTTTTCTAGTTATATTTAGGACTGACGTTTTATATGGAGTTCTCCTTTTAATATTTTTCTTTCTCGTGGATCGCGAATGAGTATCATTTTTATTATTTATAAAGTTTATTATGTTACAAGGCAGAACTCGCAAAGATGCAATAAACTTGTGGGTAAAATATCAATCACATTAAAGGTCTTATATTATGATTAATATTTGTTATATTTAGTAATTGTACTTAATTGCAAACGTTAGCATGTTTACGTATTCATTTAACAAAACGTTTCATCAACAAAAAACACGTATAAAAAGCGGACATCATAATGTATGGGAAAATCAAAATCTTAATATTTGTATTTGAATCTATACTCGTATAATAAACGTTTATATTTCTTAAATTTCCGTCGATCATTCTCGCACAAATTTTGTCTTTTTTACCATTGTGAAATATTGCATATTTTATTAATTTAAACTTCAATAAGGACACGCAAGAACTAAAACTTTATTCTACCCCAATCTGATACTAATGCTTACATTTTATATGTCAATTTTTATACAGGCATAAGTTCAATTAAACACACTTGAATATTACGGGCATCTATTTTATATATCTCCTTATAATTGCTGTAAATTTCTGAGCGAGTCCTGCCTTACAAGTTGAATAACAAACTTGATATTTTTAAAAAGTATTTTGCTGCATTATTCCAAAATCAAAACACTGATTTTTCGAATTGTACAGTATATCTTTAAAATTATTAGAATATATTTTGAAATTTATATTGGATTTCTTACAACGCTATAAATTTACAAAAAATGAAAAATATTGATTGTTTTTCAAGTCTCACAATTCTTCCGTATTTGTACAACAATACTAGAATATGTAAAAGTATATTCTAGTATTTTAATATCTAGTTGGTTTTGGAAGAATGTTACATAGCAGTGCTTCTGTACAATTGTACTTTTGATAATACTTATAGCATGAATCATTCTGTTGTAAAATTCTGCATTCCAATTGTAATGTAATATTTCATACATACTGAGTCTAATGTTTTAATTTTTATGCACATGTCAGACGATATGTTGCATTATATATCAGATATTTATGTGTTCAAATGTCGATAATTTATGAATTTTTGTCCTTAACAATAGACAGGTATATATCATATATTGTTAAATAATAATGTAGTACCTTCATTGTCCGATGACATTTAACAATGTTCAGCTATTAGGAAAATAACAATCAAGATTGTTATTGCGAAACAGACTTTGTTAAAGATTAAAAGCTATATATTATAAAACTCTCAATTATAATAGTCGGTAATTAATTACGAATATAATGTAATAATAAAGTGTTACCGCATAAATAAAAAGGAGTACAAGCCGCGTCTTAAAGATGTTACAATATAAATAAAATAGTAAATAAAAAGAAACATAATTCTCTGCTATCTACAATTTTTTAATTCCTCATGCAATTGCAAAAAATCTTCCATTTTTAAAGTAGCATTCTCTTGTCGTTTCACTATCGAACGAATGTGCACAACGATATATTACGATTAGTCAATTAAAAACGCACGTAAAATAAATGTAATGTAATGTAGATCTTCTTGACACTATGTTTTACGAAAATCAGAAAATCACACGTAAACACGAAAAGAAGGTTATGTTAAGCGAACCTTTCCACAACGCGTATCAATATCAATGACAGTAGGAAAATTTCAATAAACAATGAATTCTTGTACAATATTGTGAATACTTCTATTATAGGAACAATAGTATTAATCTTAGAGTTACGTAATTAATCAGATTAAAACGTATAAGGATGACAAACATTCAGCACGGAAGAATGCAGGTCTTGCTCGAACGTTGTTTATACGCGTTTACACATAATCGTTCAGCTCGTAATATATGTAACAGTGTGACAAATTGTGCTTTACCAGCGGATAGTGTTATGTACATTTTTAATAGAGACACGAAACTGCTTCAAAGGGAACGCGCCGCACGGACACCGGACGTGAAACAGTACGATTATATTAAAGATGAAGTAGGGTACAGACTTGCAGACAGAGTATTTGACATAAAGAAAAATTTCAAAAGGGCACTTGATTTAGGATGTGGCCGTGGTCACGTAGCGAAATACATGTCGCCGGACGCTGTAGAGGAATTAATATTAGCCGACATGTCGTCCTCTTTTGTACAACAAGCAGAAACTGCTGATGGATTGAAATCATCAAGGATGATTATGGATGAAGAAAACTGTTCGCTTGAACCAAACAGTTTAGACTTAGTAATAAGTTCTCTGAGTCTTCATTGGGTAAACGATTTACCGGGCTGTTTCAGAAGCATTAATAAAAGTTTAAGGAACGACGGTGTCTTTATGGCAGCTATGTTTGGCGGAGAAACGTTATACGAGCTGCGGTAATTTATGCACAATGCAGTTGAATATACATTGAACAGAATGTAAAACAGTTTTGTTTTATTTACAGAAGTTCCTTACAGTTAGCAGAAATGGAGAGAGACGGTGGAATCTCAGCCCACATTTCTCCATTCGCAGATGTTAGAGATATAGGTAGCTTATTGACCAGAGCTAATTTTACGATGCTAACAATTGATACAGATGAAATTGTCATCGGTTACCCAAGCATGTTTGAATTAATGTGCGATTTAAAAGGTGTGGTACATCAGATTCTTCAACAGTGATTGCATTCAGAAGCTTTGGAAAATTTTAGTTTTCTATGTATGTAACTTTACAGGAATGGCCGAGAATAATGCAATAAGAAATCGAAAACTACGTTTGAATAAAGATACTGTACTTGCAGCTGCTGCAATATACAAAGAACTGTATGGAAAAGTTAAAGAAGACGGTACGCCGTATGTGCCTGGTACATTTCAAATAATATATTTGTTGGGTTGGAAGCCAGATCCATCGCAACCAAAGCCTATACAAAGGGGCAGTGGAGAGGTATCGCTTAAAGATTTGCATAAATTGGACGAAATTATAAAAGAAACAAAGAAAGTTAATGTAGACAATGAAGATAGCAAGAAGAAATGCTTGTAAATAGCTTAAATGGAATTATAGACGTTTGTATGGAATATAAAATTCACTATATTCATTGTATAAACCTTTCTTTCAAACTTAGTAAGACAAGATTAACAATTATTTTCAGTTAACAATTAAGAAATTATTTTCGTATAATTATAATGTAATACGTAAAATAATTTCCTTTATAGTTATCATTTAGTTCCATCCACTTTATCTTTATGAGCTATAGCACCCTTTTCTATAAGGTCTGGAATTTCAACTGCCAGCCATGGACCAAGCTGAAAATATAATTTATATTTTATGCACGCATATCAACAAGAATATAGATAATTGAAAGATGTATGAGTATCAACAGACATACTCCGAGGGCCATAGCATGAGCGATGCCAAACTTTGGTACATTGCGCGCCCATAATGGTTTAAAATGGTCTGTAAGGCAAATTTTTCCACCTCTGTACATCTTTGCAGTTTTACCATCTAGTTCTGGTAAGGCAATCTCAGGTGCTGTCGCTGGGTAAGTAACGGGTATCTAAGAGTGCAAATAATTGATATCGCTCGATAGGAAATGTAAATAAGAATTAAAGAGAATGAGGAAAGAAACACTTACATCAAACTCAACTTCAAATTCGTATTTCAAAAAATTGTGTATATACCAACATTTGCCAAACCATCGTGTACCCTCTTTATTAGATTCTAAGCGGAACCAATCGTTGTCCGATTCTTTATTATTTTTTACATACTGAAAAAGTCGTATATAAATTATTTGAAATCGTGATGATGAATCCTGTACGCATGTATTCAATTCGAGTGTCGATAAAAATTATGTGAAAGTAAAAAAATATTTTGATGCTTTTACGAGTTGCAGATAAACATATGGAGAATTACGAAATTTGAAATAAAGTTTACTTTAATCAAGGCTTGGTATTCTTCTTTTAATCTCTGCACCCATATTTCTTTATCCCTAGGGCCGGCTTTTGTTTGTAACAATGGAATATTACTTAATGTTTTCTTTGTTGATTCATCTACCATCATTAAATTGATACTCTCGCTACTGTCGCAAGTTTAGCTGCAGTTTCTGTATCGCTGACTATCACCGCAATCTAAATTATGAAAATGTACAAGGCGTGCTTTAAGTTTCAGATTGTACATAGTGTTGTGTTAGGGAAAACATTTATCACAATAATCGATATATCGAAGGGACACATATATATAGTAATATTTGAAATATAAAAATATATTTGCATAGTAACAAATTTATCTGGCGAGCTAAAGATTTATTTATTTCTTTTTTCCTTGCGTGGAGAAACATTTCCATTACCTTGGATTCAATTCCGTTCGAGTGCTAAGATTTGGAAGTTCGATTAGTGGCGAGCCGCACTGGCAAAGATGGTGATATTGAATTTTGTATGTTGCAGTGCATTACCATTTGATTTACACGGTGGTTTCTCAAAAGTACCCTGCGAAAAAAATTGTGACATGTTAATCGAAGTTGGAAAAATAATAACAGTTAAAATAGAATAACAGCGGTGACAATGGCTGATTCGTCGTACGAAAAAGGGCTCACTGAACTTTCGAAAATGAAGGTATTTAAAATGTATCTTGTCGATACAATTCGACGCCTGGGAATATAACCTTAAATTTACCGTGTTTCTTTTATGCTCTAAAACGAGTTTATTTATGTTAATTTCTGTATAATATGTATAAGTATTCGTAAGCGTGTACAAACAATGCGATCTGATTGTTTGAAAATTATGGTCGTTGTAACTTAGCGCAAGCGTCTTGATATTAATATTTTAAAACGAAATTATGCGTAAATTGAAGACGATTATTTTTGAACAGGTCGCAGATTTGAAGATCGAATTGAAGCAAAGAGGACTTCCTACCACTGGTAACAAGAACGAATTGGTTGAAAGACTTCAGTTAGCAATTCATGGTGGTACATGTTTTTGAATAAGTTTTCGAACATTTATTTTTTGCCCGTTACAAACTGTATATTCATGAAAAAAATGTTTTGATTGTTAGATTCCGCACTATCCTTGGACGAAACCACAGAAGAAATTTTAGACGAAGATGCAGTACTTGGTGTAAGTTGAAAGAATATTCAATATTGTGTATACGCATTATGCTAATATTATTAATGTAATGTTTACAACAACAACAACAATGAAAAACTGTTCTAAATAGGATGAAGAAATAGAAGAATTATCGAGCAAACCTGATTCGCAAGAGGTTAATGAGAAAAGAAAATTATCTACAGAGAGTAATGTGAGCGCGAAGAAAATAATTTTAAACAGAAAACCAGTAATCGAAGAAGTTAAGATCGAAGAGGCAGAAAAATCTGAAACTAATATAATAACTACTGACAATGAGACCGCACCGCCAGAAAAAAAGATTATTAAGTTATCGGAACTTGGTATCAAAGAGGTAAAGGTTAATTTACATTTAATTGTTCCAAGTTACTAATGTTGAAGCTGGCAAATAATATCTTTATGCAATTTTCATTGTACAGAGATTAGAAATGAGGGCTAAAAAGTTTGGATTACCATTATCTGAATCAGCGAAGAAAGAAGCTAGATCTGAGAGATTCAGTATTAACAACCAAAATAATAAGTCCGCTGCATCAGTAAAGACACCAGTGGTATATAGATTTGTTTAAATAAACAAATATTATATTTCTCATACTTATTTAATATGTATAATTTTTATTTCATATACTTGTAGCATACAACCTACGAAGTTTTAAAGAAACGAGCAGAAAGGTTTGGCGCATCCGTCTCTAATTTAATGGACAAGGTAATTGATCAAACGGAATAGAAAAATCTATCATATTATAATTCATTATGGGGTATAGAACTTATTGTTTTGATTGATTTTAGGCTGAATTAGAGTCCAGAATAGAGAAACGAAAAGCCAGATTTGGCGAAGTAAAACCTGGAAATGAGAAAGTATTTCATAATAAAATCAAGATAGTTAAATGATATTCAGTGTTGTATACCAAAACGACAACATAGATTGCGAACATTACTTTTAAGTTTTCTCTCATTTTCAATAAGATTATTGTATACGTAACACAAGATCACTGTATTTGTTATAAAATACTTCGTATGACAAATTTGAAACTCTTTTTTTGTGTAATATGTACTATTTTGAATATTTCTTTGAAATATGTTCGATGTATTTTTGCTTCGAAATTGTTTTTGAAACTGTATGGAAATGACACATAATACTTATATTTAAACCTTGAAACGTTTACAAAATGAACATACAAGAGAAATATACATAATATATGTAACAAAATCATGAGAGGATTATATGCAGTGTTGTAATATTACAATTTCTTTTTAAATTAACGTTTCTTTGTATTGAATTCGTGTCACATCATCATAAGTAATATTATAAAGCAAATGATGGACTTGAAATATACATATTTATAATATTAGAATCTTTGTATTATTATAAAACGATATAATTAAAAGTAAATAAATTGTTCCATCACTGATATGCGTTAACGTTAAATATTTAGAAGAAAAAGCATCCTATAATATTATTTCAATATATTGAATTTTATTACAAAATGTATTTAGGCTACAACATGTAATATAATAATTGCGTTTGGTCTAGACCCTTACGAAAAAGAAAAGCTAAACTGCACCACATTTACTGTTTGTCTCGTAAAGACACTTCGTCCGTTTACGTTTCAAGGAAACACGTATAAATGCGAAAAGTTTGGTACATCTGCGAAAATGAATGTACCATCTCCTTTCAGTTATACCACGTTCGATACGTTTGTGTAGTTTTGAGATCGAATCAACGTGTTATCACAAACATATTTCATACGAAGTATATTAATTTTTCTAAATGCGGACGTACCATGCATAAAAGTAATACAAATATACATATACATATATATATGAATATATTCATATATATGAATATACATATATGAATATATTATTATATACACGTCTTTTGACAAAATCGATTTCACTTTTTAGTTTATATCTTTTTCTGTTCTGAGGAATTAAAAATTGGGTAAAAACGAGTCTTCGGACATAATATAGAAAAATGTCAACTTTTCTTTTTCATTTCCATTATATAAATACGTCATATACTGATTGTAGTTTTACGAAAGATTATAATACAGAAGAATGCTTTCCACGGTTCTAATGATCGTTCCAATATTCGTGAAAAAACATAGATCATATGCTCGCATTTTCCTTGAAGCGCATCTTAAGAACGAATGGTCCGAAGACACATGTTACATTTAAAGAAGACAATAGATTGTACATTAAACAGTATACAACCGAAATATATTGTATAGATGTAAAAATAATAAAATATTGATAGTAAACTCTCTATTACATTATACGGCGTGTAATGTGTGTCTGTATTGCGTTCAATTCTGGTTGTTAAAACGTTTGACGAAGTAAAGGAAACTATCCCAAGCAGCTAATCCTAAGATAATGTATTTCCTTTTTTTTATTTATATAACTTCTATTTATATTATTAGGTATGCACGTACGTGTGACAACTAAACAGATACATGATCGTTTTGTGACGCAAAGCACTACGAGCTTTGCGGATCGATCAAAGAGCAGGAGGCTGTTGTATGTAAAATAAAATATAAACGATAAACACAAATAGCATTATTCTTTCCTATTACTCTCCTCGTAGTTTTTTTTCTTTTTCCTTTATTTGCGTATAATCGTATCTGTTCAGTGAATCACTTAGTCCAATTAGTTTTGTTTGTATTCGTTTCTTGATTAAATAAGTATCCATTCATGGAATATTTATTTATCAAAAAAGTGAATTCAACGAATAAATTTCTCAAAGCTGCACTGTAGGCACGAGCAACTCCGACCTTGGGTCAAGTTTTATAATGATTTCTAAATATACGAAACATTCGTACAATATCTTAATTACTTCTTTATATTTTTAATTATTATTGTATATATATATCTCTCTCTCTCTCTGTATATATATATATTTTATTTTTATATTTATATTTGTATTTATTTCTCCTTTCCTTAAAAGCTTGAAAAGCGTCTTAAAAAGATTCTTCGAAAAAAATAGAATGGATAAAGGAAAGAATGAGAAATAAGAAAAAATTCTTAGTCTCCGTCCATGGTTGCACATGCCTAAAAAAAAATCATATACAGCCACATGTATGAAGGTACATATAAACTATGTATTTTTAATTGCACTCCACAATAGAATAAAAATCTTTTCCCTTTATATTATTCTCCGATTATCTACACATGCTTAACGTCAGTTTCGATAAATTTTTCTCTCTCCCTTTCCTAGAATTGGACATAGCAGCCTCCTGTTCTCTAATATAACTATATTCAAATGTTTTTATTGATTTAATATAATTATCAAGTAAAATTTGTAAAATACAATATATACTACCTATATCATAAATTCTTAATCTTTTTTTATAAATAATTATAGTAGTAGTCTTCACACCATTTGTTAATTTATTAATAATCGGATGCCGTTTCTTTCGTTCTTTTTAATTTAAATATTACATTTGTGCCCTTTGCACTAATTCACTTTATAGTATTCTGCGTGACTGTGTATATAATACATGTAATATAATCTAAAGGACTTACTGTATTTACATATATACATGTAACAACGGCGCATAGTCCGAATTTGTTAATAATTTGTTTTTCTGATTACTACTAAAAAGATCGTCGTCTTCAACAGCAAACGTTCGTCTGGGAAAGGACATCTACACATCTACGACGGAAGTAACTGTGCACGAATTTCATCTGTGGATACTAATGAATGATTAGTTAAAATTCTGGTCAGATCTTTGTGTAATCCTTCCTCTAGCGAAACGCAACTTTACGTTGCTTACTAGCGGCTGGTCGTTTGCTTCATATAAATTTAATCAAACTCGAACTAATTACAAAAAGCTTACAACTCTTAGGAAATAGGCTCCATTGTTAGCGATTTTTATATATATATATATATATATATATATATATATATAAATATATATATATTTTTCCCCTTATTTGCACTTGGCCAACCTTGGATTTGGTTTTCGGCGGCTTTCTATTTTTCTTTTTTCGTTTTTACTTCTGAAAGTACAAATGTTTCAAACAACTGTTTGCTTAAGAGGTCGAAGAGGAAGACAATTCTAACTCTACGCCATTCTTATGTTTTAAGACAGTACAATACGCGTACAAAATAACGCTAGAACGTACATATCATTGTATGTTATGCAAATACATACTCTCTTTCATCATTATTTCAAACATTCCAATGCCCCGACACATATATGTGTAATATATATATTTATATATATATATAGATATATATATTTTATTTATTTATGAGTACATTACATGTCGCTTAAATTCTTTCACGTTCCTTTATCATTTTTTTACTTGTACTTGTCCCTCTCGAGCAAAAGTTGCGATCTTACCTAATGCTTCTTACATAACGATTCAGGGTTGGCCAAGACCTCACTCATGCTACGAATCAAGATCATCCTCCCTCTGGCTACTGAAGTATGATACTAAACCACCAAACTCCCCGGAACCTTCTTCGTCGTATTGTTTATTTCCAGCGCCAGCATCGTTCGGATGCGCTTGCTGTTGAGGAGGAGGTTGAGGAGGTGGTGGTGCTTGGATGGGTGGTGGTTGACTGTCCGCAGGGGATGAAAAATGATCCGCGGGATACGGTGAACCTTGATACGCGGCTGCATCGTCTGCAGTGGACATTGGCGGTGGTGGTGGATAGGCACCGTAGTGATAATTAGGAGGTGGTGGAGGATGGTACGGTGAAAAATTACCAGGTGGTCGGTTAGGAGGTGGTGATGGTTGTTGCATACTATGATTAACAGGAGATGCATTCGTAAAAGGTGGCATCTGATGCCTGGGACCCATTGGATTGTCTGCAAACCTGGACATGGGAGGGGCTCCTCTAACGTAAGGAGGAGGTGGAGGAGGTGTGGGACCACCTTTGGCCAAAGGACTTCCAGCAGCTGGAGGGATCATCGCAGGACCTGGACCTAGTGGAGAACTACGATCTCGATTGTTAATCGATATCGGTCCACCACCCGATGGAGACGGATCCATCGGATGATGCGGTGTATGATACATCTGTGGACCAGGCACTCTCATTCTCATTGGAGGAGTTCCTGATCTTACAGCCGCGAAATGAGGTGGCATGGAAGATTGCCCCGCTTGCCTATACGGAGAAGGAATCCTTCCACGTGGTTGCATTTCGTAACCTGTTCTTGGCCCACCCATCATTTGACCTCCGGTATTCGGTCCACCGAAGTACTTGTGTCCCATTGCTGCAGCTGCAGCGGAAAACGATTGCGGACTACTAGACACGGGTTGAGACTGTAGCATCCTGGTGATAACGGAAGACTGTTGATTAGGTGGTAATGATGGATAAACGGATTGGGATGTCGGCGTTTGCGATGCAGGTGGTCCTTGTGTTGTAACAACGCCAGCAGGTGGTGTGGACGGAGCCGAACCAGAGGTGCTACTACCTGGTGTGGGAAGTACATTTGGGATTTCACCCGGTTTTATCTCCGAATTCGAATCGGCACCCATTCCAATTAAACCAGCCTCGGCAGCAGCTTTAGCTGCTGCTTCCGCGGCTCTAGCTGCCTCCAGTGCAAGTGTTTTCTTACCCTTGCCCCGTCCTCTTCTTTTAGGTTTCATCGGCGATCCATCGGGATTAAACAGTTGTCCATCCGGTCCTGTCATCATAGGAATGTGTCCCTCGCCTGTTCTCTCCGCGTCAGGCGTCATAATCGCTGACATATTTGGGTTGATGTTGGGTGACATGCTTTGTGGCACGCTGGCGGATAAAACGGTGGTGTTCAAATTCGGTGTTCCATCCCTGCGCATTTGTTCCGCAAGAATTTCTGCTTTACTGCGACGGCCCCTTTTCTTTTTCTTTGGTACTTCACCATCGAGTCCCTCTGGCGCATTAGGATCACGTTGCCTCTCAGCCGCCAATATCTCCAACGCTTTTAGCCTCGCTTTTTCCAATTTCTTTGCTTCTCGTTCCTCTTTTTTCTTCTTTTTCGATATTTCAATGGCAGCAAGTTCTAATTGCCGTCTACCATATTCTTCATCTTCCATCATCATCTGTTCTAATTGTTCGTCGTCCAATTCGGCTAGCTCGCCGGCGCCAAGTCCCGTTAAGGAACCTTCCGGAACATCGCCAGTAAATGAACCAGCTACTGACATAGCGCCACTGGTTAATCCCACGTTTTCAGAAAGATTGTCATCAATTTTCGAGTCTATCTCTCCTATAGGATTATCCATTACATTTGCCATAATATCTTTATCGCCGTCCTGGTCGTCTCTTCTCTGAATCAGAGAACCAAGCAAACAGTTCTGTTTGCGTGATTTATTTTTACTGCCAGGTTTCGGTCCGGGCTTTTTCCTTTGTTTTGGCATACCATCGTTTAATATTTTTCGTTTCCCACCGGGACTCTTGCTTTTCCTAGGTCTTTTACTTTTTGGCGATTTATTTTTTAATTTGTGTCCGTCTTTTTTAGGGTTATAAATATCTCCTGCAAAACGATGTTATACGTTAGTATAACACAATAGACAGGAATATCCACTTTTATAATACAAATATATTTTTGAAAATTACCCGAATCTGAATCTTTTTCGGCATCTTCGTTCATATCCTCGCCCTCGTTTACCACGAACTCATCCTCACTTTCTCCCGTTCTTCTTAACGCTTTCTTTAACTCCTGTAATAATACAAAAAATGTTTGTTACTGTCATGTCCGTTTGGCATGCAAGATTGTATTTATTACCTCTTCGCTATCCGATGCAATTTCTTCTTGGTAATTGATTTTTCTTCCACGAGTTCGCCTACTTAAGATTTCTTCTTCCTCTGGTTTATTTTCATCTGGAAGGCCACCATATATAATCTGAAAATATAATTATATGTTTATGAAAATCAAATGCTACGAGTTCAAATAAAAGTAGCAGGGGAAAAATTGACATACTTTTCTTCGGATAGCCTTCTTTGCCTTAAACGTATTTTCCTGTAAAATATTCAGGATAAATGAAATTGAACACAAATATAACACAGACAAGTGGTGGGCATGAATTTACCTTCTTTTTCTTTTGCTGTGTTATGTCTTCTAATGGCAAAGCAACAGGTATATCGGGTATTTCCGAGTTCATTTCATCTAATTTAATGTCCTTCATCTCGTTCATATTTTTGTTCTCATTATTTTCAAGTCTTATGTCCATGACATCAGACAATGCCGGCTGGCTATTTTCTAATTGCTGCGGTACTTCAATTCTTGGTTCTTCATTCGAGTCATCGTTTTCACTTTGGTTATCAGACTCGATTATACGTTTCCTTTTCTTTTTCTTCCGGCTCTTTGTTTTCGGCAATGCTCTATATCTGGATGCTGATATGGTTCTACTTCTAAAGCAAAATATAAGATTGGTACAGTGTACAATATAGCGAAAAGTATTTCAGATATTAAACAAGTAGTAAAAACGGTGATTTACTTTTTCTTTTTCTGTCGCCACGAGTTATCACTGTCCTCGTTATCCGAATCCCATGTTGATCGAGATTTCTTCCTTTTAGGTCTATCACTTTCTTCACTATCATCATTTACTATAAAATATTGAACACGATAATTTTCATTGCATTATGCTATCAAAGCTACCGCGTTACAAGTTAAAGCATTTAATTGTTGTACTCACTAAAATCTTCGTCGTAACGTGTAGTTCTGGCTCTAGTGCTTCTTCGCACCGATCGCGAATCTCTCTTTTTCCTGCGTCGTTTCATATCAGCAAACGAGCTTTCGTCAGAAGACGTCATATGATCATCAAAATCTTCGTCTTCCTCGGAACTTGTGCCTTTAAAATCTTCGTCACTTTCCGGATCATCCTCGCTGCTTATATCGAGACTATTTAATTTACGATGCTTCTTTCGTGATAAAAATTTCTTCACTACTCCTTTATCTTCTTCTTCCTCATCGTCCATACCATCGTCGCCTTCGACTTTGTAATCATCATCGCTATCTTTTTCTGATTTTCTGTCGACATCATCCTTGTTCTCAGGGGTCTCTTCCATGTCTAATACTTCATTCTTAAAGTGAAGCTGGAAGCAAAGTTTGATTAACATATTTTTTTAAACACGAACGAGGTGAAGCCAAGCAAAAGTACATGAGAATAATTTTACCTGTGCCTCTTCTTTTTCTGCGTTTACTATGGTAGCAATATCTTTTCCTCTGCCTTGATTTCCAGCTCCCTGAACAGCTTCTACTTCGTCTTGGATCGCAGCATTGATCATGGCGTCGTAATCATTAAACTTATATCTGTTGGCGCATCGTCTTTCACGTAATTGATATACAGGTTCACTCTCATCACTGCTAGATGTTTCTGAACTCGAGGACGACGAAGCTGACGATGATTCTATGAATAAAATGCGAACCATTTTTGTTAAATAAAAAAATAAACAGTATTAACATGCGTTATAGTAGGAAAAGTTACCATTATCAGATTCTTGGCTAGATGCCTTCGATCCTTTTTGATGACGTTGTGACTCATTTTTGTGAAGAACGTTATCCAAACTTATACCTACAAATGCTAATCTCTTCTTTCGTAAAACTTCGTTCTCGTGCCTCTTCGATAATTGATCATACGTTTTCAAACTTTCTCGCAATTTAGTTACCAGTAAGTTCTAACATCAAAAGCGAATAGTGAATAAACAGTTACAACAAAGAATTTATAAGAACATTTTAGTAAGATGTAAAAACTTACGTGTTGACATGGGGGACAGAACCAATCACCTTCTGGTATTAGCATAAGCGCAGGTCTAAGGCAAGAACAATGCCACCCTTTGTCACAAGAATCGCATAAAAGTATCCATTCTGGATGATCTGCTTTGCTACATTTTTGACAAGCATACTCATCATCTGCTTCTTCAACGTCGCTTTGCGCTACAATTAGTAAAATATATTGTTCTCTTCTTTTGGTGTAAAAAAAAAGCATATTGTACTACCATTTCGAGAATAAATCATACTATACCTTTTTGTGCAGTTCTTGCACGTCTCAAAGGTTCAGACTCATGATCTTTTTCAAGATCACTTTCTGGTGAAAATTCATGGTCGCTCTTAAAAAGCAGCGACCCTTCGCTCTCAATTTCCTCCTCTTCCTCTTCTTCATCGTCATTTTCATTCTCATCGTCACTACTGGAACCCGAGGAACTCTGCCATGGATTTGCTTCATTAAACTTAGCTAACATTTTTTTCTTTTTCCTTTTCCTACGTTTCTTCTTCGATTTCTTCTCCTTCTCTATTTCTTTTATGATGACCTCCTCTTCGCTTTCAGGCTGAAAGAAGTAAGATAGTTGTACAAGCATAATTCATATCAACCAGAAACTCAAATGAATTTTAAACATACTTTTTGTTTCTTTCGCTTCTTCTTCTCCGTAGAATCTTTCTTCTCCTTTCTTTCGTTTGATGTTTCTTCTTCAATTCTTCGTCTGTCAGCTTCTTCTTTAATCTTTAACTGCGCTATCCTTCTAGATTGTCTTACGGGTGTTTCGTCTTGATTTAGTCCTGACTCCGTTTCGGGAACGATATCCCTTCCTATCTCTAGACCCAATACCATTTTCCCTACGAACAATATTTTGGTTTATGTGCAAGATACGTTGAAAGTATTATTAAATTATTCAAATACACAGTGAAAATAGTGATAACTTACTTTTCTTTCGCTTCTTCTGTGACATTGGTGTGCTAGTCAAGGAATCATTGTTGCTTGGTGTTTCATCGAGATGAACCTCCGGCGACACTTCAGAAGCTTGAATGCGCGGAAACTCAGAATGCTTAGGTCGAGTTGAACGTCCACTTCCTCTGTAACCACGTCTTCTTCTTCCTCTAGGACGTCCCCTTGCTTTCCTTTCGATTGCAGCTGAATGGGCAGTGCGTTGGTCATCGCTAACATCCTTAGCATCCTGATCTTCCGACTTCTCAGGACTACATTTCACAGCCTCGTCTTCCGAACTTACTGTTACAACGCGACTTTCTTCCACAGATTTACGTAACTGTCTTTCAGGCATACGTTTCGCGCGTAATTTTATTCTTTTCCCTACCATAATTTCGTCATCCATCTGCTTTGCAACCATATCATCCGAATTCGATTCATGGGAACTGTTGCGTCGCTTACGGGATAATTTTGGCGATTCCGTGGAATCCAATTTCCATCCATCGTAAACGAGTTCGGACACCGGTTTAACTCGTAAACCTATTTTATGCGGGGAAATGTCGCTCTGCTCGTTGTCACCTAACTTCTTAAATGTATCATCGTCGGTACACGCCAAAGGATCCATTTCCTCGTCAGCAGCTGTAGTAAATACATTATCGTTGTCCATTTCCATGGAATCATCGGATGTTACAGAGGCTGCCATCAGTTCAACGCTCTGAATTTCTGAGTCCTCCTTTTTCTCATCGTCCTCCGCGTTATGTTTCGGTTCAAGTTCATTGGCTATATTATCTGATGTATTCTCAATTGCAGCGTGATCACAGTTTATTAATTGATCTGTGGTGTTCCCAGACAATTCGTTCTCGTTTATTATGATCTCACTGGTTGTGATTTCTACCGGCTTACCGCTGTCCGAATTTAGATCCAATCGTACTTTGGAATTGACTACATCTTCTAATATTGGTTCGCTGGCCTCTACGTACGGAGGTTTAGATTTCAACGGGGGAACATCTTGAATATCGGAAACATCGCGCGATCTCTTGTTCGCTTCTTTTTTCAAATCGTTCGTTACAGTCATTGATTCCGACGACACTTGCTGCGTATTAAAAACTGCCGAATTATCATTGATATTTGAGGCAGCATTCTCCGGAGGGGTTTCTACAGGTTTACTCGCCACATGAAGCGATTCATGGTGCTTTTCATGATTATCCATAATATTTATATCGCCCGATTTCTCGGACATATAGTTTACAAATTGCAAATTATCCATAGGTTTGAAATCTTCTGGCATAGACGAAATATTATTTTTATGTATTTCCAACTTATCCATACCTGAGGATAAATTGTCCAGTTTGTCAAGTGGCATAATAGTTCGTACAGGGTGAACGGTTGTATCACCTCCAGACACATCTGTATTTAAATTACTTTCACCATACAAGTGTGTATTAAATTTATTTTCTTTATCGCCCGATTCTGCAAACTCTTTCAATTTATTATACGACCCCATAATTGGCGGCTCTATCGTCGCTTGCCCTACTTCCTTGCCCTTAAGAAATTTCACTTCGTTATCTAAACTGGCCACTAATTTGTCTTCGATAGCTTTTTCCTTTAAATCCTCGCACGTTATTTCATTCCTCATATCGTTCAATACTGTAATATCTTTTGTTTCCGTATGCGTATCAATTTTATTCGCCGAATCTATTGTTGGAGAAACATCTTTTTGGTGAGACACTGCATTAGTTATTCTTTCTGTAACGTGCACCGAACTATGATTTCCTGCTTCCCTTGTTGTCTCATCTGTTAAATTATTTACTTTGGTTAATGCTGAACTTATATTTTCCTTATTCACAGAATCAGATTCAGCAACCGGCAGCACCTCTGTTTTTGTTAATTCCATAGGAATACTTTCCTCGGCAGTACTAATATTCTTCTCATTTACAATTTCCTTCTCACTTAAATCTGCTTGAACTATAGTATTATTCTGTTCCTCAGTTATTTCCTGTTTACTTATTTCTCCTCGTTTATGTTCAGCTTCTTCACCTGGCTCTACTTCAATATCAATCTTTGCTTGTCGATTATCAATGACTCGGTCCTGTAATTCATCAGATATTGCCTCTTCTTCCTTCGTATCTGGTTCTACAATACTTTCCTCTTCTTCCTTTGAATCTAATTCCATAATACTTCCCTCCTTTTCTTCCTTTGTATCTGATTCTACTATACTTTCCTCTTCTTCTTCCTTCGTATCTGATTCTACAATACTTTCCTCTTCTTCCTTTGTATCCGATTCTACAATACTTTCCTCTTCTTCCTTCGTATATGATTCTGTAATACTTTCCGCTTCATTTTGTCCGTTACTATCCGTTGTTTCGTCCAAATTAATAGGCAAATTATTTTCACTTTCTGCCGATTCTATCGGAGTAGCATCGGAAACATCACTGGAATCATTGGTATCGCTGCTTTCATAATTTGCAACTAAAGACTGCTTAGTTTCGTTTGATTCCTGTACATTTACAGGGCTTGCAACTATTTGGCTCAATTTTGATTTCTCTGTAGTCATTTCAGTAACTCCTGCAGATTGCTCGTCATTTGCATCATCTGTAGCATTACATACAGAATCCAGTTGTTTGTTTTCCTGAGTATTCTCATCAACATGTTCTTTAGCATCTTTGCATTGATCCATGCTATCATTCTCATTCGGGTCTATGTTTTGATCACATTCCAAAACTGTTGGTTCTGTCGTGTCGTCCGATTTTTCCTCAACATCTTCAAAATTAATTACTTTCATCTCTTCTTTTTCAGGAGCAGCTTCCGAATTATTTATTTCATCGGAGGATGAACATAATTCTATTGACGTATCATGTTTATCCTCGTTATGTGACGAACCTTCGTTAAGACATGCCTTTTCTTCATTTACCTCGGGAAGATCTTCAGATTTTAGTAATTTATCATCGATAATGATATCCTTATTCGTATCTTGATGAACGCAGGAACTTCTGTCTTCTAATGTTGCAATTTCCGCTACATTACATGTACTCGTTTTTTCTTTACATTCAAGTGCGTCAGATTTGGATGGTTTAAAATTATTCGTGTCAGGTACTGTCTCTGGTAATACATTGTAAATAGGACATTCATATTTAAAGGACGACTTTTCAGAATTTGTATGCACTTTAACACTTTCATGAATTAAAGTGTCTCGAGTGCAAGCATCGTCTGAACTACATATTGTAGGAACTAGCGCATCTTTGTTACATTGCTCAATCGATTCTGAACTAGTAACAGTGAAATTTTCTGTGAAATCTAATTTAGTATTAATATCAGGCACAGAACTTTTGATAAACGGATCAACGATTATTTTCCCTTTCACCTCCACAGAATCTTCCGAAATTTCATTTTGCCGCATAACTTCAATGCTTCTGCTACTTTCTAATTTGGGGATATTATCGTCTTTGTCGTTTTCTTTGTAAGTTTCCATTGACGAATCAGATTCCTTCGCACAAACATTTTCCATCTCTTTGACTGCCGAAGTAAATTCTATCCTCCTTGGACAATCTGATTCATCCAAGTTCTCATCCTCCTGCTGTGTTTTCAATGGCGAATTCTGGACAGGAGATGGTGAACGCGATCTATTAACAAATGACGAATCTTGTTCTAATTTGCTTTCTTCAGATATCAATGTATCGGATAGCTTACAAGTAACTTCATCTTTAGAACAAGGAGTGGGTGTATCCAGAGTTTCTGAAACACTGTCACCCAGGTCTGACTTTTCACTTTGAAGTTGCTTTTCTTCTCGCGACATTTCATCCTGCACTGATTCACGAGCTGAATCAAAATGCATTGCAGATGGAATTGCAATTTCATTTTCTGTTTCTGTGGACACGGCTTCTTCATTTAAGTAATTCGTGCTGTGTGGTTGTGAACTTACATCCTGCATTTCAGTTTCCTGGGATTTCAAACATTCCTTTGATGCATTTACACTACTAGAAATCGAGTCATGTATGTTATCAACGGTACAAGGTTTTTCTTCTTTTGATTCTGAATGAGATAAATCTGCTT
The DNA here is from genome assembly GCA_963667235.1 of Nomada lathburiana. Classification (NCBI taxonomy): domain Eukaryota; kingdom Metazoa; phylum Arthropoda; class Insecta; order Hymenoptera; family Apidae; genus Nomada; species Nomada lathburiana. Next base: position 22,275,483 of record OY763898.1, read on the forward strand.
CTACTTTTTCCGCGGAACAATCTTGTTCATCCATAGAACGTTCCGAGGAAACTGTTTGTTCTTCTGTATCAGTTGGTTTTTCTATATTCTTCACATCGTTCTTATTATTATCTTCACAGGGGAGATCGTTACTTTCTGGTGTACCCGAGTTAACTTTTAAAGAGTTGTTATTCGCGGGAGTTGCATCGCAATCGTCCGATTTATTAGAATTAATCGTATCCTCTGTTAGCTTAGAAGAAGAAACACATTCGTACTGCAGTGTATCTGATTTCGATTCTATAGTTGTTGAAACTGTCTGATCGGGCTGTGATTCTGTAATTTCGGTCTTAGAAGTGTACGAAATACAATTTGGCCCAAAAAAAAATCTTGGCGGTGATGCCCCTACAGATTTACATTCATTATCGTCTTTTTCTGAAGTATTTGTCTCTTGTAAAGCTGTACTACTATCGGTATCGAACAAATTTGCCGCGGTATCTGTATTGTTCACAGAATTTGCTGTTGTTACTTCTGTACAAGAACCAAGCGTCTCGGATGTATCTGCTCGACACATAGATATAGACGAATCACACTGCACAGAGTCCTCGAGAACAGTACTCTGCTTTTGCTCTGTGCAATTTTGTTCTTTGACAGTGTTTCCCGAATTTTCCTCCCGTTCTGTATCCGTCTCTTGCAGGGCCGTATCTTCCACAGTTACAGAGTTTCTGTCCATTTTAACATTTTGTTCCCCGCTAGAGGAATCCTCGCGTTTAGTATCATTCTTCTTTTGTGATATGTTTTCTTCATTTGATATGATACTACTGTCGCATTCTGGTTTTTCTTCCGGCTTTCCAACATCCCATCTCGATATTCTTTTCACAGGACTACTCGACTTTTTTGGTATTATCTGAATGCCCAATGTTGGTTTGAACTTTGATTGTTCTTGCGCGGAGCCGACTGATTGGCAATTGGTTCGTACGCTAACACTCGACTGAGGAAAATTTCTGTTCAATTTGATGGTGGTTTTATTTGTCACCGGTGATCCAGCGGACACTTCATTTATGAGGGTATCGTCGCTTATGTTTTTATTCGGTGACAAAGACGAAGTAGCAGAATCAGCCTCGTTTTTTGATTCGTTGCTTTCTTTATTGTCGGCTGTGGTGGTATCTTCGCCAGGATTACCTGTTTCACACGCCTCGCCAGACCCTTCCCCGTAAAAAAAAATAATGGGTTCCTCTACCGCCTCGCCAAGGCCAGGATTGACCGCGTCGCAATCACTACCAGATCCTTCACCTTGAATCATCATCATTGGTTCCTCAATAGCTTCACCCACCTCGTCCCTCCAATTACTATTCATTATTGGCCTCTTATCCATCGATCCTCTAATTGGTATTACGTCGGCCCTGGTTCTTTTTAGCATGTCTTGTTGTATCTCGTCTGCGTCTAATGGACGCTTCACCGGTGTTGCATTCATTCTTAACGCCGTGATTTTACTCGGGTCCGGAAGTATTGTGTAATTTGGTAATCTGTGATCTTCTTTGTTAGGTATTCTAGTAGCATTATGATACGGAGCAGAAGGCATATCGTAACTAGGAAACGACATTTGCCTTTTACTCAAGTCTGCTACCATCGCATGACTCCGCATCATCACAGCCCGAGCGTCGTATGGTAGGTTTGTAACTTCCGGTTTGTTCAACTTTTTTGTGCTAAGATCCATTTCTCTGTGCTGAAAATCTTGCGTCCTGTACCCAGGAGAGGGTAAGTCTATAGTTTTATTAAATTTTCGACTAGATAAATCGATACCAGAGAAATCCATCGGTCTGTTCTGCTCGTTGGCGCTCTCCCATCCTCTGGGCGAGGTAGACAAGTCCATACCCCTGTGCTCCCTAAGCGAATTGGCTTTCTCTATTTGATTTCTTGCACAGAAATCTTGCGGCAATCTATCGTCATCTCCATTTACAACATTCCCTACAATGCTACCTGTTCTTGCCAGGTTTTCCGCTATTTGTTCTAACGACTTTGCACCGCCCGGTTTCTCAAGTTTTTCAGATTGTATCCTCACAAGGTTCGCGGCCAATTGATCAATTGGCTTCACTGACAATTTACTATGAGCTGTTGACATATCCATAGAGACAAAAGGGAAGTTACCTTTATTAGACAGCTTATCTAACGGTTTCATCATTTGCTCTGTTAAATCTTCATGTTTCTTTGCGACATTCAATAGGGCGGCAATCGGCGTTATAGGTGTGATCATTTTCTCTTCTTGCGCTTGTTTTATTTCAGAAATATTTACTAGCTTGAGCGGAGATGTAATAACAGGTGTTTCGATCGATTTAAGAGGCATCGATTCTTCGAAGTCAACCTTCGAATTACTCACTGTCGTATATTCTTCAGGCTTGTATGCTTCCATAGGTTTAGTATCAGACACGATCACTGTTTCTTGCGCACAGCTTAGTTCTTTCTCCCGAGGTGATATCGATTCTTTTTCTGACAGTATACCAACTTTACCGTTTACGATTTTCAGAGGAGTCATTGGCATAGAAAGAGATGCCTCGCTAGGATTTGATTCCGATACTTCGCTTTGGATTGCTTGTTGAGAATCATCATCTTCTTCTGTATTTTCTTTAGACGTTTCTTCGTCATTTGTTATATCATCTTCACCATCCATATCTTCTTCGACATTATTAATATCATCTTCGCCTCTTGTATCCTCATATTCTTCCCCACTCTTTTCCAATTCTTTTTCATCCAATCCATCCGCGTGAACACCATTTTCTTGCACAGCTTCATCTAGTAAACTTGGCGATGTAGATATTTGTCCTGTATCGATAATAGGCTTTTCAGAAACTTCTAAACTATTGCTATCCTCGTTAATAGGAATAGGTCCAATCTCTCCGTTTGTTAAAGCATTTATAAGATTAACTACACCATCCCGATCCCTGGTAACACAAGATCAGTTCAATATTTACTTCGAAACATACATTGAAAATTATTAATGAAATTAGAACGCTCAGATTCGGACACATACTTAGCTACAAGTTCCCAATTTTCTTCGTCTATATCTTCTCTATAAACCCTTATATTGCACTCTTCGTCAAGCTGACACCAATATGCTAAACCAGTTTTATCTCTTCCCAATGGTTCCACCCGTAACTCATTAGCTGCTACTTTATTCACCTCATTTTTAAACTTTTGATTTAGGTCAAATTGCGTTTCTAAAAGAACCTGCAATAAAAAGAATGTGTTGCATTATGAATTGACCTTACATCGTGTACACGTCGTAAACATTTTACATGAAATAATGAAGGAATCGTATTCATACTTTGAGTAGCCGTAGCTTGACAGCAAGACGGGCTTTTTTGTAACCAAAGCGTTCAAGTTCCCATCCGTCTTGATTGGAATATGTATGACAAAATTTAACCAGCGCTCGTTCCCACTTTTCTGGTGATACTGTTTTACGTGTTTTTCTCAGTAATTTGATGTGTAGATCTATTAATTGTTGCGGTACTATAAAAAAAAATTAATCGTAAGTGGAGTTGTATGCATGCATAAAAGCTAGCACATTTATTTCGTTTAGAAATAAATAGAATAAATATCTTTTAAAAATCATTCATAAGAATGTGATGCAAGCTGTAAAACTGAGAAGTTTTGTTCAGAACTGAAAAATCTTTCATTCCCAGATGAATAATAAACGAAAGGTTTGCTAAGAATAATAATAATAAAACAAACAAAAAATTATCTCTATCGCAACTTATTAATGTCATTAAATACGCGTAGTCTCCAAATCATTAATTCGACGCGCGATTTAAAACTCGTAATCACGTGTAACAGACGTTGACAACAAGGGAGGTGGCAGCACGAGAGAAAATAACAACAGCGGATACAGCTAATCGCACTAAGCTGTCAATAATACTATTATTTAAATGTAATAATAATTAATCGTAAATATAAATAACTTGTTCAACATAATTAATTCATACTAGCTATTGTTATTATTAGTATTGATACACACTGCGTCCGAATAGAGGAAGACAAAGATCGGTAAGAACGATGTGTTTAATTTCGACGAAAAAAAAAAAAAGAGATGAAAACATCGACGAATCGTAAACCGTGCTTGTCCAATAAAAATTAATTGTTGCAAAGTAGTAGTAGAAAAACAGCGAGGCCAATAAACGATGTGAAATATTGAAAGGCGTGTATAAATACGCAAAAGAAAACTAACAACACACGCGAGACTTTTGGCCTCGCGGGGGCGGGTCAGTCAGTCTCTCTCTCTTTCCTACACATACACACGTATGCATGTCAAGCTCACTTACCCTCCTGTGTGTTTTCAAGCATCTCTTGAAGGCGCGCGATATCCGGATAAATGATGCCACAGGACTTGCCGAAGCACTCGAGAAACGAGCAAATAACCGCGAAATTTGGGTCACTCGCGCAAGAGGCTTCGTTATCGGACGCCATTTTTCCGCCGCTTCTCTCTGGGCCCGTCGCCGCTAGGCGATATACTACGCTAGGCGACCTAACAACTCGTATCGCATTTTCGTCCAAACTGGCTTCAATCGTCACTGTTGCGTTACAGCACGCACATAAAAGACGCAACGCAGTCAGAAAATGATAGAAAAATGAACGTTCAAAAAGATCCGACGCTGCTGCTTCCCGCTCCGTTGCTTTACGCTACCTTGATGTTCTCTACCTGCCACTCACACCCGCATCAAAACCACAAGCGCGAACCACACGCGTCCGAGTGAGCAAATAAAACAAGTTAGAGGAAGGGAAAGAAAGAAAAGAAACACACGTATCGTATTGTTGTCTTCTTTCGCTACCACTCTGTTTTTTTTTTCTCCGTTTCAGTATCGTTAAAACATTCGAAGTAAACGAACACCTTCTCGCGCGCCTATTCTCTCTCTCCCCTTCGTTCACTTTACACTTTTCCACATATCACGGTGCCCACTACAAACACACAGACACATAGGCGAAGATCGTTGCGCCTCCCGAGATATACAAGATGTAGTGTGTGCACGCGCGCGCGCGCGCGCGCACCTTCGAGCGCAATAATAACGATGCACGTAATCGTCGGGTATCGCCTTTCTCAGACACGTTATTCGTACCTCGCTGTACTATTAGCGAGAATCGTTATTATCGAATCACAGGGTATATCGACAGGGCAGAAATAATTACCACCGCAACGACAATGAAAACAGCCCCCTTCGTTGCAGCGCGGCGCACTGGACATCGCCTTCGGGTCCGGGCTACGAAACATTTCGAGGTTCTCAACTTGTCGTGCGCGACACCCGTCTACCTACAGCATTTAAGACGCCTTTGCATGGCTCATTCATTAACCAAACTTTCATATATCTTGTATATTCTTTCTACACCATTCTACGTTATATCGTACTGAATCGCGTCAAATCACCCCATCGGTATGAATCAACGATTCATGGCATCAAGTTCGTTCGATGTACCTTTGAATTTCGATTATATCGAAAGAGCGCGAAAACTTTACGACAGAACGTCAAGCGCACATTTCAAGGTTTCACCGAACGCTCAATGACGTAGTTCTGCGTAGTTTCCTATAATTTCGAACAGCGGGAGTAGCGATTCGATCGATTAGGACCAAGCAGGGGGGGGGGGGGGATATTGTTTTCTATCTTTGCCGTCCTCGCGGACACTCGCGATTTTTTTTTATCGAATTATCAAATACATACGCGTTCTAATAAGCACACGGGATTGTGTACTGTGTTCCATTTCTATTTTCACACTGTTTATCGTCGTTTATACATGGCCATTCTACTTCCACGGCGCTATACCATCAGACACAGTAAACACGCCGACGTTTCACAGCAGGCTGAGATTGTGCGACTGCTGCGATCGATCGCGAGGGCCAGAAACACGACAAATATATACCTATATGCAGTGTGGAGACAAGACTCCTTGGTCACACCATTACTTTAGAAGGAAATGATACAATTCTTCTTCATACGCGTTGACTACGTTTAAGTCGTTTTTCCAATTCATGGTCGAGGAATATTTCGCACAACACTTTCGTTCCTTTTCACGAGAGATGAAACGGAAATCCATCGAACAGATCGATAAGCAAAGTTTTTAAAATATGAAACTTCGTGTAGACAGTGCTGCCACGAATGCTTTCAAATCGATTACGCGGGAGACATTTTTAACCAGACTATCGATTCTATTATAATTTCATGATATTTTATGTTAAAATTTGTATTAATAATTATTCTTAACACCTGTAATATCAGTTTTTATGTCACAATAAATTTATCGTTTATAATTTACAAGTGGTTAACGATTAGTAAGGAAATATTATTTACTTTCCTGGGTCTCTTTTTAGAGAAAATACTATGAAAAGTAAATTGTCTTATAAAATTGGTTCTTTGCCATCCATTCAACATTGTGTGACATAATGATACAAGTATAACTCGTGAAATATAAAATGTTTATTTTCGAATGAAAGTTTGCAACTTTTCGTCAACAACTTCTATCATCATATGTATAAACTTTTATATTTACAACATATGTAACTAGAAAAGTCGCAGTATTATGTAATAATTTGTTGGATTCGATAATATTTGACAATTGTCAATTCTCTGTCATACATTATACATTCCATTATTTGTACCTGAGTGGACTACTTTCTTTTGTCTGCTGTACATAACGCTATTTGCTATGTGTTTTTTAAACTACAAGTTTCAATTATTGGGATATTATTTAAATACATAGCACAAAGAATGGTTATTCATACTTTCGAAACATATTTAAACGGTGCTCAATTATTTATCTCGTCGGGAACTATTGGAATGAAATCTTGTTTGCACGATAATATACGAAATGACAACAGTAGTTATTCAAATAATGCGTAAAGCTATTTGTTAAGTAAATTTATTTTATATTACTAAAAATTTACTTTCTCGAATTATTTGCTTTCAACATTTTATGCTTTACTCTGTTGACAAAAAGAAACCATCTTCCTTGTCAACTTAATGGACAAATTATTGTATACAATTGGTACAACGTTCATACAACTTCCGATCATTTTTTTCTTCCAACTTTATATCTGTAAGCAATATACATGATAAACTTTTCTTCTCGCTAAACATTATCAACTCTTTACTCTACAAAATATAAATAGGAAATACTTATTATTTCAAGTTTTGCTCATAAAATTTGAAAACTTTTATAGAAATTTCCTATTTCCCTTTCGCTTCTCTCGTATCTTTTTAACAGTATGGCATAATCGTTTAATAGTTATTTTGCAACCTTACAATATATATAAAAATTTACTATATACAAAATAGATCATGTACAATTTAAAAACACGCGATTGCCTATACTATCTATTATTTACTTTTTCAGTATTGCCTAACAACGTGTGTGTATGTGTGTAATATGAAAATCTTATACATTTTCAAAAATAAGGGAAATACTGCTAGGAGTTTGTAACACAAGTAGCTAAAATAATAAATAGTTCAAGTACAGACAACTGTTCAATTGGATGCGATGTATTGCTCTGAAGATGTTAATATTATATATATAAAAAAGAAAGGAAAAAATAGATTATTCCAATATATATTGCGAGACATTATGTGGAAAGCAAATTGATGCTTTGCATACCTACATTTATTTTTAAAAAATATTTCTTTACTTCATAACTCAGACTCGACATATATATGTTTATATATATACATATATACGTGTGATATGTAGCTTTTAAAAAGCATACATGTATTAAATAGTATAGGATTATGCCCTGTAAAACGAAAATTTTAATTTTTCGATATACAGATCGACATTATAAATGATATGCTGTTAAAGAATATTCCAGATCGATGATATCATTTTTACAAAAATAAACAGTTAGTTAGTAATGAGAAATTCGCATAAGTACTACTATAATGCTTTGTGACGAGATAGTAAAACAAAATATATTAATATATAACAATACAATTTACGATTGAGCTTACTTCCCAAGCTGAAAATTGTATAAATAAGAAGTTCGTTCGTAGAAAAAGCAGGGCTACTTAAAAAAAAAAGAAAAGAAAAATGAAGCTTAATGCAAAATGTATACTTATACAAAATCACTTAGATGCTCTTTGCGCTGTAATATTTTTAAGTTGTTGTTTGTATATTTCGGCTTCTTCTTCTTTTTTCTGAAGACGTTTACGGTACTCAGCGGCTTGCCTTCGCGCCTCCGCTAATTGTCTATTCAGTACGGCAATGTCCATAACTGGTTCATTATTATCTGCAGTGTCGTCTTCGGTAACTTCCTCTATCTCATCGTCTAACTGTAAAATTATTGGTTCTGCCATTTTCGTGGGCGAACTGATAATCTTATTCTGTTCAGACCACGAAATACAAATATGTTAAAAACGATGCATTAGTATTAATAAATATACATAAAAAGGAACACGTAATCATTTGAATATTTTTAAGTGACATTCATTTCATACCTCTGGTGAAGATATTACGTTTTTAGATTGCGTGAGTGTTGATACGGGGGTTGTATTCGAAATGGAAGAAATGAATAATTTTCCAGCCTTATTGTCCACAGAAGACCTCTTTAAGATGTTAGGTCCTCTCGATGTAAGGGTCGGCGCATTATGACTTAGAATTTGGTCTGCTCTAATTGCTATTACTTTTCTAGCCGCCCCTTTTTTCCCTGTTACATGAAGTCTTTTCATTCCTATCGAAGAATTTCTCGTTATATTTAGGGCAAGCTTACCAGCCTCTGTTAAAATATGAATTACTCATATCAATCTAAATAAGTATATATCGTAAAATATATCTACTATATATTTATCAGACGTTCGATACCAGTTAAAACGACGGTCCGTCCACTTTCCATAGCGTTTTCAACAATAGATGCATCATTGTCCACAGGTATCATTGTAATACCATGCGCTTCTAGTAACCTGAACTGTTTGTTCACACCACCGATAGTTGTAACATCTTTTCTCTTTTTGTTGCTACTAATGTTATTTGTATTGCTAATTCCTTCCACATCTTCGATATCCTTTTCATGGTCGTCAGTATTTGGTCCAACATGAATTTGTTGAAATATCATTCGTGACTTCTTACCCATTTGCACTAGATATTTAGTAAGAGGAAAAAATAATGTTAATAACTTTTCGTTTTCAACATTCGAAAACAATGATTCGAGCATCGTTTTTACATACACTGTGTCACTTTCCTCCTCGGCGTCGGCTCTTGCGGTAGCTCGAATTTTTGTTCCTCTTCTCTTTCGGATTCTAATTGTATTAAATTATGAGTTGCGACCTCGAGTTCTGCCGTGTTTGCTTGATTTTGCTGATGAGCCCTAATACCTACAATTTCTCTTTCTTGTTGTAATATGTCTACTAAATCTAATCTATCATGTTCCAACGCGAGACTTATCGGTGTTTTATCGAATTTGCTAGTCGCATTTCCATCGGCTCCATGTTCCAACAGAACATGCATTACTTCGACATGCTCTCTTTCTACCGCCCAATGTAGCGGAGTCATTTTCAGCTACGCATAAATTTAATTCTTCTATCAGCATTTTTTAGTTGCAATTTATCAATATAAGCTTATTTTAATTACCATATCTCTACTGTCAACGTCTGCACCATAGTTTAGAAGTAATTGTGCCATCTGATGATGGCCTTCGTAGGCAGCCATATGTAAAGGTGTTCTATCCACTTTTGTTCTCGCATCTCTTGAAATTCCTGCCCTAAGTAGAACCTCTGCGGTTTCCGTATGATTATTCTGTGCGGCGAAGTGCAACGCGCTTGTTCCCAGCTAATGAAAGTCGATATTATTAAGATGATATAATAAAGTATTACTAATGATAAATTATAAACGAAATAACTTGATAATTAAAATGTGTACCCAGTCTGTGGTAAAGGGTGCGCCTCTGCACATAAGATCACGAACAGTATCGGTGTCTCCATATTTCGCACTAAATAGTAACTGTTTTCCTAATTCCACTATCGATAAGGCATCTTGGGATCGGGCGCGATGAGAAACATCACAGGAAAGAATTTCAACCTATGGAATATATACAAATGAAATAACATGTCTGGAGGACAACTACATAAAGCATACTTATGTGAATAACGCATACAGGAATAAGGGTGTCCGAGTCCAGACCCTCAATATCATTAGTGCAAATACTTTCAGCTTGCATCTTTGTATATTTAACTCAATCCCCTTCTCTTTGATGTACACTAAAATCAAATGATCCATAACAATTGATATTATTGGGATTTGTTTAAAAATAAAAAGGGCTAGCTGTGACCATTCCATTTTTCACACTCGGTAATTCGTCACTGTTGTTCGACCTTGAAGTGCCGGAATCGAAAGTAGGTCGGAAAAAATTAAAATTCGAAGTTCAATTCGATGAAATTAACACAATTTATTTGTTTCTGCCTACTTGTTTAGAGACGTGGCGTGTATATTTTTCAAAATTTCCTTCGATACAGGATGTTTTTATTTTGCCATTTCAGATTGCGAGGAACTTCCTGTTCCTGTTCATTAAACGGAAGTCCCATGCCATAGGCCCCGTGTTTTGTGCCCAAAAGCGATTCAAATGAAACGAAAGTGATATTGATGGAAGATATACTTACGACCAGCACATTATTCTTGCTTTTTCGCAATTTTTCTAACTGTTTTCCGATACACACACTCGCCTTGAGGAATTGTTCCTCCCAACAGCCTTGTCGATTTACCGTCTTGGTAAAGTTTCATGAAAATGGCGACACCTTGGCGCCATTCCTAACGCAATTTTATCATTGTTGTAAATAGCTTTCCATATTGGTGCGGTCACATTTCTCGGGTTAAGAATGCTCTTTTATGTAAATTCGTTGAATTTTTTGCTGCACTTCATTCGTTTTATTTGAAATAATAGTGGGAAATAATTAAATATGTTAAATAATACAGTGTATGACAGCGCCACATTGTGGTCCATATGGTAAGTATTTCATATTAAATAGGTTAGGTACATATTGCATTCGTGTAAGATTAGGTTATGTTACAAAGTTTTGTTCATACGGTGTTTTGAAGTAGTTCACGTAATTAAAATAATATGAATAACGAGAATTATAGCCATTATAATATTTTAATGATGAATAGCATACATATTATGTAACGTATGAATTAATTTATATTAATTATATACATGTGCATATGTAATAGATCTAATGGGTGAACCATTTCTGACGATGAATATAAATAAATTTTGTTGACATGACAAGTACAGTAATGCATGCTAAACTGAAGCTAGATTGAGTCCGTGTTGCGACATTGTATATCTGAGGAGGTACATGTTCGAAGAACTTGTCGATTGTTATCTTCTTGTAATTTCGCTCGCCTCTGTCTTTTGCCCGAGCATCCCGAGATGCTGATTATCAAGGACTGCTGAATGGAAGCAGATTATTCTGCTGAGCATCGTAGCTATTTGCACGATAATATTTATAACATAATTCGAAAATTAATGTAATATGTATTATCAAAGCCCCAGATCACAGCACTTTGAGGTTGCTACGGAATAGTGGTCCACTCTAGGGTTAGGTTGCAATGATAATGTGCAATAAATTATTATGCATATCTGTTATATATTTTATTTAGTTGATATAGTATAAATTTTAATATTTTTTTGTTACGTAATATTCATTTTAATAAGTTCTACTAAATGCGCACTAAATATCAAATCAAGATTATAATAAATAATTTACATATGCATAAGTTGCACACTTGTTATAATTTAAATTTATAAATCTCTACACAATAACTATTTAAATAAATACGTAATTTATACTGTGAGCATTGGTTTGAAAAAATATTCACTGAACGAAATTAACTGTATTTTGTTATTAACAACTCCTTTCATATTACAGTGTCCAATTCCTAACCGTTTCCCTTTGACACCTCATTTATTAAAAAATAACTACCAGGAACCCAGGTAACAATTTTTTGAAACCTCATAGGTAACTTTGCGTGCGACCCGCAGACAGTTGATAATCAGATATGTGGCGCCATCTGGTTGTTGGCTTTTTCGCAGTTTGCCGCGCCTTCAAAACCAAATTTCTGGATTACATCCTTAATTTAAACAATTGTGTTTTTCTCGGCTTCTAGTGCGTACTTCTTAACCGGACTGGTCTTAAATTGAAGCTAGGAAACATAGCTATCTCCTTCAACAGGTTAAACAGTATGACATTTGTGGTTTAAAAGTCATTAACAATTGAAAAATCGCCAAAAATGCACTCCGGGTCACTGTAATGGACCACTTGGACCGTTTTCGACATATCGTTACCGATAATAATTTAAAAAAATTATTATCTTGGCATCTGCTGGGCCGATTGTAATCAACGATGTCTCAAAAGAAAAGGAAACGAACAAGCTACACGATAAAAATACCCTGTTGCTGCAACTATATGGAGTTGACCGTAATAACAATTTCAATTGTTTAATTGTTTATAACAAATGAACCGCTCCTCGAGTAATGTTCCCACCTATTGGAGATGGTAGTTGATGCTCCTAGCTTTACTTTATGTCCCCCTGATCATTGACGTAGCTCGCCAGCAAACCGAAAGAATGGCATTTGTTTATAATTTCGTTAAACAAATTGAATTATCTCGGCTTGTGCTGGGCCGATTTTAATTAACGACGTCTCAAATTGAAGCTCTGGGTTCAAAGAATAATCTGATTCACGACTAGAATCGCCTTCGTGTATAGTTACGCTGCAATTTTCAAACGAATTCTTGTTTTGTTTATTAAAAATAAACAGTGCATGCAGCATTTGTAAATCGTTTATTGTCGTGTAGCGGCATCGTTTACCTTCATTTTAAGCACTCGATCATTATGTAAAGTTTCCCGCTTTAAAACTTTGCAATTGAGAGTTCGGTCAGAGTACTACCTGTTTAAGAAATCGGATTTGGACAATGTAGTATCAAAGGAGTTGTTAATAACAAAAAACAGTTAATTTCGTTCAGTGTATATTTAATCAAACCAATTCATACAGTATAAATTACATAATTATTGAAATAGTTATTACGTAGAAATTTATAGGTTTAAATTATTGCAAGTGTGCAACTTATGCATATGCAAATTAATTATTATTATCTTGATTTGATATTTAGTGCACATTTAGTAGAACTTATTCAAATGAATATTACTTAACGAAAAAAAATATTAAAATTTATATTATATCAACTAAATAAAATATATAACAGATATGCATAACAATTTATTGCAGAGTTACCCTGAATTAAACTTACGCACCAACAATTACAAACTATTGATGTCTATCTGAAACTATTGATTGAACTTTTGATGTCCTTTGTCGCCTCTGCTGTCCCGCATGCGACGTGTTAATGCCTTTAATTGCGGCAAAGAACAACAGCACAGCTTTAAAATGATTTAATTTCAATGGCTATGATATAAAGCGTTAACATCATTTTCTACAATCTGTTGGTGACGCTGTGAGAGAAACGGAAATTGTATGGGATTCTCGGGTCCTCGGGAATTCTTTAAATAGTATTAACTAATTTAACTAAAATTCAGCCTACATATTTAAATAATTTATTATCGCAATAATTGTCCACCCTTCTGAGTTTATCCTTCTCTTGCATAGCATTACAAACACTTCATCAATATATACTTTATGTACAACTGTATGCATAACTGGCTTATGTATGCTACTGTGTAACAAATTTTTCATGCAATTTCTCATTCATAATTTGCCTCGTTTCAATTTGTCCCCAGTATATTCTTTCATTTAATTCGTTCTGCGGTTCACTTTCGATTTTCCTACATCTGTCTATCTGCAGACAAAAGTAATTCTCGTGCCGCGTCATAATTGTAGCGTACAGCCACGATAAAGCTTTTGTGAAAGTGCGCAAAACGGTTTGCCGATTGTTAGACTCATGTACGAGCAAACTTTACGGTATAAATCGCAAGTTCATCGGCAGATACGTTCGTGTATAGGTTTGGCATTCCGCCAATTCCCAATCTTAATTTATCTTTATTTAACGGGAATTCCACGCCGGTTACACGGCACGTTTGCATCTATGTTTAGTTACTTTATTGTTCTCTGTTCAGTGAACGAAACAGCAACTGTGTAAACGGAATCAATAAGAAATCGCGGAGATTTCGATGCAATTCCAATTGCTACAGCAATCGCAATGGCTATGAATTGTTTTTTATTTAATATGAATTTGTTTTAAGAAGTGAATCAACATTTTTGAAGTCAACAATCAATCTATCACGATCGATCGCCTTCTAATTATATTCTGAAAAGAAAAAACCGATCGCCGAGAATTCGCGATCTCGAAATTTGGCATCGAATACTTGTGATACAAACGAATCGAACAATTTTGGTTTCGAAAGTTTCGAGTCACGAAAATAGTGCAAAGTTCCGAATTCCCGAAACTCGAAACTTTCTCGAGTTCATTTCTCGATTTCAATCTACAGTACACATATGTATGTACATACATTTATGTTGCAAGGAAAATGAACAGAGTACCCAATATAAATTTATCAATAATTTCCTCATAGAACATTCATAGAACGCGAACTATCCTATACAACTTCCCCGGGCTGTTCTCCATACATGTTTCGATGTGAAATGGGACCTGCGATGCACCGAGGGGTGAAAAATCCAGGCATCCTTGCAATGCTTCGAACGATCAGAATGGGAATAGATTCCGCGGTGGGGTAGCAGTCGAATGTGAATTTAATCAATCTGACCGAATCCCGGGGCTCTAGTCGCGTGCCGAGAAACAGCTAATCATTGGTGCAACCTCGATGTAATGCACACACGATGGTTTTCGAGTTGGAATTACCACGGTGCCGACGGTCTTCGGTTACACGCGACACGACGGCTTTCGAGGGCAAATCCGACAAGTGCATACCGCCGTTGCCAGAAACCCGCAGACCACTTCGAAACGCTTTCTATTTCCGTTCCATTCGTTCTTCGGTGAAACTTCGATTTTCTCCGATACGGAAGCCCTCGAATTGGAAAAGACATCGTTGTTTCCCAATTGTTGGCTTCCTAATGAAGCACCACTTCGATTTCTGGGTCAAAGGTGCTTTTTTCCCTTTTAGTCTTGCCGTTTATACAATTAATGGCACTACTTTGGATTCCTGTATTCTTTTTTTGGCACAGTCCTCTATTTAATTGAGAAGGAACGATCTTAATTGCGATGGGATCGTTGACGATTAATTACGGTGATATAATATTCTGATAAGAGGGATAGTAATTTAACTATTGATGTTTCGAGTAGTTCAGATCATGTTTTTGTTATTGCCTCAAATAGGTACACAAAGATATGCTTGTGGAACAAATTGCTAATCAATTCGGGGCATAAAAATATGTTTGGTTCATACGCTGTGAAAAAAAAGGGGGAACACTTCTTTCCCTGTTCTTGAATATTTTTGGCAAGGGTTAATGTAGACGGTACTAACGTAAGGTGGTGTACGAGTCGCTCCATTATCATGTAACATTCTCTCTGAAACATCAGCTTTAAAGTGCATCGCTTAAAAAGCTTCCCTTGGCAAGCAACAGAAACCGACGAGAGTGTATAACATTTCTCTTTCACCACTCTACTACCACTCGACACTGTTACACTCCCTTGTAAACCCACGGTTGCACACGATACCCACGTCGAGTCGCGAAATAAATACGCACTTGCAAGCATACGCAAATATAACACACGCGTCTACGGTGGCGTTTATTAATCCATCAAACACTAAGTGCATCGAGCGAGTAAAATATCTTGCGGTGGAACAATCGTGAGTTCCCCGTTGCCACTTGTACACGTTCACCGTTTTCCATCCTATCCCAAATATTTCACGCAACACCATTGAATAGGGGAGGCAAAAAAGTAATTGGAAGTTTACAGCCGTCTCGTTCTTCCAGAATTTCATTTGTTATTATTAATTTTTACCGTTTCGTTTCAACCTGTAGTAGAAGTGGAATTACTTTAAATATTTCACGAATAGAATTCGAAGGTGCAATTTCATTTCTGTAGTAATGTATGGATGACGATGCTTCGTTACACGTGATCTTTCTTTAATGTTGCTCGGGGATATTGTTCAGCACGAAGATCGTACAGCGACTGAGACCCTCTGACCATTGCTGAGGGTCTATGTTCATCGTCCACTTCATCTTCTCGCACGTGTACACTCGTGTTGTACCGTATATAAATGGAACAAGACGACCCGAAAGTGCTTAAAGCCTCGCTAAATGGGGGTGCTTCACGCACACGTTCTTTGTTTCGTGCAACGATAACTCTGTTAACCCTCGACGTCGAGCTGTATCCCGCTTGCGAAACAGGGTTAATGGTGATTGCATAAATAATTGCAGTTCCATGAAAGTTTTTCGGTAATCGGGGCGAGCGTGTAATAAAATGAATCGAAGGTATGATACGCGTGGGCGAGAGCCGAGCTGATTGAACTTTAACATTGACAGTTTCTTTTTAAAGCTCATAAGTCTGATATTTTTTTTGGATATCAGGGTGAGTCTGTAGAGTATAAAAATAGCGTGCAAAGTCCTGAAAAGTTAAAAATATAAACGACGGAACCCCAAATCTTCGCTTCCTTTCACTTTGTCCATCGCAACGAACCGCTTTCTCGGATTACGCCACTCTGATACAAGAGCAGCGATTTTTCGGAGCTTCTTGTCCACGAGTAAAAGTCGGAACCGAGCAGCAACCGCAAACAAAAAAGCCAGAGGGGACAAAGCCCCCGACAAGCAACGACAATAAAACAAGAAGGAATACGGGAAAGAAAGAACGAGATCGGAAGTTACTGCACTGGAACAGTGAGTAGAGGACTTGCTCGTCCGACACGAAACCGTATCTGGCTTTTAGTCTCGACTATGGTTCCTGGATTAGAAATCTGACCGAACGGTTTCATGCTGTACGGTTGACCAGCAGACATTTCTGAAGGCTTGGTAAATTGTAATAGAAAGGGTGTAATTATATTCCCCTGCAGGGAAATTTTATAGTATTTTTTATGTTATCGTGCGATTTGATTATTATTTGACGAATTTACGAGACAGTTTTATAAGTCTTATAAACAAAAAATTACTTTCTCCCCCGTTTTTTTCACAGGTAAGTCTGAATGAATGGATGTCCAAGTTTACTAGAAATAACGAAATTGAATAGATATACATACGTGCGTGTGAAAAATGTGTTTTAATAATGATTAGAAAACAATATAAATATCGAACATCCAAGAATCCCTCTGCATAATCAAATTATTTAATTAATTTCAATTCACAAAAACTGAATGACTACTTTTTCGTACACGATTCAATTTTTAACCATATACAAATATCGAGACATGCAAAACAGACTACAATTATGCGAGATGGTATGAAGATTTCTTCCAGAAGAATATAACGTCTGCTACTGGTGCTAGCAACAGGCATGGACATTGATTGAACATCCCAACTATACAATATGTTTAATGGATATTTAACCGAAAATATCATAAAGCACGAACACTCTCGGACTGCTGTCTAATGAATGGCGGTGTAACTTCCCGGGCAAACGAACACGAAAGAAATCATCTCCCATCATTTTCACGTTCTCTCGTGGACCCGACCACCGCAATTGGGGCTGGGGCTGAGTAAATACTGTGCGAAAAAGTACCGGGAATAATTGATGTCGTCTGGAAGTCGACTGGTGCTCGGTGATCAGGAAAAACGAGAAAGCTGCGGCTTAGCGAAACCGTATAAAACGACGCTAACTTGGCGTACTCTCATCAGTGCGACGAATATCTAAACTGTCGACGCGGCAACGAGCAAATCCTGCGATGAATCGTTTGGTAAACTTCTGTTATACTTGTAGAATTTTTAAGACGCTCACCTGTTTTCGATTGATACGAAAGTGAAACAATATCTTCGAAGTTTATTTTAAAGCAATATTTTAGCAGCATTTAAATTGAGAATTTTATTAGTTCCATTGGTAGTTACATTTTCGATACGAATTTTGTACCAGGTATTGTATTAGAGGATATTTTGAGGCAAACTTTCAGTTGGCTCTTTTAGTTTGGGTTTAGATTGGAGTGCTGTGGCCAAAGTGTAGACCTTCTAAAGAGGATTTCAACTGTAATTAGTTTGGATTCTGTCGCTGGTATTATAATTATATTTTGTGGATTATTAAGTGGTATATGGGAATGCCTGTACGGGTGTAACGTTGGGAAGCTTTATAAGACCGTAAATGGAGTTCATCGGAGAAATTAAAGTACAAGTGGGACGAGGTTAAAGGTGACCAGACATTCGCTTCCCACAATAATAGGATGAATACGGTTGTCTGTTGATCATCAACGTGATACTACTAGGTGGAAATTGCGTGTAAAACGTGACTCGAACTGAAACCATTCATTATTCTGTCCGAATTGTTAACGTGAAAAATATTTTTTGTGATAATTAAAGCGAACCTTCTGGTTGATATCGCCCCTGTTTATCGGAATTTCCTCCTCATTTTCATTAGGATATGCAGCAAATAAATAGCTAAAGCGTTAATTGGAATCTTCCCGTTAAGTTTGTAGAAGGTAATTACATTCTGTTGCCTTGACCTTCTTTCCGGCATTAAATAATTACCCGTTGCTGCTTAAAAGTTCTTATCGAAATTTGCGTCACTATCTTGGATAAGTAGAAGAAATTGCACGAATGGAATATCCAGTGAATTTTACTTCTGTTATTCGAATTTAATTGAATTCATCACACAGCTCACGAAATTATTTATCGTGTAATGTGTAAGCAATTATTGTAGTTTCATTGACTTCATTATTGACAATCGACTGCAATTTTCAAATCCTTGGCGATTGAGTCGCGAAAAAATATTTCGAATCTCGTAGAGACGTCTTGATTTTGATAAATTTTCGAAGATTAAAAGCATCCTTAACTTCTCGATTCTTTTCGTGACATAGGATAGTGTTTGAAGAATTCAATTCAGAGATACGAATGTAGAGGCTTCAACCTTTACACTAAGCCTGGGTAGATTGTCCTACGATCAAAAGTCGACAACGTTTCGAACAAAGTTAACGATCTTTCAAATTTGTTGCTAAGTGTATTTACATTTGCTCTCTTATTTTTGGTACTATGTAAAGGCAGAGATTTAAAAGTTAGATACTTTTAGACTGAAGGTTTCCTCTATATCTGAAATAACAGCATTTAGTGGGATAAAATAGTTTAACCTTTGAAGATTTCTCCGATACTATGGCAGCCAATGTGCCGTAAAACACATGGTCAGTAGCACATCGTTTGACGTGGTGCAATAAAAATGACTAAAATTAGAGACTATCGGGGTGACAAAAGTAAAAGCTTAAATAGGAAACGGACACAGAATCTTTCGAACAAAATTCGAAACCCATTAAAATAAATCTTAATCCATCGACAACATTTTACCGTACTTCTCGCATCGCGAATGCAAATCAAACTTGTGGCATACAAAATTCTGCAATCTCCAATTTTTAACAATATCTAACTGTAAATGATACAGTCATTGGCCATTAAAGGAAGAGGGTCAATTTCAATTTAGTAAACCTAAAAACGTAATCAGCATAAATAGCTCTGAAAGGCTCCAACAACCTAAAAAGATATCTAAAATTGATTCAAGAGGATCCAAAAAAATTGACAGGAACTGCGTTGCACATAGAAAGAGATAGCTATTGGCCTGGCCAGGACTCGCGAAATATTAGTAGCAAAATCTTGACCGCATTCGACACACGAAAATACACAGCATTTAAATGTGCTCATTGAAAAAAGAAGCATAGAAAATGTATCCTCTTAATAATCGTGCCTTTTTGAAGCCACGGCCCAATCACTATCGGATAGTCAACAACTGTACAGTTTTACCCGCCACGCACTTTTATCTCATTTCATGCGACACGAGTCCCACAACTCTTTTTAAACCATTTCAGAGTCTAACGTTACTGCTTTTGTGCGGCGTCTACGGTGTTTCTGCCGGACGTCGTTACATCGCCATACCTCTAGACGGGATCGACGTGATCGAGTTAAGTCCTGTAACACCAGCTACGTCGAGGATCTCTCGACAAACAGAGGCTTACATACCCATGGCAGTTCCTAACATTCAGCAGGAAGAGCTTAAGAGTCCACGGGCCGAGAGGTCGACTGCCCACATTCTGGATTACGTGGATTTCGGTGGACACACAGGCTCTAATGGAGCCTTTAGTTGGTACGCTGATTATCCGGCGCATCAGTGATGATCCAGATGATCGATAGCCGTGGACAGATGTGTGCGACGAATTCTGTTGACCAGGCTCCTCCGACCGGCAAATTGGAATAGTCGTGGGAAGATGGGCAAATTATGATTTGGCAATGGCCCTGACGATGTTTCGTTGTTGTAAATTGCCTTGGAATTTTAATGAGAACGTTGATCAGCAAGGATGACATTATTGGGATGTTAGCATTACGATTATTGCGTTAACGTTATTTGTTAAATAATTGTTGAGTGCAGACGACATTTTATTGTTCGTTCTTTTTTTTCTTTTTGCATCGTAAAGTTCGTCGTATAAGAGATAAAATAAATGCTACTGTTCCGGTCGAGTATCATATAACGATGCCAATAATTGACGTATTTTTTAAGTAGAATCAAGACTGTTTGAATAAAGCAATAGGGAATTCAGTTGATTGATATTCGCCGACCCTTTCGTCGAGCATTTCGAAGAGAGAATTATCGTAACGTTGTACGTCCGAATATATATTAAATAATTGTTATTACTATTACGATGAAATTGATTTCATTGCCATTTCATTTTTAATACCGGTCATTTTAAATTACGAATAAAGAAAATTTGATAGAAAATATTCTAAGGAAAATCAGAGGAAGATACAAGTAGCACACGCACACGCACACGCACACGCAAACGCACACGCACACACGACAAGAAAGGATTTAAGATTTGGTTGATCTAGAGTAATAATAGCTTTTATTTTCCGGAATATGATCATACCCATCGTTACAATACAATAAATAGTGACAGAACGACAGTGTGTGTCTTTTATGTCTTCTTTCACGTTGATATCTATAGATTTAGGTACAACGATAACAATCTCGTCGAGGCGAGCAATCATTCCTATTCCGAGGTGGAATTAAATTTAACGTGCTGGCGAATTTCGCAAATCACGAATCTTTCTTAAGTACGTACATGTATGTATATGTGTATTATATCGCGGGAATCTCGCGTCGACAAACGGCAAGAAACGATAGAATCGATCGAATCGTTCGTTATTATCCTCGTCACGCTCTTCTCCTTGATTTTATTCGATTTCCTCGTTCTTTTCGCGTTCACTGAAAATTTGAGTATCACACGGAAATCCAAGGAAACACGCGACCATAATGAACTACGTTTCAGAGAATCAATTACTTCACCGACACGACGCGACAATTGAAGTAAACTGGTAAAATGCAATTTTTTCATAGACGATCAAAGGGTTTAGGAACTTAATAGCACCTTAGAGCGAAAGCTCTACACGTATGTTGTCTCTGTCACGAGAAAAATTTTTTGGAAGTTTAAATTCTTGGAGAGGATGATAATTAAAATGTTTGTAAACAATTGTGCACTTACTGGTCAAGCTTCCTACACTCAATATTATCACAATATTCGTATTAAAAATAATATTTGGACGTAGCATATTTTTCAACTCTCTATCGCTTAACGTTCAGCCAGGTAATAATAGAAATGTGCTGGTTTTTTTTCTAGATCACAAGTAATAGAATATATGATAATGTACTGATGTGATACATTAATATTACTGTTTCCTATATTGCTCCTCCCAAAGCCGTCATATTTTCTTACTGTTGTAGAACGAAAATTCTGTTTCGTGAAATAGCGTGAAGAGGATAATACATATTTCATCCAATCTAAGCGTACCATTTTTAGTTCCATTCACTATTCATCTAGCTTCACACCGAAATACTTAAACATAAAATTAATTAGCCTAATTCAATACCGATCAACGTTGCTCTCTGCGTATATAATCTCATTCGACTTGTGTTCTGTTGTTCGTGTATTGTTCCACAGGGTATTCAGATTGATAAATGTACACACATAAAATCGAGAGCAGTACGGTTCCATTCTATGTAAACGCAACGATACTTGGCATTCGGTCGGAGGCGAGAAAATGAATTTTCGTTTATAATTGAAATCCTTTCACGATTGAATTTATGCAACTTATTACAGCCTGAGCACCTTGAACCATCAATTGCTATGAACAGTATAAGTTTCCAATCTTCTTACGTGCAATAATGCACAGTTTCATGGCGTCGGATAACATTTAATCACGACGTGATCGAAAATTATGTCGCACAGATATTAACTAATCTTCAATTTCAATAATTCGGTGGGCAATTCTTCTTTTTTCGCGAGGAATAGATTGAATTACATATTAATCTGCTTAAATTCTTAAATTTAATCGAATTTGATGTTCGCCATTCTGATATCGCTTGACAATTGCACGCAGCAACTCGGAACAATGTTAGCCTATTTAACCCTTTTACAGTGTAGTACCATGAACACCGTAATACACCAGAGAACTTGGAATTGTGCGATATTAGGTTTGAAATTGCACCGTGTAAAAAAGAGATTGTTAAATTTAATATAATATCTATAATATAAAAATCATAAGCGTACGATCACAAAGCGAGGCGATCAAAGAATTACACTTCTTTATCTTCGTCCCTTCGCCCTTCCATTTTGTAAAAGGGTCTAAAAACATCAAACAGCAATCGTGATCCGTTCAAGTATAATCGCTAGCAGGAATCGAAATTGAATACATCGAAAATCATTGTCGAAAAATATTGTCATGGAAATGTATAATATCGAAATGTAGCAGGTGAAAAGAAAAATTCGAAAGCATTTCGTCCCATCGCCTATTTCACCGGGCAATTGCTTTTCCACCGATCTGTTTTTAAGACCTCCGTTTGTGAACGTAATCGTGGCCGCGGCAGACTGTATTACCAACGATCGTCGGTATATTAATTACGTCTCCACGATGTGGAACGTTTCCGTGTTGTCCGATTAAATGATTTTTCGCTACGAAAAAGCCGTATGTCGCTCATCAGCGGCATTACATAAACGCATCGTGGCTTGTAAACGCTTGTTTTTGCTGCGAAACGCCTCTTCCTTTCCATCGAACGTGTTTCCACTTATCGATGGCTCGCCGAGCGTAACAAACGTACACATTTTGCACGTATGGAAAGAGTATCGTGCACGTAAACAGGTAGAGGAACCTTCTATGCTTCTCCCCGTTACGTAAAAGGTGCATTTGAAGTAGTATTGGTCCATTTATGGAAATTCGCCGAGGGTAAATCTTGATGGCGCATACGCATATACGAATAGAAGTTCTTGGATTCATTGTTCACTCGAGAATCTATCGAATCGAATTTTCCAACAAACACCAAGCTAGTGACCGAAGCTTAAGTTCTTAAGGGAAAAATAACTGCTAGAAGAATCAGGGTAATTTAGACGGGCGAAGAAATAATAGAATAATAGAAAAGCTACTTTAAAATATAAAAAACCGAACATGGAAAGTTGAAGTTCGGATGAAAGAACAATTTGTGAGAATTATACTAACTAAACATTAGTATTTCTACAAATGACTTCCGGAACCTCTTAATTGACCCTCATGAATGAGAGGAGAAAAAGCATTTACCACTAACTGAAACGCAAAAATCTCGTATAACCATTTCATCGTGCACTACTACGAACGGAGAGAATAAACATACCAGATTTTCCTAGCCATCGACCAGTGTACACACGCAAAACGCATACGAACATTTGCGAACGGGGATAGAGTAGTACATACCTTGAGCGTAATCACGAAATGTAACGTTGCACTGGATCTGAATGTATAAATAACGAGTTAAGCGTACGCGATCGAACGCGTTACTGTTGTACTTAAATGGCATTAAATACGGCACCGAGGCACGTGTTCGTCTAGATACATATACCGCATACAAGCATATTCGGTGTGTCGTGTTAGTCAGATTTAAAAGTCCTGGCAATTGAATTGAGGGGCTTGCTGAAAGCCAATTCTCGACCTGGCGAGCATTGTTTTCCAGGAGTCTTAATTGAAACTAAGTATTGCATTTTTTTGGAAAAAACAGCAACACCTGCAACGAGTTTAATATATCACACAGATAGCTGCATGGTTCTATATGAACTTTGGTGCTTTTCAAATTCGGAGAATTTTTTTATAGAGACGTAATTAAAACTGCAATGGGATAGACATATTGAAGAATCTCAATTGGGAAATCGATCCCATTATTTAGAAATGCCTTTACATTTTCCAATTCTGTTTGAATTCAAATTGAATTGAAAGTGGGAATCGATGGTATCTAATATCTTAGAATAGAATTCAATAAACTTCGCAATGGTGCAGGGAGCAGATTTGTGTCTGAAACGACGTTAAAGCAATGCTATTTTAATCGCCTCGGGTAGACGGGGCGAGCGTAAAAGAGACAGAAAGGGTAAAACTTTTGCGGCGTTTTTCGAACGTTCTTTTTGAACAGAAGATATTACGTACGGGCAGATAATATCGTCTCGTGTAACATAACTAAATTTACCCGCAGTCACGCGAGAGAGATTTTGTATTCACGAAGTTGTTGTCGGACGTTAGAACCGTGCGCCTCGTGGCAGGTGTTGCGGGCAAAGGATTGAACAGAATTAATTGCCTGCCCTTTTTGCTTTCGCGATAATAAACTATAATAATACTGACGATAAAGCTAGTCATTGTACGTGGCCATTTCCACGATTCTACATATTTCACCCATGTGTTTTCTTTTTTTTTTGTTTGCATCGTTTTACACTTTGCATACTTTTATAAAACACGAGTTATTGGTACATACAAAATAAAAACAAAAATACTTACTAACATATAGACAAATTATTTGTCAACAAAAACAAGTATAAAGAAATGCTAATTGTAATTATACTTAGGTAGATAATAAAGAGTAACATGGACATGCATTAGATATTATAATTTTAATCAATTGTGCTCAAAAATAGCAAACATGTCTCTTTTTTTTCAATGCTTATACGACACATCTAGTACGCTTATCGTTGGGCACAGTAAAGAACGACGAATAGTCGTCTTTGATCCTATAACTGAACAACGTGATGCAGGTACAATTGTTTGTTAAGATCAGCTAAAAGCGTGATAACGATTCAGCCTATTGTTATCTAAATATGTAGTACTATACAATCATCAATGGCGGTACGTGAGAATCGAAACGAGTAGAAAATTATAATGCATTGTAATCATTATAGAAGCGATTTACCAGAACCATTTCAATATAAGAAACGTAACCAATTTTTTTCAATTCCCTGACGGATTAATTGATAAACCAATCCTTAAGATTTGTAACTAAGTCAAATGACTCTCGCTCTATAATATAATTACCTGTATAACATGATCAAAATTTTGGCATTTAATGCAAGGTGTAAATGCAGGTAACAGATAATTATCCGTAAGAAAAACAACCTACACGTCGTTGGTTCATTGCATCAAACAACGATTTTCTTCGTTTCACGCACAAGATCGACGGTTACCGACAATTCTCCACGATACGTACATAGCTTTTTTTTTTCTTTTATAGTAAATGCAATTCCAGTTGAGTAACATACGTTTCCTGGGAATCGAGACGCTAATAGCAGATTGCAGGCAATGTTTGTCCTTCGTTCTACCACCATTATTACTTCAAATTATGACAATCTACCGCGAACAGTCTCAAAGAGTTACTTCCACAGCTTCTATGAATATGCGGTAAGTCGTATATGTACACGGTGGCAATAGGATCGTAATATATAAAAATAACTTCTCATTTTTTGCATCGCTTCATGTTAAAGTGTCAAGATAGAAAAAGAAAGAATCCAAGCACTATTTCACAATTTGCGTATGTAAACAATTCTGTCTCGGATAAATACGTAATTAAAAAATTAAATTCTATTTCTTTGAAACTTGAGGATACTTCCCAAATCTTTTTCAAACGGAGCAGGAACAATGCTCGCGTACAACTGTCAATGCTTCTTTTCTTCTTTTAAACATTCTTAGAAAAAAATTATTTGGTATAAGCAGCATCGAATTGAAACATCTTCAACGAAAAGAAATTGCATTCCGAGCTCGATTTTCATGGGCCATCCTATTCGTACGAAATTTCCTTCGCAATTGACGTTACATTACTCTGTACGAGAAACATTCACAGATTTATTGTCAACGATCATACGAACTTGCTCGTGCAGAACAAGAATGATCCGTCGACGGAATTGTCGACTAACGACACCACATGAATTAACGCCATTCCGAGAGATCTCTTAAGACGAAGACGCTCGATTAAAATCCTAACAACTAAGAACGCCGTTAGTTAGTTGGTTAGTTAGTTTATACTGTTTAAGATTCTTAAAACGGTATTGTAACGTATTATCATGCATTTTGCATGTTGCACAGAGATACAGACACGGACACAGACACGCTTTTAAATATATATTCTTCCACGGATGCACAACGATTATTAAGATATACACAGCTCGAATTGTACAGAATGTTCTATAGCCTCTGAAATATTTAAAACGTCTGTCCGCCGTCAATGTACACGTGCATATAGCCTCCAATTACGAATTCCATTTCTTCCTGTTTTCACTTCTCCTCGTACTCTTTCCATACCTCTCTTCGACGTATATTATGCACAGATGTATTCCCCATGGAAGAAATATAGTATCGACATAAGAATTGAAACCGATGTGAAATATGCTAGGTCACATAAAGATAGGAATTCGACGGGAAAGAATGCATCCAAAATGTGACGTAACATTTCGTTCTACCGAGGATTGTTTTAGAGGCAAATCGAATACCAGTGTCAATTCAAAATCAACTATCACAAAAATATATCTTTTGCCATCGTTGAAAGCAACAGGGTATTAATGGTAATCGTTACCAGAACCACTAATAAAATATTACTCCCTTAAGCGAGGTCACGTATCGTAACATACATTACTGTACATTTTCATTCAACTTGTTCCGAATAATTTCCTAAAAACCCTGCTACAATTCCAGGATCACCTTGTCACCCTACTCATTCAATAATTCTATCTAAATCGCACGATTCGACAAATCAACCAGTGGCTCAATGAATCTGAAACCCCAGCAATTAATACATTAATTAGTTCATTCATCCGAACACTCGAAACGTGTTTTCTGTTGCTTGATTATTGAATTCACGACCACAATACTATATTCCTTCCATTGCATCGAGTCCATGCGCATCAGGCGTAGAATACGCAATGTTTCGAGCGATTCGCATGATCACGCAGGAGCCTTCGATCGAGAATCGCAGTCAGCTTAATTGGGGCGCGCGTGAATCTCTGTGCCATGACTATCATCTCGCAAATACGTCGATTCGCCGGTAGTTTTGATTATCACGAGGTTACACTTTGCGTGGCCCGGGTCGCAACGAGGAATCGATATTGTCACTTCGGTAACGCGTTAACGATGTACATACTGTGCGCAGAATTCCCTCGTAACAGATGTTACTGGGTCGTGGGGACAAGAACGGTCACTCTGGTTAAAAAGCTGAATGGCACATGTAATTAGATAGCCCGTTAGTTTCTGGCCAATTTCATGCTCGAGATGAAATGAATTTTTAATGCAATTATAGTGGGATGAAATATTGAAAATAGATATTGAACATCTGAGAATCCATTTGGAAATGAACATTATTTTAGTCGTTTTAATTTTGAACATATGTGCAACCGTGAAACGATAGCAGAGAGTATTCAATTGCTGCGACGGTATTTCCTAATTCTTTTTACGTTAAAACAATACTTTTGTTGCAAGTTTTATTACATACTTTCATGCATGGATAATTCGATTTTGTTGATGCGGAAGCTTTTGATGCTTCTATGCAAATACATTTTGGATGTACTACTCCGTGCAGGTAAAGTGTATATCAAAAATATACAGAATGTGTTATATCTCGTGCTGCCACAGCTGTTTGATTTGTTCTACAGTATGCCCAATTTCCTTATGCAAACGTTCAACTATCTGCTTAGACTATAAAAACTGTGTACGTTAAGTTGCTCGAACTAAAGGAGAGTATATACGAGCAAATATTTTTTCCCTTATCATTTCAAGCGTCCAATAAGAAGCAATCGACCGTGCGCATTCAAATGTCGTTTATTTCGTCCGTAAAACAATAAATGAAATTTGATTGACAAGATATCCAAACAATTTCAGGACTGTACGATCTGCAATAAAACTATCACAAACTTTTTAAGAGTAGATAGATAAAATCACCTGCGCGATATCGATCGAGTATAGAATATAGAATGCCGGCCTACTATGAAATATTCCCCAGTTCGAAACAATTTAGATTCCATATACCTACAAAGGTTTCTGCCTGCTATCCTATTCAAAATATCCCGTATCGCACATCACAGATATTATAAAAAAATTGAGTGACAAAAATTGCAAACAAATATCAAACAATTTTCGAGTATCCGTCTATAAAATCTATGTATACATACTCCAAACTTTGTTAAAAAATATACAGATACATAGTCGCCTTTGATGCAAAAAAAAAAGGTACCCTTTTATTCAACATCTCAATACTATGGGGTCGCCTTGTAAAACTACAATTAAAAAATGCTTCCAGCATGACTTGTTTCGCCCGAATTGAATCCTACAATTTCACTGAGTTACAAAAATAGTCTCGTATCTTTTTCTGCCTTTTGCCATACTACATGCTCTCCGGAGAATTTACAGATTTCCTTGGTTTGTGTATCACATACACTGCAAAACAGACGCCAACGTCTTTTCGTTTACGAAGGGGGTGTTGGAAGTATAGAAAAAAGTAGAGATCGTTTAAATGACAATAGCGAGTCCTACATTGCGATCGCGATGACAAGAGATTGTTACGATTCTGACTAAGTCTTTCTCTATCATCCTCTGTCCCTTTCCATTTTGTGCATTTCTTCGCGAACGATACGCTCCGTCTGCAACTTAGATCCGAGCGAATTTACACAATAATAATAATACTGATTTAACCCCCACCCCTTTTTTTATCTTTATATACGGCAACTAGAGTACCTAGTTGCTAGGTACTAGGGTACCTAGAGTACCTTCTATTCGGGTCGAAAAACGCACGCTGACATCTATCGCTTACTCAAACGAACGTGTTCGTTTTCTTGTAATTTTGTTTTTCACATTCATTTCACAATCAGACCAGCCTGTACGAACAAACGACGCAAACACTTCTCTCCAGTTCACGGTGATTCGATTTACCGGAACGATCGACAAGATTTATCATAAAACGATCGACGTGTTCTAGACAAGAATGTATCGTGTGTCGCACGATTGGGTAGAAGTAGAACGTCGTAATTTCTTTCCTACGCGCATACAGTCTCTTTCTGCAAAGACTTACCCTTTTCCTCTGTGTCGAGTGGCATTTCGTGGATCAGTGCAATGGAAAGAAGTGTCACGAGCCCGTTGATGCCTCCGGAGATCCGTGCACGTACCACCAGTCTCATCAGTTTCGATTTACATGGTGTACTGAGACAATAGAATTCGGGGAGTCGTTAGGTTGCACGGCGGTTCGGGTCAAGTGGTGCACCAGGCCAGAATCACTTTCTTGAAGGGAACGAAAATTGCACGGTCTGGATCGCTGGAACGTAAAAGAAATGGTCGAAATGAAATTTAACTTTCTCTCGGTTGGTATATGTTGCTGTAAGGTATTACACATGCACGAAGGTATTCATAAAGTAATGGGGCGGATGTAAGAGGAGCTACATTTGCTTTTATATTATTATCGAACACGTTGGAATATAATTGTGTATTATCCATGAGCATCAATAGTATGGAATTTATATGAACAAACGTTAACTGTAATTTAAAGTTCATTCGGTTTCCAACTTCTAAATATATTGACATGAAAAATGTAAATATGCAACGAAATTAGCGATCAATAGAATTCAAATTGTGGAATAAAACATTCTTTATCATTTTGGAGTAGTAAAATAAAATGAAATCTAATATATCCTTTCCTTTTCTTTTAAGCGGCAGAGGTAGCTCTTCTCCACAAAATGATTGAAAACCATTCATCTCCGTTAGATCTTCGAGGGAAAAGTAACTCGTGAGAACTTCTATCACAACATGCAGGTCGAACACGGTGTTTTATTGCGAGGCGTAACAACGATTACGAGTTCAGAGGAAGAAAAAGAGGAAGGCAGAGGAAGAAAAAGAACTAACAGACAGTTAAAGATCAATGTTGCACGGTTCTCGTGCCGTGGTACGCCTTTCTCAGAATAGTTCAACGAAAACACTACGTAACACGCGCAATGTAAAAGGGACCAGTTGCATGAGCCAATAAGTAATTTGCATTTTCCTTGCATCTCGACTTTAAGAACGTGCACATGAATTTTCATTTGGTCGCTCTGTAAACTCGAGCGAAAAAAAGACCGAGACCATTGAGAGAAAAGTTGCAACCTCTTCTATTTTAGTTATTTCGAGAAGGATAAGTTAGCGTTCGAATTCGCCGTATCGATTTAACACGCTTTAACTGTTCAAGTTTAACATATCCGTAATTGCTCCAGCGTGTACGACACGAAAATGATATTCTTGAACATTTCAACGAGAAGAATCGTAACAGTTTCGCAAACAGTGCCATTACGTCTAACAATTTACGACCCAACAGTTGTCGCGAAATTTCCCAAACTTTAATCGACTTCGGCTCTTCTACGTTACTTAATGCTAGTCTATAAATTATCGCAGTTAAGAAGTTAAGAACAACGAGGTTTCAACATGGACACCTCGTTGAATTGTTTGTTCATTCTTAACGAAATCTCAATTCTATAATCATCGTAATTTCATAAAATAATATGGGACCCAGAGGCGTGAAATTTTCCAACGCTTTTCCCGAATCGACCGCGTCTTATCGCCAGTCGAAAACACCGACAGAAATTTCTCTTCCAGCGTGGTTTCCACGGTTCGAGTAGCACGGCAGTAACACATAGGCGTTCTCGAGATCAAAATCAGAGGTGGTGTACTCTCAGTCAGGGACGACGATTGTCACGCGAGTATCTCCGGCCAAACTTGGGCCAATGTTCCAGGGCTCTTTGTAGACTGTAGACGGACGTTTCTCGTGATAACGTGTGTGACAGACACGACTATCGAGCAGTCCTCTAAAGCCGGCAACATTTCATCCACGCTACCGTCTATAACTTTTCAACTCGCTATCTAACGTTGCACTCGGTAGCCAGTTTCTTGTCACTAACCGCTGTCGAGGTACTTTTGCTAGTGTAGATAGTATAATTTTCAGTCGAGAAATATGTGACCTGTTTATTTCGAGAGTTGTTTTATTATTTATTTGTTAAAATATCGTAGTGTCGTGAGCGTGTAATTTACCGGGTCAATTTTTTTCGGGATAGTTGTTAATGCGAGATAAGGGAACGCACTGTTGGGAAAATAAAAGCGCATTATGTATCATTAAAATATGTCTCCAGGGTATATTGCTGCGTGTGGCAGAGCGAACACGTTTATTCGACGTTTTGTATTATATGTAGTTACGATCTGCTATACAGGGATGCAGTTACGAGAATAACTTTATATTCCCGTGGGACTAATTATTTCCTAATCTTTTATGCGACGCTGCTCCTGCCGTCATGGAGCATATTTAACAACGAAATTTAAATTAAACGTATACAAAATATGCAGTATGAAATTGAAAATATTACGGTGAAAATTAATTTTAGAATCCCCTTTGAATGCGATAATAAAAATAATACGAAACGTACGCTCTATTATAGCATGCCTACAAGTGTTAAATAAAAAGGGGTGTGATTAATTATAATTACACGTATTCAAGCATCACGTTATATTTAACAAACTACTTTATTTTGATACGATCGATATTACTTCGAACGCACAATGGAAGACAATCTAAAAGAAGTATAAAAGTAGCGTAACATTTTCGCTAGGTGTTTCTAGCTTAAATGTACCTAGTATCATCGATACAGAACTACGTTCGTCACTCTGTATAAACTCGCAACATGCTGGCATTATTCATTGAGTAGTAAATGGGTGAAACATATCGCGTAAAAATTACTTTGAAACATTGTTTGACACGTCCAGTTTGCAAATCAATAATAACTGCGCCAAAGAAACAACAAGTGAGTTGTGCACTGGAACTTTTCTTGTGTAAGAATATGTGTAAGTTTGATCAATAATTATGGAAATCCCGTGGAAGAATTTTTTCCATAAATAAAAAATTCCTGTAAGATACTTCTTCATGCTATAAGTCGGAATAAACGTGGAATAAACGTGGAATGTCACAGCAGTATACCTTATAATTAATAATTACACCCTTGTCACAATTCCGTTTGTGAAATATCTAAAGAAACTATTTTCCAAGATATGATAGACTTGGAAAATACACTTCGTGGAACTTTTGTTGTGCAATTGAACTTGTACATTCTCCGTAATCACTGTTCGTCGCCCTTACGCATAGTAAAATGCACATTATACTGCAACGAGGAGGCGTTCTGTAAAAATGTTTAAGTCGCCTGGAACAGCCTTTCCTCGTTGTCCGCCGAAATTATGGGAATTACTATTTCTTTCGTGTCGTCGAACAACGGTTCTTAAATGTAGCAGGGAATTATCGAGCGTTCATGGGGCGTATATTGCATTCTTCCACGAGTAAAACGGTAGTAAAAATGTAGATATGTGCAGGCATATGCGCAAACTCGGGATAATTGAGAGAAAAAGAGTTTATCGTTAGAGTAATCATTGTTGTCGGGCTGCACGTCCCGTTTAGTCTATTATTTTGGACACAGAGAAATGATCAAATCAACATTACAACCGTGAAACTATTTGGAAAATGCCGTTGTTGTTGGTAGAGACGATTCAATTGAACACTCTTTCTGAATATGTCGTGACACACAGTTTCGTCTCCATTAAATGAAAAGGAGTATTGCCAAGACCGAAAGCCACGTCTCGTATATAAGCACTGCTAACCGAATACATCACGAAAGCTCGGGCGACGAATTGATCCGTACCCATTATTTCCCAAGTACACAAATTTAAGCAATTTTACTCGACAATCTCTACACCTTAGTGACACGTTACTCAGATTCGTCATTAGAGCTGTTCAGTGAAAAGAGATCGTATAATTAAAATACGTTCACTTTCCATTACATCTTAGTTTAATATTATATTTTATATATTTTACGATCTGTTTCCTTTCTTATACTAAACAAATTATTATTTTGCACTCTAGAGTAGTTCGTTTTCTTTTTCTTTTTAGAACCCTGTTATTCAATAGCATCGAATTCGCGTAGCATAATATACGTGTCACGTTTACCTTAAAGGTTTCGTTAACGTTATTTTCACCGCGGTAAGAATGCAGAGCCGCGACAGGGGCGTTGTGTTAATGAGAACTGTTAACTGCGAAAACGCGACCGACCAGCGTTCGTTCGATAAAAGGCCTCGTTATTGTTCCAGTGAAGCAACGCAGCTCGTTTCACAGAAGTCTCTGACTTGTCGCAAGAACGAGCTGTATTATCACAATATTATTGTCAGTATCGTGCAAACACTTGGCGTGCAGTGACCGAAAGGAACAATTTATAGGAATTTAAGGATTTCGTGAATATTACAAATATCGTACTGATCAAATATATGTATATAGATTATACAGGGTGATACTACACATGTATAGAACGATAAAATGAAACTCACCAATCGAAGTATCTTCTGCCGTGAAAAGTGCCATCAGAAGATCCATTCAGATAGGGTAATTCCACGCCTACATGCGTTTCCTCGCGACCTGGTACAGGCCCCACGTATCTGACTCGGCCTTGAAGAACCTTACCCTCAGGGGATATTACCTTCACGAGATGATCCAACTTGAGATCTCTTGGTATCTAGCAAAATAACGATCGTGCATAATGAATAAAAAAAAAATGCTTCTTTAAATATACAACGTACTGCAATGAATATTTTACTTCAAGGGGCAAGGCCTGCAATCAATATAATGGACGCTATTCAAAGAATCATCCAGGTAACCATCCATTCTTAATTTGCCGAATTCTCAATTGATAACGTTCAGCCGCATTGCGGTGTGAAAATAACACCACTATTTCTTTCGTTTTTTATTTACATAAAATTCAGAGCTTCGATTACTTTAGCATCTGCATACCATTTTTGTACCAAAAGAAAACTGAAAGCTATACTCAGTGCATAGTTAGTGTAAATCGTGAGCGTAGGTGAGTACATATGACAGACGTCGGGGAAATTCACCTTTGGCAGGTAAGGTCTGGCATCCTGCGGTGGATGCCAGTCACGAATGAGATCGGGCTCGGAGTAACGTCGTGTACGTCTCCGCCTAGCCGTCTGTCTGTTCCAATAATCCGAACTGACACCGCTACTAGAGATTGTCAGCATCGAATCGATGCTTCGTCGTAAATAATCTTCCGCCTCGTCGATCAACGACTCGGTTGAATCGCCACTGTTATCGCCAGCCACCAAATCCGAACGCAAATTCGGCAAACTGCCTCGTGTCATCGGGCATTCTGTAAACAAACGTGCGGAAGCAACAGATCAATGGGTGAAAGTTACCATTTATAGTTGTTATCGGAAACGCACACAGCCTAACAGTTAATTTAAAAAAATGCTGGGAGAACAAGTTCGGCCTGAATGAATTGAAAACGTTTGCGTCATTGACTTGTAGTTGAGTACCTACAGGGTCGCGTTTTTCTTTTTTACAATTTCATGCAAGCAGAGTGTTAAGAATAATTTGAAGAAACAAATTAAATAATAATCCCGAGAACATTTCTATAATGTATGTGTTCCGCGAGTTTGTATGTATTGTTCAAGTAGTTCTAGTGGAGTAGAGAGTTGATCGAGTTGAAACAAGGTGCAACAGTAATATTAAAAATCACCTGTGCAACGTGGATTAGCTACGATCAAGTTACTCGTTCATATCTTATAACTTTACGATGAAACTCGAACCTGCTCACAGCTCCATTCAATGCGAGATTACTACGCGCGTTGGACGTTGGTGGGATTAATTTGGAGCGACTAATTTTCTTGGTCGATTAATGGTAACCAGCAGGTCAAAAATGAAAATAATCATTTATTATAACTAATCCAAAGCCTTCCTCGGTCGGTACAAGAGCAATAATAATTTAACAAATTCCTGATCTCTCAATAAGTAACGCAATTCACCATCACCTTGTCCAATTATAAACAAATCACGAGATTCAATATCTAAGATTAAGAGGAATCAAAATGTTACTCAACAAGAAACGCAGAAACTACGTTTAATTGTATCTTTCTACCACGAATAATATCTACAGAAACCTGTCTTACATTTAATGCGTTAAATTAAAAGGGACTCACCCTGAAAAGTGACCTTCGATCGTGTTCTTTTCGGCAGATTTTTGGATATCTTCGAGGGTGCTGCAGGTGGATGCACATGCGTAGGCGAAGAGGGCATCGAGGACCAGGTTGGTCTAGGGGTAGAGGTGGCCATAGGAACTCTCCAGGTGTCGAAGGATGCTGCTGTCGCCCTCCACGAATGCCTCCGGGATGCACCGCCAATAACTTCCAATCCTGGTGACGGGATCGAGGACAAAGAGCCACGATATCGAGATGAATAAAGATCAGTGGACAGGCGGCAGTCGCACGGGCTCGGAAGACCTGTGCCTGGGTTGCAACGAGGCCACAATCCTGCTGGAGAACCCAACGATTCGCGTCGATGCACGTCCGGTGTGCGAAGACCACAGCCGCGAGAACTGAAACATGCCTGGAAGAAAGAATACGAACGATTAAAATCACTTAAACATACTGAAATATATTCATTGATACTTGCTACGCGTGGAACAAATTTATTTGTTAAATAGATATTACTGCTGCAATATTTGATATGTTTAGAAAATCTGTCGAGATATATATATATATATATATATATATATAGGAAAAACGGAATAATATTTCCCTTCCTTTGTTATATAAAAGTCTGTAATAGAAATGATAGGGAACTTTTGCGGAAAGAGTGAAACGTTTTACGATCGCAGTTTTAAAACAGGAAGAAAGGAAAACGGTGATTCATTTTAGGGTACAAAGGTATTATTAATTCGGAAACCGGTAATATCATAAAGAAACTATAGTAAACAGAGTTAGCAATTAGTCATCCGGGTTGACGAGGAGACGGTGGAATTTGCAACGAACGTCAAAGTGAATCGCATTAACTTCATTCGTTCGACCTCCTCCTACGCATTGTAATACATTTCCGTGTATGCGCACACAAATAAAACAGAGCTGTAGAGTTTGAGGAATGGACTACCACATTGGCAGTTTGCTGCATGGCCAGGCACACATGAACGCATTCTAATTCTCTGCCGCGTAATACCGACGACGTTCTGTTGCAAAGTTGCTCGCTTATACTTTTCGAGAAGGAACTGTTTGCCTCTTTTTCAACGATATCTTATCCGGATGCAAATCGTTTAATTAATTAAACATGCTCTGATTTTGTCAACGATACGAACGAATATAATTAGCTGTAATTGATGTTTTCGAAAACTGATATATGTACTTATAATTAATTAACGGAGAAATTCATTGTATTCACATTCGAATTATATTCATGTAGCGTATATGTAAAGTGAGCACACAATTATTTAACACCAAGAACATATAGTTTTATTAATCGTTGTCGACTACGTATACACAACAATCATTAATAACGCTGTTGAGCCTGGGATAAACATTCACAGATAATCCTGAGCATATTCCACGATTTCAGGTGATGTCGACGACGAGATATATATTTTGGGAGCTTTTTAGATTCGCGAACGGTCCCAGAACATTTGTATTCTGAGGCCACTATATCCCAGATCCAAATTACAACATAACAATATATCCAGCTATACATAAAAAGCATTATATCTGTTGAACAAGTTACGATGATTCCGATCCCAATTCGGACCCTACCTGTGCGTGTGGATCTTGACAGAGGTGATCAGCGCTTCTGGACAGCTCTGGCACCATGCTAGTGAAACTAATATCCGACAGCATCACTCTTCTTGCTTCCCGGGTTTTGTCGGACAATCTAAGTCTCCCAGGTACCCCGGTTGGCAGAGCAAACTTGCTGGGCAACGTGGTGAACGTATGAGCCACTTTGTGCGCAAGATAGCTCTCTGAACGCCAGTGGGCTGGAAGTGCAGAGATGTCTGTTTGAGCACCAGACTCTCGCCTTGCTCCGCTGATTCTGTCCATCACTGGTCTCAGGGGTGCGGCACTCTTTCGTCGGCTACCCGCTAAAGCTTCACGATGAATAATCGGTCTGGAGAAAAGAAACAATTACGAACATTTTTCACACGCTTCATGATGAAACGATTTTCGTATCGCACGAATTATTATGCAAACTTGTCTGTTATGGTTCATCGTTTCAATGATTGATATGAATGCGTGTCAAATTTCATTAACGTGGAATGATTACTTTTTGTCCTGTATTACGTACTTCGTTGTTATCTTGATGTTAATGATGCGGAGTGTATTACGATGAAATCAAGAGAATTATTTCTTCCAGCAGTTTGAGGTATGTTATCGGTTTCGTATTAAGTGTCGGTGTACGTTAAACTTGCAATGACAGAATTTCACGCGAAATTAAGAGCACCTTTGCACCATTAACAGCTTCCATCATTGATTCCCCAATGCCATTAGACCGTAGACCACCAATAGAGGTTTGCCGAATCTAATATAATTACTGCTATGTAATTCTATCAAAGTCCAAACTAATTTCTCATACAGCACGAATGAAGCAACAAATTATTGGGGGATCAATTTAAAAAAATATATAGTAAGATGTGAATCTTGTATGATTGGATTAAGGGATTTTTTTGACAGTAATAAAATAATTTCATTATAGTGACAAATGATGGCAACATCGCAGATATGTGACTGACATATACGACGAAATGACGAATCTCTCAAATAACTGGAAACAAAATTAAATTGCACATAATGCTTGCGCATCTGCATTAATAAACAGGGGACATAATTAAAGTGTGATTCCGCTGATGTATACGTATCAGTTATTGCGATGCGTCGCATCTGACGGTGCACAGTAAAAAAGGGATGGAAGTGAAAACGTTTTATAGCTGTTAAGTACCCAGGAGCTAATTAAAGTACTTTCAGCGAGTACATGCATACATTGGCGTGAGAGTCTTTCTTCCAGGAAAAACTACAGTACTACCATTAGAGGTACGAAATCTTGCACAGTCGTTCAAGTAAATTATCTTCCTTTTTCTCACAAGAAATTTCAAATTCTCAATTCAATTTAGGAGGGCCATAAAAACAGTAGAAACTAAATCGAAAATTTGTACAACAAAACCCTATTAAAACATCGAATGCAATAAGTATACAAAAATAGAAAAATACACGGTGGTGCAATAAAAAAAAATCTTCTCTCACCTGTAGGCGGTGGGCGGTGCAGCCAAAGTGTTCCTTCGGACCGGGTGTCTCGTGGGGTGTTCAGGTTCTTCAACAACGCCGCATTTGCTTATATCCGTTTCAACCAATACCGAACACTGCGACCACATTTTATTCAGCCTGGTGCTAGAACTCTCGTCAAATCTGTCCACGCTTTCCTCGCGATCGATGCTGGAACTCTGCGAGGAAACTGCTTCCTCCACGGAACTGGTCTTCTCGCCATTGCAGACCAAAGATTCACCTTCGGCCGATTTCGTATACTTCAACAATACCGGCTGAGTGGCAGCTGCCGGCTGCGGCCAAGTCTCGGTCTCGGTTATGGAGACCAGATCCTCTTGAAGACCAAGATCGCGGCAAGTTTCGTCGGTCGTAAATATTAATTCGATATCATCGAGCTCCTCCGATTCGTTCTCGGATTGATCATTCGGTTTTGGTTGATCGCCAGACTGATTCTGACGCAGATGCTGCTGCGACAAATTTGTGTCAGGATTGTCACTGAACACCGAGTTATCTCCATCGGAGGCAGACTTCAGGCTCAAATCCTCCAAATCCTTCTCCGGCACATCCAAATGGTCGATCTGCGTATAGTTCGTGTCCTCCTCTTCAATGTCTTTCGGCTGTCTGTCGGCCGAAACGGAAGTCACCTGATTAGGTGTTCCACTTTTCAGCGTATCGTACAAATCGATACCAGATATTCGAGGCGGAGATTTGAGCGTAGTCGCAGCGGTGTCCTTCGACATTGTGCGACTCTCTGACGTTTGATCTTTCGATTCTGATCTCGTCGACAATTCTACATGGCTCTTCGATGCATTCTCGAGCGTATCAGCTTGCGCCTCGGGATCCTCGCTATTGTTATCGGCGTTGCTGTCCGCGTGGGGCTGGTTAACCGGCTTAGACGCCTCCGGCACGTCCCCCGTGTCGACTTTGTCCCTGGACGCGTCCATGAGTACGCCTGCTTGCTCTGACAGACTGATACCGTTTACAGGGTGAGAATGCAACCGCGTATGTACACTACACGTGGTTATTAATAGGTGCACCGAGAACGGGACGCGTTCCTTTTAATTAACGCTAACACCGGGTAACTTCTACGTTTAGCGGTGCACGTTGCTAACTAACGAATTACGAGGGGCCAGTTTGAAGCGTATCGTGTAACTTTTACCAATTAAGCCTCCGTTCAGCTGATCCCGATTTCAAATTGTTTTTCCTTTTGCGCAATGCTCGATTGGTGGGGTCACAATACGCATCTATTTGTTTGTTTGTTTGTTTCTTTATGATGACATTAATTGCACTCTTTGAAGGAGACATTCTCGGATGTATAGAAAGTGTGTACGATGATAACACAGAAACGTTGCAAAAGAATTCGAATAAGCTGTATGCAGTCACTCACAATGGAAACATATATACAAATGCACTCAAATAGTGCTTCCCCAAAGTAGCACCTTGACTACGAATTGAAACGTTTCGCCAATGTTTCTGTGCTCCTGACATCGACGGGCAAAATCAATAAAATGGTACTTTCCTATCGGGAGATGCCAGCAATGCAAACGCGAAGATAGAATAGAAGATCGGTTGACACAATGGAAATGAGATTCGCAAACGAAGTCTTAATTGCTCACAGAGACGCATTTCGAGACTCACTCTTTGACGTCTTCTACTGCGAGTGGAAAAAGACCGGCCTGGGGCGGCGGGCTTGTGGCAGCATCACTACAAAACTCACTGTTCCTGCTTAGGATCTTTCGCCTAAGGACGTGATTCTCGAGAGCCAGCCTCTCGACGACGTCAACGTAGCTCTCGCCAGAAAAATCACCAACGCTCTCCTTAAGACGACGAAGCTCTTCCCGTGAGGAATCCAACGCGGACCGTAAAGATATCACAGTCTGCAAGATTAATGGTAAAAAGATCACCTCCGCCATTGTACTTTCTGAATAAAATATTAAACGTCGAATTTCCCTATTTCCCCAACTGCCCGGAGATTCCGATCTTTTATGAATAATTATCCGCAAATGATAAGAATTGGAATCATTACGAACCGCGGAGACTGAGGTAAGTAAAATAAAATATGGGTGCGATATTCTTTCGTGAAAGGAAAAAATTCGATGGGAAAATTGGGCACTTGAATTGCAAAGCATATTTTTACATAATGTAGTATGCGACTCGACATAATATTCTGTGCAACTGTATCTGTAATTTACCATGTTATATTGGGGGTTTGTTGTTAATGCGATAAAAGGCAATGAATCATTTTTATGGCAAATAAGCCCTTAATCCGTTCAGTCTTCCATATGTACAAAGGTAAACCTCGTCGTCATACAATATCCAAGGTCATGGGATCAGGGAACGGGGGGATCAAAAAAAGAATGGGTGGTATGGGTGTACATTGTGCACGAATCGATGCCTCATGCAAGGGTGCATAAAGTCACCTGCTCCCCTTAGTAGGCACTATATCATTCAACGAAACACGCATACGCTTAAAGAAATTAAATATGGCCAAAATAACATAATTTTCTATCTCAACAGAGATTTATATTTTTTCTTCTGATAAAATTTTACAAAGCTTACGGTGCTTATCAATCGCATACATTTATTCGGAGAGCGATAAATATTACGAACTTCGGTACTTTAAGTTCACCTTGAAAATTTGTCCCAAAATAGGTAATTCTATGTTTTAAATTAAACTCATTCGCGTTTGCGCAAATATTTTATCTCAAAACGTGATAGGATAAATTGAGCGCGGTTTAATGAGTACTTAGTGGTCGTGTACGTACATAGTATATGTACTGATTGAATTTGTGGTTCAAACCTGGTGCAAGGCTCTCACAACGTCCAGTCCGGGAATTCCCGGGGATGGCAGAGTAAGCTGCAGCCCCTGATGTTGAGACTGCCCACCAGCTTCAGCTTCCATGCCTCCTCCTCCCCGCCCGATATTTCTAACAAAATCTTGCCACTGCCACAGGTCATGCCGAGACCGTCTTTCTCTTCCTTTGTTTCACCACTTCGGTTAACGATTTCACCGATATAAATCGAACGCGTTATTTTCGTTATTACACACAGTCGGAATCATCGGATTTGATTTTTCCCCACTGGTCCTCGAATCTTTAATGAAAAATCGAACAAACCAACTGAACGATCACCACCGACGATTGAACTTGATTTTTAAATAAAATTTCAGGCAATTTCTTTTTTTTAACAGAGAGGTTATCAAATCGAACGCCAATCACTTATGGACACCCTTAAAAGCTACGTAATAAATAGAACCAAAAATGTCGTAGGTGGTTCAATATGCATGATGCTGTTGGCCGAGATTTTTTTTTAAGAATCTATATAGAATGTAACACCAATCAAGATACTTAAGTTTAATTGACGAAGTATGGAAATAATGATAATGTTTTTGGGCAGGCAAATAAACCGGAAACATAATGTATAAACAAACGTTATACTTTTTTATCACTACACCGCGTATAAGGTTCAAGGTGTTTGCGAATTTTCTGCGCACTACTTTTGATCGTCCGAGAATAAGTAATGATGTTACAAATGGAAATACCTTATTATCATATGATATACTATATTTCAATCAACAAAATGAAGCAATTTCGTATTTATTGTTACCTTAAACAGGTGGAACATTTCAGTCCGTTTAAGGGCTAATAAATATTGTATGTCAGATGTAAACATGCGTAAAATGAGAATTATCGAGAATGAAATAAATTAATCTGTGAAGGGAAGACATTAATATTTAAAAAATAATTATTAAAATTGTATATAAGAATGGAACGAGTTGTTACAGTTTAGCGTTACGATTAAACTGGAACTTACATACGTTTTACGGTTGTTCTTTAAGTTGACATCAAGACCATTTTAAAAAAATCGAATATCGATCAGAGAAATTATTATTTCTCTGTAGAAAGTGACGCCGTAGTTACTGCGCGTAATGCCATACGGATTGATTCACTTTTACACACGCACTTTATCGTTCACTGTCAGGGGAACATACATATTACCGAGAAGAGGAACGTTTACGATGGTGCTTGAACAGAGTTTTCCAATAGGGAATCATTGTTAGAACTGCTAAACGATACTCAATCAATATGGAACAACCCG
The DNA here is from genome assembly GCA_963667235.1 of Nomada lathburiana. NCBI lineage: Eukaryota > Metazoa > Arthropoda > Insecta > Hymenoptera > Apidae > Nomada > Nomada lathburiana. Next base: position 22,318,063 of record OY763898.1, read on the forward strand.
GAAAGATTATAGACGCTAGTTTAAGCTCAATCGCTATACGTTTCAAATCTATTAACTCTATGTAATTATACTTCCTCGGGGCAGCGATTATCACTTATTCGTGAGTTTTCTTCATGTGTGTACACAATTCACCACGATCTATCATATAGAGTTCGTACACGATAGGAAATGTTTCATTATATTTTAATCTTAATTTGTACAGAAAAATACGGCTTTCGTAAGTACGACGCGGCAGCGTAATTTTCATACGAATGTCAACAATATAGCTCGAGCTGTCACTTGCCCTTTAATGCAGACGACGGGCTAGAAATACATACTCAATTATCAGGCTTGCCAACCTTGGATGATGGCTACTCGCACTGCACTGCAAGCAGCATTTTCACTAGGAAAGAAATAGAAAATAATCGCGAAACTAAATAAATTTCAATTTACCGCTACACAGGTTGGCGCGGATTACAGTATCAATTTAACTTTAGATTAATACCGCTTTATTATCGCACTTTTTACGAAACACGACACCCTTGCGCTTTCTTACCTACTAGAATGCGGACTTGCGCATTATAAAACGAATTAAAACTGATTTTTATAGAACACCTTTCTCGCACCGAAATTACTATTGTACTGTTTCGAATGTAATTCTTGTTGTAAGCAGTACTCCGCGAATAATTTGTTCGCTATACAATAAACAACGTTTGATTAAAAAGAAAAATCATATTACGAAATTATTTGCGGTTTAAATGCATAGTTGGAACATGAAGTAACATCAATATATGTATACATAGTGCAGGCAAATCGGTCCGCGCAAAGTTCGGTTTCATCCGATTACACACGAGCATACTTATTATTCGTGACGTTGACGTTATACGGTGAATAATAACAGTTAAAACAAGAACAAGGATAAAAAAAGAAGAAAGAACAAGATCGTGGCAAAGCGCAACAACGTTATGTGTTTTATAGAAAAGAAATTTTGATTAAAAACTGCAGCCCCACTTCGTTAGGATGGAACATAAGATAAATTTCAGAAGTGTTTTATTTGTAATTTTTATACACTTGTCTGTGCTAAATTGTACACATTTATCGAGAACATATTTTAAAGATGTATTCACAAATAGCGCTGACAATATGCCAAAGATCAGTTGGTTATTCAGCGATTCTGTTGATAATTCCATTAGGGTTAAGAGAGCGAGTATAAGTAGTCAACCTGAAAACAGTTTATTACAATCTATGGGCAATACGTGTCGGAAAAATTTAAATCAACTGTGTGGCAATATAGTTGGAAGTAACGATGAATTAATGTTATTGGAGTGCATCCAAAACTTTAAGGTATATGTTTTAATTATTTATAAATTAATAAAGTAGTCATTTTGAAATGGAGAATTTGTAGAACAGTACACGGAACGATATTATTATATCTATAAATGATTTTCATAATTCATAGCCAACCGAGTTTTATGATTTCGATGATGAATGCCGTCTAGCACTTTGGAACTATATCTTGAATATTACCGACAATGTAAACATAAAGCGTTTAACGGAAAGAACTTGCGGCAAAGAAATAGATTCGTTGGATTGTTCTGGCTCCGGAGACATTCACGGAGCTTACCTTTCCTGTCTAATTGATCAAAGGGAGAAAGTGAAGAATCCGCAATGTATCGCATACATTCAAAGATTAGAATGGATTGCATTCAGTGATTTTAGAATTATTACCCCATTTTTTACGGATTGCGAAACTGACATTAAAAAGTTCAAATGCGATACAGTGCAACCATACAGAGACATATCACAGGGCCAAATATTGGCCTGTCTACAAGAACATGTTAATGAGCTTCAATTACAATGTAAACGAAACATACTTCATGTATCGGAGATACAAGCTGAAAATATCAACTTGGACCGACAATTGTATTTAGCTTGTGCAGAAGTCCGGTCTAAATTTTGTCCGAATATAAGACCAGGTAGCGGACAGGTCTATAAATGTTTAATGCAACACAAAACAGACAGATCTATGACGTCCGCGTGTCAGAAACAATTAACTAGAAGGGGAAAACTAATAGCATCCGATTATAAAGTCAGTAAGGGCTTAGTTAAAGCTTGCAGGGACGACATAAAACTTAATCATTGTAGAAGATCTGTAATTGAGGATAAAAACATAAGACTTGCCCAAATTCTTCTTTGTCTCGAGTCGGCTGCAAAGAATGGCAGTAAAATTGATCAAGACTGCCAAGCAGAAATGTTTGACCACAGAAAATTTTTAATGGAAGATTATAGATTATCCCCTGAAATAGTCGACGGATGCGCTAACGATATTACAACATTTTGTAACGTACTCGAAGTTGGTGGTGCAACAATTCATTGCTTAATGGAGCATACAAGGACAAAGAAGAAGAAAGCCAGGATATCAATCAAGTGCCAAAGAGCGGTAATAAAACATTTCTCTACAATTCTAGACAAATTTTACAATAATTCTATATAATTGTGCCTAACAATTTTGTTATAATAATAGTTGGAAGATCTAATTATGGAAACTGATGCAGGGGAAGATTGGAGAATTGATCCAGTTTTACGAGAACAGTGTCAACCTGTTGTTAATTTAGCTTGTAAAGATGTAAGGGCTATTAAATTACATAAAACGAGATTTAAAATTGCGATCTTTGTTAATGATGGAAATATAACACAATTTAATATGAATTTAGGCACATGGCGGTGATGCTAGAGTAATATCCTGTTTAATGGAGCAGCTTGGAACAGGACGAATGACAGGAGCCTGTGAAACTGCTTTAGTTCAAATACAATATTTTGTAGCTAGAGACTTCAAACTGGATCCACAGTTGTACAGAGCATGCAGATACGATGCCACACAATTGTGTCACGCGAGAAATGCTTGGGCCAATGATGGAAGACAAATGGATCCAGAACGTGGCCCTCTTGTTTTACCATGTTTATACAGACATGCGTATCATCCTCAAAAAAATATGACAGTGAGAATATATTATCAATAAACAGATGAATATTCTCATGCAAAACTATTGTGACTAAAGTTGTTCCTGCTTTAATTTGTTTCAGTTAAGAACCGACTGTCTCGAAGAGATTAGACGCGTTATGAGACAGAGAGCGATAAACGTTGATTTGCAACCTGAAATTGAAGAAGTGTGCCTCAATGAGTTAGCATCATTTTGTTACGACAAAACAGCAAAAGGAGAGGAAATATTATGTCTTCAAGACAATTTAGATCGGTACGATCGATCGCATTAAGTTATGTGAAACTTTTAGAACATACTTCAATATTATTAATTAATTTGCTTCATCAACAGCTTGAATAAGAATTGTAAATTGGCAGTTGGTAATTTTACGGAAGAACAAGCTGAACGCGTTGAATTGAATCCAATAATTTCTGCCGCGTGTCAACATATCATGGAACGACATTGCGAGGTGCAGTATAACTTTTTCCCACATCAATTTAAATATTAATACGTAAATGTGGATATAGATTTTAGTTCTAATATTTATATAAGAAATTTAACAAAACAGGAAGTCCTGAAATATGGTAAAGATGAGGGCGATATGATGGAATGTCTCATAGAACATAAAAACGATTTAGATGTCCGATCTGATTACAAATGTAAGGCAGCAGTGGAGCATTTCCAATTAATATCATTAAAAAATTATCATTTTACGTATAAATTTAAGGAAGCATGTAGACCTTCTGTGAAGAGATGGTGCCCAAAGTGAGTAGACTTTTTTAGTAACATTTTTATAATAATTCACAGAGATTTGTAACGGGCGCATATGTTTACATATCGATGTCATATTTAGATCGAAAACTAAAACTGAAGTAATAGAGTGTTTAAGTACAATAGTGCAAGAAGATATAATGAAAGATACGCAGCATCATGTGCCAAAAGAATGTAGACAACAACTAAGAGCGCAGCTGTATCAGCAGAGAGAAAACATTCAGTTTGATCCTATTTTACAGGCACAATGCATAACTGATATTAAACAATATTGTTATAAAGTTGAACCTGGAAATTCGCAGGTACTATATCCATATAACTTGACAGAATCATTAAATTAAATTATCTTCAATTTGTATATTTACCTTATTATTGTAGATTCTCGAATGCTTAGCAGAGCATAAGTCAAAATTATCTGATGCATGCCACAAGCAATTATTTAAAGTAAGGAAACAAGAATTCCAAGATAGTTCAAACGATTTTGCTTTATTAAATAATTGTCGTGGAATGATAAGACAGTTCTGTCACGATATTAGGCCGTCGCAAACTTTAGATTGTTTGAAAAAATATAAAGATGATTCAACGTTCGATGATAAATGTAAAAACATTGTTATTCGAAGAATGATTGAACAAAATACAGATTACAGATTTAATACTGCATTGCAAACAGCGTGTTCATATGATATCAATAGACATTGCAAAGAAGTAAGTCAAGCAAATATCATTACCTACTATGCACTTTTTATTTATTTTGTTGTATATATAACGTTTTGTTCTCAGGTTTTAATAAATGAACCTACTGACAAAGAACTCGAAGGGAAAGTTACAATATGTTTAAGAATAAAATTCCGGGAGTCCAAACTTACAACAAAATGCGAGCATCAGATGGCAAACATACTTAGAGAAGAGGCTTTAAATTATCATTTAAATCCACTACTAGCTACGATGTGTGCACGCGAGGTATTGTTAATGTCATAATTTAATATTATTCGATATACGATATTAGGTATCAAATAACTCGGATAACTGTAGTATAATATCTATTATGATAATAATAGTTTATTTTCGACAGATTGAAACAATCTGCAGGGCAGATGAAAATAATCCAGGAGCAGTGGAAGAATGTTTGAAAATGGAATTTAATTCTGGTAATAGAGATATGAAAGAAGAATGTCGTCTTGAAATTGTAAACCTAATAGAACAAAGTAGAGCCGATATTAATGTAGATCCTTTGCTACAGAAAGCATGTGCTGTTGATGTTAGCAAATATTGCAGTCATATTGAACAAGGAGCAGGCAGACGTACGTTCAACATTGGTCAAATAAATATACTTGCATCCAATTTAAGGATTCATGTATCAAACACATCGATCTATTGAAATATTGTTATAATGTTTTTTTTTAGATATCATGTGTCTACAAAGCGTGTTAGAAGATAACAACAAGTCTTTGCAACCGGATTGCTTTAAAATGTTAACTACAAGAATTGAAATGTTTAGAAATGCAGCAAAGGTAATAAATAGAATTGTATATTTCTTTCGGTTAGAAAAAAATAGGGAATGATTTTTGTCAATGTATTTCAACAATATATCATTTTTAGTTAATTGCGCCAAACTCAATACAAGAGCTGTATTCAACAGTAAATCGATCACCTGCAAGACGATACTTTATGATTGTCGCATTAACGATGATTGGCTTAATATTCATCACTGGTTTATTTTGTGGAAGAGTGACGAGACGGACAATGATAATGAAAAATAAGTGATAAATCATAGTGAGAAAAGTCCGTCCCCGAGATCCTTTGAACGTCATAATTAAAGCGAAGAACAAAATCACGATAAAATAAGCATCGAAAATAAAAATGAAGTGATTACACAGGTGACCTTTCTGCGAGATATCAAATGGTGCAAAATATTACAAAACAAATAACAATTCTTTTTATTATTTTTTTTTATTAATACATATTAACTGATAAAAGGGTAACATATACACATTATGTCCATGATTCTACAATATGTCGTTTATAGTATTATCATAAATGTAAAAACTGTAAAAGTGAATGAATGGAATGTATGATAGACTGGTGTTTTACAAGTAAGATAGATTTTAATAACAAACAAAAAATATAGAGAATATATATATAATAGATTGGACTGAAGAATGAAATTTTATGTCAATATTCTATACATTTTGTGATATATAACAAAAATTCGTAAACCAAATAAAATGATGACATTTTATTTCAGACAAAACATATTATCTGGGCACAAATTACCTGGTCTTCCATTTTAGAACATTCGAATACATACGTATTAGATGCTGTTATATATGATTTACAATGAATGAATCTTAACAATTGTATAATTTGTACCAAACGTAAGCCGTGCAGTAACATTACCAATATTTTTTTCATAAAACTTTATGCTCAATTTATAATAATTATAGCTAATTAAACTTCTCATTGAATAAATTACTATTGTATCGTAAGTTAATGTGCAAAAGGAAACACTGTGTTACAAAAAGCGTGTTATCAGGAAAAGATTGCAACAAAAAATACTCAATTGTAGTTACACTGTTAATAGTTGTAACAAGTAATAAATTTTCTTTATACCTGCATCTAAATTGTAAAAGAACTATAACCCGAAAATTACGAACAAAATTCTAACCGAAAAAAAAGTTCATCTCATTTTGGAATTGAGTTTCTTTAATACGAATCTTTTTTTTTAACAAAGTCAATGCAAGCCATAAAAGGAATAGATCGATTGCGACATGCGTCTCGTTTTTCTTTTATAGCCTTAATTTTTGAGTTCAAATGCTGGCAACGGTCGCCGGTTTGCTTTGACCAAAGATCGGATGTTGGCGCGACAGTCGCTTGATGTGCAAGAGCCAGCAAAACAGTGTAACATCAAAAACTTCTGTAGCGCAGGTCCGTAACGTTGTTGCGTCGAATAGCAACGGAATTCTATCTACGGTGTGTTGCGAGAAATATACATCGTTTGAAGTCGTATGTATGTGAAGTGTATAACATGATTGTTACGAAACATTACCAAAATCGGTGTTCTTTCCTGATTAAATAACGTGCACTAACTTGCTGCAACAATAATCTTCGGTTCATTATCGAATTGTTGATGCGCGAGGTGCGTCAAGGACATAGCCGACGTTGTGCTCCGAAACAGTATTCAGAGAGCACAAAAGAATACGACAAATGTCGAATCGCAGTGAACTGCGCGACGACATAGGTGTGGCGCGCAAAAGAGGGAGCGTACATGCACGGCATTCGTAGCATATACGTGCGAATACGTGCTCCCTTGGAATGAAGACAACGAGGAATTGGATTAACTTTCTCCGGTTACGTTTACATTTAAACAAGCCAGTCGATGATTCGAATGTAGTGTCAAGTGTAATCTGACACTGTTACATTTCATTGCACGCTATTGCACAAGTTATTGTATTTCTTAAGATCAAGATACGCAAGTGTATTCTGCTATTTCTGAAAGTAAATCCTATCTTAGGAGTTTAAAACACCGTGTGGGTGCGTGTGCGTGAGCGTACTCGTGCCCGTGCCTGCGCCTATGCGTCTCCGTTCGCCGAGTGTGGTGATCTTCGCAGAGGTGGCGGCGGCGGTGGAGACAGTGAATGTGGCGGCGGCGGCGGCGACAGCGACAGCGACAACGGCATCGGCGGTAACAGCAGCAACAGCAGTAGCAGCAGCAACGGTGGCGGCTGCTGTGAAGGAGACAGTGGAGGTGGCGGTGGTGGCGGTGGCGGCAGTGGCCGCGACAACGTTTGGAGGGAGAGATTTCGTACATCGTGACTGAGTGAGTGAGTGAGTTAGTGCGTCGTGTGCGTGCTACCGCCGCGCGTATACGCTCTCTTATTCTTAGGATCCACGCGCGCGTGTGGTGTATGTATGTGTGTATGTATATTCTATCGCGCGCGCGCATTAACGGAATTCACGATCAAACACGCAGGGACTCTCAACAAATGTTTAAATGGACGCATCGTCCATTATCACCCAAGTGTCGCGGGATGACGAGCTAGGCCAGTTTAATAATGGGAAAGGTAGGTGCTTGTTGGTGATACGACTTGCTGCCTTACTTTTTTTTTTTACGGTTTTTCTTCCAGATGCTGGATGGAATCTGCACCTGTTACGGGATTGCACCGCACTCCTCCTCACCTTACCTCACCTAGCTTCACCTCTTTACCCCCGCTGTCCCCCTCTGGCTGTATGCCTTTACTTCTCATCCGACGTCTCTTTTCCTCTCGCCCTCGTTTCTGCCTGGCCTCGCCTCGTTTTGCCTCGCCTCTCCTCGTCGAATGGTGTTTACCCCTCTCTCCTCTTTTCTTTCACCTAAGTTTCGCGTGGAACTTATTTTATCGTATCGTACCATACCTTGCCGCCGTTTCAATTCACATACCTAGATACGTTCATGTGATGCTTAATATCTGTGAATGATCCAAACGTTTCTTTACGATTCGTTAAGACGTGCCATTAGAATTCAAATGTTTTCTTAAATATTTCTCCGAAATGGTATTTTCGAATAATTTTTTTCTCGATTCTACATTAAACGTAAGCATGAAGTTTCACGTGCGAACTTTTTGCTTAGCTGTCGTTGATTCTAAACAATTTTGCTTTCTTTCATCTATATCTTATGTACTTTTTTTGTAGAAACATTTTATCTGTCGGGGTAGTTCAAAAATATTTCACATTTTTGATTTTTGTACGATACGTGTTTTCAATATTTACATATTTAAATTACATTCGTGGAATAACATTTATCTCTTTCCAAATGTAGCCCAGTTACCGCAAGAGAATGAAGCGGCCAGCAATGGTCCAGCCAGTGGCAAGAAGCCAAGGGGTCGTGGATTTCTGCGATCGCTACTTTGTTGCCTTGGCAGGGGACGCGGAAGTAGCTCGAAGAGTTCGAAAACAAGTTCGCTACAAGGTGACGGACATGGATCCCCGTCGCTAAGGACAGGATCCCCTCGGTTCCTTCTGCCACCTGTCAGACATCAGGATATGCACAAGAAGTGCATGGTGATTGATTTGGATGAGACGCTAGTGCATAGCTCTTTCAAGCCGATCAACAACGCAGATTTTGTTGTTCCTGTAGAAATTGATGGGACGGTACATCAAGTGTATGTTTTAAAGAGGCCTTATGTGGATGAATTCTTACAAAGAATGGGTGAACTATACGAGTGTGTATTGTTCACAGCAAGTTTGGCTAAGGTACATTACACGTATATATATATTTTCTAAAAAAGTTTTTATTTCCATAAGAGCAACATTAAATATATGAAACATCTAATGTTTGCAGTATGCCGATCCGGTAGCAGATTTGCTTGATAGATGGGGAGTGTTCAGAGCAAGACTGTTTAGAGAATCTTGTGTTTATCACAGAGGAAATTATGTTAAAGATTTAAATAAATTGGGACGGGATTTGCAGCAAATTATTATTGTTGATAACAGCCCTGCCAGTTACATTTTCCATCCAGATAATGCGGTAAGTTTTAATATTACATAAATATATTTAGAACAGAGTAGCAACTGTAAATATATTTCAAACAGACAGGTACTAAAAGAAATTTGTTTTTTCTTTTAGGTTCCAGTTGCATCGTGGTTCGACGATATGACAGATTCAGAACTATTAGATTTAATTCCATTTTTCGAGAAGCTCAGTAACGTTGAGAATATTTATACAGTCTTGTGCAATAGTAATCACCCTTATAATCAAGTACCTTCGGCTGTACAGAACAGCCCAAGCCCAGGGACAGGTTCGCTTGGTGCTTCCTAGCCCCACCTAAATTCTGGCCAAATAGTAGCCAGTATTGTCATCGCTCAATGCACTCTAAGGAGAATTTTGACTGGAATATTCCACATTTTCCGCTTCTTCTGTGACAATGGACAACCAGGTATGGCCCATTAACTGCTGGGTATATAATTCGAAGATACTTGTTGAATAATCATTAAAAAGAAAAAGCGAAATTCTCTTAAAATCCTCTGATACATTGTTTCTATATGATCATGAATCGCAGCTGCTTTCTTATTGTCGACTTGACTTTATTTTTCCGATAAACAGTAATTTAATATGCTGTTCACAGTATGCCAGATTCAATGAACAATGATTGCATTGATTTAATTATTAACGTACAGGTATTTGAAAACATTCAAAAATAGCTTGATCGGTTTATAACCAGTAATTCTTCCAATCACGTTGAAACGGAATAGACTTGTAAAGTATGACTTGTTGGTTACATAACGAATCGGTATGCGTGTTTCCGTGTTTGGTGTACTTGAGAAAAGGAGCAAATGGCAATGGTAACAGCGAGTATGAAAATTGAACATGCATTTTATATTGGATAAGTGCACACATTCGGGCTTGCGCTATGATCTAATCCCATGCAGAGTATATACCTCATAAATTCTTTGCGGTGGGAAAGTAAATTATATCATATCTGAACTCGGAAAGTATTAGCAGCATTAAATGATATTAAGAGAAACAAATGCCAGATCACATCTAGAGTCTTTTGATGGGCCATTCTATTTTCCCCTCTGCGTATTCGACACTGTTTATTGTAATTTTTTCCATTGATTTTGCTAATATGTCAGAGGATTTCAGTAAGTTCTTATATTATAAACACAAATATCGAGTAACATAATAGTTTCTATAACAATTTTATGAGGCTGATCATTCCAAATAATAACAAAATTAGTACACCCGAGAAATTAACTGTTTATAGTCAGAATTTGCCAGACTTCATTGAAGAACTGTGTTTGATTTGACTGAATCAAACATCGGTGAATGCACGAGCGACAAAGTATTAAGATCTAACGATTTAGAAAAATGATTTAATTCGTAAGGCAAATTATTTTTTCCTTGTCTTTTTTGATTGCTTTGTACTGAGATAAAATTGTTAACAAACTAGGCTTGAATCATTGAATCTGCTAGTATTAACATGTTCGTGTAAATCATTCAAGTGGCAAATACAAAAAGAGGAGCAAATTCATAGTTTAGAGAACATATAGGAAACAAAAGAATATGTACATGTTTAAACATTGGGTCAATGCATATCATTTTCTCCCTTCATATATTCATATAATTGTGTGGATAATGAAGCATTATGTTGGTTAATCGTTACAATATCATTAACAAATTATTTAGATATAATTCACAAAAGGGTAGATAAGCAAAAAATGTATGTTTACACATGTAAATACAATTACTAACAGATAGTCGTCAACTTTGTACGCTTAACTCATGCATAAGATATGTACAGATAGCATTATTACTTTCATATCCAATCAAATTCTCATTATTCGTGCTTTTTTTATTTTAGTATATTAATATTGTTGCCAATCATTATTAACGATATAATAAATCGAATTTTATTGTATTATCCTTATTATTGACTGAATGTCGAGTACATGCTGTGCTCTATCAAAGAATAGTATCTGTCAAGCTTTATTATGTCATTGAAAAGAAAATCAGTTTTTATAGTTAGGTAAAATAGTTAAGTAGCCATGGTTTCACAATGTCTGTAAAAGAATTTATTGTTTATACATGTTCATTTTTGCTCATTAACGTTTACACCAGATGAGTACATATTTTTATTTATAGCATACATTAAAGTATCGAAATATTTTCACCGCGGAATAATAGCGTGAAATAAATAAATAAATCGTCTCATATCGAAATAAGAAAGATAAAGTGATGAATAAATTCGTAAGTAATCGCTAAGTATCTTTTATTCATCGTTTGATTCGAAAGAGAAAGGAGCCAAGGGGATGTTTTATAAACTTGATAAAAAACTCATTGTTTTATAATGTTTGCACGAAAAAAATTGATCAACGTCATACATACTATTGCAATAACGAAATACTATTTTTTTACTTTTATTTTATCATTGTTAGATATAAATTTCTCTTAGCTACTTAACCAATTGTATGTTGTCACTTGTCATTGAACAAAATTAAGTGGACAATGTTGTAGGCTTTCGTTTAAAAAGTAAGGGGGGACTGGGATGTACAGAGATAAGACATATTGCATAACAATAAGTCTTACAGATATTGCATAATATCAACTGGCTTCCAACCGTATATTCCATCAGATTTTTTCTTGTTTTTTTTACGTATTATGTGACTGCCTTTTAAACGGATCAATATCATTTACGGCTATTTCCCTCTCTTAAAACAACAGATACAACAATGACATAACATATTGGAAGAATGTAAATCGTGAATTGATCAGAGAACTGATAATTAGATTTTTATAGTGATCATTTTTTTACATGAAATCAATTTAGCGTTCTATACACATAAATGTTGAAAGTTTATGTTTAAACTTTGAATTGTTCACCGTATTTATATTAATTGCTTCTTACGTTTAAGAAGCAACAGTAATAAGTACACTATGACACATTTGTACTTACGACTTGTTAGTAAACGTACCTCGCCACTTACGTTTCTAAAAAAAAACGAGACTTTTACAATATTTGATACGACGATTCTTACGCAGTAGACGTCACGCAGCTTATACACGATTTATTTTAATTAACGTCTTAAATTCGGTTGAAAAGGATGAACGTCTACTAATGATTCTTAGAATTCCATCGGGCGAAACGATGAATTCTGTAATTGACAATATTAACGATAAACGTTTCATATTTAAACAAAATTTGCGTACCATTTTTCCTTCGTACAATGCCCATCGAAATGACTCTACGAGCTACGGTTGCACCTTTTCCGAAAATACGTAGAACAACACGGAGAATCTAGCAAACAGAAAGAACAAAAATGAAAGAAGAAAGAAAGGAAAGTTTTATATATTCGAAATTAAACTGACACTTGTTAAGTTTTTATCCGCAACGTGTTTTATACTGCCGTCTGGAAGCAGTCCTAAATTTAAAATACGATATACGAGCGATTGCAATGCGATATGTACAGTCATGTGGCAAGAGTCCTGAAGAAAAAGTACTTTTAAGTTCTTCGTTTATTCACCTTTTTTTCTGTTCTTTTTTTTATCGCAGAAATCATTTATCTCTTGTAGCGCACGATAACGGAGACTGGAATATGACAAAAATATCGGTAAAGAAATGTTAATGCTTTGTCGATTTTTTTGAGGGGATAAGATCAGGGGCGGGGGCGTATGAGAAAACAGCAAAGTTGATGTTGCGTCCGACATAGCATATATATTCCTTATCGGATTCAACATTATACATACATAGACATTGCATCATTGTTTCAAACGTCCCTGAAGCATCCGTCATGTCGTACTTCCGTGGTTAATTAACATTAACAATCCAGTGTAGCGCTTTTACTAAATTGCAATCTGTTGGATATTCAAGATTATTTGGTATCCATAAAATATTTCGTAGTCTAATATTATACGTGCGTTTCTTTTGCCGTGTTTCAATCTTTCCAAGCATTTTGTTTTGTTTTCTTTTTTAATTATTATTATTATTAATATTATTATAATTATATTATTATTATTATATCATTATGGAGTTGTAACATGATTGTAGACACGCTGTAGCACATTCTAAAGATGCTAGTTCGCCTGCTACAAATGCAACATACAATACGTTTATATGAACTGTGCAAAAATATGCACGGAGAAAACTGTTAGCGTGAACGCGTAAGGAAACGATCGTGATATACGTATACGTATACGTATATTATATATTTAGGTAGATCAATTAATTTTTAATACGCGAAACTTTTGTACAGCGACGCAACAGTGCCCTCGAATTCGTAGCTCTTTGCTGATATAATCTGATGCATACATATATGCAATGCATATACAAGAAAGTACAAGAAAGTGCAAGAGCTGTTGCTCATATTTGCAAGCAGGATTAATACAAGTGATATATTTTCAATTAAATTCACTTGTATGGGATTAAAAGGATTCGCTTGTGAGATCGATGATTCGCGAGTAGCCATTGAATGTGCAAGCTACATTTTGTATTTTTTGTTTTAAGGCCCATTGTATGTCGTCAGTTTTAATTGAAAACAAAAAATGTTTAATTTTACACTTCTGCACACAGATCAAATTCGATCCATGAAGTGTAAGGTTCATGCAACGCGATATTACTGAACGCTTTGTTGGTGAAGGAATTTCAAATGGAATATAAAAAGGAATAGTGACGCCAATTTGTTGCGTTACTTTTGTTAAACGTTCTATTATTGCATTAGTTTTCGATGACCCATTGTCACCAGTTAGATTCTGTTCAAAGCAGAGCGACTAATTGGGCGATGATAAAACCGTGCTACAATAGCAATAACAGGCCGCTAACAATTTTCTCAGTGCCGAAAAAAATCATTAATTCGAACAGTCTATGGTGTATTACGCAAAACGAGCGAAATATATAAGAGGATATACTTTTGCAAAAGAGAGGAGTAAGAGGAAGCATGCGTGCGTGCATTTGTGTTTATGTATGTATGTATGTATGTATGCACGTGTTCATACACGCCAGAGATTTGCAAGAGTGAGAGAGTGTAGTTTTTAATAAAAGGGAAGATAAAGGAGAGAGAAATAATGAGAAGAGAATAACAATGAAATCCGTTCGCCGAGCGACGGTAGCAGATTCGAGATCGAATCTTTTTATATTGCAATCAGCTTGAATGAGAATGAATGGAGGCAAGAAAGAGAGGACGGAAGAAAACACGAAAATCCAGTTGTTGCCCTGTGGCACCCTGGGTTTCTAATAAATTATTGTATTATTATTATACATACATTGTACAAAAGGAAAGAAAAACAAAAGAAATGAAATAATTCGTCACAAACAGAATGGAATTATTAAGATTCAAGGTATCTTGTCGGTGAAGAGTGAAAGTGCCGCGTGAAGTGAAACAGTATGAGCAGAAATATATATATAAAAAAAAACGAAAAAATGATAAAGCAGAATGTGAGAGGCGCGAGTATTCATGTATAAAAAAAAAAACAAACATAATTAACGATATTGCCTTGATTTGTAAATAAAACTTAATTACTTCCACTAATAAATATCTTCTCTGCGGATACCGAGCGGGCCACGATCGGTCCACCTGGGCTCACCCCCTTCGATTTCGTATGTTTTTTACTAAATCCGCGGCTGATTTTTTAACAGCGAGAATATTTTGTACAGTAACGAAACGTAAAATCTATAAATAATATATGTATTATACATATAAAAATGTGGTGGTGAGCCCTGTGCGTCGTACCAGAAGAATCAGCTAGATTATGTAAACATCTCCCGCCCCTCCGATATGTCCAGTTTGCTCTGTGATTCTGTGTTTAATAAAAAAAAAGCAAAAAATATATATTATGTATATGTATGTATGTATGCATATATACATATACGCGTTTGATAAACGAGTACTAGTAGTTTTTGCATGAACCCTGTATGAAAGGATTTTCCAATTTAATGATTATTGTGTACTGTACATACATATTACAAGAGTTTTTACATTATTCATTTGTATTATGATTCATTAGCAAATTATTCGGATGAATGGAAAAATTTGTCAGTGGTCTTGATTATGTTTTTAATATGACTTTAAAATTGAATAAAAAAGGCCATACTACTTAGCAATGTCCTTACAATATGTATCACAAATACTATTTAATTTTCAGCTTTTAGAATAATATTGAATAACTTTATATTGTTAGATGGAACTGATTACCTGAAGTTATGTTACTGTATGAAATAGTTTTGGAGGAAAAAGTGAATAATAGATTGATAAATATTGTTTACATTTATATTCAATCACGTCTATGGTGATCTGAATGACACCTCGGTATTTATAGGACAACTTGCTCGATCACACATGATTAATCTCAATATTGGATTTCTCCGGACACCTCAGTGTATAGAAAAATGTCATGACCGACGTACCATGTGCTATTTAATTGGTGGTAAGCTATATCGCAATAAATAGAGAAAACACCACATGCTCTGTAGAAACAACAAATTAATTTAATACCAGCGAAAAAACTAAATTACTCGCAAATTTAGTCAACGTAGTATGTATTTGTATGTCCAGTTATACTTTTTATACAAAACCTATAGATTTGTATTTTGATAAATGTATATTTTTTATTTGTCAATTGTCTGAAAATTTGTTATGTAGACCAGACGATTGAATTCAATACTTAATGAATACTTAAGTATAGTATACATATATGCATATAATACATACATCATTCTGTGCATTAATATTTGAACGGCTAGCCCATTTAGCTCAATTCTTTGGTATTACAAATCGTATATATCTATATCCATTTGTTATTCATGACTTCTTCGAAGCAAGGTTTGTTCTAGAATAAATATGAAAAGCTGGTGTTAATTTTTCTTTTTAATTAATTTATTACTTTTTACATCTAAATAGAGAACAGTTGTATATTTTGTATATACACTATTTGGTACATCATATGTATGTTAAAATCAATGATTACACTATTTTACATTAAATATAGTTTCAATAATTGTCACAAAAAATTCAAAAAATATGAAGCATCGATATGAAAGAAATCTGTGATTTATTGACATTTTTCAATTCCTACCATATAGGGCGCCATGATCGCTTTCTCAAATCTGTTGATAACGTTGTGAATGACATGAAAATGGTAATGGGCTTTAGAATCCCACAAATGGGCAGAAAATTATATACATACATAGTACGTTGGATGATATGTTTATTCCACATCTAATCTGTGCACTGGGCTAGTATCAACGAGTAGTACAGTAGTATTCTGTAGTACTACATGGAATTTAAATGCATGCATATACGTGTACACACACGCAAAAAGAAATCGACAATTATGTTTGTACCTAATTCATTGGTCATTTAAAACATTATTTAATATATTTTTTATGTTCATTTCTACACAACAAGTAAAATTACGTTTTAAAATAATAGGTTCCAATTTAAATTCTACGCATATGATCAACTTAATGTTTGTAACCTTGCAATTTCATTGATACATGTCGAAAGAAATATGAGACATGAAATGTAGTAAATAAATTTCGTATAACTGAAAGCACAGTTCGACGAAAGTAATGTCTTTAATGATGTATAATCAAATGTTTGAAACAATTTTAGTTTCCTTCCTTGCGTATATAATTCTCGAGTAAACAATTATGTTGTGACACAATATCAATAATTAGAAACGTTTGTAAATATTCACTTTGTTACAAAAAAACAAAATCATGAATAACTTAATAGATGCACACTGGTTTCCCCTAACGTCACAGGGAAACATTTACTCCATGACAAAATTATGTTTTGTGAATGGCACCAATAAAGTCCTGGTGGCTTCTCTGAAAAGAAAAATATATTCTTGCGAATATCACCTGATGCAGAATCTGCATCTAAGACCACTCGTTAAAGAACTACTTTTCACATATATTCCCAGTTCGTAATTTTTGATCTCTATTATATGAGCCAAGCATGAACGGTCTTGTATCAAAATAAAAATTCTTGTTTATCAGGTGGCGCAGAAATTATATCTATCGATGCTTACAATAAATTTGATAATGGCGATGGATTTGTAATTGGAATAACTATATTAAAAGCAAGTACGGACACATCTATAGAACGATATTTAAATATATACACAGAAGGTGCTATAGATGGAGAAGGAGACGAAGGTAGTTCGATAGAATCAGTGGCTCAAAATTGCCTTATGGTCGAATTGGCGTATACACCGTATCATTTATATCATACTGTATTACCGCAACAAAATACTGTGAATGAGGTAATTTCTTATTTCTTTTTATGAACAATGATCTTTTAGGATACGTAATATTCGGTATTCTGTTACTTCATAACAGAAACATAACTTTTCCTAAGATTTCAGGTCGTTTGGTTACTGTCTGGCAGCGATTACAAAATACACATGATCAGAGAAGATAAATTGAATCATAGTTACAGCGAGTCGCCCATAGAAAAATACTTCCCCGAGTTGCACGATATCCAGGGAATTGCAATATGGATCAGTATCTACTATTATGATAATTATAATTGGTACAATTTTTTAAATGCATTCTTTTCAACAGTTTCAGAATGATAGGGAAATATTGAAATTATATGAAAATTCGAATTTGTGTAGGAGATTGACAGTAATTGGCTGCGAATGTGGTTTAGTCATTGTGGCTATAGTCAAGGTTTCAGAATTAAAAATATTACAAAGCTGGAAATTGAGGTACGACAGACCTATTTCCTGTGTATCCACTTTTCCATTACAAAATCGTATTACGAAACCTTCGTTCCTTACTTCTACAAGTAAATACTATTATGTTAAAAGATATTATGCGAAAGTAATAGAGAAATATTTACGTCGAAATAAACAATAATTTACATTTTTTATAGGTACCGAAGGTTCTCTGAGTGATCATGAAACAAAATTGAATGTTCTGGTCGTAAATACGAGTAATGCGGTAATCTTCATGTAAGTTTTGTAATTTGTTTTATGCGAAAATTGTGACAATGATACATTTCTCATTAATCAGGGATATCTTGAACAATGGAATGAACGAAGATATAACGTTAAATGGTAGCGACACATCGGACTGTATTTTATGTTCCTGCATCGCTGATATAAATATGGATGGACAAAATGAAATACTCTTAGGTACTTATGGCCAAGAAGTGTTAATATTTGGTTACACAAATGGTACATGGGAATTGATTATTAGAAAATTATTCGACGCTCCTGTATATTCCATATGTTACATGGATATTACTAACGATGGAATGAAGGAACTTATCGTTCTCACACAGCGTGGTGTGCATATACTGCAGGTTGTAATTGTCAACTATTTAATCTAAGACACAATTTAATCATAGTATTATATGGAACATAATACGAATGAACTTTAACAATTTTACGTCAAAATATAAATTCCAGCACAATATCGCGGACGTGAAAGATAAATGGAAAAAATGTTTTAAGAAGTTGACTGAAGAAACTAAAATGTAATTTAAACGTACAATAATACAATGCTTTCGCAAAAAGCTTAAATAAATTTCACATAATCTAAAGGGATTGATAGAAATACATTTTTATATGGAACATAAAATCTATGTATATAACTGGTTAATATTATGCATATACATTTACAAGGACGACGGATATGTATAAATTAAGAAAGAGTGTAAGAAATTTTATTTTTATTGTTACTATATAAATGTAAATATACGTATAATTGTAATAAACATAGTCGTACGAGGGTAAATCGAAGGAAAATTATTCTTTTTTGTTGTCTAATTGATCAATATTTTCGTAATAAACCATACAAAAACTGCGCATTAACATTTGAACGGATGCGCAGTCCCACTACCTTTTAAATCAGTATAGTTCCGCTATGCATGGTATCTACATATATTTCGCAGAATCAATGACGTGACAGACAGTTCAAAATAGTAGTCTGGCACGTGTTCGAGGTGGTGGCTGTCATACGTGTGATTTACATTGTGCCCACGCTCGTAACTTGCCCGATGATCGATATACATATTACGTTATATCTTGGCGAACACCGAGAGTGAATTTTCGTGCTTGTTACATTCTTTTTCCTACGTGAATTAGAATGACAAGTAAAAAAGGGCACACCCTTCGAATTGAATCAGAAATCGATAAAAACCGCGAAGATGGAAATTGGAAAAAGGTTATAGAATTAGCGGAACACCTGAAAATACAGTACCCGAGTAATGGTAAATGTCAATTTTCTTCATCCTTCAACCGACGGCTTTTTTCACATTTTAATGATTTTTTTGTTATTCAATTATCTGCGGTACAGTGTTATAAGACATTGATTGTTGCTTCGCGACTTCCGTAACCTGCCTATGTAAAGACAAAACAACAAAAATTGTGTTGTCATGTCACGAATGACACGACTAAAAGACTAATTGTAACTGTGCAAGATACGTCACTTTATATTAATTTTTCATCTCGTAACGAGGCTCAATTAAATTTATTATAATTAAGTTATTCATAATTTCGTGAATAAATTGTGAAAGTTTAGTTTTCTAAACTAGTTTTTGGTACACATACAAGCACAGGGTTTCGTTCTATTCACAAATATTTACTATTTTAGAATGCTTGGCAAACTTTTTGTGCGGCGAAGGAAGGCTCGAAAGCTTCTTGGAACAAACACCACCCATAGAAGCTAATATTGGGAAAGCTAGAAATGGTTTACAAGAAACTAGACGATATTTAATACTCGCTGCCAATGAAAAAGATAAGCAGGTAATTTTTAGTACCTTTGATATATAAAGTCAATATTCAAAAATTGGGTTAAATCATATTTCAAATTGTAGGCATTAGTTGTATTAGACGCGCATCTACTATTGGGGAAATTGCATTACGCAATGGGAATGTACGAAGAAGCTCTCGAACATTACCAACAGGCCGAACTGAACACGCTGACAGAAAAGCCATTACCTTGCAGAAGTCTACGCATTATTGCAGAATCATATGCAATTAAAGGTTTGCGTCATTAGCTACTTATATTGTTTATTACGTTGCTAGTATGTACTACTGCATTATTATTTCTTATATCACGTATAACAGCTTGCCCTTTAAATAATGGAATGATATATATATATATATATATCATCTACTATAGTTTCGTTGGTGTCTTACATATTTACACTTAACATACGTTTGTTTATTTTAATAATAGAATACTTTGGTATATTATATTTATGCCAAATTCAAGAGTATTGCACCTAACGTTGATGTTCTAAGACAATTGTAAGGACTACGTATTTTAGTTTGTTTTTATTTCTGGCAGCTTATACTAACAGTATGTATAAATCTTCTCGTACACCAGTCTGAGGTAATAACAAATCTAAACATCGATATTATTACAAGCAATGATTTTTTTAGAAATGTTTGCAGTGTATTTAGTACACCCTTTAAAAGTGACCCTTGAATAACACAGTAATCAAGTTGCACAATGTTGAAATAGTACATTTATGCGCAAGAATCAATTAAGAGCGTCATTCAAGGGTCACCTGCAATAATCAATATACAACTTAGAGAAAGAAAGATTGTTTACTTTAGACACAGATAAACATTTATCCAGCCGAAGACTGCGCATTATTGCCGAGTCATTCGTAATTAAAGGTTTGTATTTTGCTTCTTTTTAATTTTCTTTTTGTTTTTTATCGGTGTGAGTGTGCGTGTATAAGTGTGCCTCACTCTTGTTTTCATTCTACCTCAATCAGTTACTAGAATACTATCATTGTATGCTTCATCGTTGCATCAGATTTCCTAATGCATTGGTCCAAATAAAAAATCTGTCCATTAACTTTCAAAGGTGGTTGGAACATGTTTTATGTTGTCAATATTGTTTCTGTGCTTATTTTTATCTATGTTAACAATTCACAATGTGAAATTCGAAAGATTTATCTTCTTAGTTAACTGCAATATTATATATTATAATTATTTCTTACAGTAATATAAAATATAGCATTTAATGTAATTTGTAATTATTTTAACGAAGTATTTGATCAATATTGTGGAAGGGCCTACTTATCTACAGAGCTGAAACATATTGTTCTATTAATGGTAACTATGCAGAAAATTTCGTTGCTTGCTTATTTGTATTTTTTACGTAGCTTATACATACATATATTGAATGCATGCTGGCTGGAAAATATTACGATTTTTGTGTCTGTAAGGCTACACCACTCTGTACATTTTCCAACAATTTGGAACCATGACAAATTTCATTTATTATTTTTTACAACTTTGCAGCGACTTTCATGAAATGCAAACGTAATGTATGTACTATGGATGGATAAACAATACATGTATTTGTTACATTTGTGTACCATACGCTTTGTTTGGAAAAGATACGTCTATATTGATTGTTGTATACATTTTTTTTCGGATTTAAAAAATTGCGATATTTGTTGGTACAAACTATTTGAACATAGCATATTTCTTATCAATACAATTTCCACAGCCTTTTTTTACAGTAATTTTTTACCGAAAAAATGTGACTACCATTTCTGTTTACTGTGCCACCTCCTTTTTTTAAAGTAGCGCTACTGTACTGATAGCTCTTTTTTCATTCGCCATAGGTCTTTGCCTGGAAAAATTACCACCAAATTCCAAATCGAAATACAAAATCGCAGAATGGCAGGAGCAGATCATCAAAAGCTATGAAATTTCTGGGGACCTTACATTGGTGTATTTACAAGAACAAGATAAACTTGCTATGCAACATCAAAATGGCACGTCCACCGTAAATAGTAATAATGCAGGTAACGCAAATTAATTTACTGCGCATTCTGCTCCATTGAAGAACGTTAATTGTTGCTTCCTGTTTCACGATTAATAAATGCATGAACAAATATTACTGCTAATAGTAGCCACATTCCGTGAATGAGAATAGAAAAGAAAAAGCCACTAATATCGAGCATTACGATATTGAGTTTATCAAAATATTGCATTAATTATGTTCGTTTACATTTTTCCAGGTGATGTTAGAGGGTTGTTGGTGAAATGTGGCAAAACTTGACATTTGAGTTTTGTAGTTAATACGTTAATATCATTTGATCAACAGGTACATATTCTTCTCAGTCTTCGTTTTGTTCCACCAAACATGTTGGGCCAATTTTGGAAACTGCACTACAAAGGGCACCGATATTATACATTCAAACTGGTAATATTCAAGGTGCAATAAATCGTTACAGGTAATCAATTGTTTCTAGTAATGGAAATTCAAATAATTACCCACAAAAATAACAATACGATAGCAAACATAAATGCGATTTAGAAAACATGTTCAAGAAATTGAATACAAAAGAAAAAGCTTATTCATTAAATTAAATAACTTACAAGGGAAATTTTATCTGCTGTGGAGTCAACAACAACTCAAAGTCTTAGAGTTACATTAACAAGGCAATTGGCGGAACTATTAGTTCGGGGTATTAGTGGTGCTGAGTACAAAACACCCGAAGCACCTAGCGATGGAACAGGTATTATTAATAAGTATTCTCGTTGATAGTATACGTGGAACAGATTAGAAATGGAACATTATTAAAGTATAATACTGCTTTCAGATTCACCATGGAAGCCAAAGAAATATGTAGGACCTAATATGTTTGTGCCAAGAAATGAGTACGAGGAAACAATATTACTGTTATTAATAAGCGAAGCAATGGCGGTTCGAGATGCCGTGCTTAGTCAGTCCCCAGAATTTAAGGACGCGAGGATACATGCTTTCGAAAATGCCACTGCAGTGTACGATCTTCTTACAGTAGTCGTTGTCAGATGGAGTCAGGTGGATTTATTATACGAGGTGAATATAATCAAATACTTTGCTGTGTATTCATTTTTATTGACATACAATTTAATTTCACAACTTTAATATAGTCATTTGAAAGGGCAATGAAATTTTCTCACGAGGAGGCCCATGTTTGGACGCAATGTGCGCTGTGTTTAATTAGCATGGGCAGATACATGCATGCGTATAGAGTTTTAAAAATGGTAGCAAAGTTGTCTCCGCAGAAAGTAATGCCTTGCCTTTTAGCCGCGAGGCTATGTTATGAACAGTTAAATATGGTAAGAGGTACATTTTATATCGTATATAAAGGAACATGCTCGTTAAAGGAAATATATTCTAATAAAAAAACAAATAGGTAAAAGAAGGTGTCGAATGGAGTCAGAAAGCGCTTCAAAGAGAAACGTCGAATTCGCAAGGGATGCAATCAAGATGCCACCTGTACATCGGTATTGGTCACAGTATTCTTGCTGCGAACACTATAGTTAAAATGGATAAAACTTACCGCACTAAAACCGCTTTAGAGTGCTTCCAAAAGTATGTAACAGTTACGTGTTGAGTGAGAAATACGTCCATTATTATAACATTATACATTTATCTAATAGGGCACAACAGTGCGATCCAAATGATCATTTGGCTGAATATTATTTAGCTCACGAATATGCGATTAATAGACAAATCAGCGAAGCGATGGTTCACGTAAAGATTGCGCTGAATCTTCGAGCTGAACACATTCCATCGTTGCATTTATTGGTACTGCTACTATCGGCTCATAAGCAATATTCAGAAGCGCTGCATTTAATAAACAGTGTGTTAGAGGAATATCCCGATAACTTGAATTTTCTTTATGTGAAAGCGCATCTTGAATTACGAAGTATCGGTGGTGAACAGGCATTGTTTACGATAAGGCATATGCTTTTGCTTTGGAAAAATCTGTACGAAGATCAGACTAATGCTAATTGCAATGAACAGCACAGTGAAAAGCGCAGCGAAACTAGAAGCGTCTTTCAGTTGTATGCATCTGAGATGTCCGACAAAGATTCCAGTATGTATTCGATATATATTATTTGTTTTTTTTTTAAATTTAATTTTGTCAAAATAAAAATTGCTCTTCTTAAACTGTAATATTTTAAATAGGTTCTCTACATGCACAGTCATTAGCTGCTTCAAGAGTGGAACAGGCTCTATCTGAAGTTGCATCGTCCCTTAGCTCTTTCACTCCGAAACCAGGACCACAAAGGGCATGGCTGTTACAATTACAAGTCTGGTTACTACTCACTGAAGTGTATCTAGTGTTGGACCAACCAAACGGCGCTGTTCTTTCTTTACAAGAAGCCACGAATATTTTTCCACTGAGCCATCACATTATGTATACGGTAAATCTCAGGGATATTTCCGAGAAAAAATACGATAGACGTTTAATTAATCTCTAATTATACGTCAAATTTTGATATTCTCGCCTGAACATAACACACTGTTATGTTACATGAACCACTTCAGCGGGGTCTTCTTCATGAATACAAATTGGAATACATGGAAGCGAAACAATGCTATCAAAATGCAGTGTCAATCAATCCATCACATATCAAAAGTTTACAACATTTGGTAACGTTCATTGATATTAAGTAAGAGTTGTTTCTCGTTAAATAGTATACATTTATTTACAAATTATTTACGATAATCAGGGCCTAATCTATCACTACTTGGGGAGTCAAAGGCTGGCCGAAAAAACATTGAGGGACGCTGCGAAAATCGATCCGAATTCTCATCAAACATGGTATATAAAACTGTTTAAGTATTTGTATTAATATTTCTAAATGTAATTGTGATGGCTTAGAATTACAGATGTATTGGACAATTTTTATCGCAATGGAATATTTACTTTACAGGTATAATTTGGGAAAGGTGTTGGAATCTTTAGGTGAAGTTGAAGCTGCAAGTGATTGTATGGCTACAGCATTGGAAGTCGAAACTACAAATCCGATATTACCAATTCTCTCGATACCAGTAACTTTTGAATGATTGAAGATGTTAATTGTTTAAAGAAAAAATTAAACAGAGATTACAATTTATCGTGCAACATTGGCATTTATTTGCCCTTGTGGCAATAGTACCTGCTTATCTTTAAACTGTTGCATTATTGTACAAAAAAAAGAATTAATTATTTAAAGTATAAATGAATAACGTACTATGGGAATAATTTAACAAAAATGAATGTAAAAAAATGCTAATAAAGAAATACTTATAAGACAGTAAATAATTCTCCTTGAATATTTGTTTAACATGTAGGTATCAGTGTTAAATACACTAAATAACAAGCAACGATTTTACAGAGACTTTTTGAATTGATCAAAAATGCTTTACATACAGATATTTGCTTCTATACGATTTTATATCAGTTGTGCTATTTTTATCCGTATGATATTACATTGTTATATATAAGTTTTATCTATGTCGATATTGTATTACTGATGTATAATGAAAAATGAACATTAGATCCATTACAAAGCAACAAATGTTTAACAAATATCAATTAAATTACTCTTGTTTCGTAAAAATATCGTATTGCACGAATACTTAGTTTAATAAATTAAATATCAATTCATTTCTCTTCTTTTGAAATATATATGCTATACCTAAATTTAGAACGACCAGTGTCTAATTGATTTTTAATTATGACAAAAATAATTTCAAGTAAATTTCTGTACTTTTCGTTATTTTGCTTTTTTATTTGTGTTCATTAGCCAATTTATAAATTCGGAACAGTATCTGAATAATTGCAATTATAATTTGTTATATCAGAAATATTTTTATATCGAACATAAAATAATTAATTTCAGAATAAATTCGTCTGTATTTATAATCGAATAGTTTGATTAAAGGCGTTGCAAGACACTCGTAATTGTTACTTTGCAATCACAAGTCATGTTTATATTTGACTTTATAACTACATAACTACTGATTTATTATTTTTAGTTTTTAGATATTTTTCATTTAATTCATTCATTACAGCTTATATAACTTAAAAAACAGGGTTAGTAGAATTGTGAATCATATTATCCTGCAACATGAAATTCATGTTCTTTTCTAACACAATCAATAGATGATGTCTTAATACGGTTTAATTAAATATTAAAACATGGACAAAATGAAAGAAAAACGCAAATGATGTTAAGAAAAGAAATGGGGCTAAAATAAGCACATTAAACAATAAAATATTACTATATTCGTGCATGCGAATATCCAATTTCATTAAAAATTGTTCACTCCTAATGTATAGATAATAAAAATAGACCCCATTCTATCTTAAAATATATTTTGTAACGTTAATGTAACGTTATTAATAATTCTCAATATTAGTTATTTAAATCACAACACAGTAAAAATTTTAATATTTTCAACAAACTGAAGTTTCCTAATGACTAAACAAAACTTTCAAGTTTTTCTCAAATATAATTAAAAAAATGTCTAGCTTTTTTTTACACCAAAGATCTCCATATATTCAAATACAAAGCGATTGAAAATTAGACCATTCGGTAAATTGAACACAGTATAGTCTTCAATGTCGCATTTCCTGTTAAATTAACAACAATTAGGCGCTACATCGATGAACGTAAGGTATAAAATTAACATTCTTTGTCGTAACACCCATTAAATTCCCTTCCTTACCGTTAATCGTGAACGCTGCTGTGCGCTTCTCCAACCCCCGTTCCGTCTCTTTTTAACAAGATTACGAGTCAGCCTATCCTACTCTATCGCGTGTCGCATTGCGCGTTTATTGGTGCGCAGGCTCGCTGCAACCCAGCCACAGAGACTTTTTCGAAAACCTTGCTTAAAAGCTGGCCGACCCTTTGAGGAACTGCGTCATGAATCCATATTTTCTGTGTCCTATCAGGCTGGGCATCGATTTTTCCCGGTAACGATGCCCAAAAACGGCGTTCTGTACATGGTTAGCCCGTGGAACGTCGTACCGCCGCGTCACGTTTAGCGCATCACGCATCTGCAGAGCTTACGGCTATGCGTAATACAATCGACCAACTATTATCATCTTACTCTTTTTTTCTTTTCGTGTCGGTCGAACGGAACCTGCAGAAGGTTACAGGGTTACACTGCACCGGAATGACGAAAATATAGTAATGCGGAATATATAGAGAACACGGCTATAGGTTAGAAATTCTAAATATATTTTTTTGTTATCAAGTACGACGTCCTTAAATGGAACTTCTAGTAAGGGGGCTGCAATGCAGTGTAATAAGTAGTGTAAATCATTTTTGGAATTCATTTATTTATTTTACGTAATAGCGAAGCGTTGAGAAAATTGGTCCATATATTTGGTTATACCGAGTTATTAAAAAAAAACATATAACACGCCAATTACAATTATCTTTCGATATATAATAAAGCGCGTCATTTTACGTTACTTAATTTTATCAATGAAAGTGTTCTTGCTTCGCACGTACAATACTTTGATGTATATCGTATCAGTACATTTTCCACGGCTATTCTATTTATTAGATATTCTAATCTTGCAAGATATGAAGCAATGACTGTACAGAAATATCGCCGGAACAATTATTGTCCACCGATTCAATAATACTAATTATTTTATAAAAATTTATAAACGAACGTTCTTGAATTTTATATAAAGCATTGTAATAGATCTTTTAGGGAACGAGACTGGTGCCCTGCGGAAGATATCTGAAATATCGTCCGGCTAGAAGGAGGAGACCCCGATAAATAAAAAATTCAGCCCTTCCCAACGAATAGTCTGCACACACATTTGCATGAGTAGCCTACATTTGGGCTTGCCAACGATGCGTACCTTTGTGCCGTTGCTTCTTTCGACAAATCCAAGGTGACCTTGGTATACTTTCAAAAAATTGGCGTGGAGGAACCGTCACTTCCGTTAGGTAGCTGTGCACATACGTATACACACACATGCACACATACATATGAAGTGGAGGCTCTTTTTTGCCACACGCATGCTCATCGCTTATTATTGATATCGCGGACACCGTGCGACGGCGTTACCGCATATCGGTCACGGCCACCAGCGAAACTTGTTAATTATCTATTAGATACGAATAAAGTTTATGGATATCGTTATTTCGACAATATCATAATTTTCAATGAACGAAGAAATTCTAGCGTTCCACAAGGACACGATCAAGTTATTTACACATCGATGAAGAAACCCCAGTGCCACGTTGTATCGAGTCTCGTCGAACGTTACAACTTAATGGAATGCCGACTACGAGATCCTATTGATAATTTCAAATTTGTTATAATGGGCGCTATCTGATAACACCGACAGTAAGAAATAGTTTCGTTATGCAATGGTCGAAGGGATATTGCATTATTCTTACCGTCAAGTGAAGAAAATGGTAAATGAGAACAGAAGTGACCGAGACCGTCCCTATCCTGAACGAGCGTGTCTATGCTATTGCAAATTGTATTTTATGTCACGTTTTGGCGGTATATGCATCGTGTTGCATATTTAGTATAGATTGATATCTGCGTGTAATTATGAACAAACATAACTACTAAATCTCCTTCATACCTGTACGTAGGTAATCTGCAGTTTGTTCGATAAAAGAATGCAACACAATTTTAAACGTAGGTACACGTAACCGTAGACATACATATGTTTCATATTATGATTTCTGGATACATATGTATGTACATGCAACGGCATCAGCGATAAGATAAATGTAGATGTAATTGATATTGATACGTCATGTATTGTCTGACATAATACAGTCACAATACAATGCATGACATAATGTAAAATTAAAATGCATAGTATCAAGTTACTATGTATATTTCTCTGTATCTTAAAATTCAATGAATGGCAGTGTATTTTATTTTTAATCTTCCGCAATAATTTATATACAATGAACGTTGTTTTCTAGCATCTTTGTCTCGCAAAGAATTTCAAACGGAAAACGCTTATCTGCTGCGCTTGGACAAATACTGCGAAATGTGGAATATTTGAGAGCCATATCTCAATTGCAACTTAAATGACTCATACTATCTATAACATCGACTGATTCGTATGAACAATCAATAAAAAAAAAGTATCTCAACGAGGACCATTTTATTTTAATGCGAATTTTAAGTAATGGTTGTATCTCGTCGAATTTTCGTCAGCTGAGCGTCACATCAAATTATTTTTCCTTTTTTTACAGGGTTGAGAATTAATTTGTACAACATAGTGCATAATATATCGCATGTTAAATTGAACGTAATTGTTCTATTTTCGATATAACTGTGCGCTCGGGATGTAAAATAACGCAACTTTAACCAGCAATGTTAGCAACTACCTGAAACCTTTTAATTGCAAATGCCACTGTAACAATTAGTTTATTGGACGTTTCCTTTTTTCCTCGTGCAGAGAAGTGTAGACTAGTCATTCACATTTTTCAGTCGCTCGTCATACGATGATCGCATTCAATGTATTCAACGAACGGATACTCGTAAATCGAATTTCTATCCTTTTAAGTAAGGTGATTCGGTCTTCATCCTGTACCTTCAATTTTCGTAAGGTCCTCGTCATTCCTACGGTCTGTATGATTAATACAGAATTTACCTAAAACTTTGCAAATTCTTTACTATATATGGTACTTAATTTAAACTTAATCATTAAACACGAATGCGCTAATATAAAATACAATCGCCCAATGTATATGTACTTACATTCATATGAAAGATGCTCAGACATGTTCGACGAATTAATCGAACTCGGAATAATATTGCCGCAAATACTATACGTTAAGTATACCTGCGGAATTATCGAACAAATAGATCATTCTGATAAAACATTCAGAAAAAAGAATTAATATCGCGAGGTAGATTATATTGTACCAACATAAATTGCATTTGTCCGTCCATGCAATAGTGTGCAATCCAATTAAATTTATGCGCAGCCTCGCGTATACGTATAAAGCAAAATGCTAATATTTTTTATCTGTCGAACCGTTATTGTCTGGGTGTTCTTCAGCATCTTCTTACACGGTCCTTTTTCCATCCGTCCAAAAGTTGTGTCTAAGGTATTCTACGAAAGAAAATGTAATTATTGATTTATGTTCATTACAATTAAGAATTGTTTATAAAGAACAATGTTAACACGCTTCACGAGTACAATACCTGTCTCGTTTTGTTCTTGAAAATTTAAATTATTACTCTTCTTCGTAAGTGCCGCCCTCCCTTCTGAACGGAACAACATAAAATACATGTACGTTAAGAATTACATGTATATACAATAGTGGTTTCCTGGCCTAAAAACGCTAGCCGCCTAAATACACTATACATCGCTTTACCCAACGCGCGCGTACGCGCATTATTTTTATTTAAGAAGATATCGACCGATTCTATGAAAGGACATTGAAATCGCTGGCACTCCTGGGGTTAATGCAAGGGATAGCCGACGTGAAATAGGCCACCTAAATATTTTCTTACCGCTAAACCTAGTAATAGAATCGAGCAATTCGATGCTATATACAATATTTACCGGATTGTTACTTGAACATAAACTCGGATGTAGAAATACAATTGTTGCTAATGTAAAAAAAATTCAAGATGTATATTAAAAAGAAAAAAGTATATGTATATATTGTTCTAAAATTTTCTGTAACTAATCAATTATTACAATATTTGACCGATACAATTATCCTTAAATGTATTGCACTCCAATAAATGAAAAATATAATACAACAGGGTGCGAAACGATTCGGTTCATTGATAAAGCGTTACGCCTAGTTATCGCTCTTACAAAATTTCATAAATTTTCGATGTACTTAGTCGTTAATCAATATCTTTCTGGGAATGGTTAAAGCATTTTAAATCGTTTTGTGAAGCCTGTAAGCATTAACCCATCGTGACCTAATATCGTCCTGCGGACGAGGTACAAAACGGAGTCGAGAGAGAGAGAGAGAGAACCGCACCACCGCGCCTAAACGCCCAAGAGTTCCCCTGTTTTCCACCCAACTACTACTCTATCCATTTAAGCGCGGATTTCCCTTTATGAAACGATTTAAATCGAAAGCTGATTGAGAATTATAAGAATTATCTCGGACTCATAATGGTAAATGAACATCTTTAGTATAGCTATATTCCCGAGCCGTCAATAATACAAGTACAAATGACCAGGGAACTAACGATGGAAATCGTAAGAAAGCATAGTAAAAGAGAGAAAAGAGAGGAAAGAAAGACAGAAGAGGGAAGGTAAAGTGGAGGGAGAAATTGAGGGTGAGGTAAAGACAAAGATAGCTTGAGAGGGAGGGAATAAAGAGAGGGAGACAGGAAAGAAGAGGGAAAAGACAGAGAAAGAGAGGTGTAGGGCTAAACGTACCCGAAAAACGCGCTCATTGCATTCGAGCCATCTCTCGCAGGGAAGCCCGGCTTTGACCCGGTAGCCGGCGGCGGCACAGTCCGCGCGGCTGCCTGACGCATTGCAGGTGCGCGTTGGCCAATCACAGGCCTGGTTAGTTCGCCCAGACTTGTCCTGTAAACACGACCGCACCCACCCCGCATGTAAAGCGGATTTGCACGGTTGTCCATGACGACCATTCTGTACGTCGGGCGTCGTATCGTTCCTACTTCTTCCCATTTGTCCAATTAAAAACCTAGTCGTTTTTTCAGGGTTTTCGTAGAGAAGAAGCCGCACGGAACTATCTGTCGATCGCGTAGGAAACGACGCGGCGCATCGTCGCGTGAACTCCCCTTAACCCCCGTCCATACTACCGACCAATCAGGAGTTGCCGTCGTGTAGCCCGTTAGGGGCGGCGTAGTGATACCTGATCGAGACAAGCGGCAGAGAGGCTCGTACACCGAGAGAGAACGGTGGACTCCATTGCTGTTCCGAGTACGTTTGTCGTCGGCCGTGTCGTATTGCGTGTCCTGTCCGCGCTTTCGTACACACAAGTTTCCTTCCACGTTATACGGAGAGATTGTGCATAGTATCCTTTGTGTCCAGTGCCTAAACGATATTTGAAATCGTCCAGCGTACCGAGACGTAAAAACGAGCCAAAATGGTAAGTCTATAATATTCTCTTTCCTGATGCGTGTGCCTATGCGGACGTCGCACAGCGGCCCTCTCACCCGCGCCGTCGCCCTCGCCTTGGCTTTCGTTTGCCGCATTGACGCGCCGAGTGCACGTGCAACCGACCGATACGTATTTGCTGAAAAAATTCTTTTCCCATACATCTCGGACGGTTAGAAAGATTAGACTTTCGATCTTACAAAGTTTTCTGCGTTATACCACGTATCGCTTTTTACCTACACACTATTACGATATTACATTCGTAATGGCCGGTATGTGGAGATGGACCCCGACTATCGATCCATTCCTCCTCTAATAACTACGTAGGTTTCCCCAATATTTGGAGATGTCACGAACCGGGGGGGAGGGGGGCATTTCATTAATAAAGATCGCGAGACCATGTGATAAAAAAATAAAAATAAAGATTTTTCATATGCTTCTTCATTGGACTTTCGATGCAGCATTGTATATATAGTTTGTAGAGTTCAAATTTTCGATATCCGATACCTTTTATTACACGTACTATGTCAAGT
The DNA here is from genome assembly GCA_963667235.1 of Nomada lathburiana. Taxonomy (NCBI): domain Eukaryota; kingdom Metazoa; phylum Arthropoda; class Insecta; order Hymenoptera; family Apidae; genus Nomada; species Nomada lathburiana. The sequence goes on from OY763898.1 coordinate 22,350,641, forward strand.
ATCGATGTTTATATGTGTATAACGGTACATTTAATGTATTGAACGACGCCGAAAGCCTTCTTCGAAATTGCAAATTCATGGGTTTTATCGACTTAAAATATCTTATCTTTTGATTTGCGAGATAATTATTATCGTTCTTTCCTTTGAATGTCTTTTGCTTGTGAATTTCTCTTTTATTTAATGGTAAATCAGTTGCGGCAAAATTCGAGTTCAACCAAATAAGTTTAATCGTTTCTTCAATATAAAGAAAGACGTTGGAATTTTCCATGAAATTTAACAAAATGCATAGAGATTCACGAAGTAAAATGAATATATCGGAGTTAAATCACATTTACGCTTGATAACCTTTTTGGTATCGATCTAGATTCGAAGGAAACTTGTTTTTGCTGAATAAAGGATAAACTTCAAGTTTTATTTTATCCTTTTAAACAAAATTTTGTTGGAGCTAAGAGTGACCTCTGAAACCATTGAAAAATGATCTTTCGTTACTTTAGAGCCGAATACTATTCGGCAATCAACCGTTACAACAGTATACATACCTTGCTATTGATTTTCGCGGCCTTCCCCGTGCGCCAATTTCCTCTATTCCTTACACGCTCCTGCACCCATCCCTTCGATCAGCTTTCGCAAATATCAATCGTTTTAAATGTATAGTAAAAATAAATTGATCGAACAATTCATTTTTATAATAGGCATAAAAAGACATAGTTGCAATGCGTTATAAACGTACTTCGTTTTTTCCCCTTTTCTTTTCGCGCTTGCAATTATAGAATCTCATTTTTTGAAATTCTCAATTATACAAAAGAAATAAATATTCTGTGTCGTTTGGAATGTTCAAAGGATACTTTTAGTTGTTCTTTGCAAAGCATTGAAATGCTCTCGTTGCTGCATAACCTAAAACATATTATCGAATCGTCCAAAATTTTTCGTTCACTCTATGAGATATTAACATATTGTACATACAGTTTTTTAATTTTCCATAAATAAATTATACTTCGAAAACGTAATCATTTCTTTACGTACATCCTAAAGAAATATATGAAATATAAGTTTAAAGTATACTTTTCTCTTCACGGTTAGACAACCGAAATATTCACAGAGGACTTTCATTTTATTCGCCACATTTGTTTTTAATATGGAGCTAAATGTTGAATAAGTAATTTTGTATAAAGCACATAGAAAAACGCATAGTATGCAATGCATACTACATATGTATACACATATATGTGTAGTTGACCTATATTGTGAAGTGCTTTATTCTAGAAGTTATACTTCGATTTAAAAGAACTTTCTCCCCTGACATATTATTTGTTGTTTATGTAAAAAGAATTTCATAATCAAGCCAAAAGCATACATAATTTGCTACTTTAATTATAGAGATAACGCAACTGAACACGATACAAAATTTTCTGCATTAAATAAGATCTGTAATTTCTTTCACTTTTTCTCTTCAATTACACGGTCTACTATTGTTTTGCCATAATAAACAATGACACACTTAGGTATGTAGGGGAGAGGAGGTATTTTTGTTATCTCCGTGATATTCTTTTATCAGTCTAACAGAGGTCTATTCTATGTAGTCAATTTATTGTACGTATAAATATTAATACGGGCGTGCATAAGAATATGTATCATTGGTGAAAAGAAATTGCTTATGACAAATTACTTTGCTGCAAAGAAAAATTGTAAGATTCTCAAACAATTTACAAGCGAATGGAATTGAAAAGTTGTCTTAATGCTGAACGTATAATTATAACTGTAAGATTGATCTTTTTGTTTAAAGGCTGATCAACTCACAGAAGAACAAATTGCAGAATTTAAGGAAGCGTTTTCGCTATTCGATAAGGATGGCGATGGTACCATAACAACCAAAGAGTTGGGTACAGTTATGCGATCGCTAGGTCAAAATCCTACAGAAGCTGAGCTTCAGGATATGATCAATGAAGTGGACGCAGATGGTATTTTTATTATTGATTTCTGTAACATGTTATGTTTTATTATTCATTATGCAATTTTTATGTTCTATCAGACTGCATGCAGTATGGTACAATGTTGTGTTGAATTTACTTTTATGTCATTAAGGCATCTTGCATAATGAAAGAATAAATTTTTTGTAACATCACCATTATCTCCTTATTAAGAATATTGGAAAAAATCTGATTTCAGAAAAAATCGAAACTAAAAATACTTGGAATTGTAGGTAATGGCACAATCGATTTTCCGGAGTTCTTAACCATGATGGCCCGTAAAATGAAGGACACCGACAGTGAGGAGGAAATTAGGGAGGCCTTCAGAGTATTTGATAAGGATGGAAATGGTTTTATATCTGCAGCGGAACTGAGACATGTTATGACAAATCTTGGTGAGAAACTCACTGACGAGGAAGTAGATGAAATGATTCGGGAGGCCGACATTGATGGCGATGGCCAAGTTAATTATGAAGGTTGTAGCCAGATTTTCAATATATTACCTTTATATTTTGATAATGAAACTATTGTATATAATATGTTGCTAATTTAATGTCGTATCCTAATTCTTTTAGATTTTGTACTAATTAAATGCTTGTGCTTGAACGTAATTTGTAAACGTAAGATTTCCTGCTTTGTACAACAATTCTATGTGACGTTTATACTTTGTCTGTCCTAGAATTCGTCACAATGATGACATCAAAGTGAATGCGACCTGTGTAATGGAAAAACTTGCAACTCGGAGTGGTGTTGACGTATTAAAATAAATCAAGAAACAAAGAAAAATACAATGTTAACAAAAAGCGAATCGACCAGAAAGTGAAAAAAAACCTTGTATCTGGACGCAAAGATGTCTATAAAACGCGAAAAAGTTAACGTCCAACACGCGTTAATCATCATTAACGATAAGTAATATAGGGCAATTGTTTAATTAAAGAGTTCTACCACTAAAATCATTATCTTTAAATACACACGACATGTGAACATAAAAAGAATACATATTACACGCGCACATACACGGATACAAAAGAGAAAGAACAAAATATACAGCACACACATACAATTTACACATCTATACATAAAAGATGATTTATTTCCGTATAAAAGAAAATATAATTAAAAATGTTAGATATATATATATGTACGAAAACAGACGCGCATGTTTCTTGATGGTAAAAGTAAAGTAGTATTGTTTCTTACTTTCCTCTCTTTTTGGCCTTTTCCTGTTTCTTCTTTGCTTGCGTGCAATCTCCAAAGACACTTTCACGTCAAATTTTGTTCGTAATCACTGCTTTTCCGTATAATGAGAACGATTGTTAAGGGGCGAACGGGAGGAAGGAAAAGTATTAAAAGAAAGGAAAGATGTGCAAGCTATTATAAGACACGTTGGTCGAAGTTAATTGGATATCTATTCTCTTTGCTCCTCGATCAACCAAAACAAAATACATGCTTGTGATTTAATGTTGTCGTTGATACAGCACTCGACGTAGCAAGAAAATGGAGTTTTTATCAGTAACATACATGTAAAGCGTTCGTTTCATTTTGCCAAAGAAAATTCGGATTGGACATCTTATGTCAGAGCTCGAATGAAACAACGGCTTCGAACTCTGTCTTATCGATGACTCTTCCTTACGTACAGGATTTCTTATTTCCTTGTTGTAAAAGAAAAAAAGTGGATAATATAATTCTTCTAATAGCCAAGAAATATTATGAAGGAAACAGTATATGAGGATGAAGAGAAAAGAACGGAGAAATGTTTGTCGGGAAGCTTGGTAATGAATAGTGCTTTTTCGGATGTACATTCTCGTAGTACATCAGAAGATGTATATGAAATCGATTTCATATCGAAAGCATTAACACTCCTAGTGACAAATTTTCTCTATGCTTCTTCGTACTTCGTTACGCCTTCAAGAACCTATGTATACATGACACGTATTAAAACACGTACATATACACGTATATACACATCTATACAAGAAAAAAAAAACATGTAAGACATACTTCACCAAGTGCGTTCTGTATTGAATTTCATTATAATCTCCCGTTTGTATCTTATCTCCACTGAGAAAGCCTTAAAAAAACGCGTGCGCGTTATACAACGTCGACACCACTTTTGTTGAAATATAAGAGAAAAACCACAGAGAAAAAAAATAGGGATGAGGGATTAAAGAAATGAAGTCAAGTCGCAGTGATCGGTGCATTATATTTTCCTTCGCCCAGGGGTGCGTGCCAGTCTCGCAAGCGGAGCAACTAGATACCGGAGAAACTGGTGTGATTTTGTGCGATTCGTACGATAATGTTACTTAAGAACTAAGAGTAAAAAAAAAAGGAACAGACACCGAACGGTGGAAACACATGCGTGTCGGTGGTTCAGTCATAATATATATGTAATATATATTATATATACATATATATATATATATATATATACACATATATATATATATAAAACTAATTTACGAAAAAAAAGGAAGAAAAGAAGAAAGAATTCCTCCACAGTCCTTTATTATTTAATATTGAAGTGAACAAAATGAGAAGTACTTGTATTTCTGGTGACCTAGATCGCATTGATCATAAAAAGACAAAATAAATGTATCCTCATTTTTAGGTCACAACTACTCAGTTCGTTTTCTTCATTAACCAATGGACCTCTCGTTTCAGCTGTTTTTATCTTCATCGTCATTTTCAATGGCATCTAGAAATAGTTTGCCGACAAATGTATATGTAATAACTCACTGTCAACAAGATTCGCGTTAACATATCTGCGAAGTTTCATCGATTCGGGAGCCTTTTATAGAGATATTAAGGCATGCGAGTCAGAAGAAAAGATAAAAAAAAGAGCTCTTAAAACTATTTTACTTCACTTGCGGTCGTTCTGATAGCTGTTATCGTTATTGTGAACATAAAAGTTAAAATTTAGCGGTTTACGGCGAAAAAATGTCCTCACTTTGTAAAAATGCAAAAAAAAGAAGAAAAGAAAGAATGGAAAGGGGAATCGCGACGAAGTCCTTTTGTAAATGGTAATATAGAATTTACTCAAAGAACATCCCTATTTAAATGCTTAAACAAAGTTATTGCTCGTTTCATCGATCATTGACAGTTAGTCTTTAAGTCTAAGTTAAAAGAATATATTCCAATATTTAATATTAATTTTATATTCGTGTCGCAAGTTACATATAGTCTAAACTATAATTTTACGAAAAAGTTCTTTACAGCGAGCGCCAAGAGCCGTCGTTAAGTTAAACAAGAAAATCAGTATTGTATCTCGAGAACAAACTATAACTTGAGATCTATAGAAAAAGACGCCTCCTCGTTTCTTGGAAAACGTTTGTCCTTCGCAAATAAAATAGTAAAAAATTCTATTCGAGCCACTCTTGTTCTTAACAACTTCCTTCGAAAATATATAAAATATTAAATTGCGTAATTTACGAATTTTCTGTCGTGACGTGAGTAAGAAGTTATTTATTTTTGATGTTTACCTTTGACGACTAGTTCCAATAAATGTAATTATTCATCCGGCTAAAATGAAACTCGCTAAATATTTCTTTCTCCTGTATTTGAAATATGTACGATCATTATTTCTATTGTATGTGAAATTATCTCTACGCCATATCAAAGGCGTGTTTTACTTATTGTGCGTGACAAAGCGACACAGTTTGTATAAAGTGTTGATATTAAGTTAATAAATTGTTCCCGTATATTAAAGGGTCGATTAACTCTGATTCTTTTAAGACAAGAATAACAGCTGTTTTTAATTTTCCGAGATAGATTTTTTTGTCATTAACTTGTGCAAAATTATTAATTCATTAGATAAATAAAAATTATATGTTCAGTGGTCACAATCGTCCAGTATTAATATTAACATTTTATATAATAATGATGTTAAGTTAAAGTAGAATTACACGTTGAGGAAACTTTACATTATATTTATGCAGACCACTAACAAATAAATAATCTTAATAAGTGTATTGGTTTCATGTCAACAACAAAAAATAAGGTAGCTGAATCTCACATTGTCCACTTTGAAACATTTCAACCACAGAAATAACAATATCTCGATTGGTTATAAATAAAAAGAATAAAAACTAGAGAGTGATTGGAAATAAATTACAATCTTCACTCACTATAATGCAGTTATATTGAATTTGTAATAGAATGTAAAAGAAAAGATTAGTATTATCGTTTTAGGAAAAATATATCGATCTGTAGACAATTTGTATACTTATCCGATGCGTATCTTCTGATTAATTAAATTTACATTCTTTTTCTTAATAAATGGGCATTTTTAAAGGCACTCCTTAAAAATTTTAGTACTCATTAATTAGATAAAAATTTATGTAAAAAATACTGTATTTCATGCAAATCTGTCAGGAAGATATGTTTTATAAACATTTTACATACTTTTAATATATACAACCTTCTGGCATGACTTTGAATAATAGGCACACTTCTTTCAATAAATTTTTTAATATCCTTGCCTGGTTCTCAGAATTCTAGAAATGCATAATCATATATTGAAAGATATATGAAAATATATTTATTATTTACAATATGCCATAATAGTATATATAATAGTTTACTTGAAATATTATTATACATTAGTTTCTATTTTAGGAGATCTCCAATGGAACAACTTACCCCATCTAACGTAACTGTTGGTATAAAAGAAACTCTTGGTATTAAGGCATTCGTTTGCTTCCCGTATTTAGCCAAAAGCTCTTTTCCCTTGTCTTCTTTAAAACATGTAGAAATAGGATTATAATCTATATTCATTGTTTTTGCGCAAGTCTTCATGATATTCATTGGTTCCATGTTATTTTTAATCATACAAGATAAATACTCTAATTGAACGGAAGTATTTGTCAGAGTGTATATAGAGCACCCATGAATAATATTGGCATCGCATTCAATAGGTCCATGTTGACACATAAATTCGTACCCATTTTCTGTTTTCACTGTCTGCAAATATGTTTTTTTGGACACTCACATAACAATCTTGAAAAGTTATTCGTGTGAGCTTTCATTTATAAATGCAATTTAAATGTAAGACTCATTTAAAAATTAGGATATTAAAATGCAATATTATAGAAATCAAATGCTACTTGATTATATTATGCTGTATACAATGAGCACAGTATCCGCTTTACCTTTCCCTCTGTCTTACCCAATATCTTACCGTTGCTTTTCCATATGGTATTAACTCCACTTCTATATTGCTTGAAATTTTATAATAAGTCGGCATCAACTGTTTTATAAAGAAGTTACGCGAATCCGGACAGAGTGCTTCATAATACACGGATATCCGAACCTTTTGTTTACTCCATTCATCTTTTTGGTTTAACGTTACCAGCTGGTCGTCCTGAAGCTGTGCTATACAAAACTTAGCAGATATCCAAGAAAATCAAGAAAGATACATGGTTGCAAATCAAAATTTGTATTCGAACCACTGACATGAAAATGAAAATTGAAAAATTTACTGTAACATTATGCTACATCTATTTGATCTTTTCAAACAACTGGCGCAATTACACAAATATAATTGTTCTCTATTTTCCGGAAAACGTTCTTTCATTAATCTTATACTGAAATGAAATTACTGTAAAGGCCAATTGTAAGCACAACAAAATTCTTGCATTTTCTTAAAATATTTATTTAATGCGTCTAAAGATCGGAAATACATTTACGTACGAAAGTATTGTAAATAAGTGCAGGAATAAGAATATTGTCGAAAATAAACTGGGAACAAATGATTGCTACATTCGAAATATAAGAAATCTCGAAAAATTAAATCATTTCACTTTTCATGACGTTTACGTAGGCATATTATGTGTTTTCTTACCTTCTATGTCAGATCTCTCTTGCGTGAAATTCAACCATACTTTCGCGGACTGCCAAAGAAGTAGAACCGCAACGACAATCAATAGCATTCTCCATCGTAAAATTCCTATTCCCATTATAAACGATTGTATATGTAAACACTAAAATAACAGTACGGAATAAAATTTTTTTCTGTAAATGGAAGAATTTGAAAGAACAAGAACTTCGTCGTGTCACATTGCAATGAACATGGAAGTGAATACTTCAGCATTATTTCGCGCGACCTATTACATACTCTGCTACATGAGCTTTCTATCACACGATCGAAAAACATAATCGATGTTTGATAATGCAGAGAAAAACTTCATTTGCAGTAGGACATTTTGAAAAATATCTTTAGGTTTTTAATTATACGAATGCGGAAAAGGATAAGATTGCAACTTTTAATTTCTTCATACGATAATTTTTATTAAAAGAATAATAATATAAATTACATTACATATGTATGCAATATTTACAGATTTTAATGCATTAAGTTATTGCACACGATATGGGTCAGATGATAAAATAGTACATTATAATCTCAAGTATCATTAAACGAATGAACATTTTTTTCCAGTAAATGAAGTTTATTATATCTTATAAATAGTTTATAAAGTTTAATATATCTTATAAATATTTTTAACGAAATAACGAAAATCAAATGTTTAAAATATATTTATTTGGTATTTCTAAAAGTAGTACATTTGTTTATTGTCCAATATTTTCAAGCTCTTCCAAAAATGTTTGACATTTTCCTTTAAGAATTTTCACTGCCTCTACAAATAGTATAGACGATGGTAATGTTCCCACTGATTCAACTGTAACTGTAAGAAACAACATTATTAATATGTACTTATGTAATCGTTATGCGGACAAATCTCTATACAAATTTTTCGATACATACAAATAACATGATTTCGTACTCTACTTAATCGTACGCATCCTTTCAGATCCTCATGCTGAAATACATTTCTAGAGCAACTATCGTAGCGAGGATTTTTCACTTTTGCCTCGCAAGAATCTGGATCATTTGGATCGCTTTCAACTACTTCTATAACACCAATACTGAAACAATTCTTTAAGCGATCTGCCATTTCTCCCTTAACGGGTTTCGTTAGTTTTATATCTGGTAGTAATCTGTAGCTTGCTGTAGCTAAATGAAACATAAAGAATTTCAAGTTCAACAAATAAATATCTTATAATTTCTATGTTACACGAGTAATATATTGGACTTAAATTAAAATTCACTACAACTATACAAATTTAATTATATACATTATAATATAGAACTGTTTATATTTAATATAACAAATTTCAATCAAGGAGACCTAACTTACCTACAGGTGAAAATTTAGCATGATCCTTTCCAATTCCTTTAACTGCATGCATAAAGGCATGAATTTCTTGTCCAGGACGCATTTTACATATTAAAATATCACTTTCTAAGACACCCAATTGCTTTACTCCTTCAGGATAAAGGTCTGCTTGACGCCCGATCGGAACCCATTTAATGTCTTCGCTATAAACTACAAATCAGTTCTGTTTCGCATAAGATAATTTTACAATTTCTTCCACACTTAGGGGAATATTTATATTACCATTGCTATTCCTGTACATATCGTGCGTCCGACGAGCATCTTTAGGTGCTTGAGGATTCCAAGTGCAAGTTACTTTAAGCTCGTATCTTAACGTATCTTGATCACTAACTTCGTCCTCATCTTTAGTAGTAGAAGATGGATATTCGAATAATCTGGGGTCTGCTCGAAGCGGTATTAGACCCAGCCTTTAGCAAGAACAGAGTTATTATAATTGAATAAATAATAAGACAAGTTTGAAACATGAATGATGTTCACCTATGAGCCAGAACTTCGTCCTGAATTAAACTTGTATTATTTACAATATACACCTTTTCTATAGCCATGGTTGGCACTTCGCTTAGAAGAACTCTACGAAAGGCATTGGCAAAGCCAACTGGATAACCTATTAAATCGAATTCCAACTCGCGTGCATCGTCGGACTCTCTAACAACTTGTATTTTAAATTCCTGAAAAATGACGCAAGCAATTATTATGCATAAAATTGTTGGATAAACAATAGAGCGAGGTAGAAGTAGTACTTGTTTAAAATTTTCTAAATTCCAATCTTGCTGTGCTTGATAATTCGTATATTCGGAAGCCTATAAAATAAAACGAAAACGGACATTGGTAATAATTTATATCAGTTGCGGATAATGTTTTGTAACAAGTTTTGTAATCAAATTCTTACGTTTGGTACACCATATTCTTCAAGAATAACACGAGACTTTCGATCTTCTTCCATGATTCAGTTATGATTTGTTATGACATTGAGGTTATTTTACAAATGCCGCAGAAACGCACGTGGTATTATTTGTGTTCATGAATGTATCTTATTCTGCTCGTACTCAAAGTAGCATTTTTTTTTTACTAACAAGCAATTAACATATGAATGAAAAGAATTGCAAAATCATTCTATTTATTACTGACAAATAATGTTTTCTTTAATATAAAATTTGCTGTGCAGCACTTTCATTATACAGTAATATACGAAAAATTAAATGAAATAAATTTGTCATCACGATTTCATAAAATAAGCGAAAAACATGAATTAAACAAGATCACGAATATGTAAATATATCTAGCAAATATTATTTATGTATATACAGCTTTATTAAATAATTAGATACAAAAGTTAATAGAACGATCTATTTTATTTGGCAGTTTTAATCATAATTGCAACAATAGAAGTATTTCAGTAACATTTTTAAATAGTTTATTTTGACGTTGGGTTTATAAACAATGCTGTATTTTTAAATGACTGATCGTTCATAGCAACATTAGATGATGACGAACTTATGTGACAATATTTTTGCGATCTACTCCCAAACACTATGGTGTGTTGAATTTTTTAGTGATTCATATACTTTTCTTTCTTCTTAATTCAGGGCAGCAGCACCAGAAATAATTTCAATCAGTTCCCTAGTAATTACAGCTTGTCGTGTACGATTGAATGTTAAAGTTAATTTGTCTATCATCTCGCCTGCATTCTTGCTGGCATTGTCCATAGCTGTCATACGACTTGACTGTTCACTGCAGGCACCTTCTTTCATAGAATAAAATAATAAAGAGGCAAGAGAGAACTCCAAATAGCTTTGTATTACATTGTCATCGACTGAGTCATACACAGATAACTTAGGTGCTGTAATTACTGCATTTTTGTCAAAGAGGGGCAAATTATCAACAGCATATGACACTACAGATTTGAATCGATTATATACAATGCGTCCAGAACCAAAGCTGTACCTATAAATAACAATTAATTCAATTTAATTTACAGTTACCCTTGTTACCTATAATTATTATACTCGATATTAACCGTTTGAGTGCCACGCGTCTCTGCTGTTTCCCCGTCCAAAAGTGCCAAGGAGCCCTTCTGTGCTTGTCTTATTCCCCATCCAAAAATACCAAACGGCGCGATAGCGCTCTTCTTATTCTCCAATTAAGAATGTCAAGGGAGCGCTATGGCGCAGTTTTGTGCTTTTATATGGTAGCCGTAAAGTCGCGCATCGACAGAAGCCGAGCGTGTGCCGGTTGTCGGCTTCGCAGCCTAGAGCGCTGGCATTTTTTCGAGCGAAACTGAAGAAGCGCAAAATCGCTCCTTGGCACCCAAACGGTTAAATCAATTATACATACCCACTGTTCATAATCTCTATTGCTACTTTTGCAGCATCATTAAACGTGGGTGGTTTACGACCAACCTCAGATGCAACAAACAATATATTATTTGCAAATAAACGTGACAAAATTGCACGCGATTTTTCACCAACGCATACAATTTTTGTATTTTCACGTAGTTTGGGATCTGCTAAAAGCTTATCCCTAATGTTACGGGAAACACCAGTGTGTACAGCACCGCATAAACCACGGTCGCTTGTTACAGCTACTACAAGCTGTTTCTCTTGTTCTGGTGGTGCTTGAATTTCAGCTTGTTCATAGAACAATTTTGTACCAACACCAAGTGGACGAGCTTGTTTTAAATCGCGCTCCGCTCTATTGTATTTAGCAGCGGACACCATTTTCATTGATTGAGTGATTTTTTGGATATTCTTTACCGACTTCAGTCTCATAGAAATGGTTTTAAGAGTTGCCATATTACGTTGTTGCTGATGCTGCTGCTGTTGAACAGCGAGCCGCACAATGGTTCCCATATGGTTGGAGAACATTTTGGAATTGAATAATGTCCCTGTGAAACATAGATATATCAGATGTGGCCACTTTGAAGCCCTATAAAATATGTGGAAAAAGTTACGATGGTTTTACTTTTTTACAATTGAATAATTTCTAAAAGGTTTATACATGGAACCTTACTCGTAGTAACCAAATGAAACAGTAGAGTAAAGTAAAATGAAAAAAGTATAAGATACTTCGATAATTTTGTGCAAACTAAAAATAACTGTACATATCACTATTATGAGTAAATTATAGTACAATAGATGATGGATAATGTACACACTCTAATTTTCAACAATTTAAATAAAATTAACAATAACTAAACAGACATAAAATAAAAGTAATTGGAAATAATAAGGACAAGTTTAAAATTTATACTAATTATCACTGCTAAAATTTATTTGACTTACCACCCGTCATTCATGTTTTGAAAAATAAAGCAATAAATTACATAAGACATATGTTAATAAAATTATATACGCAATGTATAATATAATAAAATATATTTCCTTTCACCTTATCTTTAATGCCTAATAAAGTGCACTTATTGTTAATACTAATATTATTCCATAAATTTGTATTATAATAAAAGATAATAATCGTTACATTATTTCGCATAACATATTCATCCGTCTTAACGATTTTTCGATATACAGTGTATTATTAAAATAAAATCCGTTATGAACAAAATTTACGAAAATGAAGTGCAAAATAAATAGAAAGTAGCATGATATTATCATGTCAGCAATAATATCGGCAGATGTAAATTATTTGTTAATTCACTGCAATATTATCTCATTTATGTAATCGGAATGGGCCAACCATTCGGTTATGCTCACAGTCTACTTATTTTATTGTGTTTTCGGTTTTGGTTACTCTTATATATAATTGTTCAGAATAACTACTTTAATATTTATCTATCGTAATAAATTAAACTCACCGCACGACTTAGAACAATGCGATAAAAAAGGAAAAAACTGTATTAAATGGGGTAGGAATGATCATAGGACACAAAATTCCTCACGGGCAAGTGTAGTGTCTGTATAGTTACGAGGTCTGTCGAAGCGATCAATAGGGCCCCCTAGCTGCGAAAGTTCCGCGTACGATCTAGGGAATTTATTATCTGGCACAACCAGAAAGGAAGTACTCCTGACTTAAATGGACTGTTACGCTATCGCGTTAGCAGGCCTAAATATCTAGTGATATCGAATCAACAGTCGACAATATAATTATAACTATCGATAGCGATAATAACTGAGGAGCGAAATTCGAAACCGGATGGGGATACACGATAAATAAAGCTGTACATTATTTACAGTACAGATCTTAGAACACTTCACTTGGATGTTTCTAAAGGTTATTTATTACGGTCCATAAAGGATTGGCTAAAGTTGATTGAAATATGTACGACCACCGGAGGTTGTCAGACACCGCGATATCGTATTCCGGCCGCCAGATGTTCTACCGCTGAACAAGGGGACCTTTCAAGAGCCACTTGACTCTTCAGCGCGCTATCTCTGACCTTCGCGCGTTTTCCTTAGTTTTCCCGCGTAGCATTGCCACTTCCACGCGCCCAAGGACCGATAGACACCCAAGGAGACCCAACCCGATTGGACAAGACGAAATCAAAAGGAGGAGCAAGGAACTCGGGAAGAGGAACCAGAGCCGAAAAGGAAAGAAGAAGAAGCGCCGCAAAGGAGAACTTTTTTATATCTCATTGCAACGAGTACATTTAACACTGATGTACCGAATAAATAGTCGTTCTTGTTAACTTTACAACTTGTGTTTGATTTTTCCGCGCTTCTCCACAAGCAGAGCGGTTCAGCGCTCCACGGGCAACCGAATCTACACAAACTCCCCATATCCCGCCAATGGATACGCAACATAGATATATCCTTTTTTGTGACAGCGGTGGGATATTCAAAATAAGGAGGATAATTTAGAAATTCATCCTCTGCCAGCCGGCTTGTGGAAGGCGTTCATCAACGGTGCAATCTCTCTCTCCTGGGTTTTGCACGGTTTCCCCAGGAGCAAGGATAAATATCGGAGAACGAACGTTCTACATATTGACAATAATAGGAGATTTTTCTTTCTCACATGTTATATTAGAATTAGTTTTCGCGTAATTGGAGGGTGGAAGGGTCGTGGCTAGGGTGGGTCTCCAATCGCAGTAACCTCCACGTGGTGAGACCTGGGCAATCAATTATTTATTGTATAATTATTAAACGTTTAAGAGACGTTTGGTAATTATGTGGAAAATAATTTGAGCGAATTGGCTGCGAATTCCCTTCCCATTTCCTTCTCATTCCCTTTTCCGTTCTCGGCTCGGAGGACCGATGGAAAGGCGCTGTTGGCACCTGTGGCGGTATTTGGGTTGCACTGTCAGCTGGAAGCGGTGTGTGGGCCTGTGATTGTGGTTCTGGACAGGTGACCCGCCTAGCGGGAATCCCTACGTGTCAGAGGTAGCCAAGCACACTTTGGGGTGGCAGAAGGCATATGGATCATAATCTGGAATCGTGGTCGCCGTCTTGCATATCCGCATCTCAATGATAGCTGCGGCTCGGTATCAAAGCTGGTGTTGATTTAAGTCGCTGGACTGTCCAGACTCTGGGATGAGGGCTCGCGGGGTGCTCGGTAGCAGTCACCTTCGATGCCTTTCTTCCTATTAAATTCACCCCTTTTCCTTCAGTCCCATTTCTTTTTTGGAAGTATCCTTCTGATACTCAATTTAGTACATAGACTGTCGATAATCAGACATGTAGAGCAATCTCGCGTTGTCAGCCTTTTTCGTAGTTTGCCGCGCCTTCAAAACCAAATTTCTGGATTACATCGTTAATTTAAAGAATCGCGTTTTTCTCGGGATCTAGTGCGTACTTTTTAACCGGACTGGTTTTAAATTAAAGCTGCGAACCATAGCTATCTCTTCCAACGGTTGCAACAATATGGCAATTGTGGTTTAAATGTTATTAACAATTGAAAAATCGGCAAAAACGCACTCCGGGTCACTGTAATTATCTCGGCTTCTGGAGGCGCTAGATCAAGGATCGAGGCTCAAAATGAAGATAATGGATGCCGCCACACGACAATAAACGATTTACACGTGCCACATTCGCTGTTTATTTTTTATAAACAATTTAACGATTCGTTTGAGAATTTTACCGACGCTATACACGAAGGGTGATCGAATCGTGAATCAGATTGTTCCTAGAACCGAGAGCTTCAAATTGAGAGGTCGTTGATTAAAAATCGGCCCAGTAGAAGCCGAGATAATCGAATTTGTTTAAATAAATTATAAACAAATGCGATTAATTCGACATGCCGACGAGCTACATCAATGATCATTCGACATAAATTAAAGCTAGCAGTATCAGCTACCATCTCCAATAGGTGTGAACATTATTCCATGTGCAGTTGATTTGTTATAAACTATTAAACAATTGAAATCGTTATTCCGGTCAACTGGATATAGTTACAGCATCGGGGTATTTTTATCATGTAGCTGCTTCTCTTCCCTTCCGTTTGAGACGTCATTGATTAAAATCGGCCCAGTAGAAGCCGAGATAATTGAATTTGTTTAAATAATTACATCAAAGGTCTCGATTCGAGCAACGATCTGTTCCTATTATAGAACGACCCTCCACCCCTCATTCCATTTCTTTTCAAATAAACCTCTCTTTTTCCTATGCCTCTTGTTTGGCTGTCCCTTCGTTCTTTTTCCTCTGTATATCCTTTAACAATCTTTCTCTCTTCTGTTACATACTTACTAATATATTTTTTGTGTGTGCAGGTTTCGCAAGCAAAGTGACGAGAACATTGACTGGCACTTCTCATTGTGCATAAGAGCAAGAAAGAAGATAGAAGAAGTTTTGCCACATATTTTAGTTATTCTTTAGTTATAGAGAAGTGGTTTATAAATGTAGTTTGTAGCTATTAGCGCATAAGTTTAATTTAGGGCAATTGTGTAATTAATTGTTATATATATCTATTATATATCTTATTTTATATTCAGCTCATTTGGTAGATCTTGTATAATCTTTAATATTACTTTTACTACAAGTTCTACTGAATGTGCGAAATATAAAATGAAAGATATAATAAATACTTTACATATGCACAAGTTACACAATTGCTGTAATTTGAATTTATAAGCTTCTGCATTTAGTTTAAGTTTCATCTTAGATATATATTGTAAATCAACTTTAAAGAATAGTTTATAAGTATTAGATTAACATTTATGCTTATAGCATTTTTGATATTACATAAATGTTAATTTAGAACTCATACAAGATTGTGCTATGCATTGTAAATAGATATAAAAGAATAGTTCATAAGTATTAGCTTGTAAATTTGAATTACAACATTTTTGTAACTTGTATCTTTATTGATTAGTTTAAATAAATTTTCAATGAAAAGAATTCCACTGCTCTTTTTATTTTCATACCTTACCAATCCTTGAAAGAACCTGATTCCAATTCCTTATACAAGAAGTACCGTGGACGAACTTTAAATGCAAAGTCCTAAAGCGAGAAACTTGTCAAAATTGCCCTATACGTTATTAAACTTGGCTGCAAGAAATTCGTGGAAATAGCATCATTTTCAAAGTCTCTTCCAAGAATTGTTGAGAACGAATACCTCCTTGCATATCATATTCTCCTAATACAAATCAGGGATTTTCAGCAGATATTTCTGCCAGAAACTCACAAATTTAAGCGCTCGGAAATTCCTGGAACTTGACGTCATTTCCAAGAATTGCCGGGGTCGGATACCTCCTCGCACATCATATTCTCCTAATACAAATCCACGATTTTCAGCGAGATATTTTTTCCAGAAACTCAGAAATTTTGCGCTTGGAAATTCCTGGAAAGTGACGTCATTTCTGAGAACGAATACCTCCTCGCATATCATATTCTCCTGATACAAATCCACGATTTTCGGCAAGAAATTTTTGCTGAAATCGTGGATTTGTATTAGGAGAATATGATATGCAAGGAGGTATTCGTTCTCAGAAATGACGTCACTTTCCAAGAATTTCCGAGCGCAAAATTTATGCGTTTCAGGCAAAAATCTCTGCTGAAAATCGTGGATTTGTATCAGGAGAATATGATATGCGAGGAGGTATTCGTTCTTAGAAATGACGTCACTTTCCAGGAATTTCCGAGCGCAAGATTTCTGAGATTCTGGCAAAAATCTCTGCTGAAAATCGTGGATTTGTATCAGGAGAATATGATATGCGAGGAGGTATCCGACATCGGCAATTCTTGGAAATGACGTCACTTTCCAGGAATTTCCGAGCGCAAGATTTCTGAGTTTCTGGCAAAAATATCTGGCTGAAACTCGTGGATTTTTATCAGGAGAATATGATGTGCGTGGAGGTATCCGAACCTCGGGTGTTCTATGAAATGACATCACGTTCCACAAATTTCTGAGCACAAAATCTCAGGGGCTCCCATCAAGCTCCCATTAGCGCCGAATTTAATAATGACTAGGTCTATTTTTACAAGAACTCCGCTTGTGAACTTTGCATTTAAAGTTCCTGCACGGTAGTACTTGTTTAAGGATTTGGAATTAGGTCTTTTCAAGGATTGTTAAGGTGTGAAAATAAAAAGAGCAGTGGAATTCTTTTCATTGAAAATTTATTTAAAGTAATCAATGAAGATACAAGTTACAAAGATTTTGTAATTCAATTTTACAAGCTAATCTCTATGAACTCATATCTATTTACAATACGGCGTACAACTACGTACTTTATACGCTGAAGCTTATTTTAAATTACCGCAATTGTGTAACTTGTGCATATGTAAAATATTTATCATATCTTTCATTTTATATTTAGCACATTCAGTAGAACTTGTAGTGAAAGTAATATTAAAGTTTATATAAGATCTACCGAATAAACTGAATATAAAATAAAATATGTAATAGATATACATAACACTTAATTACGCAATTGTTCCAAATTAATCTTACGGGTTAATAGTTACAAACTATTTTTATAAACCAATTAACTATAACTAAAAGATAACTAAAGTATGTGGCAAAAGTTATTCTTTCTTCTTTCTTGCTTTTATGCACGATGGGAAGTGCCGGTCAATGCTTGTTACTCTTTGCTCTGAAACCTGCACACACAAAAAATATATATGTAAGTATGTAGCAGGGAGAGACAAATTATAAAAGGATGTTTAATGGGAAAAAATGAGAAGAGGGGTAAACCAGAAGTATAAGAAAGGGAGGATTAATTGAAAAGGAATGAAACAAGTCGAACAATAATACACACAGAAGGGAAGGAAACAAAGTGATGGAATGCCTTAAAAGAGGATAATATGAAATACAACAGCAGGAACAAGACAAAAGCATAGAAGAAACAAGACGTAATGAAAGGTTTTAATTTATTACAACGGCAAGAACCTAAGCAAGAACCGAGGATGGCACAATCAGCAATTAATAGTGCAGGTAAGATGTGATAGCATTAAACGATGGAATAAATATTCGAAGAAGGAAAAGAATAAAAAATGTAACCTGTATAGACAAAAATTTGGAACATTGGAACACCTGTTACCAGAATGTATGGAAATACAGATAATAGGATATAAAAATGACTTAGGACTTTGAAATGAAACAGGAAGGAATGGGAAAGATATAATACCTAAGGTACAGAAGGTATTAAAATGAAAAGCAAAACAGAAGATGAGAGTGCAAGAGTTACGATAGTGATGTTTTACCTTTGCTGAGGAGCTTGACTGTTGTAAACTAAACTCCATAATGGAACGTACAATATTATTATACATATTATTTTCATGTAGAGTGTAACTCTGTATTGCTAACACTTTATTGTCATGTACATAAGAGTACGAAACTAAGTTCATTGTACCGCTTTTTATTGACATGACGTACCACTCGTATCCCTGTCGTATTTACACCCATGTGGCCTTTAGTTTCGCCATCTATACAGAACTCCTTGAAACTACTCGCGCTTGCTATGGTATCGCCATCTATACAGACGTGAATGAAACTACTCGGGCCTCTGCCATATCTATACTTAAGGTAAGTAAAAGGCGCGAGTAATTCAAGGAGTTCTCTATAGATAGCGACATCATAGCAGGGCGAGTAAATTCAATCACTTTTTTATCGATGGCGCAACTAAATTCATCTATTATACTATGAATAATTCACTGTAGACATTTATTTCATTAGATGTATTACAGTTGTAAGACGGCGAATAAAATTGACGCAGATAAGCGTTTACTCATAATATAATTTATTAAAAGAGACAAAGAATTGTCCGTAGCAAATATTTCATTAGGATAAATTACATCGACAATATATATAATATATATTTTTACACGTATAAAGACTTATCATGTTCTTAAGGCCTCTAAAATATATAGACAACCAAAAGCTACCAACTGCTGACAGTGGAATGCTTTGATTAATGAATTGATACAATAAATTGATCATATGTATATACAATTATTTACTATATATGTATCAATGAAAGAATTTGGTGTTTCACGGAACTCGAAATCAGAAATGCTATGCGACACAACGATAGAAGGGGCGAATTGCATTCGGCATAGAATGCAACAATCTCTTAGGAATTGTCTGAATAAAACATATTAAATGCAGTCTTCTTTCATTGATACATATGCAATGGAGTAAAACGCTTATGAATGCTAAATTTTTATAAATAATTCGTTTCAGTTGTAGCAAAAAAAAAAAAATTGGAGAGAATCTGAATTCTGTTCTTCGTTAACATTACTGCCATGCCTACTTGTTTTTACAATATGTAAAAAAACAGTCTGTTAGTATCGATACGATGTAGACATTTTTCTCATGTTAACAGTAACAGCAAACATATTTTGAACTTCGTGCACTTAATTTCTTTAAGCCATTCTAATGCTTTGAATTATTTGGAATACAGCTGAAAATAAGGAAAGAAAATGTATTTTAAACAGACACAAACAAAACTGATATATCTTTCGTGATTTAAACAAAAACATACGCATTTAAAACTTACCAGAACCACATACAACAAAGAGGAAAAGTGCTAATAGACAAGGCCCAACTGGAGATCCATCCTCTTGCGGTTTCTATAATAATATATAAATTAGAATATCATTAATAGACATTTTTCATTACACATAGAAATGTATAATACTTAAACAACTGATATCAAATTCGATGCATATGTTCACACTACATATGGTACAAGTGTTATTATTGTAAACTCTTTTTGCTGCCAATAAATCGTCACTATCTTTCTAAATAGATTTATCAGTATCTCATTAAATGCACACGGTAAAAGAATGAAGCAGCAATAGTTTATAGCGATAAACTGCTCAAACGTCACTTCATGCAAACCAAATATGCCAGCGTTATTACAGTTTATAACCTCAAAATCATCAAACAATAAACATCTAATTGTATATAATTGAAGTGCTCAACTTATATCGTTCTATAAAATATCAATTGAATATATTCAATGAAATGGTAGGCTGAACAACATACCGTTGACTTCGGGACGTTTCCACGAAGTGTGATGTTTTTTGTAGCTCTTTCGTTAGCGATACGCATTCTTTGTTTCGGTGCCATTTCTGCAATTTCTTCGTTTACCACAATTACTCCGATGAAATTTGAAATAAAATAGTAAATAAACTGGATACTATTTCAGTCACGGCACGACCACTTCAATGCGTAAAGTCTTCGATGTAATAAACAGGCGTGTAGGCTAAACGCCGACCGTTCAGCTACGTCGACGTGTGCGCTTTGACACGTGAATACTTTGGTGTGTACGATGGAGCAGCTTTTAGTGCCACACTGGCACCACCGAGGTCAAATTCACAATTAAATCACGTACTGTAAGTCTGTAACTTGTCTTAATGCTTCATTTACTATTCAATCATGGATATTATTTAGTAAGAAATTCAAAAAGTTAATTGTACAATGATATAATACTATTTAATTTATATTTTAATTTAAACCAGTCAGATATTGTAAATAAAACAGCTTTGATCAACTTAGTACTTCCTTACATTTAAAATGCACGCACATTGAAATGTAAGAAAGAAACAATTCTAAATATTGTCATATATCATTTTATAATTATTGTAATTAAAAATATGTAATAAAAGTAGAATTATAGACTTTGAAATGTAGGATCGTAATTAGCGAATAAAAAGAATAATACAAAAATGCATTGCAATTGTTGTATGTAGAAATTTTATATTTCTTCGAACTTCTACATCTAACAACAAACTCTTTATGTCCACTCAAATGTTCTCACTGATATTCGTCGTTCGCTCATACATCGCGTTTGGAGTAAACACGTTCACCGCGATTCATGAATTCCGATCCCCTTCGGATTATTCTTTTCTTTCTCAGCAGTAATTAAATCTGCAGCTACATACTTAGCCGCACGAAGAGGATCGCAATTGAAAAAATCATTTTACCACCGGTTATTGAACTCACGATACTTTACATCTTATCAATGCACTCACGATTTATAATAAAGTACACCCACATTATAAAGAAATGTCGTGGCATATAATTAGCAGCCAATGGTAAAAAAATTTTTTTATTATTCACATTCTTATTTCAATCTATGATCTAGCTTATCTATAAATTAACATTACTCGAATCATCGGTAATCAAGCAATTACATGACTAACAAATTTTAATTCGGAGTCACACAACTGAGGCACTCTTTCTATAATGGTGTTAATTGAAATATGTATTACATTTTACCTATTTGTATTTCTTTCAGTAACACCTCTGTATATTTCGACAATTGTAATCCACAGTATTTGCTGGTATCTCGGAATGTCAACACTTTAACGAAAAACTGAATTCATAATTTATGTCGATATATGTTTTAATAGAAAACCATAAAACACTGGAAGCAGTCTTAAAATTGCACAAATTTTTATAAACGTTAAAAAAAAGGATTTACGTGTCCGGAAAATCTAGCGAAATTGAGCAATATTAATTACTTAGTATTTCTGAAGGTACAAGAATTATCGGAACCCATGTTTCGCAAGATACCGATTTGGAACAAATGGGACAAATAATATACGTGACTGTTTTATATATTATTGAATTGTTTCCTCAAAGCAAATGTACTGTAGCGATGTTATATTTAATAGATGTGGTTCGATTAATTAATTGTAGAATTTTAAGAAGAAATGTAACAACTCCGAAAAAAATAATCCGTCTAAATGTTCACATTTTTTGCTTCACTGATATTAATATGCCATCGATGTTCCACGAGTTGCATTTGCGCGTCACGATGAATACAAATAATTTAAACTACCAGAAGGAGAGTCCTATCTCATATAGAACGGCAGGTATCGCTCTGTACGTTCTTATTTTAATCCACGATTCGTAGACGTTACACTAGTTGTGCTTTAGTCTATTTTGACTGTGGAATAGATTATCCGTACAAATGCATTAGTACCGACGTAACCGACTGTTCCACACATTATACCCAAGGCGAGGCTGAACAGTGCCATGTAGCCAAAGTAAAACGCCGTTTGGAAGAGACCGTACATTCTAAAATAACAAAAAAAGAAGATAATTGTAATTTAATCAGATTATGTGTAATGCAATCGGGAACCATGTAAACTTACTTAGTTTTGAAGAAGAAATAATAAAAGGAATACATATAAACGTATCCAGCTGTTGAAGCTGCAGCTAAGAAACTTGTCCACTGCCTAAAAAATATAAATATATATGAATTGAAAAACAGTCACTAGTTGATTAATTTTGTTAGGTACTGCGTACCATCGATAGTCTTCAGCGTTTAGCAAGAAATATGTACACACAATAGTAACGCAAACAGTTACTATGATTAGAATAACGAACACTAGTAACATAAATCCGTAAACGTAATAAATTTTGTACGCCCAGAATGAGGTGAAAATGAAGTACCTGAAAGGAATAATACATCAATTTAATACAAGTTTCTTAAATTTATAGTAAATTCAAAATGACACATACATTTCAATAAATATCGATCCAAAAGGCAAGATACCGCCAAGCATTATGATAACCAATGGTTCCATGAACCATTTCTTTTCGGGAATAGGTCGCGGTACTGCGTTAACTCTACACGGTGCGTCCGGTGTACCAGCTAAATTGCGACCCAAGATGGTTCCAACTAATGTTAACGGCAGTATAACAAATATGCAAATACAAGTCACTGCCACCTGTAAGTAAATAAATTTTGAATTTTGCATCGACAAGAAAAATATTACATTCAAATAAATGCATAGCGCGGAAATAGTATATACTTACCATAGAGCCAAACGGTATAGCGCGGCTGGCGTGATAATACATTGCGATGAAATTAATGAAAAATGCAGTGCCACAGACGATAATTGGCAACATAAAGGCACTGAGTATCATTTGCTTGATCCAGATCCGACCTCCCATACGTGCGTATAAACCACCTCCAGCATAACCATTTATCGGCGATGTAGCTGCATATACAAAAATTGCTGTCGACAACATCGATCCTCTTTCGGTATAAAGCTCACCAAGGATAGCAGAAATAATAACGCTGAGTACAACCACAGTGACCTAAAATGGAATAAGTTGTTAGATAGACACCGCCAACAATGATTGTCTAAATTTTCAATACTATTAATATCATAAATGATCATGTAAAAGAAACAAATACCTGATATCCGGCGCCTATGAAAGCTGAGAAAAGCATTGCATGACTAGCCGGTCTAAATACATCACCGTGGACCTGTTTCCATCCATATTCATCGCCAAGATCACGTTCCATGTCATCCATTTCTTCATCCCTACTGTACCTAGCGTAATCTTTCCTCAATGTACGCATTAAAATCATTGAAACGAGTCCAACAAGAAATATTACCATCATGAAACTGTTGAAAATGCTGAACCAATGAATCTAAAAAACAAAGAAAGGTCTGAATAATAGTTTTGTTACCGAAATGTAGTATTAATCTTTGTTTGAAGCGAGCAGTAAAATACATACTCTATGTTGGAAAAAATTTGGATCTAGGTATTTATCAAATCTATCTTCATATTTAACATTACTTTTCTTCCAGTTAACTTCGTAACTGAAAGAGATAGGTGTACCCTGCACCAATTTCACTTTGTTTTCACTGGTCAAATTTACATCAACTATTTGCTTTCCATTGTACCCTATATCGAATTTCTTGTGTGTCCAAATATAATAAGATACGACCCCATTATTTTCTTCTGGTTCTCCAACGACGCCTTTGGAATGAATAAGATTAAATTAATGACATAATAAAGCATGTGATGCATTAAAGAAACGCAAATAATAAAAAACAAAAATATGCTTACCCCATATTGGTAGATCGTCCATATACATTTTGTACCAATATTGATTCTTTACTGCATATACAAAAGCTTTTTCACTTTCTTCGGTCAATTTAATCTGACAATATTCCATTTTTGCAACGTCAGCTGTAAAGAAAATCGAAACGCGCATTACCGTATCTGCTAACAGATCTAATAATACAATGAAAATGGTAAATTACCCTTAAATTCAATTTCCAAGCCGCTAAATTTTAGTTCAATGCCCTGCAATGCTTCGGAAAATGTTTCATGATAATGATTAATGACATCTTTTGTGCCCATACAAAATGGTAAGGAGTAGTACGAATAAGTTTCTTGGCGGTTGTGATATGGTCCGACTGTACTCATCCATAGTACAACCTCATCGTTATCATCGTACTAACGAAAGAGAATGCTTTTGTTAATAAGATCTAGACATATATGCGTGTGTATATGCGTATATGCCTAAATAAAAGATAATTAACATGCGTAATGCATCGTAGTAGGACAAAGTTCTAATTGAACAATTCAAGGGCGCAAATATAAAAATATTTTTAAGTATTGTCATAATAAAATCGTCTATATTTAAAACATCACAGTATAAAGTGCAGAATTTACAGATCCACGATGTATGTATTACATCGACCTTCTGCGCCAATATCGTGAATGAACAAATTGCAACACAAGAACGTAAAATGATTGCAGACAATAAGATCAACGGGGATATGAATACGATAAATTGAAAACTCTGACATTTGAAAAATATGCGAATTCCGTGTAACTTACGATGTGAGTGTGCTCGTCGGGACGGGCAAAGGGGAGTAGGCTAAGCGCCAGAAAGTGGAATAACAATCGGGCCCGGTACACGTTCATCCTGACGGGAAGGCGCACTAGGCGCCTTATGCTAACACAGAGAAAAATTCAGTGATATTTGATGATAAAAACACTCCATAGATTCGTAAAAACAGGAGCTCCGTAGCAGAAACACCGGACGGGACAGGCACCAGTGGACACGTATTAAAATACGATGACACTCACTGCGGCCGCTAATACGCGCTAGCTGTTCAGGTACAGAATGTTCGCCTGCTACTGCAATAGATGGCTCACTCGTCGCTGTGTTCCCAAGATCTTTTTAGTGAAACAGGCGTATACATATGTATACATATTCACGGCATAAAGGCTGTTTCAAATCAGGCGTTCGATTGGAAGATGAAAAAAAAAATCTCTACTTACATTTGCAGCCAATAATTTAGAGCCAACAATTTACATACTTTTTAATTCAGAGCAAGTTAGAAATACACATAAGCACGAAGGTAGCAAACAATTACAATATGAACAGATTTTTAAAGAAAATCAAAGTTATACATTTATTTTTTATACATTTTTTCTTCGTTTTAATTACAATGAATAAAAATTGAGATAACATGGTTGTTATTATTATTACTATTACTATTATTCTTCTGGCCAAGGTTTTCCTATGCCTTGGGATGCACCCATTCGCGATGGATCTTGACTCGGATAATGAATTGGTGTCGTACCAGGGGGGAAGATTGGTGTTGCAGCAGTGGCTGCCATTTGAGGCGGGAACATAAATTGTGGTGCAACTGGCGGAGGTGGAATCATCATCGGTGGCATCATACCAGGTGTAGTTTGTAAATTAAAGAAGTTATTTCCCATACTTTCTGGCGGTGGGGGTAAAGCACCGGGTAGACCTGGTACAGGTTCCAATATTTCTCTGGTCGCTTCTGCTGCTGATACAGTTTGTCTACCTTGCGAACGTCCCCATTTAATTGTCAATCTTCGCCCACCTAATATTAGTTTGTTAAATGTTCTTTCTGCAGCTGCCTCGGCGGCGCTTCTTTGAGTGTATTGAATAAAGGCACACTGTTGGCGAGGAACCATAGTGACTGAACGTATTTCTCCGTATTGATAGAAATGATCGCGTAATTGTTTCTCCGTTAAAACATCGCCTAAGTTGCCAACGTATAGGGTCGTAATAGATTTGTCTTCAGGTGGATCGAGTTTGGGCATGGCCGCGGCTCTGCGCATTAGTTTATCGGCTACAGGATCATTCACTCCATAATAACGGTCCTTAATATTTTGATCAGCCAATGGATCATCAGGATCGGTAGGTTTCTCGTGCCGGTAGGGACATTCTTCGCCTCTTTTGCATTCTCCTTTGACCCAAAAGGAACATATGTGTGGTCTGTTTCTTTTGTAATATGGGCTGGTTCTGGCCAATTTCATCAACAAATCACTGGCTGCAGCAGATTTACCAACAGCACCAGCTGGCGTTGTCGCATCTATTTTACCAATTTCGCTGTCTATATTTTGTACATAATATTCTTTGTTCACATCGGATCTAGGCAAGTCGTCCTTGATTTTAAGTGCAGCGTCGCGTACTTGAATCGGTAAACCATATTCTAAATCAAGTAAACACGTTTGGCATACATTCTTTAAACGACTACAAGTCTGACAAACTTCTGTTTTCTTAAACCTCATTCTGGCACCGGGACACCATCTGAATACTGTGAATGGACGCATACATATTTTACATTCTTTCCCGTACCTTTCCTTGGTCTGCAAATAGAAATGTTGTTTTTTGTTGAAATATTAGTTCTGCAAATATGTTGTTAGAGAGTAAAATTACTGATTCAGATTTGTTTAATTTTTACTTACCATTCGAATGTAAGGATTATCGCCTAAACAAGTCTGACATAATATTGGGAATTCCTAAGGAAAAATGAACAATAAATCCTCCGGTTTATGAAATTCATAATCGTGTTACAAATACTTACAGCATCTTCCCAGTTCTGTCTATTGTATGTATTTGTCGTTTTCGAAGTAGCCATTTTGAGTTGTATGAATAATTTACGAGCCCCTTACGTTCGTAACATAAATCTCGCGACAAAATATAGCGTCCACGTCAACAAAAATACTAATTAAAGTCAATCATTATTCGACGACAGAAGCAGACATCGATGTTTATCATTCAATGGCGACCGAACAACAAACAGAATATTCGGTGCCCTCCTATCGCCATGATTCTAATTGAGCATTTGGTTCAGTTTCTATGAACCGTTCATAGAAATTGTTCTCCCTAAAATGTGTTATTCCATATAATTTCCATTACTATTTATCGAATAAATTTCATTCACATTATTTTTTCTTATTTATTCGGACAAAAGTCAGAATCGAGATATTCAGAATATATTGCCAATGAAGAAATGAAATGTGTACTCGTGTTAAGTTCCAATTATAATGCGTTTAGGAACACGTGGCAAAGTAGGCTAGGCTGTCGCGGCAAACGGAACTGTCAGGGGAGGGAAATGCCTCCATCGGGAAAGAACGGTTAGAAGGAGTCGCGACGCAGAAGGCCGCGGGAGAAGCTGAACGTGCTCGTTGCAAAATGGCCACGTCCGACTCCAAAGCGCCTCTGCGAACCGTAAAAAGGGTCCAATTTGGCATTCTCTCTCCTGATGAGATAGTAAGTTCGTTACTTATAGACCCGGTGATTTTCGTGAAATATGTTTTTTCTTGCTGCATATTCAAGTGTTTCGTCATCGGCCGACATTTTTATGAAATCTTACACAAAGCGTAGTATGTTGCTTCCAAACAGTCGCGCGTGTTGCTTTGCAGCGATACATGATTGTATTTGTCAATATTCATAGGGAAATATTACTTATTGATATCAACTATGCGAAATGATGATTATTTAATAGTAAATTAATTTTGCTGCAGTGTAAATGTCATTGGTAGTACGATGTGCAAGCATTTTTTTTTAATTTTTTTTTTTAATTAACATATTATGTTCAGCTTTGTTAAACAAGGAGCCGATGTGTTTGAAAACTGATTTTTCGATACAGTGGGTGCAGTTGAATAGTGTTAAAGAACAGAAATATATATTTTGTAAAGTTGACAGAATTTTCGCAATAAAAGACAAAAAATTGTTGAAGTTGGGTGATAAATATATTATTGTTGCATTTCTTTATTACTATTGATGTCCTGCTATTCCTTTAATGATTTTTATACCTATACGCATAATAATATACATATAACACTTGCTTCTTATAAATGTATTAGGTTGAAAATGAATTATCTCTGAATATTAAAATATTTTAGATAACTATACTTTTTGTGCATTCCTGTTGTTTCCCTTGAGGGTTATTAAATATGAATTTTCAAAGATTTATTATTTTGGTTTACCATTTGTGCCTAATTAGCCATCTGTATTTAATTATATATAATGTTTTGTGCAGCGTCGCATGTCAGTCACAGATGGCGGCATACGTTTTCCAGAAACCATGGAAGGTGGTCGTCCAAAGCTTGGCGGACTTATGGACCCACGACAAGGTGTTATTGACCGAAATTCTAGATGCCAGACGTGTGCTGGTAACATGACGGAATGTCCAGGACATTTTGGTCACATAGATTTAGCCAAGCCAGTCTTTCATGTCGGCTTTATAACAAAATCAATAAAAATATTGAGATGCGTGTGTTTTTATTGTTCGAAACTTCTTGTTAGTCCAGTGAGTAGATGTTTATATACATATATTAGATTTTATTTTATACTTATACCATTCTAAATACTAAATACTGAACCATGTGTTTCTCAATCGCAGCATAATCCAAAGATCAAGGAAATTGTAATGAAAACTAAAGGTCAACCACGTAAACGTCTTACATTTGTGTACGACTTGTGTAAAAGTAAAAATATATGCGAGGGCGGAGACGAGATGGACATTAACAAAGAGAATCAAGAACAACAAATGGCAGACAGAAAACCTGGACACGGCGGATGCGGCAGATATCAACCTAATCTTAGGCGATCCGGTTTAGATGTTACCGCAGAATGGAAGCACGTAAATGAAGATTCTCAAGAGAAGAAGATAGCACTCACAGCCGAAAGAGCGTGGGAAATTTTAAAGCATATTACAGATGAAGAATCATTTATCCTTGGTATGGATCCGAAATTTGCAAGGCCAGACTGGATGGTGGTTACTGTTTTGCCTGTTCCGCCGTTATCGGTTAGGCCGGCAGTTATCATGTACGGTTCAGCGAAAAATCAGGACGATTTGACACACAAGCTTGCTGATATTATAAAATCAAATAATGAATTGATCAGAAATGAACAAGCCGGAGCAGCAGCGCACGTGATATCAGAGAATATAAAAATGTTGCAATTCCATGTGGCCACATTAGTGGATAACGATATGCCTGGTATGCCAAGGGCGATGCAAAAATCGGGCAAACCGTTGAAAGCAATAAAAGCTAGATTAAAAGGAAAGGAAGGAAGGATAAGAGGAAATTTAATGGGTAAACGTGTCGACTTCTCTGCACGTACTGTAATTACACCTGATCCTAATCTACGAATCGATCAAGTAGGAGTACCACGAAGTATCGCTCAGAATTTAACATTTCCAGAAATTGTAACGCCATTTAACATAGATAAAATGCAGGAACTCGTTAGACGTGGTAATTCGCAATATCCGGGTGCCAAATATATCGTCAGGGACAACGGAGAACGAATCGATTTACGATTCCATCCCAAACCATCCGATTTGCATCTACAATGCGGTTATAGAGTAGAACGTCACATAAGAGACGGCGATTTAGTAATTTTCAATCGTCAGCCAACTCTACACAAGATGAGTATGATGGGACACAGAGTGAAAGTTTTACCATGGAGTACATTCCGAATGAACCTCAGCTGTACATCACCGTATAATGCCGATTTCGACGGAGATGAAATGAATTTGCACGTGCCACAATCGATGGAGACTAGGGCGGAAGTGGAAAATATTCACGTAACGCCCCGTCAAATTATCACACCGCAGGCTAACAAACCAGTCATGGGTATCGTGCAAGATACGCTCACTGCCGTAAGAAAAATGACGAAGAGGGACGTTTTCATCGAAAAGGAACAGATGATGAACATTCTGATGTTTTTGCCCAGTTGGGACGGCAAAATGCCTCAACCCTGTATATTGAAACCAAAGCCTTTATGGACTGGTAAACAAATTTTCTCTTTGATCATACCGGGTAACGTGAACATGATAAGAACTCACAGTACGCATCCGGACGAAGAGGACGATGGTCCATATAAATGGATTTCGCCCGGCGACACTAAGGTCATGGTAGAGCACGGAGAACTTGTCATGGGTATACTTTGTAAGAAGACTCTGGGTACATCAGCCGGATCGCTGCTTCACATTTGTATGTTGGAATTGGGGCACGAGGTCTGCGGACGATTTTATGGAAACATTCAGACTGTGATCAACAACTGGCTATTGTTAGAAGGTCACTCGATTGGTATCGGGGACACCATTGCTGATCCTCAGACCTATCTAGAAATCCAGAAAGCTATCAAAAAGGCGAAAGAAGATGTCATCGAGGTTATTCAGAAAGCTCACAATATGGAATTGGAACCCACGCCTGGTAATACATTGAGGCAGACCTTCGAGAATCAAGTAAACAGAATTTTGAACGATGCTCGTGACAAGACTGGTGGTTCTGCTAAGAAATCCTTGACTGAGTACAATAATCTAAAGGCTATGGTAGTCTCAGGATCGAAGGGGTCCAATATTAATATCTCTCAAGTTATTGCTTGCGTGGGTCAACAAAACGTAGAAGGTAAACGAATTCCGTTCGGTTTCCGTAAAAGGACGCTGCCACATTTCATCAAGGACGATTATGGTCCCGAGTCCAGAGGATTCGTCGAAAATTCGTACCTTGCCGGTCTGACTCCATCTGAATTTTATTTCCACGCTATGGGTGGACGTGAGGGTCTTATCGATACTGCTGTAAAAACAGCCGAAACTGGATACATTCAGCGTCGTCTGATAAAGGCTATGGAGTCGGTAATGGTACATTACGATGGAACAGTGAGGAATTCTGTAGGGCAACTTATTCAGTTGCGTTATGGCGAGGACGGTTTGTGCGGCGAAACCGTCGAGTTCCAGAACTTACCCACCATTAAATTAAGTAATAAAGCATTTGAAAAGAAGTTCAAATTTGACCCTAGTAACGAACGGTACCTCCGTCGTATTTTCAATGAGGAAATCGTTCGCGAGATGATGGGATCCGGTGAAGTAATATCCGAGCTGGAAAGAGAATGGGATCAATTGAACAGGGATCGGTCTGTGCTCAGAGAGATTTTCCCTAGTGGCGAGTCGAAAGTTGTACTACCTTGCAATTTGCAGAGAATGATTTGGAATGTACAGAAAATATTCCATATAAATAAGCGAGCACCCACCGATCTCAGTCCTATGAGAGTTATACAAGGTATGTAATTTAATAATTGTATCCTAGATATCAGCAGCTGGAGATATTAACTTTAGTAATATTATAAACATTTATTTACAGGTGTCAAAGATTTGTTGGAGAAATGTATTATAGTGGCTGGCGAGGATAGGCTTAGTAAACAAGCTAACGAAAACGCCACGTTACTGTTCCAATGTTTAGTGAGATCTACTTTATGTACCAAATGCGTTTCTGAAGAATTCAGGCTATCCAGCGAAGCTTTTGAGTGGCTCATTGGAGAAATTGAAACCAGGTTCCAGCAAGCGCAGGTTCGTTGAAGATAAACAGTAAAATAAAATATGGTAGCTCAAATTGTCCTGTTAATTTTTTACATTCTATTTAGGTATCGCCTGGTGAAATGGTAGGGGCCTTGGCTGCACAATCACTCGGTGAACCAGCAACCCAAATGACATTGAACACTTTCCATTTCGCTGGTGTTTCGTCCAAGAACGTAACCCTTGGTGTACCCAGGTTGAAGGAAATTATAAATATCAGCAAGAAACCAAAAGCTCCGTCATTGACGGTTTTCCTGACGGGAGCTGCAGCGAGAGACGCTGAAAAAGCAAAGAACGTACTCTGTCGATTGGAACACACAACGCTAAGAAAAGTCACAGCAAACACGGCGATCTACTACGATCCTGATCCACAAAATACCGTAATCGCAGAGGATCAAGAGTTCGTCAATGTCTACTACGAAATGCCTGATTTCGATCCAACTAAAATATCACCGTGGCTGCTTCGTATCGAATTGGATCGAAAGAGGATGACCGATAAAAAGTTAACTATGGAGCAAATAGCGGAGAAAATTAATGCTGGTTTCGGTGACGATCTGAACTGTATATTCAACGACGATAATGCAGAGAAATTGGTACTACGAATTAGGATAATGAACAGTGACGATAAATTCCAAGACACCGAGGAAGAGACTGTGGATAAAATGGAAGACGATATGTTCCTTCGTTGTATCGAAGCGAACATGCTCAGTGACATGACGTTACAGGTATGCAATCATTAATTTATTGGCAATAAGCTTATTGAGTTAAGAAAAAATGTATTAAAAATATACAGGTCTTAGAATTTAATTGATATTACTTTTTCTTACTTAGGGTATCGAAGCAATAGGAAAAGTGTACATGCATTTGCCTCAAACTGATTCCAAGAAACGTATTGTTATCACAGATACCGGCGAATTTAAAGCTATCGCAGAGTGGTTATTGGAAACGGACGGTACAAGTTTGATGAAGGTTTTAAGCGAAAGAGATGTTGACCCTGTCAGGACATTTAGTAACGATATTTGCGAAATATTCCAAGTGCTGGGTATAGAAGCTGTGAGAAAGTCCGTAGAGAAGGAAATGAACGCCGTTTTGCAATTCTACGGTCTTTACGTAAACTATCGCCATCTTGCCTTGCTTTGCGACGTAATGACCGCCAAAGGACACTTGATGGCTATAACACGTCACGGAATCAACAGGCAGGACACTGGCGCCCTTATGAGGTGATTTATCGTACAATAGAAATTTCTTTTTATTATTTAGAAGTTGCATGTAATCGTACAAATTGATTTCCAGATGTTCCTTCGAAGAAACAGTGGACGTTTTGTTGGATGCTGCGTCACATGCGGAAGTAGATCCTATGAGAGGAGTATCTGAAAACATTATCATGGGTCAGCTACCTCGTATTGGAACAGGTATAGCTTTTAATCCATATTTATTTAATTCTTCTAAAGCAGAATGCTAATTGCACTGTAGCATAATGTAAAATTGATTATTAATCTTAATCTTTGCAGGATGTTTCGATCTACTGTTGGATGCCGAAAAATGTAAAGCCGGTATTGAAATTCCGATGGGCGTTGGCGCTGGTGTAATGGGTACAGCCGGAATGTTCTTCGGTAGCGTTGCTACGCCAAGCATGAGTCCTCAAATGACACCCTGGATGGGCGCCACTCCTGGCTACGGTGCTTCAAGCATGTCACCAGGTACGTGCGAGTGCTTAACAGAGTATCACGTAAATGATATTCAGCCTTATTCAACGCACTTGTAACAAATAAATTTGCAATTTCCTTTGCAGCATTGGGCAGTGGCATGACACCAGGAGGAGCATGCTTCTCACCATCAGGAGCATCGGACGCCTCTGGACTTTCCCCCGCTTACTCTGCCTACTCGCCACAGCCTGGAAGTCCTGGAAGTCCAGGACCAAGCATGAGTCCATATCCAATGTCGCCAGCAGGTGGTGCTTCGCCAAGCTACTCGCCAACTTCTCCGGCCTACTTGCCGACATCGCCGAGTATTACACCATCCAGTCCTAATTACTCGCCGACAAGTCCGACTTACTCGCCAACAAGTCCAAACTACTCGCCGACGAGTCCTAGCTACTCACCAACGTCGCCAAGCTATTCACCAACGTCGCCAAGCTATTCTCCAACGAGTCCAAGCTACTCGCCAACCAGTCCGAGCTACTCACCGACGAGTCCAAGTTATTCGCCAACAAGTCCAAGCTACTCACCAACGAGTCCAAGTTACTCGCCTACATCACCGAGCTACTCGCCCACGAGTCCAAGCTACTCTCCAACCAGCCCAAGCTATTCTCCAACGTCACCAAGCTACTCACCGACGAGTCCATCGTATTCGCCGACGTCGCCGAACTACTCACCGACGAGTCCGAGCTATTCTCCAACCAGTCCAAGCTACTCGCCAAGTTCTCCAAATTACACACCAGCTTCGCCATCTTACTCTCCAACGAGTCCAAGCTATTCGCCAAGTTCTCCACAATATTCGCCAGCTAGTCCAAGCTATTCGCCAAGCAGTCCAAAATATTCTCCAACGAGTCCGTCGTATTCGCCCACGTCACCGTCGTTTGCTGGTACCTCGCCTCAGTACACACCAGCAAGTCCAACGTATTCTCCAACGAGTCCAACCTACTCACCGACGAGTCCTTCGTACTCGCCAAGTTCACCACAGCACACAGCATCAGGCAGCACAAGATACTCGCCCAGCAGCCCGAATTACTCGCCAACTAGTCCAACGTATTCACCAACGAGTCCGCAATATTCACCGTCGAGTACTAAATACTCGCCTACAAGTCCAACATACACGCCGACCAGCCCAAGTTATTCACCGACGAGTCCAACGTACTCGCCACCAGTACCAGGCTACTCGCCAACGAGTCCTACGTACTCACCAGCGTCGCCAGCCTACGAAACAGATGATTAGGAAGTATTACCGCGTATGCGTACGGATGTTTGTTATTAAACACTTATTATGGGCTAAGTATAAGTACGATAAGCTGTAATTATCGCTGTTACCCTCGATTTTCTAGCCTCGTAAATATATACTTAGTGTATAAATGTATGCACAATTTTGATAATTATCGCGTGGCGTCATCTGTATGCTCACAGGTTGGAATGTTTCGTCTGTGAACGTGTGATAAAATTGCGACGACTGAGGCGATGAACGGACGGTCGTGACATTTTTGCAGAATATTAGAATTCGACATGTGGATACAGATTGTACGCTCGGTAAGGCTGTTCAATGAAATTCTTTAAGACAAAAGGGAGAAATTTATTAACATCGACGGAGAGATATTTTTTCTATCTTGGTAGAACGTTACATATTATAACGAGCGTATTATTTGTCATTGAATTTCATTCATATCCCACGTACGTAGATCCTGACGTTCATAAGACATGTTCACGCGATGGATGTCTGTATTATACATATACGTTTGAAGGAGGGAAGGCCAGCACATTGTGGGTCTTCCTTCCTCGTTCTAGCCGTGCCTGTGTAAGCCATTTGCGTTCGATACAATATCGAGTTACGTTTTGTACTTGTAGTCGCCACCGCAAAACAGAAAACCGGTTCGCGGTGCATGCACCGATGTTAGACAGTGTGAATTATTCCCCGTCATGAATCGCGAAAGACTGCCGCTACTTTTCAAAGACACCAAATCCGATCTATCGCTTCTATTTGCTACGTTATGTGTTATTGATATATTCGGCGTTTTTCCGATTATCGCGTTACCACGCTCGATTGTGCAATGCGGTAAGTTTCTATCTGTCTATCTGACTTTTTGGACTCTTTATCATTTTTTTCTCTCCCTGTTTCGTTCGAATTTCATAATCAAGTCATAATCGATCAGCTAGACAAAGATTGTGAGTGTTCCCTGTGGCGAGCATATCATTTTTTATATTCTTCTCTTTTCTTTTATTTTACAAGCAACGTTGACGCTTGTGTGAATAGTTTTGTTTATATTAAATCAACATTTTCTGTTCCTTTTCATGTAGCTTTCCTGATTTTCAACGCGCACCGATATGCGCTAGTCTGATGTATTGTGACTATCTTTTTAAGGCGTAACAATATTAATATATATATATATAGTTGGATTGTATGTATCATATAACTTTACCGTTTGTTTCGTAAAGTATTTTATTTAAATTGGAGCGATTTATATAATTGACTTATTATATTCACCGTTTAATGGGGGAATTATTGTAAGAGAGATCTTTGAGCGCGAGGCATCTTATGCGGAAGTTGAACATTTCTGATGAAAAAATAAAGTTGGTTAACTTGTTAAGTTTTCTTGTTATTCTATCTTAGACCGGTGAACGTATTTATTACATGTCTCGCATTATCATGATCCTGGGTTTATGTAATTGTTACATAAAGTCTATTCTTTTCTATCTGCTCACGCGTATACATTTATAGAAAAGAAGAGAATGCGTACGGTATACGATTTTTAGGATTGTACGGAATTCCTCTGGTTCTCGTTGTATTGGCTTTACAAATTTATACGGCTATTCTTCTTGGAAAATCATGGGTGATTGCAACCACCATAGATCCTCAAATATCGAGGAAAAATCGGTAAGATGATGATTGCATACAAACTTGGTTGTTTGGTTCTTATTTAAATAATTTTGCAGAAATCCTCTAGCGGCTGTAACCGAATTAACCTTGGGTCCCCGAGCGAGGACCTTGGTCACTATAATCCTAGATCTTACAGTGTTTGGCTGCAGTATACCTAACTTATTAGTCGGTAAGCTCGAACTATATCTTAATAATGAAAATGACACTGATATTTATGATATGTGAATTTTAGCTTCACAAAATTTGCAACTTTTTGGACTGGAGATCTCGGAACACCGATTCGACCTATCCTTTTGTTACTGGCTTCTAGTCGTGGGCTTACTTTTGTGTCCAATTATGTGGCTCGGTAGTCCCCGTGATATGAAGTACATTAAAGTTACTTTAATATCGTGTTTCCCAAGATTGAAATGCAGTTTCCCTTAATGTTACACATACTCGCAGATTGTTGGCCTCGTTCTCTTGCACAATGATTGTTCTTACTGCGCTATTGATATGGTGGTGCATAATCACTGATGATCGCACCATTGACATCACACCAGTTCCTACTTCTCCTACTTGGGACAAATTTATATCCGGGTACAGTCTACAAAGCTGTTGATCCTACTGTCAGTTTGTTCAATCTTGCATGCAATAATTATTCCTAAATATTTTTTCAGTTATGGAATGTTGGCGTTCCAATTCGACGTTCATCCAACATTGATGACCGTGCAAGTGGATATGCGTCGTCCTCGAGAGATTAATAAAGCAGTTGTAATTTCCTTTTTAGGTATATCAGTAGAATCGGTGCAAACATTATCACGTTACATAGTTTATTACGTTGATAACGAAATATTCGTTATAGTCAGCGGTTCCCTGTTCACCGTTACTGCCAGCTTAGCTGTCTGGAAATATGGAGGCAGTACAACGGCCAATGTTTTACAAGCAGTCCCAGGAAGTTTTGCATTAAGCGCTGCCGTTCTTTTTTCCGCTCTTCAACTATGTCTCTCCAGCGCCCTTGGCCATTCAGCTCTTTTTCAAGATTTAGAAGACCGCTGTAACATTAAGAGAAGTAGCAAATCAAACAATTGCAATGCTATAAAATTGCAGGTTCGAAAATGGTTTTAGTATAACATACATATTTTTGTAATAGGCTTCGGATGGAAACGGTGCGCCCTAAGATCTGCTCTTGTTTTCCTTGGTGTAGCTGTAGGAGAATCTGTGCCAAGGTTCGACGTGGTGATGGCTCTGATTGGTGGTTCATTGACTGGCCCATTAGTATTTGTACTACCGCACTTGATGTATTCGAAAATTGTTGCTCTGAGAGCAAACTCTATGCGCCCTTTAACGCCTGAAGTGTACTCGGGATCTGAGAGACGCCGTAACAGCGGAGGAATGTCAGCTAATCCTAGGATTCATTCAAGATCGATTTATTATGGCGTTTTAAGCGTACCTAAAACAGAGCACCATAGATATTCGTATGTTTATTATGATGAACTAGGAGACGACTTCGATGAAATTGCAGAGTACGATGCCACTGTTGATAATGGAGTGCTCACAGACGAATTTTTGATGACAAGAAGAGCAAACGATAACGGACCAATATTTGTAGATGCCAGCCAACCTTTCAGAGCTTACAGAGGAATCGCGAATCAAGAGCAATCGGTTTTAAACCCTACGAAACTTTGCAGTTGCCAAAGATGGAACTATTGGCTTGGTTATTTAATCGTACTGTTTGGGATTATTATTACTATCTCGTCGACGTATATCAATATTAAAAATACCATACGCTATGTACAGTTTGCACCGTCATGCATCGCAAACTTTAGCGCTGTACTAAATTCTGCATAAACCGAACAAAGCATTAGTATGCTGACAAAAATTGCACACGAGTTTCTGCGTTGTTCCTTTACACATATATATGTTAGCAAGAATATTTGTCGAGTAAGATAATTTTTTAGTTTCATATACGTTCGATTAGAACTTTGTCAATTAACGTATTAAGAATCTTTTTATAAGCAGTATACAAGTGAAACATGTTTTGTACTAATTTTAGGAAACACCCTTTGGTACTTTTAGCGTAAGAAAATGTACAATGATTTTTACCTCTTCACTGTATTATAATATTATTTCATTTCAAATCTTTCAGGCGCTACAGTAAGTTCCAGGTCCTGCCGCAGTCTGGCAGTACCTATCACTGAGATAAAAGTACGCGGTCTATGATAAGCACACGTGGACCTTTAAACTCAAAACATTTGTATTAAATTTTCTCCCATTTTTTTTTACATTAAATAGGTATTAGAAACGTCAATATGCTAAATTAAAATGTTTAATTCATAAAATGAATTATTCCACAAAATTATTATGTAATATTGCGCGTACTCTTCCGCGTGATAAACAGCTTTAGAAGCATCTGATATCGTAACTATTCTTAATCGTGAAGGTTACCTTGAAAAATAATTTCGCTGAATGTATATATGCACTTTCTATATGTAACCGTGTTATAACTTAACATTTACAAAAATAAGTTTCTATATCGGAACATTATTTTTAGAATAGACTATCTAATATAATCTACATAACATTACTACATCATTACAATACACATTCATATATTATATGGATAAAATGCAATTGAATCGTTTAATATTATTATATAGTGTATTTCACATATTAAAGCAGATTTATTTCATTCTAATTATGTCATTTTTGCACGTGTCAGATGCACGTGTAGTACGATTTTGAATCCAACATCATTCTCGTTGTGAACGATTCATTACGTCACATTGTCCAACATATCTAACGACGATATTGGTGGGGATGCGAATCAACCTGTGACGTTTACGAGCCAGATCTTACGATACTGTCCGCGCCATACGAATGTTCCGTTCCTGTCGGAACCATTTTGTGTGTTAAATTCAATTCCCGTTCTTTCGATTGACTTTAACTACCATTAATAAAACAAAATCCATTCGAAAATGATACCTAACTGCATCAGAAACATAGGTGCACAAACGTCGAAACGAAATGTGAGTACATAATCCAAACGAACGACAAATGACCTCTAACTATCTACTTGCCAACACGTTCCATGCCAGGGTCTTGTTATAATTTCTAATCGTACGATTCTCGCTAGCCTCTCGCAATTGAACCTACGTTCTTTTCTTTTTTTATATCTCTACCTGGTGTCTTGCCAGTATGGGAGCTGGAACGAGGTAATTATTCGTATAGACATATTAATGTGTTTATTATCACCGATGATTATATATTTCCTTTACGAATACTCGCATCGTGCTAAAAAATTTCTTCTGCTTCACTTCGATTCCTTTCTTTTCTTTTGTATTCTTTCGCGAGTTCGTTCGATTACAGTGTGGTTAGACTTAGTATCATAGAGGCACAGTGTAATTTACGAATTTCATGTGACTCTGTAAACACATTTCTCCGAGCTTAGCAGATTCAAACTAACATCGTGTTGCATCTTCCTGGCAATCTTTTGTTTTATTATTATTTTCCTTTTGCACATACACGTGAAGTCCAAGTAGAAACGACTTGGATGTTGTATACCACTTTGAAGTAAAGGCTGATATATGTATTTCTACTGTGTACTTGTAGGTGGTATCTTTCTTCTTCAATAAGAAAAATAATTATGCCACGGAAGCAACGTTCGAGACAAAACCTTTTCGATTACACAAATTGGACATTGGACCATCCACCAAGGTCACTGTTACCAAGGAGGAAGCTTTAGATCTGTATAGAAGCTTGCACACAATCCGTCGTATGGAAACAGCTGCGGGAAACCTGTACAAGGAAAAAATTGTCAGAGGCTTTTGCCATCTGTACTCTGGTCAGGTAACTATCGAAATTTCATTTGCTTTTTAATTTGCCATGCTGATTGTCCGTGATAATAAAACTTATCGTTCTGTTTTTTTTTTCTCAGGAAGCTTGCGCGGTCGGTATTAAAGCTGCTCTTCGATCGCAAGATTCTGTGATAACAGCTTATAGAGCTCACGGATGGACCTACTTGATGGGAATAGAACCATTTGGTGTTTTAGCCGAATTGACTGGTAGGAAAAGTGGAAACGCAAAGGGTAAAGGTGGTTCTATGCATATGTACGCCAAAAACTTTTACGGCGGTAATGGTATTGTTGGTGCTCAAGTAAGAATACAATATCTAGAATTGCTGAACAAATCTTTGATATAGTATCGTTACAATAGATGGAATTTTTAGGTACCATTGGGAGTGGGAATTGGTTTCGCGCATAAGTATAAGAACGATGGCGGAGTATGCGTTGCACTGTATGGAGATGGTGCAGCTAATCAAGGACAAGTATTCGAAGTATATAACATGGCCAAATTATGGGACATACCCTGTATCTTTGTTTGCGAAAATAATGGTTACGGTATGGGTACTAGCGTGGAGCGTGCTTCCGCAAGTACCGACTATTACACAAGAGGAGATTACGTCCCTGGAATATGGGTTTGTTTATAAATATAATGACACTATAATACAGCGTGGCAATTGTTTCGTAAATGCAATTAATAATAGAAGATTTGATTAGGTGGATGGTATGGATGTACTTGCAGTCAGGGAAGCTACCAGATTTGCTGTAGACTACTGCACGTCTGGTAAAGGTCCAATTATCCTTGAAACTGTAACTTATAGATACAGTGGGCACAGTATGTCTGATCCTGGAACGAGTTATCGTACAAGAGAAGAAATCCAGGAAGTAAGACAGACTAGGGATCCAATTACCGGTTTCAAGGAACGGGTACTGAATTCGAATCTCATTACGCAAGAGGAAATCAAGGTAAATTTTG
This sequence comes from Nomada lathburiana, assembly GCA_963667235.1. NCBI lineage: Eukaryota > Metazoa > Arthropoda > Insecta > Hymenoptera > Apidae > Nomada > Nomada lathburiana. Next base: position 22,391,999 of record OY763898.1, read on the forward strand.
ATTTCGATGAAATTCATGTACTACGAATGGAGCATCATTTAAAAGGAATATTTTTTTTCTTTATCCAGGCGATGGAAAACGAAATTAGGAAAATTGTGGATGACGCTGTGAAAGCTGCGAAGGCGGACGTTGAAATTCCATTGAACGAACTTACTACCGATATTTATGCCAGCTGCTTAGAGAAAGAAATTCGCAATACTACACCATTCAAGCCTCTACCACACGCAAGGCTAGGCCCAGCGGTTAATGCTTGAGATAAATTTCCAAACAAACTTTTAAATGGACAGCGTACTAAATTTCGTTCATTATAGCAATAATTGCCATTACAGAAACTTTTTAGTTTGTACAAAAAAGATTGTCCGGGAGATATTCGTCCGAGGCTAGGTAAAATTGTAGTGAAACATTTGGGGCACGTTTTTGTTCCTTACGGTTTCGTTGTACAAATTGTATATTTATTTTATTTTTAGATGTATGATAATACCGTAAGAGATTTTAACTGCCACGCTGCATACAATGATTTAACGTGTATCTACAACTGTGGAACAAAATATGTAGTAAATGCATCAAACAATTGGACGCAACAGTATCTTCTTCTTCACTTATCCTTAGTAGGTAATGGCATGGTTGTACAAATCAAGTAACGATAACACTATATTAGTAAAAGAAAAGAGAATACGATTTACGGTTATTTGTAATACAGTACTCACTGTATGTGATTTTGTTCGACAATAAAAAGGTATAAATTAACGCGGACATGTAATTAAAAATTGGGGGCCGTTATGTTTAAAAAAATAAATAAAAACATTTGTAACAAGTGAATTAATTTTGCTATTTAATTTTAGAACACATTGCGCGGATAGTATTCGCAGTGTTAATGCATTTATGAACACATTTCTTGGAATCCATTTTTCTATCCTTGTCCTATCGAATTCGGCTTGCTTGGTGCCTCGTTCATTCTATTGGATTTGTGTAAACACTCTCTTCCTAGGATCACGTTACGAGTGCGACCATTTCGCCAGTAGCTCATTGACAACAGTTCGAAGAAGTCGACGACGACGTAACAATGGCTGCTGCAGGAAGCACGAGTGCCGGCACAATTTTGCAAAAGCTTGGCTTGAAGCCGATTACAAAATGTAGTCTCGTCAAGTTTTATGCTCCTGCATTCGGTGTTGCTTCGTACACCGCGCTGTCCATCAATGTGATGAATCCTAGTCTTGTCGTTAGGTAATATATTAAAGAATTCAATTATCAAACGTTAACCTCAATCCTTCGGTATGAATGTTTCATCACTTCTCCAATGTTACGTAATGTTCCCAGGCAAACATTTATCAATGCATTTGTTGCAATTAAATAAAAACTGTAACTGAAAATGTTTGTTCTCCTCCTTCGAAATCAAATGACTACTGTTAAATATAATTGTCACGACCTATTTCTAACGTTCCCCGGCTGACATAAATAGATTTCGTGACATGCAAATATATATTGGGTTGTTCGGGAAGTAATTTCGTTTTTCTTTGTGAAAATGAAAGACAATTTTCGTATAATGAACAAATATTTTATTAAATTATATATTGGTCATTCTGGTCCATCTTTCTGGTAGTAGCATGATTCCACGCTCATAAAATTTGTAGTCTTTGCTGGCAAAAAACTGATCGAGGTGATTTTTGACCTTCTCATTTGAAGTGAAGGTTTTATCGTCTAAAAAATTTTGCAAACCAGTTCTGGCACTGGCGTACTGTCAACACATCTTCTCCATACACATCGGATAATTTCTTTCTGGCTTGAACAGCATTTTTACCTTTTCTATAGTAAAAAAGTAAAATATGACGAAAATGCTGCTTATTGCTCTCCATATTTAAAAGGGCACCAACCAAAAACTATTGCGTAAAATCAATTGCACTTTTTCACACACAAGCCTTGCTATATCAGCTCTCAAAACATATAATGATTATGCGGCTTAAGTGTGAAGTGGGGACAAAAAAATACAATTAAATCCTCTGTCGGGAAAAAACGAAATTACTTTCCGAACAACCCAATAGATTTGTATCGATTTGATAATATTTAGAATGTAATTATGGTCTCTGTACATTCTGTTACTAATTTTTTATTAATTTTTTTAATTTTTCATGTCAGTATTTTTGAACGGACTAACGATTTTCTGTTGCTGTTTTATTGTCCGTGTTATCATGTTATTCTCTTTAATCTTATTTATAGAGTTTTTCCGAAGAAAGACATTACAAACTTCCTTTTGGGAAGTGCTCTACTAGGTACTGGGTCTTATATATATACCCGCGATCACCTGAAAAATGCTCCCACAAGTGTAAAACTTTTATACAGGTGAGACCATTCAATTATAAGGTGTATCAGCCGTGGAGTTAATTATTGACAATATTTCGTTTACTTTTAGTTCGGCTGGCGCTGTATTACTAAGCTTTGGCTCAGTTTTAGTATGGGCCGTACTACGATCCGTTGTCCCACCTAATCCTACTCTGTGCACATTAGTCGGAATTGGTTCTGGACTAGCATTCATTAAGGTTGGTTCCAGTTATCTCAACTTTGTCGACGGACAAATAGAGAAAAAGTAGATTGAGGGTTGTCTTTTGTAATCGATGTACGATCAATGTGTACTAAATGCATCTACCTAAAAATTTGCAATAATACATCGTAAAAATAGTGGTTTACATTGAATCGAGAACAAGGATAATATGTAACATTAAGCAACGTATTCTTAAATGTTTACAAATTTGTATATTTTCTATGGCTTTCACGTTACAAACGGCGGGCTGATGTTTGCCGGCCGAATTGCGTCGGAGCAGTTACAGGCTGCCTTTATTTTGTCCTTGTTAATTATTTACAAGACCTGACAAATTACATATGGGGACACGATATAAAAGATGAAACATTGTTAATGTATTTTAAATAGAACGTGTGAACAATGTAAAGTCACTTCCTGGAATGCAAATGTATCTCACATTCTGTACTAATGTTATTTGTAAATGTGTATGGAATTACGATTTATATGTTCACTAGTATGAGAAAAGAAAAAAGAATGCAAAAATTTCTTCTGAATTTTGGGCGTCTTTGTAAGATGAACGCATTCTTCAAGGCATTCATTGCTTTGATTCAAGTAATTGACTAGCAGTAGTGGTAGAGATGTGAAAATTCTTCAGCAACTTTAATAAATGTTGTACCAGAAACGAAATTTCAATGAATTTTGTTACAAATATAAGGTGTAATATCTTTTGAAAAAAAAAAAAACGTAAGTGTAATATATTGAGAATTTTTCCGATTTAGTTCGAACGAAAAAGAAGCGTGTCCGTATGATCAGCAAAAATATATATAAACGCACTACACTGACAATTGTATCACTTTCACAATAAATTCTGTTTACAAATCTCAACTGGTATAATCTGTTAACGTATTTAATTTACCAATAGGGAAAGAAGTTTTTGTATTTCGTTATCAAAGTATTCTTTTTCTTTTTTTATTTAATTAGTAAATTGTACAGTATACAAAATAGAATTGCACCTTAACGTGTGTAGGTAATTATTCGCCCAAATATTGTATATACAAACCAGTCGTATCGTGTGGTAAAATAGTAGCATTCATATCGTACTATGTGAATTTAATGGAAATAAATAATAGTGACGAACGATAAGTATTCGAAACAATGAACTTGATTGTACTATAAGAAATTATATTATTTGTAATGAATTTTCTTGAAAACTGTAGTCGTGTCGGAACCGTGAAAACAATTCGACAGGTACAAAATGATGCGAAAGGCACGATATTTAGAATTAGTTTGGCGAACTTCGTTTAATTTATTGCCTCGTGTACATGATATGAAAATATAATGCATCTTTTTAAAGATTGATTCTTTGGTTCGAAAAAATAACATTCTTATATATGTTACTGAAATATGTTTATAAATAAGGGTTGTACCTGTCACATTACATCAACTACCAATGTGAATCAGAAGATGAAATGGAGAAGATACTCGTGATATTGCAAACAGTTACAATCACATAGTCCGCTATGTTTTGACGCGTCTTCCATTGTTTTCATATTACTGATAGTGTTCTATTATCATTCGTAACGATACGCGACGAGAAAGTAATCACGCAGAAAAAATAGAAAATTAACAATGAGTATAGAAATTGTAAATATCTAAAATAATGGAAATACAATCAATAATGCTATCGCTTTCAAGCGTAAGCGTTAAAATGGCATGTAATATGCACATTTACATGAGCACGTGTATATGCGTTTAAATATTCGTTAAAACAGTTAAGAAATATCATCCTAGTCATATTGTAAAATATAGTGGTTCAATTTCATGCAACTTGTATTGCAAAAAAAAAAAAAAAATAAGTAACGCGATTGCACGGTTATACGCGTGAATCGTATCACATTTGACCACTCGAATGCAACGGTCAGAGTTTTTCTTTGTTTCAGGCACACATTTCTATCGTACATTTGTAAACGTTTCATCATACCAGTCATAATTGTATATACACATGACACTTCCGTAATACGTCCGGAGCACGGTTATTGCTTTTCCTCTGTCAGGTCTAAAACGAAGTTTTTCTTAATACTGTCCTTCCTGTATCTAAACCATCTTTTACTCTTCCGACACTTCGCGCAATTACCAAAAATAGTCTGCAACTTTGACCAACTAACACGGTTGACAGATGCCCGAATGTACATTATATGTAATACATAAGTACTCAATCGGGAGTGTTCTGTCCCCATAAAGGAACAATCGGCGCTTCAATTAAGGGATTGCCCACGGCGCGAATAGATTTTAATTTTGTGCCGTGTGTATTGCTGATTCATTATTGCTACTTCGGAAAGGGCCATCGGTTGGGCTCTTTATCGTGGACGATAAAACGTTGCTGACTGCTTCGGCGATACTTTCTGTCACTCGACCGATCGTGTCGGTGAGTATTCGTTCGCCTGTTTTATTCGAATGAATATGCTCATTGGAATGCAATTCGTGGTCGTGATCATCCTCCTGATTATGGTCAACCTCGTGGTCGTGCACGTGTGAGTGGCCGCCGTGCGAATGTGAATGGGAGTGAGAATGCGCAGCTGTAATTAGAAAAAGCAATTATTATATGGTTCTAGTATGAACAGAACAATCTTTCTGAACGTTTTCGATTAGATCCCAAAAATTATTAAGATCACTTTACGTAATTATAACTTCTAGCTAACTATTTGTGGGAAAATATATTTGCATATACAGAGTTTAAAAAAAAGGAAGAGGTCGGAAAGTTTGTGGGTGTATAGAAGGTATCGGGAGGGGTAATAAAAAGGTGTATTCGACGAGAGTCCGAAAATCAATCCCATCGATATAACACATATCTAGTTCCGTATTTAATGGTTCTCCGTGCCGCTGTTGCCTATGGGTGCCAGACTTTGATGGTGATTTGGGGGTCTGCCAAAAGTTCCATACGGAGAGCGTCGAGTGCATCCGTACACGCGTGACGTTCATAAGTAGAAAATGAAATATTAAGCAGACAATTATATCTAATCGGCGATTCGAAACTGATTTGTAACCGGCAAGATAACGTGGATATTTCTGTCGGAATAAAATATTCTTTATCGTTTGCTGTACAATACCTAGAGTACCATTACAACCTAAGACATGGGTGTGGAATTAATTCATTGGTATTTAGAAACGTGTGCGTGTACGAAGTACCGTGTGTCGCGCGAAGGGAATTTACTACGAATTTCTTTTCACAATTGTCGATTACGGATCGAAACGCAATAGATAGCCGAGAAAGCGGCCGAAAGTCGGTCGGATTGTTCATCGTCTTACGTCTTACGTCTTGGGTCATTGCCATAGGTAGAGAAAGCCGATGTGTAACCAGTTTCTTTGAAAATCTCCCTCGACCTTTTTGGAATCATGATTAATCGTAATCGGGCCAGCTTCGATAAAACTTCTCCCTGAATCAGGAGTGCGATTAGAATAAAAAAGGAAAAAAGATCTGTACACAATGCAGGCTTGAAAGAAGTGTACGAAATAAGAGAAGATATACGAAGTATTGATACAATTTTCATTGATTGAAACGAAAAGAATTAAACTTAATAAGGCTAACGACTAGTAAATGTAAACAAGTTTGATTAATCGTACCCGGGTTAAGTGGATATCGCGCTTCTCTCTCTCCCTCCCTCCCCGCTCTCTCTTCTTTTGAATTAAACAATGTATTCTGCTCCTTCACTTTGCATGTATCTTAATCAGTGACATATCGGCATATCAAATTACATAACAAGCGATACTTCCGTAAAAATAGTCGTCGTTATGGATTCCTTGCAGGTTCTGAGCCCAGACCTCTTAAGTAACACGTCTGGTATCATTAAGATGGAGAACAAGCGGGTTCCGAACAGCTGACAGGTACAATTATGTACTAGAGGTAGCCCATAATAGACAAACACTTATACTTGAGATGTGAGAATTCGTAGTATGCATTGCGAAATATGCAACCACTAAAATTTCGTCAGATTGGTGCACTTATTTAACAGGTATTCGAGTGCACACAATTATGTATTAAAAGATATACATAATACTGTCCTTGAAATGCTTCCACTGATTAAAAAAAAACCTTGAATTAGATAGTGGCATCATAATGTAATTAGAGGGTATATGTTTAACCCTTAAACGATATCGTTAGAATTGAATTAGACAAAGAAATAGAATAAGAGGATGATAGCCGACGCACTATATAATATTCCATATTAATAAATCAGTGTTACTAGTCATTAATTTTATAAAAAGTATTGGAACATATGTAATTGCAGCTATGATGACAGCCTTCAAGGTTTACCCCCTGCGTAGGCAACCAAAATGTTCCCCTTTGAGGCTTTTAGTTGTTTCTAATATTTTCCGCATATTAAATTCAATATTGAATATTAAATTTTAATAATAATAAAGAAAATGATAGAAATGTCTACCGGTGTATATCTGGTTGTCCACGCAAGGGTAATACAAAACCCCTACATGCATGTTTTCATCGATCGATAAAGTTAATATTGCTCGATTCTTCAGGGGCCCTGTGTACGGACGTGTGCTTGCTGCTAAAGTCCAGCAACGATCGAGTCGGTAATGATATCACGTACTTTTCCTGAATTAATAGGTTAATAGGTACATCCGAGTTTTATCTGCGGCAGCTCATCGCGACGATTCCTCACGGCGAACAATGTTGTCCTCGTGAAGCGAGGTTCGCTATGCACGTTCGTTCGTCACCGTTATCGTAGTCATTAACCTAATTGAAATTGACAGTTGTCGTGTGCTTCGAGTGTTAACGGGCGGCGAAAAAAATAAAGTCAGACAGCGTCGGTGGGATAAAAACGAAGAAGTCGGTCCGCGTAGACAGATCCAAATAGACTGGTAAAGGAGAATGTGCACGCGAGCCATCCACGCCTAAGATCATCGAGCAAACTGAGTGACGAAACAGTGTCACGTTGTATCTTTGTTTTCATTCTTTCTTCTCGTTTTCATCAATTGGATTCGACATTTTAGTCGGCATTATTGATTTACTTTAGTTCCCCTCGATAACGTCTATCTCTGTTAATAGGGATGTATCGGGCGATGAACTGGAACTCGGTTTACATTTACGGAACGATAACAGCAGACGATTAAGTTATCTGTTTAAAACTGTTCAGCGAGGATTTCAAAAGAAAAGGAATAAGACGAAATTCTTGCATATAATGTATAAATTATGAAGCAAGATTGTTGTTCCTTACGGTTCTCGTGACCGTGACTTTTCGAATCTTGCCGCTCGACTTTTCACTGAATCGATAGGCGAACGTGCTTTCCACGTGTTACAAGAACACGTGGGTGGTGATTGCATCAAGGACGTACCGGCAATAGGATTGCACCGACGTTGATGGGTTTAGAAAAAGAAGATGAAAGGCGGCCAAAACGGTCGTTGATAACGGCGGTATTGTGTGCATTCAACTGAATGACAGGGTTTAGCCAAATAATTGAGGGAACTGGCAT